>CM038214.1:311027942-311627942 GCA_021442155.1 Cymbidium sinense | reverse complement strand
CCACCCTCCCTGAGTTATCTTTTGTAATTAGAAAACCTTCCATGGCGTTGGAGGTTTGAGATACTTCAGGCACCTGTAAGGAAAGCTTCTTGATCTTAGAAATGTTCTTCTTAGTGGTTTGAAATAGGGAGATATCCTAACCTTTTTTAGTCTTAAGAGGATCACAAGTATCCCTAAGGATTACTCTAATAGAACTGTATGGTTGTTCTAATAAGTATTCCATAGGGATAACTATGGCTCTCAACTTGTAGCTGCACTCAAGATAATCCTTAAAAGTGATACAATCCTGTAAGACATGGCCGAACATGCGGTGGTGGTGGCAATAGCTAGGATCATCGCTCTTGCCCACTTCCTCCGGCCTCTTAGCTCTAGAAAAGTTTTAAGAGATTCTTAAATATTTTCCTAACTACCTCCCTCTTGAATGAATATGGTGTATTCAAAATGATTTTGCCGAGGTGGTGGAAATGGTCATTGTGGTGGCTGCAGTGGCCGTATGATGGCCAAAGTGGTGGAAGAAGAGGTGGAAAAGAAAGATATTGAGCTCGTAGTTTCTCATACTGAACTCTGGCAGGCTTCTTTCCTCGTCCACCTACAACCGTTTGGCTTCTCAAACACCTTATATGGCTTGGGCCTAGATGACGTGAAAGGGCAAGTGTTTGGCTTCCTTATAAGCTAGCCTCCTTGTTGATTAATTTCTAATGTTTGGATGGTAAATCCATTAAGCATGAAGGACCATGGATATTCTTGAGAAGAATATCAATGGCTTATTCTGACAAATACTTCATTTCATGCTCGTTGTGCCACCTGAGAATGTAATCAACAAGGGACTTGTTGAGTTTCTGTTCTCTATGAATTAGGTCGACCTACAGTTACCCTCTGCCAAGTTCCAGCAAACCTCTTGATAAAGAGGTGCTCCAACTCAGCAAAACTCTTAACCAAATAATTTGGTAGTTCGGCGTACCAATCAAATGCAACACCTGATAAACTATTAACGAAAAGGCGGAAGAGGAGTGCATTGTTGCCACCGGTGTTGCAATAGCCAGCTCTAAAGTGTGCAATGTGTTATTGTGAGTTCCCACTACTATCAAAGATCTTGAAGCATGGTGGCAGAAAAGCCTAAATAAAATAAAAACTAAATAAAAACCTAAACCTAAAAAATGAACCTAAAAATAAATAAAAAATAAAACTAAACCTTAATCTAAAAAAATAAATATAAACCAAAACTAAAATAAACTAAACTAAAATAAATAAAACCTAAACCAAAACTTAAAATAAACTAAACCTAAATCCTAAACTAAATAAAATAAATTAAATTAAAAATAAACCTAAACCTAAACAAAAAAAAAATCTAAAAATAAAACTTAACACATAAACCTAAAAAAATAAAATAAAAACCT
This sequence comes from Cymbidium sinense, assembly GCA_021442155.1. Taxonomy (NCBI): domain Eukaryota; kingdom Viridiplantae; phylum Streptophyta; class Magnoliopsida; order Asparagales; family Orchidaceae; genus Cymbidium; species Cymbidium sinense. The sequence continues at coordinate 311,626,545 of CM038214.1, read as the reverse complement.
GAACTTGGACCTAAAAAAAGGAAATAAAACCCAAACGTGAAAAATAAAACAAAAATAACACTAAACTCAAAAATAAACATAAACATAAACCTAAACCTAAAAAGTAAACTAAAATAAAAACACCTAAACTAAAATAAATAAACCTAAAATAAATAAACTAACCTAAATAAAAATAAAAAATAAAATAAATTAAAATAAAAAATAAACTAAATAAGCTAAATAAACATAAACCTACTAGTTTGCATAATTTAAAAAAAAATGCTAAACCTTAAACCCTAAACCTTAAAATTAAACCTAAACCCTAAACCTAAACCAACAACCCTAAACCCTAAACCCTAAACACTAAACCCCAAAACCCTAAACCCAAAACTCTAAACCCTAAATGCAAAAAACCCTAAACCCTAAACCCTAAACCCTAAACCCTGACCCTAAAAACCCTAAACCCTAAACCCTAAACCCTAAAAACTTAAAAACTTAAACTTAAACTAAATAAAACCTAAAAAATAAAATAAATAAAAATGCCTAAACCTAAATAAAATTAAAATAAAATTAAAACCTAAACTAAAATCTAAACCTAAACCAAGAAATAAAATAAAATAACTAAAATAAATAATAACCTAAATTAAACTAAAAAAATAAAATAAACCTAAGAATAAAAAACTTAAATAAAATAAAAACTAAACATAAAATAAAAATAAAATAAACCTGAAAAAAATTTAATATAAAATAAAATAAAAACTAAATAAAAACCTAAACCTGAAAAATAATCCTAAAAATAAATAAAAAATAAAACTTAAACCCTAAACTAAAAAAGCCTAAACCTAAAATAAAAAGAAAATTAAAAAAATAAAATAAAGCTAATCCTAAACTAAAATAAACTAAACTAAAATAAATAAAACCTAAACCTAAATCTAAAATAAACTAAACCAAAACCTAAACTAAATAAAATAAAATAACTAAAAATAAACCTAAACCTAAACTAAAAAAATCAAACTTAAAAATAAATCTAAAATAAAAAGATAAAACCTAAACTTAAAAAAATAAAATAAAAACCTAAACCTAAACTAAAAAATAAAAAATTAAACCTAAACCTAAAAAATAAAATAAAAATAAAACTCAACTAAAAAAAACCTGAACCTTAAAATTAAACTAAAATAAAAAACCTAAACTAAAATAAATAAACCTAAAATAAATAAACTAAAATAAATAAAAATAAAAAAACTTAAATAAAAATAAAAAATAAAATGAATAAAATTTTAAAAAATAAAATGAAGTAAAATAATTATAAAAATAAACTAAATAAAACCAAAATAAACTAAAAAAACCTAAACTTATGAGTTTACTTAATTTAAAAATAACCTAAACTAAAACCTGAACCCTAAACCTAAACCCTAAAAATACAAATAAAACACAATAAAATAAAATAAAAAAACCCTAACCCTAAACCCTAATAAAACTAACTCTGAAACCCTATACCCTAAAAACCTAAAACCCTAAAGCTTAAACACTAATCACTAAACCATAAACCCTATACCCTAAAACCTAAACCCTAAACCCTAAACCCTAAAAATCTAAAAACCAAAACCTAAAAACTAAAATAAAAATAAAACTCAACTAAAAAATAAACCTAAACCTAAAACTAAAATAAAAACTAAAATAAAAAACTTAAACTAAAATAAATAAACCTAAAATAAATAAGCTAAAGTAAAGAAAAAAAAAATAAACTTAAATAAAAATAAAAATAAAATAAACTAAAATAAATAAAAAAATAAACTAAGTAAACTAAATAAACCTGAACCTACCGGTTTACTTAATTTTAAAAATAAATAAATAAAAAAACCCTAAACTCTAAATCCTAAACCCTAAACCCTAAGCCCTAAAGCCTAAAGCCTAAAACTAACCCTAAACCCTAAACCTACAACACTAAACCTACAACCCTAAACCCTAAACTTAAACCCTAAACCCTAAACACTAAAAGCATAAACCTTAAAACTCAAAACCTAAACCTTAAATCATAAACCCTAAATGGGAGGTTACAGTTGTGGTGGTGGCGGAGGGAGAGATAGGGGATATGAGGGTAGATCCCGCTACTCGAGAGGTCGGTGGTTTTGATGGGAATTGGAGAAATTGAAGAATGATCCTATCTGTTGCTTATGGAACTTTGTCTTTATAGTATAGATGGTTCTAGTTATCTAGGGATTTTGATTTTCTCTAAGCTTGGTCATTTTTAATCTATGTAATCACTTGTGTTCTAGAAAAATTGGTGTGTTACTTGGTTGATGAAATCAAAAAGAAGAAATGTTGAATATGAATTTATTCTCCATTAAAAAAAACCAAAAAACCAAAATTGTAAAATAAAACTTGAACCCTAAACCTAAAACCTAAACCCTAAACTATAAACCATAAATGTTAAACTCTAAAACCATAAACCCTAAACCCTAAATCCTAAACCTGGAGTTTGAATTGACCATTTTGACCCATGGGGCCGGGTTTGGCCTTGGGGCCAATTAGGCTGATCGAAACCCATTGGATTGGGTGCACCACTCTTCATTAGGTCCACTTGAGCTATTAAGAAAGCATCAGGTGGATATGAAGAGGGTATGATCAAATTACCCATAGATTAAGCAAAAATTTGTTCTATGGCCTAAAAGTAGGATGGTCATTTTGCTAATTTTTCAATTTGGATATGTTGGGTATGTAGAGAAAATAGGTTTTGCCTAGTTTCATTAGATTTGGAGTTCATTTGATAAGGTTTGGCTCATGTTGACACATTTAGGTCAAAATGGGTCAACTTGGGTCAAGTTGACCAATTGGCCAAATTGAGTAAACCAAGGCTTGGGTCAAGTTCATATGACCATTTAAAATATTTTGGTGGCTTTGGATTGATTCAATTTGGTATAAATTTGAATTTGGCTCATATGACTTCATTTAGGTAAAATGGGTCAAGTTTACCTATTTGACCCATTTGACTTATTTGAGGTAGGTCAAGGGTAGGTTTAGGTTAGGTTAGTCATATGGAGTGGATTGGTATCTTTGTTTCCAACCTATTTTGGTTATGTTTTAATTTGGCTCAACATGACCCCTTTAGGTCAAGTTGGGTCTAAGGTCAATTGGGCTAGGTTAGGTCTAGATGGCCAATTGAGGCTTTGGTCAAGTTCAACAAGTGATTTGGAATCAACTTGACCCATTGGTTTGGATCAATTTGGCTTAGATCAAGTTTTGACCTATTTTGACCCTTTAGGTCAAGTTGGGTCAACTTGGATCAAGTGGTCAATTGGGCTAGGTCAGGCTCAAATGTTGGCTTGGTCAAGTTCAAACATAGGTCAAGAATGAACTTAGATCAGTGGTTTCAATCAATTTGGCCTACGATAGAATTTGGCTATGTTAGGTTTCATTTTGGGCTAAGTGTTGACTTGGTCAACCCTTAGGTTTGACTTGGTTTGACCTAATTTGATTGATTGATCATCCCATGATGATTGTTGATCATGATGAGAGGAATTGGTGAGTTTGGTTCAATCCAATTTGGTTAGGATTAAAATTTGGCTCATAAGGGTACGTTAGGTCACTTTGGGTGAAGTGAGCCTAAGTGGGTCAAATGGCTTGGTCAAAGCATGATTTGAGCTTGATTAATATTGTATATGGACTTATGATTGAAATATAAATCCATTTACAATTGGTTTGAAGTCGTATGGGTTTTGATAATTTATAATATTCAAAGGAAGAATATGAAGAGATTTTGGCTTTGATTTTTGAACTAGGTTTTGATTTGGTGATTGAAGTTTAGATTTATATATGGGTTCATGATTGTAGGGTTGCTTTAATCATGAAGGAAAATCAAGAGTTTGGCTTGATTTGAAATTGATTTAGCTAAGTTAAAGATTTTGACTTGAAAGGCTTAGGTTGAATTTTGAGTGGATTTGAGTTTGATTTTTGGAATTGGTTTTGATTGTTTGAATTTATATTTCATTTATATATGTGAATATAGATGAGAATATAAATGGATCATGAGAAAATTGAAGGGATTTGAAGTGGTTTTGATCATAATTTTGGTTAAGTCCATTAAGAGGAATTTAATTGACTTAGGAAAATTTTGGAGTTTGAAGTTTAAATTTTTGACTTTGGTTTGATTGATTTATATTTATATTTCATTTATATATGTGAATATAAAAGGGAATTTCAATCATGAATTTCAATCATGGAATTGATTTGAGTTTGGAGAAAATCAAATATAATTGATTTGGAGTTTGACTTTGAACGAAGGAAAGTGAGGAATGGTTTGAGCTAAGGGTAGGAAATTTTCGTAACACCCCTAAGGCATGACCTATTCTTATGGCTAACTCTTCTAAGTCTCTAGGGCTAGGTTGAGTCTCCACCTAATCACTAGATGTGTCTTAAGATTAAGGTGCACTTAAAGACTAAGAGGAATCCTATGCCTAAGATGGAGGGGTTGAGAGCTCATTCTAAAAATGAGGTCAACTATCCTCCACATGCATATCCATATGTGGAGCATTCTAAAAATGAGCTCATTCTAAATAAGTAACAAAGAGAATATATATATTATATCTTCAATAAAGTGCTCTACTAAATGTATTATTTTTGAGTGCAAGATATTCTTTTCACAGTTAAGATTAAACACACAAGTGCTAACCGTAGCAAGATCAAAATGTCATTAGAACAAAATGGGTCTTTAGGAATAAGCTAGATGATTCAGGTTGTATTGTTAGAAATAAAGCTAGGTTAGTTGTACAAGGGTACACACAAGTTGAAGGTATAGATTTTGAAAAATCTTTTGCACCCGTAGCAAGACTAGAAGCTATTAGGTTACTCCTTGCTTATGCTTATTTTAGGGATTTTAAAATTTTTCAAATGGATGTCAAGAGTATATTTTTTTGAATGGATTTATTGACCAAGATGTATTTGTAGAGGTAGAACTTTGCCACTAGAACTAATAACTTGCTTATACTTATCCTGAAGTGCTACCCTAGGAGGTAGAACTTTGCCACTACATTGGTTGACTTTAGTGACTTCTTGGAATGATGAGCTTATGGAAAGTTCTACCTTCTTATAGGGCATACCTATAGCTTCTCCTATGGGATCCTCAGAGTTAGTTGACTCCAAGTTAATCTGAAAAAGTGAACCCGATTGATTCAGAGAAGGATAGTCTTACTCTGAATTAGAAAGGAAAGGATCAGAACTACTAAACCTATTATTTTTATTTTGACTCAGAGAGCTTTCAATAGGAATAAAATCAAGAGCATCAGAAGTAGACAATATATAAGTAGAATCAACTTACTTTATTAAATTCTTTTTGGTTAGAGGTACATGATAGAAATCAAGTAAAATAAGTGGAGTTTTCCCTTATCAATAGATACAATGCTCTTACCATTTCTAGTAGATGCAACACTGGAGGGAGTACTGGACTCAGACGGTGGCTGTGCTACTAGATTATCCCGGGCAAGTATGGTGAGCTACTGCTGTTGCTGGGCTATCACCCTCCTCGAGCTATCCTTTGCAACATGCAAACCGTCCTTGGTGTTGGAGATTTAAGCTACTTCACACACCTACAAGAAAAGCTTCTTGATCTTAGAAATGATCTTGTTAGAAATTCGAGATAGGGAGATATCCTAACCTTATTTGGTCTTATGAGGATCACAAGTATCCCTAAGGATTACTCTAACAGAACTGGATGGTTGTTCTAATAAGTATTCCTTAGGGATGACTATGGCTCTCAACTTGTAACTGCGCTCAAGCTAGTCCTTCAAAGTTATACAATCCTTTAAGATATAACCTAACATGTAGTGGTAGGGGCAATAGCTAGGATCATCACACTTGCCCACTTCCTCCGGCCTCTTAGGCTTTGGTAACTAAAAGTTAGGTTGCTATAAGAGATTCTTAAAGATTTTTCTAACTACCTCCCTCTTGATTGAATATAGGTTATTCAATCTATCAGTAAGAGTAGGTGGAAAGTAGCTATCTTGCGATGGATATGAATACCGCTACTGGGTAGGTTGCTGAGGTGGTCAAAATAGTCTTTGTGGCAGTTGCGGTGGCCGGTATGATGGCCAAGGTGGTGGCAGAGGAGGTTATTGAGCTCGTAATCTCTCATATTAAACTCTGGCTGGTTGGTTCCCTCTATCCATTGACACAACTTTCCCTGTCTTCTTCTCAAATATCTTCTATGGCTTGGGCCTAGACGATTGGTCAGGAAAGGGCAACTATTTGGCTTCCTCTTATAGGCTAGACTCCTTGTTGATTAATTTCTCAAATGTTTTTTGGTAAAGCCCTTAAGCATGAAGGTGACCGGGCCATGGATATTCTTGAGAAGAATCTCAATTGCATCTTTGAGAATAGCATCTCATGCTCAAGTGCCACCGAGAATGTAATCAACAAGGTACTCGTGAGTTTCTATTTCTCTACAATAAGGTTTCTGTCACCCTCACGAGCTCCAACAAACCTCTTGATGAATAGGTGCTCTAACTCAGGAAAAGTCTTCACCAAACCGTCAGTGCACTGCATTGCATTCAATCAAATGCAACACCCAGAATATCTAAAGATCATCTTAAGGATGGTGGGTCAAAGCCTTAAATAAAATAAAAACTAAATAAAAATCTAAACCTAAAAATAAAACCTAAACCCTAAACTAAAAAAAATAAAAAACTTAGACCTAAAATAAATAAAATAAACATAAACCTAAACTAAAATAAACTAAACTAAAATAAATAAAACCTAAACCAAAACCTAAAATAACATAAACCCTAAACTAAATAAAATTAAATAAACTAAAATAAAACTAAACCTAAACTAAAAAAAACCTAAAACCTTAACCTAAATAAATTAAAAAAAACCTAAACATACACCTAAAAATGAAAAATAAAACCTAAACCTAAAATATAAAATAAAAATAAATCTAAACTAAAAAAAACATAAACTTAAACTTAAAAAATAAACTAAAATAAAAAACATAAACTAAAATAAAAAAAATCCTAAACTAAAATAAAAAAATCTGAAATAAATAAACTAAACTAAATAAAAAAAACAAAAATAAAAATAATAAAAAATAAAAAAAACTTAAATAAATAAAAAATAAACTAAAGAAACCTAAACATATCGATTTACTTAATTTAAAAAAAAAACCACTAAACACTAAACCCTAAATCCTAAACCCTAAACCGTAAACCCTAACCAAATAACTAACCCTAAACCTTAAACCCTAAACTTACAACCCTAAACTTACAATGCTAATCCCTAAACTCTAAACCCTAAACCCTAAACCCTTAACCCTAAACCCTAAACCATAAACCCTAAACCCTAACCCTAAACCCTAAATTAAACCCTAAACCCTAAACTCTAAAACCATAAACCCTAAACCCTAAACTCTAAACTAACCCTAAACCCGAAACCCTAAACTCTAAACTAACCCTAAACCCTAAACCCTAAAAACCCTAAGCCTTAAAGCCTAAATCCTAAACCCTAAACTAAACCTAAACCATAAGCTAACCCTAAACCCAAAACCCTAAAAACCCTAAACACTATAGCCTAAACACTAAACCCTAAATCCTAAACCCTAACCTTAAACCCTAAACCCTAAAACATTAAACCCAAAAACTCTAAACCCTAAACCTTAAACCCTAAACCCTAAACCCTTAAAACCTAAAAACCTAAACCTAATCTAAATTAAGCCTAAAAATAAAATAAATAAAAAAACCTAAACCTAAATAAAATAATAAAATAAAATAAAATAAAAACCTAAACTAAAACCTAAACCTAAACCAAAAAATAAAATAAAATAAACTAAACTAAAATAAATAAAAACCTAAGCTAAACTAAAAAATAGAATAAACCTAAGAATAAAAAATCTAAATAAAATAAAAACTAAACATAAAATAAAAATAAAATAAAACTAAAATAAAATAAAATTAAAATAAAATAAAAGTAAACCAAAAAAATAAACCTTAAAATAAAACCTAAAAATAAATAAAAAATAAAACCTAAACCCTAAACTCAAAAAAGAACCTAAACCCTAAAATAAAAATAAAATAAACAAAACAAAATAAACGTAAACCTAAACTAAAATAAATAAAACCTAAACCTAATCCTAAAATAAACTAAACCTAAACCAAAACCTAAACTAAAAAATAAAACCTAAAAATAAAACTAAAATAAAAACCTAAAACCTAAACCTAAAAAAATAAAATAAAAACCAAAACCTAAAACTAAAAATAAAAAATAAAAAATAGACTTAAAAAATAAACTTAAAAATAAAACTCAACTAAAAAATAAACCTAAACCCAAACCTAAACCTAAAAAATAAACTAAAAAAACCTAAACTAAAATAAATAAACTTAACTAAATAAAAATAAAAGATAAACCTAAATAAAAATAAAAAATAAGATAAATTAAAATAAAAAAAAATAAAATAAATTAACTAAATAAACCTAAACATACCAGTTTACTTAATTTAAAAAAACCATAAACCCTAAATCTTAAACCATAAACCCTAAACCTTCAACCTACAACCCTAAATCCTAAACCCTAAAAAACCCTAAACGTAAACCCTAAACCCTAAACCCTGAAAGTATAAACCCTAAAACCTTAAACTGTAAACCCTAAACCCTAAACTCTTAACGCTAAGCCCTAACCCTAATCCATAAACCCAAAACCCCAAACCCCAAACCTAAACCTTAAAACCTAATAAACCTAAACCTAAACTTATTCTTTAAGAATGGGCAGAACCTTCACGGAAGGAACATCATCGTCAACCAGGCTCGGTCTAGATCTAGCAGTGGAGGCAAAGGCGGAGGTGGAAGCTATCGCAGTGGTGGTGAGGGATCTGCAGGTCTTGGTGGATATGGAGGTGGTGGTCAAAGAAGTGGTGGTTATGGAGGTGTGAGGAGTGATGGAGGTTACAGCCGTGGTGGTGACAGAGGGAGAGATCAGGGATATGATGGCGGATCATGCTACTTGAAAGTCGGTGTTCATGGGAACTGAGAAACAAGAAGGGCCGACGATTTGTCGCTATGGAACCTTTATAAGATGATAGTTCTACTTATCTATGGATTTTGATTTGCTCTATGAGTGTTAATTTTTTATCTATGTCATCACTTGTGTCTTAGAAAACTTGGGGTTCTACTTAGTTGATGAAATTGAAAAGACGAAAAGTTGAATCGAAATTTGTTCACTTTTAAAAAAAAACATTAAACCCTAAACTAAAACTTAAACCCTATACCTAAAACCTAAACCCTAAACCCTAAACCCTAAACCCTAAACCTCAAACCCTAAACCCTAAACCCTAAACTAACCCTAAACCCTAAACCCTAAAAAGTTAAAAACCTAAACCTAAACTAAATAAAAACTAAAAATAAAATAAATAAAAAATATAAACCAAAATAAAATAAAATAAAAACATAAACTAAAATCTAAAGCTAAACCTAAAAAGAAAATAAAATAGTAAATAAAAACTTAACTAAAATAAAATAAATAAAAACCTAAACTAAACTAAAAAAATAAAAAACCTAAATAAAGTAAAAACTAAGCATAAAATTAAAATAAAATAAACCTAATATAATATAAAATAAAAACTAAATAAAAACCAAAACTTAAAAAATAAACCTAAAAATAAAACCTAAAAATAAATAATAGTTAAAACCTAAACCCTTAACCAAAAAAAAACCTAAACATAAAATAAAAATAAAATAAACCTAAACCTAAACTAAAATAAATTAAATTAAAATAAATAAAACCTAAACCTAAACCTATACTAAATAAAATATAATAAACTGAAAATAAACCTAAACCTAAACTAAAAAATAAAACCTAAAAATATACCAAAAATAAAAACCTAAAACCAAAATCTAGAAAAATAAAATAAAAATAAAACTCAACTAAAAAATAAACCTAAACTTAAAAATAAACTAAAATAAAAAACTTAAACTAAAATAAATAAAATTAAAATACATAAACTAAACTAAATAAAATTAAAAAATAAAAAAAAATAAAAATAAAAAATAAAATAAATTCAAATAAATAAAAAATAAACTAAATAAACTTAAACCTACTAGTATACTTAATTTAGAAAAAAATCCTAAACCCTACATCCTAAATCCTAAACCCTAAATCCTAAACCCTAAACCCTAAACCCTAAACCTTAAACCCTAAAACTAACCCTAAACTTAAACCCTAAACCTACAACCCTAAACCCTAAACCCTAAATCCTAAACCCTAAACCCTAAACCCTAAACTCTAAACCCTAAACCCTAAACTGTAAACCCTGAAAACCTAAACCCTAAACCCCTAAACCCTATAACTTAAACCCTAAACCCTAAAACCTATAACCATAAACCTTAAACCCGAAACCCTAAACCCTAAATCTTAAATCCTAAACTAACACTAAACCCTAAACCCTAAACTAACCTTAACCCTAAGAATGGATAGAACCTTGATGGTAAGAACATCACCATTAACTAGGCTCAGTCTAGATTTATGGTGGAGGTGAGGGCAGAGGCGATTATTATCGCAGTGGTGGTGGGGGATCTGGAGGTGCTCATGGATATGTAGGTGGTGGTTGGAGCTGTGGTTGTTTTGGAGGTGAGAGGAGCGATGGAGGTTACAGTCATGATGGTGGCAGAAGGAGAGATTGAGGATATGATGGAGGATTCCACTACTCGAGAGGCAGGGTGGTTCTGATGGGAACTGGAGAAAATGAAGAATGGCCGATCCGATCTGTTGCTTATGTTGGCTTAATTAGCCTCATGTTCAATTTGATTAATTTTGATGATAACAAATAAATGCTTGGATGTTCTAATGAATATTTTTATGTGTTTCAGATATATCAATTGCTAATTACATATCCAATACATCTCACAAATTGTTAAGAAATTGCAAGAATAAAAGAATGAAAGGGATAATGTGAAGCTCATGATTTTAGGTTATATGACTATTCATATGAGTTCTTTAGCATGAATCAATTTTCTCACAACCTAACATACTATTTAAATGAGGTTAATTTATATAAATCTTTATTTAATTACCATTCAATTATATGTTTTTTTCTACATAGCAATAAAATTGTCAAAGTAATAAATGATCATAACTATTAAGTATAGTTATTTTATTTACTTAATATAATTAGGTATTTTAATTTAATTTGCTGGTTATATGATAACTAACATACTTATGATTATATATAAATTATATCAAAATTTTTAAATGTCACATGTCAAAATTAACAAAAATATATAAAATTTTCTATTTTAGCCAAAGTCATTGTTTAATCAAAGAATTCATATCTGATTTTATCTCCATCGTATTCCTTGGATGTTTTCCTTTAAAATAAGTGGTTACATGTCCCACTTTGCATTAAAATTGAATTTATTATGATTTTTTAAACATTACCAGATTTTAATAATGGATGCATGCTACATGCTTTGAATATATTAAGAGCTACATTTGATTACTTTTGACTTTCCCATGTGAATAGCCGAATTTTGCTGCTAAATTTAATATTTGTTTAATATAAATTATATTTTTATTGAATATTAAATTATCACATGATAGCATGAGGTTTGCATAATATATTTCTTTGAAATAATTTTTTAAATGACCTTCTTGTCTATAAATAGCTCTCATTCTCTTCATGAAAGCATCTCTCATTCAAAATTCAAATCTCTCCAGCAAATCTAAGAGAAAATCTCTTAAATGTTCCTTCCAAGTGTTCTCCAAATATTGCAAGATCAAATCCTTGGTTTGGAAGCTTTAACATCTTCAACGAAGCAAACCTTTTTAAATTACTTGAGTTTATTTTTTTGATCTTAATACTTCTTAGTTGTTCATGCTATTTTCACCATCTATTTCTTCTTTCTAATTTATAATTTTTTGGTGGATTAGTCTTTGAACATTGGTTTTCACATCAAAGTTTCTCAATTATTTTTTTTGGTGAAAAACTCTTGTGATAATTTATAGGATCTATTTCAACTTTGAAATTTTTAGCTTCCTACAAATTTCTTTTGGTTTCTTGAAATATTTCTTCTTTGGTCTTATTTTGAAAGATCATTTATTCTTAGATCTATTTTAGAAGTATGTTTTAAGCATTTTAAAATAAATTATTGTGCTGAAATTATTTTTATATTTGCTAGATCTCTCTTTTTTTAATTGGAAGCTTACTAGCCAACTTAGATCTATCATATAGTTATTTTTTTATTTTGTGATCATTAGCATTAATTGAAAGAATCTTTTTGGTTAAAATAAATTACTCCTTGCTGAAATTTATTTTATTATGAAAAAGAATATTGTGAATTTATTTTGAAATCATTTTGTATTATTCTACAAATTATAATAACATAAACATCCTAGTAAGATCACTTTAAGATATTTATTTTTTAAGTGAGCATTTTGCCTCAAATTTTTTTAAGTTGTAAAGTGATCATTTATAATTTGTGAGATCACTTTTGAATTTGATTTCTTGGTATATTTGTGAGAGATTTACTTTATCAAAATTTATTATTTTGTATTTTTTTTTGTGTTGTAAAATTTTTTTTGGGGTTGTACTCAACCTTTGTAGGAGAGTACATATTATTGTAGGGGTTGTACTCACCCCGTTATAGGAGAGTACTTTTTGTAAACCATTTTTCATTTAGTGGATTCCTAGTGGTAAGGGACGTAGGCCGCTTTGGGGTTTGGCAACCACGTAAAATCGTGTGCCTCTTGTCTCTATTTACTTTATTGTATTTTTATTTTGCTGCATTTAGAATTATATCTTATCATTTTAAACTCAAAATCTAATTTTCTATTTAAAAATTAAAATTTAAGTTTTGAAAATTTTAATATTACCCAATTCACCTCTTGGGTGCTATAGTGTCTCACAATTGGTATCGAGCTCTTTTATTGGCTTAACATCAAGAGTAAATCTTTTCACTATGGCACAAGGTTTCACAAAGGGTTCATTACCGGAGGGACAATCCACTCATAGACCTCCACTTTTAGATAGTGTACCATTTGATTATTGGAAAAATAGAATTAGTACATTCTTAAGAGGTCAAGATGCACACATGTGGTATATGTTGACACATCAATATCATACACCCACAATAGAAGTAAATGGCATTAAAGTAAAAAAAATCCTTTTGAGGAATGGATTATAGCTGAAAAAGAACTTGATGAATTAAATGTTAGGGCTTGTAATACTTTACATTGTGCTTTATTACCTGATGATTACATGAAAATTTCTATGTTAAGTACAGCAAAAAAAGAAATATGGGATAAACTTATTATAACTTATGAAGGAACTAGTGAAGTTAGAGATGCTCACATAAATAGACTTGTTCATGATTATGAGTTATTTCATGTTTCCTTCTGAATCTATTTCTGATATGTATACTAGATTTATTAAAATAATTAACACATTACATTCTCTTGGAAAAAAATATAGGAATCAAGACTTAGTTTATAAGATTCTTAGATGTCTTCCAAAAGAATGGGAAGCTAAAGTAAATATTAGTGAAGCTAAAGATTTATCTACTTATCCACTTAATCAGCTTTTGGGTTCTTTGATAGCACATGAATAGGTATTGCTCAAAGGGATAAGATGGATAACTCAGTAAAAAAGGAGAAGGAGAAAGAAAAAGCCATTGCACTACAAGTTGATGATAGTGATGAGCATAACACCTCAAGCTCGGATGGTGATTGTGATGAGGTGGTCATGCTTTCCAAAAGGCTTGGGAACTTGCTAAGGAAGAAGAATCAAAGGTATAAAAAATCTAAAAATTAAAAATTTCAAACTAAAAAATTTCCTACATGTGAAGGGATCATTTGCTATCATTGTAAAAAGCCTGGACACATAAGAGGTGATTGTCCAGAACTTGTTGAATCAAAGAAAAAAGAAATTGATGTAAAAAAAAGAAAAAATATGAAGGAAAAAAAGTAGCATAAGAAGAAGAAGACAGCTTTATGAGCTAATCCAGATTCAAATGAATCAAGTACTAGCTCATCGGATGAAGAGGTCAACATATGTCTTATATAAATGGAGAATCTAACTTAGATTCTCAAGAGGTATGTAATGATATATCTTATGATGAATTAGATGATGCTTTTAATGATTTAGTTATTGAATATAAAAAATTAAAAGAAAATACAAAACCTTAGAAAAGAACATAAAAATTTAGATATGCATTTTTGTGATTTAAAAATGAATGTGATAATTTAAAAAGTAAAAATACTTCTTTATTAAATTGTTCCTTAGTTGTAGGTAAACTTGAAAGAGAGAATATCTTATTAAAAGCAAGATTAGAATTATGTTTAAAATCACAAGTTCATTATAATACTTCATCAAGAAAAACATTTAATAAAAAATTATTTGCATCATACACATCCCACTATACCTTATAATTATCATTCTAAATCATATACAAACACTAATGTTTGGTGCAACTATTGCAATAAAAGGGCATATTTCATTTGATTGCTATGCATGTAAAATACAAAATACTAAGCAATCATCTTATGTATGGTACCAAAAGGTACAAAACACTACACAAACCATGCATGCTAAATATCTTACTAAATTTAGAATGTGGACCCAAACATGTTTGGGTTCCAAAAGTTAACATGTGAGTTTATTTTGTAGGAATGCCTTCAAAGCAAAATCAAAGAAGGCATGTAGTACTTGGATAGTGGATGTTCAAGACTTATGATGGGACATAAAGATAAATTCACAACTTTAGAATCAAGTGATGGAGGATTTGTTACATATGGAGATAATGCGGGAAAATCATTGGCATTGGTTCTATTTGTAAGAATTCTATCACTTTAGATAAAGTTTTTCTAGTAGAAGGATTAAAACATAATTTAATTTCTATTAGTCAATTATGTGATAAAGGTTTGAATGTAGTATTCCATGCATCATATTTATAAAAAAAATAATGTTTTGCTAGTAGGAAAAGATATAAAAATATTTATGTCATTGATTTAGATAGCTTTCATGATGTAAATTTAAACTTACTTTGTTTTAAAAGCACTCATGATGATATATGGTTATGGCATAGGAGACTATGTCATATTAACATGTACACACTTAATAAAATTGCTAAACTTGATTTAGTAGTTAGTTTGCCTAAATTAAATTTTCATTCAAACTATGTTTATGATGCATGTATTCATGGTAAACATTCTAGAAGCTCATTTAAAAGTAAAAATATTGTTTCTACTAGACCTCTAGAATTATTGCACATGGATTTATTTGGTCCTATTAGCACCACTAGCTTAGGTGGAAAAATTATGGTTTTATGATTGTTGATGATTTCTCTAAATATACTTGGGTTTTACTTGTAACTTACAAGGATGATGTTTTCTGTGAGTTTAGAAAGTTTTCTAAATATATTCAAAGAGAACAAGGCCTTTTGATTAATAGGATTCAAACTGATCATGGTGGAGAATTTGAAAATAAATTATTTGAGGATTATTGTGATGAACATGGGATTAGACATAATTTTTCTGCACCTAGAACTCCCCAACAAAATGGAGTAGTAGAGAGAAAAATTAGAATATTAATTGAATTAAGTAGATCTATGCTTGATGAGTATAAATTGCCAAAATATTTTTGAAAAAATATGTTATGTAATGAATAGGATCTATTTTAGACCAATTTTGAAGAAGACACCCTATGAATTATTTTTTGGAAAGAAGACTAAGATTGAACACTTTCATGTATTTGGATGTAAATGCTTTATTTTGAATAATGGAAAAGATCATTTAGGTAAGTTTGATTGCAAATCAGATGATGGTATTTTCTTAGGATACTCTCTTTCTAGTAGAGCTTATAGACTTTACAATAAAAGAAAAATGATTATAGAAGAATCAATACATGTTATTTTTGATGAAAATTTGATTGATCCTATTAGAAATGAAGTGATTGATGAAGAGATTGATAACTTTAAGAAAATATCTTTAGAAGATAATATGGATGATTCATTGCCTAAAGAATGGAAATACAATAAAAAACATCCAAAGGAACTAATTATAGGAGATCCTTCAAAAGGAGTTATGACTAGAAGACATAGTAGAGAAGTTGTAGATCATTTAGCATTTTTATCTGAGGTTGAACCAAAAAATTTAGAAGAAGCATTAAATGATAATTTTTGGATTATTGCTATGGAAGAGGAGTTGAATCAATTTGTAAGAAATGATGTTTTGGAATTAGTCCCAAGACCCCAAGATCAAAATGTCATTGGAACAAAATGGATCTTTAAGAATAAGCTAGATGATTCAGTTGTATTGTTAGAAATAAAGCTAGGTAACAAGGGTACACACAAGTTGAAGGTATAGAATTTGAAGAATCTTTGCACCGTAAAGACTAGAAGCTATCGTTACTCACTTATGCTTGTTTTAGAAATTTTAAACTTTTTCAAAAGGATGTAAAAGTGCATTTTGAATGGATTTATTGACCAAAATGTATTTGTAGAGCAACCACCTAGATTTGAGAGCCTTGATTTTCCAAATCATGTGTATAAATTAAAGAAAGCCTTATATGGTTTAAAACAGCTCATGCTTGGTATGATAGGTTAAGTAACTTTTGATAGATCATGGATTTAGAAAGAGGTAGATACCACCTTATTCCTTAAGAGCATAGATGATGATTTGATTGTGGTACAAGTGTATGTAGATGATATATTATTTGGAAGTACAAATGAATCTTTATGCCATGAGTTCTCATCTTTGATGTCTAAAGAGTTTGAAATGAGTATGATGGGAGAACTTAATTTTTTCTTAGGTCTTCAAGTGAAGCAACAAGAAAATGGCACATCATCAAACTAAGTATATAAATGAATTGCTTGAGAGGTTTGACATGAAAAGATTTAAATCTAGTAAAACTCTATGAGCCCATCTATAAAATTGGATTTAGATGAATTAGGAAAATCTGATCAAAAAACTTTATAGAGTATGATAGGTTCACTTTTATACCTTGTTGCTAGTTGATATTATGTTTGATGTTTTGTGTGCTCATTTTCGCCAACCCAAAGAATCTCATTTAATATAGCGTATCTTGGTATTTGATAGGCACTACTAGTTAGGTTTATGGTATCCTAAAAATTCTTTATCATGTGATTTGGTTGCTTATTCTACGACTTTAGGATGCAAAGTAGATAGAAAAAGTACATCTAGCACATGTCATTTTTTAGGATCATCACTTGTGTCGTGGTCATCTAGGAAACAAAATTTTGTAGCATTATCCACTCTGAGTACATACATGTAGTTTTGCTGTCCTTTGGTTAAACAATTAGAAGATTTTGGTATTAAGCAAGATCACATTCTAGTTCAGCAATAATTAGTGCTATTAGTTTGACTAAAATCCTATCCAAAGACTCATGAACCAAGCATATAGAAATTAGACATCATTTTATTAGGGATCAAGTTTTGAAAGGTGATGTTAATATTAATTTTATTAGCATTTACAAATTGTAGATATTTTACAAAACCCTTACTAAGAAAGTTTTGTACTTTAAGACGCATGCTTGAATGTTAGATCCTAATATTTAAAATTGTATGTAGTTTGTTCTCACTTTTTGAAGTTGTCAAAAGGGGGAGAAGAGTAAAATGTTGGTTAATATTAAGTCTATTTAATGCATCAATTTAGGGGGAGTAACATTATTCATCTCATATGCATAAATTTTTTTTAATAGAATTTCTTTCAAAAACTATGATGAAAGGTCAATTTGAACCTTCATCAAAATCAATACCCAACATTAGTTTGTCATCATCAAAAAGGGGGAGATTGTTGGCTTAATTAACCTCATGTTCAATTTGATTAATTTTGATGATAAAAAATAAATGCTTGATGTTCTAATGAATATTTTATGTGTTTCAAATATATCAATAATTACATATCCAATACATCTCACAAATTGTTAGAAGAAATTGCAAGAATAAAAGAATGAAAGGGATAATGTGAAGCTCATGATTTTAGGTTATATGACTATTCATATGAGTTCTTTGGCATGAATCAATTTTCTCACAACCTAACATTATTTTAGTGAGGTTAATTTATATAAATCTTTATTTAATTAACATTCAATTATATGTTTTTTCTACATAGCAATAAAATTGTCAAAGTAATAAATGATCATAACTATTAAGTATAATTATTTTATTTACTTAATATAATTAGGTATTTTAATTTAATTTGCTGGTTATATGATAACTAACATACTTATGATTATATATAAATTATATCATAAATTTCACATGTCAAAATTAACAAAAATATATAAAATTTTGTATTTTAGCCAAAGTCATTGTTTAATCAAAGAATTCATATCTGATTTTATCTCCATCGGATTCCTTGGATTTGTTCCTTTAAAATAAGTTGTTACATGACCCACTTTGCATTAAAATTGAATTTATTATGATTTTTAAACATTACGATTTTAATAATGGATGCATGCTACATGCTTTGAATATATTAAGAGCTACATTTGATTACTTTGACTTTCCCATGTGAATAGAATTTTGCTGCTAAATTTAATATTTGTTTAATATAAATTATATTTTATTGAATATTAAATTATCACATGATAGCATGAGGTTTGTATAATATATTTCTTTGAAATAATTTTTTAAATGACCTTCTTGCCTATAAATAGCCCTCATTCTCTTCATGAAAGCATCCTCATTCAAAATTCAAATCTCTCCAGCAAATCTAAGAAAAAATCTCTTAAATGTTCCTTCCAAGTGTTCTCCAAATATTGCAAGATCAAATCCTTGGTTTGGAAGCTTCAACATCTTCAACGAAGCAAGCCTTTTTAAATTACTTGAGTTTGTTTTCTTGATCTTACTAATTAGTTGTTCATGCTATTTTCACCATCTATTTCTTCTTTCTAATTTATACTTTTGGTGGATTAGTCTTTGAACATTGGTTTTCACATCAAAGTTTCTCAATCATTTTTTTTGGTGAAAAACTCTTGTGATAATTTATAGATCTATTTCACTGCTGAAATTTTAGCAAAATTTCTTTTGGTTTCTTGAAATATTTCTTCTTTGGTCTTATTTTGAAAGATCATTTATTCTTAGATCTATTTTAGATGTATATTTTAAGCATTTTAAAATAAATTATTGTGCTGAAATTATTTTCATATTTGCTAGATCTCTTTTTTAATTGAAAGTTTACTATTTAGCCAACTTAGATCTATCATATACTTATTTTTTTATTTTGTGATCATTAGCATTAATTGAAAGAATCATTTTGGTTAAAATAAATTACTCCTTGCTGAAATTTATTTTATTATGAAAAAGAATATTGTGAATTTATTTTGAAATTATTTTGTATTATTCTACAAATTATAATAACATAAACATCCTAGTAAGATCACTTTAAGATATTTATTTTATTAAGTGAGCATTTTGCCTTGCCAAATTTTTAAGTTGTAAAGTGATCATTTATAAGTTGTGAGATCACTTTTGAATTTGATTGCTTGGTATATTTGTGAGATTTACTTTATCAAAATTTATTATTTTGTATTTTTTTGTGTTGTAAAATTTATTTTGGGGTTGTACACTTTGTAGAGAGAGTACATATTGTTGAGGTTGTACACCTGCTATAGGAGAGTACTTTTGTAAACCATTTTTCATTTAGTGGATTCCTAGAGTGGCTAGGCATGGACTAGTGGTTTTGGGGTTTTGAACCATTAAAAGTCGTGTGCCTCTTGTCTCTATTTACTTTATTTTTTATTTTGCTGCATTTAGAATTATATCTTATGATTATAAAATTAAAATCTAATTTTCTATTTAAAAATTAAAATTTAAGTTTTGAAAATTTTAATATTACCCAATTCACCCCCCCTCTTGGGTGCTATAGTGTCTCACAGCTTATGGAACTATGTCTTTGCAGTAGAGATGGTTCTACTTATCTAGGATTTTTGATTTGCTCTATGGGTGCTCATTTTTTATTTATGTTGTTGCTTGTGTCTTAGAAAACTTGGGGTGCTACTTGATTGATGAAATCAAAAAAAAAAATATTGAATATGAATTTGTTCTTTGTTAAAAAAATTCTTAAACTATAAACCTTAAACCTTAAATTATAACTTAAACCTTAAACATAAAACCTAAACCAAAAATCTTAAACCCTAAGCCCTAAACCCTAAAAACCCTAAACCCTAAACATCAACCCCTAAACCCTAAACCCTAAACCCTAAAACCCTGAACCCTAAACCCTAAATCCTAAACCCTAAAACCATAAACCATAAACCCTAAAATCTATAACCTCAAATCCTGAACCCTAAAATAATAAACCCTGAAATCTACAACCCTAAACCCTAAAACCTAAACCCAAACCTTAAACTGTAAACTCTTAACCCTAAACTCACCTTAAACCCTAAACCCTAAACCCTAAACATTGAATAAAGATGTCATTAGGAGTAGATCTAAAGAATGACCTAATCATAACATAGTTATGGTAGCTAAAGAAAATGTCTTCAAGATACTTTCCCTTGACCATTAGAGATTTAAATACCCTAAATCATATTATAATACAACATATTATAATATAATGTAGCATCATATATTTGAGCATGTAGTAATGTGTTTTTGGATGTTATAAGATGTTTTGAAATGTTTTATTATATTATGGTTTTGTGCCCTATAGTATATATTAATATAAATCATAAAATAATTATTTAATAAATCAGATGATGAAATTTGTTAAATTTGAAGTGGGAATTAGGTTGTAGTGCCATAGGTGTGCTACGCCACTTGTAGTCTAAAAAGTAAGACTTTATGTTCAAAATAAATATTATATGTTGTATTAATGTATAACATCATATATCATAATATATTGTTCTGTGAATTTTAAATTCTTTTAATATTTTATAAACATCCAGTCGAGCTTACATTAGCATTATTTATAAAAATGTTGATTTAGACTTTAAAATGTTTGAATTTGGCCAAATTCATAATAGGGTGATCTTGGTATCATAATATATTATTTAAATATAAAATATGTAAGTGATATAACTAAAATATATAATTTTTTATTATTCAGACTAATTTTATAATTTTTTATCTTAAGAAAACCCTTGTGATGTGATATGCAATATAATATAAAATAATATTTTATAGTGTATTAAAATATAGGATGCCATAACATAGTGTAGAATCGTGCATTATAGCATACTATTGTGTATTACTACTTATTATTAAGCATATTTCAGTTTGTTATAGTATGATGTAGTAAAGTTTTTTCTAGTATAATTCATAAAAATACTAATTTATAGGCTAAGATGATGGGATTTGGCCAAATTTAAGGTAAGCTTTAGGGAACATCATTGGGGGTGTGCTATGGTGTGTCATTTAATCTAAAGAATGGAATTTTGCATTAAAAACTAATGTTCATTTTTCAACCAAATTTTATAAATTTTTTCTTAAAGTGATTTATTTTAAGGTGTAATCTAACATAATATATTATATGAAAGCATATTAAAATATAATGTACATAACAATATAACTTCACATATATATGAATGTGGTGGTGTGTTACTAAGTGTTATTGTACATTTTAGTATGTTTTACTTTTGTTATAATACTTTGGGTCAAAACTCAAAAAAAATGTTAATTTGAAGGTTGAGATGGAAGAATTTGGCCAAATTCATGGCACACACCAAGAAGCAACACCAAAATTATGCTATTTTATACCATTTCTAATAGAAAAATAAAAATTTTACATCCAAACTGAACATTATTCATATTTGGAGAAAATTTTGTTATTTGTTCCTTTTAAGTTAATCTAATGAGATGTAATGATAGATAATATATTATATTATAGCAAATTATAATATAACATCATATATTATAATATAATATAGTGTGTTAGTTTATAATATGTTTAGCATGATGTTGTATAGTTAGTTTGAGCTTGCACCATCATAAATATTAAAATGTTACAATGTTAAGATGATGTAATTTGAATGAATATATGGTTAGGCTTTTGGTTGAAGTATTAAAGGTGTGAATAAGAAAAAAAAATAAGATTTGGTAAGAATTCGATATTAAGGACATGAAGGGAGATCAGCTAGGGGATCACATATGCATTGGACATGACATGTGAGGGGTCTATTTCGAGGGCATAGAAGAAGAAAATCAACTGGGGATAAGGTTTAAATTTGATTTGATTATATGATTTATGGAAAGAAGATCCACTAGGGATAAGAATCTATAATCCACCATGGATTAAGATTGAATTCACTTTAATTTGTTTTATTTTAATTGATGTGGAGGCATATCTACTAGAGATATGGGATCAAGTCTACTGGGGATTAGGAATATGAACGTTCCACTAGGGAAGTAGGTTTGGGCTATCCACTAGGGATAGAGATTTGAGTTTGATTTTATAGATTTATTTTGGAATGTATTCGTTGAGGACAAGAGTTTGGTTTGATTTCTTTGATTTAGACTCTACTGGGGGAGTTGGTTTAATTTGGCTCCACTAGGGAGGTTGGTTTTGAATTTGATTTATTTATATATGATTTGGGGCTCCATTGGGGAGAAGGGTGAGATTTAACTCAACTGGGAAAAATTAGATTGGGTTTAATTTAATCTGAGTTAATGTATGGACCTTGTCAGTGTGCAATGGATCCAATGAGAAGGGGCTATATCAACCTTGACTTACCTCAGGTTTACAAATACAAAGGGATAGTCTATCGGCTACAGAGAAGAGCTACCAACCTAAGGGGTTTGCTTTCAGTGTGCAATGGCTGTGCTAGGAAGAAGGCATAACAGAATTACATCTTTTAAAGTGAGCAACAACCGCTGGGGTGACCTATTAGAGGCTCAACAAATTGAACCTGACCTAGGGTGACTACTAAGTAAATTCTGCTGGAGACTTATGTCAACTCAAAAGTAGTCAGGATTAATTTTATCTTAAGCTCATGTGATTTGATATTGTTTGTTTGGTTTAGTTTGATTTTGAATTGAGGGAATATACCTAATGGATGTGAGCTCGATCAAATTTGATAGATTTAATTTATGGATCATGTCGGTGTGCGATAGACCCATCTAAGATTTAGAAATATAAAGGAATAGTCTACTGCCCATAGGGTAGAGTTAGCTAACCTAAGGGGTTGCCTTTTGGTGTGTACCTACTGTGCTAGGAAGAAGGCATAGCAGACTCACATCTTCTATAGCAGGGAATAGTTGCTGGGGTGACCTACTGATAGCATAACAAATCAAACCCTACCTTGGGGCAACTACTAAGTAATGTCGCTAGGGACTTATATCAACTCAAGAGTAGTAAGGTGATTCCTACAGGGAGTTTTACTAACACTGCCCTAAAAATAGGATACCTACTTGGGAAAAGTTACCACTAGGGGTGTCCTCCAAATCCACAAGTGAATATATATATATATATATATATATATATATATATATATATATATATATATATATATATATTTATTTATTTATTTATATGTTTTCATGGACCCTGTTGGTATATGGGGGACCACACTAAGAAGGGGCTATGTCAGCCTTGACCTATCTTAAATTTATTGGACCAAGGGAGAATTTGCACATCCATAGGATGGATTCTCCAACCATAAGGGTGATTACTAGAAAACGGGAACTGTCCAATCCGATAGTAACCCGGGTAGTGTCTAAATGGGGTCACAAAGGATGTGACTCAAATATAGTGCCCACAAGGCAGGTGCTGCTAGGGGCGTTATCCTGAGCCCTAGAAAAGAAAGCCTATAGGTGTACGGTGGTCAACTCAAGGAGAAAGCATAATAGACTTACATCTTCCATGAGTGGTGTATCTTAAGGTGCGAGAACCAACTAACCTAATGTGTATCCGTCAGCATGAGTGGTGTATCCGTTAACATAGTGAGAACCAACCAACCTAAGGTGTTCGTCAGTGTGCAATGATTAATATAGAAATAAAGCATGTATGCTTACAAGTTTCCAAGCAGAACTGATCATCGGGATAGTATGTCGCCGAGACATATGTTATCGACCTAGACACTAATACTAAGCCCCGGAAGGACTAGACCTAGGCTTTAAGAAGTCATGAGGGAAGGAGCCGCTAGGGGACTTATCCTAGACCTAAAATATACTCGACCTAGTCAGTCCATGAAGGCTAATCTAAAAAGAAAGTGTAGCAGACTCACATCCTCTTAAACGATGCCAACATGAAGTAGCTTATCGACTACGTAGTAAGGCCTACCAAACTATCATGGTGCTCATCATTGTGTAGTGGCCAAGTAAGGAAGGAAAGTCTAATAGACTTCCATCCTCTAAAGTAAGAAGACCACTGGGGTTACACACTAGTAGGGTAGCATGTCAGCCCAACCTAGAGCAGCTAGTGTGTGAGTGTTGCTAGGGGCATTATCTCAACTCAAAGTAACCCC
Organism: Cymbidium sinense; assembly: GCA_021442155.1. Classification (NCBI taxonomy): domain Eukaryota; kingdom Viridiplantae; phylum Streptophyta; class Magnoliopsida; order Asparagales; family Orchidaceae; genus Cymbidium; species Cymbidium sinense. The sequence goes on along the minus strand of CM038214.1, from coordinate 311,602,168 downwards.
AGACAAAAGATATCCATTTGTTTTAAATGTTTATGTGTATCTTGTGTTTGTGTTGTGTCGATGAAGGATAGGATGCTACTCAAGTTCCTTATACCTACCCTAAACACATCATGGCAGATTTGCAAACAAGAATATTTCAACATGGAAGAGATTAAAATTGAAATGAAATTTTTATTGATGGTAATTATTTTCAAACATGGTTTATAATATTTCTTTAAGTAGAGCCCATTGACTGGAAGCATTGGGCGCTCTCCCTTATGATTAATAAGTTGATAAGATCCTCCTTGGTAGGCCTTCTTTATGGCAAAAGAGCCTTCCCAAGTGAGTTCAAACTTGCCTCCCATCTTATGATGGACAACAATCGATCTCCTTAGAACATAAATAAGCTCTCCTACTTAAAATGCTCTAGGACTAACCAACTTGTTATGACCTTGAATAATTTTAGCTTTGTATAACTCGAGGTTTTTGGCATGCCCACAGGCATCTCTCCTCCAAACCTTTGAGCTCTTCTAAAAACAACTTATCGTTCTATTCTATTGTGATCTTGCTGCCCATAGCTATCCTTAGTGATGCGAGTTAGACTTCTAATGGTATAACAGCTTCAAACCAATACACTAAGGAGAAAGAAGTAGACTGAGTTGGAGTTCTATATGTGGTATGATAGGCCCACAAGGCTTCAACTAACTCCTCATGTCACTGTCGCTTATTGTTGTTGAGTGTCTTTTTTAGTATTTGGATGAGAGTTTTGTTCAAGTCTCCTGCTAAACCGTTTTCCCTTGGGTAATTGATGGTAGATTATCTCTAATCAATGTTGTGTCTTGAGGAAAAGTTATTGATATCAATGCTTTTGAATATAGTACCATTTTCAGATATAATTTGTTAAGGTACTCCAAACTTATATACGATATGGTTCCCAAAATATTAGAGCACATGCTGAGCTGTGACCTCTCTGAGCAAAATTGTCTTCACCCATTTGGAAAAGTAGTCTATAGTAGCTAAGATGAACCGATGACCCTTGGAAGAAGCAGGATCACTCGGACCCACTATGTTGGTACCCCAACACTCGAATGGCCATGAGGCCTGTGTAGAATGAAGAATGTTGGGTGGTTGGTGTAGGACCACACTGTTTATTTGACATTGGTGGCATCACCTAGTCGTATCCATGCAATCTTTAATCATCAATGGCTAGTAGTATCCTAGTCTCTTAATCTTGGCTTTCATCTTTGGACCAGATTGGTTGGCTTCACATAATCCTGAGTGTACCTTAATCATGATCTTAGGGGCTTTATGCTTGTCTAAAAAATATAACCATATATGATCAAAAGACTGCCAATACAAGACACCATCAACAAGAGCATAGGAAAGTGCTCTCAGCTTCATCTAATTGGCTTGGGACTTCTCTTGAGGTAGTTTGCCTTTATTTAGGTAATCCATGAATGGTTGCCTCCAATCTAACTCCTCATCCTTCTTAGCAATGGAAACCTCCCCTTCAAAAGAGTACTTTTTATGAGTTCAATATCAATAAGGGATAAGACTTGTCTATTCTGGACCTTTATTAATATGGACTCATCCTCTAGGCATGCCAACTCTTTGGAAAGCTTGGCTAAAGCATACACTATGACATTCTCTCCTTGATGAATCTTATAAATGGTAACCTCTGGGATTTGGGCTAAGAAATCTATGGTGTACTTGTAGTTGTGATAGAGCTTGGGCTTTATAACTTTATAGGACCTAGCGATTTGGTTGATAACTAGCTGAGAATCCCTGAAGAGGCTAATGTTTTAGATGCTTAGAGTAATAGCCAACTCCAAAAGCAGCAATCAAAGCCTCATATTCGGCTTCATTATTAGTGAAAGGATTAGATATATGAAATGAGAATCACATCACATCATGGTCCAGAGTTAAGAGAACTATTCCTACCCCTACCTTTCTTGGAATAATAGACTGTGGTTCTTCTCCTCTTTGAGAGGAAGCCGCACCATCAAAGTACATCTCCCAGCGGTGAATGCTAGTATCCCCTAAGTTCATGATTTTTCATCACAGAGTTAGGAAGTGGTGTAAGAAATTTTCTAGTGCTTGTTCTTTCACCGCAAAGAGGGGTATGAAGGTAATGTCAAATTATGAGAGGATCATGGACCGTCATGCTAGCCATCTGGATAGAGTCAGCCGTGTCATGAGATACTATAGTGGATTGATCGTAGAGATTAAGTTCACCTTATGAGGAAGCATGTAGTGCTATTGCTATATCTTTTGGAATGCAAAGATTAAAGCTAGGTAATGCTTCTTAATGTGTGGATAATTAGCCTCAACGAGGATTAGATGACGGCTGAGATAGTATAGTGCATTTCCCTTCCCTTCATCATTGGATTGGGCTAACAAAGCACTAATAGAGTCATCTAATGAAACAATGTAAATTACTACTAGCTTGCTTGGGATAGGGGCTGCTAGAACTGGCAGTGTCATCATGTAATGCTTAATGTCATCGAAGTCATGGTCACACTTCTCATCCCACTTGAACTTGGCATCCTTTTTGAGAAGTGCTAAGACTAGCTAACATCTTCCTGATAGGTTGGATATAAAGCATCTTGGATACACCAACCGCCCTTGGAATGATCTGAATTGAGTTAAACTTTTAAGGGGTGGCATTTCTAATATAACTTTATTTTTCTCCAGATTAATTTTGATTCCCTGGTGTTGGACAACAAACCCAAGGAATTTTCTTGAAGCTACTCAGAATGAAAACTTCAAGGGGATTATTTTGAGGTTAAATTATCTTAAATGATCAAAAACTACTCTCAAGTTAAAGAGATAGTGTTTCTTTTCTCTACTTTTGACCATGAGATCATCGACATAGCACTCTACTTGATGATCAATGAATTCATCAAAGATTCGAGTCATAGCCCTCTTTAATGTAGCACCGACATTTTTAAGGCTAAAAGGCATGACCTTATAGCAATAAATTCTGATCAGGGTTCTAAAAGTACTGTTTCTTTCTTTTTCAAGGGCCATCTTTATTTGGCTATATCTAGCTGAGCCATCCATGAAAGAGAAGACTGCATGAGATGAGGTAATGTCCACCATCAGCTCCGAGATTGGTAGTCAAAATTCATCTTTTTGACATGCCTTACTTAAATCCCTAAAATTGACGCATATGTGAATTTGACCATTGTTTTTCTTAATTGGGATGATGTTGGCTAACCAGGCAGGGTATTTTTCTTCTCGAATGAAGCCAGCATTGATTAGTTTCTTAACTTCAGGAATAACCTGTTGCTCTATGTTTAATCGCATGCTTCTAGGAGCTTGCTTGATAGGGTTAGTAGTAGGCTCTATTACTTGTTTATGGACTGATATGTTAGGAGCCAATCTAGGCATCTCTTCATAAATCAATGCAAAAGTTGTCCTTAAACTCAATCAATAGCCTAACTAAGTCATTGGTTTCAATTTCATTCAATAAAGAATTGATATATTTCGGGCGTGGATCTTCTTCAGTTCATAAGTTGATTTCCTTGAGCTCGTCGATGATTGACTTGATCTCTTCTTCAAACTTTTGTGGTACATCTTTAAATTCAAAATCATTTGAATCATCTAAAGTTTCTAATCACAGCTCCTCATATGAGTTAATGTGATTTGAAAAGAAGCTATCAGATTCCAAATGATTGTTGATGACTAAGCAGTGACCGTCATCATCAACTGGACCCATTGTACCAAATACTAGTCCCAGTCTTGATTGAGAGCTTTTGCATTTGTTCTTCCATATTCTTTCAAAGTAGTCTGACCTATGCTTTGACCTGTGCTTTGACCGAGTGTGTGGGATTAACCCTTTCTTTGCTAAATTATGAACACAAGGCAAGTACCAATCAAAAGGTAATTTTATTAAATCTTTATATGAATCATTCTCATGTTCTACAACAACTTCTTCACTTGAGGATGATGCTTCCAAAAAGAATCTCTGAGTCTTCACACCTATGGATGACTTAGGGGCTTCCTTAACTACCAAATGCTTAACTTTTTGAGAGGAAAGTGGGGTTATAGCTAAGGTTCCCAAATGATGCCTAATTGTTTCACATATAGACTTGGATACACTTATGCTTTGCTTTGGAGACCGATCTTCATCGCTATCTAGCTTAAGGGAATCTACTGCTGAGAAGAGCTGGATGGTGTGATAACCATATAAGACTTATCCTATGAACTAGATTCTGGGTCTATATGGATAGCAGGTGTACTCCTAGTAGCTAGGAGATATCTTTTATTGGGTGGCTAATAAGGAGGTTTTCCACCGCTGGGACTGCCTCTAAACTGGCCTCTTCCTCTACCTAATGGAGGTCAGGTCGTCCTACCCATATGTTCAAATGGAGTAATGAACTATGGGTGGAATCTATTGTCATGCTCCACTTCCTCTTCCAAGTCTATTTTTGTTCCCTTTTATTTTCTTTTTCATTCTCTTTCTCTTTCTTTTTCTTTTTATTTTTCTTTTTCTTTTTTTTTATTTTTAAACTTTGGCCAAGTTCATGAGAATAAACTTGTTGATTTTGGAGAGGTAGTAAGCTGCATCCTCATATATGCTGACCTTATGAACTGTAAATGGCTTGAGATCTCTTTTGATATGATAGATGATCCCACCTCTCACAAAATTCATACACTGATGTAGAGAGGATGGAACTATGTTGTTCCCATATATCCATGGTCTTCCAAGCAAAGTGTTGAAAGATGTAACCAAGTCTATAATATGAAACTTGGCTTCGGTCTTTCAATCATCTATCTCCAAGGGTAACACTATGAAGCCTAAGGCCTGTTGACCTCACTTTTGGAGTGGATTCAATCTTCCCATCTTAGACATAGGAGTCTTCAAGAGACTAAGACTTTCCTCATCATAAGACACTTGTAACAAATAGGTAAATAGTTAACCTAAGCTAAAAGACTTAGAAGGGTTAACCATATGATTAGGTTATGCCTTAGGGATTAGGATAATCCACCAACCCTATAACCCAAATCCAATGGATGTTTATATTCTCAAACCAAACCTCAAGTTTAATTCAAACATCATATTCAATTCCAAATCCAAACCCAAATTCCAAAACCAAATGATTGAAGCCCATCATCAAATCCAAACTTGAAACCCTTCCTAAGGCATATGACCTATCCCATGGACTTAGCCAAATCTTAATCCAAATCAATCCAAAAGCAATTGATTTTCCCATAATAAATTTATATCTTCAATCATCTTCCTAAATATAAATCAAATATACATTCAAATGATCAAAACTAAATTAAACTAAATTAAATTAAATCAAAACCCTTCTTAAGCCATATGACCTATCCCATGGACTTAGCCAAATCTTAATCCAAATCATGTCAAACTCAATTGATTTTCTCATAGATTAATCATATTTTCAATCATCTTCACAAATTTAAATGAAATATATATTTAAATCATCAAAACTAAATCAAACCAAATCAAAATCCAAACCTAAGCCACATGACCCAACTCCATGGACTTACCTAAATTCCTTCATTCCAAAACCCAAATTCAATTGATTTTCTCATGAATCAATCATACCTTCAATCATATTCACAAATATAAATAAAATCTACAATCATCAAGCCTAACCAAAATCAACCCAAGTCAAACCCAACTTAACCCTTTTGACTTGAAATGTTCAAATGAACTAAATCCCATTTGAACCCAAGCCAATTACAATTGAATTTATATATAAATCCCAAATCCATATATAAACTCAACTAAATCAAACTCAACCCAAAATCAAGCCAACTAAACCTAATTGGCTCACTTGACCCAAAATGGCCAATTTGATTTCTTTGAGCCAAGTTTTAAGCCTACTCAAATTTGATTGAAACAAGCCCATCAAAACCTCCCATCATGATTGTTGATCACCCTATGTTGCTAAATTATCACAAATTAGGTCAAACCAAGTCAATCCCTTAACCCATATGAACCAAACTAGACAAATTGTAACCTAAGCCAAATCCCTTGAAACCAATGATTCATACCAAATCAAAATCAATATTTGAATATAACTTGACCTTCAATTGAGTCAAACCAAATCCAATTAGCCCTCTTGACCCAAGTTGACCCAAATTGACCTAAAAGGCCAAATTGGGTCAAATCAAAATATAAATCAAATTGATTGTAAACCAATGGCTCAATTCATTCCAAATTGATTGTTGAACTTACCAAAGCCATGATTGGACCCAATTGAATGAAATTGACCTACTTAGCCCAAATTGACCTAAAGGGTGAAGTTAGACTAAATCAAAATAAAATCCAAATTAATTAAAACCTATGCCTACAATCATCTTCAATCTTCAATTTATCAACTAAACTCAAACCAACACCCAACCCAAGACAATTTTGCCAATTTGGTCAAATTGATCAACTTAATCCATTTGACCAAAATGAATTCAAATGAGCCAAAAATCAAATCTAAACCAAACTAAACCAAACCAATTAAACCAAAGCATTCCAAATGATCATATGAACCTAACCCAATTTGTCTAATTGGTAAACTTGACTCAACCTAACCCAATTTGACCTAAATGAGTCAAATTGAGCCAAACCTAACCAAATCAACTCCAATTGACTTGAATTTTGGGCTAACCCTCTTTTGGCTCATTTCAAATTTGCCCAAATCAAATCTAATACCAAATGATCATTCTACTCTTAAGTCAAGGGCATCACATGAGACAAATCACCCATGTAAGTGGTCATTTCTATTTGTTGGCCACTTTGTACTCTCCTAATGGTCCACCTAAGCACTTTGGACACTGCCCAACCTGACCCAAGGGGTGGTTGGGTCGGCCATGACCCATGGGAGGATAAATCACCTCACCCTCCCCATTGAAGCATTTTAATTCCATAGGACACCCATGATTCCTCGTTGGAAATCACCTCCACACCTTCAACAAAATAAGTCAAGCCAACTCACCTCCTCCCTACCACCCATGACCCCTTGAGATGGCTAGATGGCCACTAGAAGCCAAACCCCGTCCCACCATCCGATCAAGATGAAAGGGGTGTATACATCCCTTCATTTCCACTCAAACACACAAAAAAACTTTCCTTAGAGCCCTAGCTACCCAAGATGATCCGCTAGTGCCATTATCTAAGCACCTAAGCTCGTTCCTCGATCGAAAAATGATATTCCCGTCCGTCCTAAAATAAGACACTCCTATTTTTGATCTAACTTTTCCATTTCTCCATCAAACTCAAATTAACTTTCCACGCTCCTTCCCTAGGCCTCATCGAGCAAGAATGAATTATCTCCAAAGCTTCCTGAGCACCCAAGTGGGACTTCGATCAAAGCTGAGGTCCAAATCATCAGTTCACAGCCTTCTGAGCGAACATCAAGGAATTGATCCAATTGCTTATCAACAGGGCTTCGTATCCACTAAATGAAGCTTCCTCTATCATTGGAGCCACCAGTCTTGAGCTTCGATGAGCTATGCTTCCAAAATCAATCCTTAGGAAAAATGGGTTGGAGCTTCTTGAAGAAAACTTGCATCTCATGTGATCATGACCATTGAATCCCCTCTGATCGATGTGGTAAAGGTGTGGGATCCTTTTGGAGTTGATCTCAGCTCGAGTAAGCTCGGATCAGGTGAGCAATGATGGAAGGACTCCATTCTCTCTCACTCACAACATGTAAGATCATGCACCATCTATTCCATGTGATTAGAACGGACGGTCATAATTAGATTCGCTAGATCAATCTGATTTAATCCTATTAAGCTGTGGGATTAATCGTAGCCATCTGAGATTTGATTGGATGATGGATGATAAAGCACATCCGCCGTCGCCACGTAGGCACTGATTCGAATAAGTTTTAAGAAGTCAATCCCGTGGCGCCATGTGAAAAGCGCATCGCGTTAGCACGCAACATGGCGCCAAAAGGATTAGGCTTTAATTAGGCTTAATTAATCATTTTTAATGGCTAAAAATTATAAAAATCATAAATAATTATAGTGAAATAAAAAATTGCAAATAAATGCTCATTTTAAAGTTATTTCAAAGGAGAATTAATTAAAAATGATATTAACTAATTTTGAATAGCAATTAATGTTTAATTATAAACTTTATTAGCTTAATTACTCCTTAATTACTTGAACAATTAATCCCAAATTTTGTGGGTTAATTTAATGGGATGACCTCTACCTCTTATGATTTTCTATGGATTTATTTCTCACTTAATTAAAAAAATTGACTAATTAAACCTTAAATATTCTTTTAAGTTAATTAATGATTAATTAATCCCATGAACAGTAATAAATTGGTTAATTAAGTTTATTAATCATTGTTCAACAGTAAGTGAAGTAAGGAATATGGTTGGGACCCCTTTCCCTAAGTTCATTTCACCCTTTTTTAAAATGAAATTAATTAATATTTAACTAATTAATTAATTCACTTAATCAAATTGAAATCATCCACATTAATTAATTAAATCGTAGACTTTAGGTGTTTAATAACCAAAAAGATTTTAATGAAATTATGGTTAGTCCACATGTGTGGGAAAACCACAAGAGTAATTATTTAAATCCCTTAATCTAATTAACTATTAATCATGAGCCAATTAGGCCTCTTTTATTTCCTAGGATCATTGTAAGTTTATTTTCCATGCATATCATATTGGCTCATAATTATTTTGTTAATTACATTAAGGTGACATAGGTAAGGGTAGTTAATTCATCAAATTAAGGGTTTAACTTAATTAACCAATAAAATCAACTTAATTACATTTGCTTAAATTAAATAAAATCACTAATGTGGGAATGGGTTTAAAACTACAAGTGATGATTTCGCTTCTCCTGTTTAAATCAAATCAAATCCAAAACTTAATTAATAAAGAAGGTTTGGTTTGCATTAACTAATCTTATTTGATTTTCCTTAAGAACTAGTTTAGTTGAATGAATCACATGCTTATATTTGATTTTCCTCTTTTTAATCATGTTAAATTTAGTATGTCATTTAGATTCATGCATCCATCTTTTCAAAATCAAGTAAAATAAAATGATTTTCCTTTATGTAAGTTGCATGTGTTGATTTAATTTATTACATGGCTATTATCTATTTCAAATGTATTTATATATTGTTATAAATAATTAAATACATAAGAATATGTGCTTATAAAGAGTTGCTTCTCTTTCTATTCATGTTGATTTATATAAGATTGAATGGGTATAATACATCCTGAACAAAATAAATCATTAATTATTTGGTTTTAATTCATGTATTTCAACATTAAAATTTGGATATTTTAATTCATATATATAAATGATAATAATATATACATTTATAACATCCATGTAATATTAAAAAATGGAGGTCTTGATTACCTCACTTCCCTAGTTTAAAATGATTACATTCCCTATGTCTTTGTATGTATATGTATATGTGATTACTAAATGAAAATCCCATTATACATTTAAATTGCATGCATTCATAATTGACTAAGTGGTTGAATTAATTAATGATTTGGAGCTTACTTCCTATGTTAATGTATACTTACATATGTTTGATGGCAAATGGGTATATAGTCTAAACATCCTAAGAATACAAGGCTTTAGCTAGCTCCAAGGAGGTCATTTGATTACCTCACTTCCTAATAAATGACACATGCCTATTTAATTTCATTCTTATGTCCTTTTGTATAAGAATTTGGATGAAGTTTTAAATAAATATGTTTAAATAATTCAATCAAATAAAATATAAATTCTAAACATATAAATGTTATCATAAAAAATTAATCTTTAAGATGCCTTTCATTTTAAATAGGATTTATGTAAAGTGAACCTAAACTTAGGATGAATTAAATCATTTAATAAGCCATTAACTAAAGAGAACTAAATCAAATTAATTTACTTTAGAAAGTGACTTAAGGTAGGGTTAATAGAGGGCAATCCTTTTTCCTCTTTTATAACACTTAGCTAAGTGTAATCAAATGAAACAAAATAAAACATAAATTAAAATTCTCAAATCAATTAAACTACTTCAAGGGAAATCAACCTTTCATGTTAAATTGAACCCTTCTACACTTAGAAAATACAACACTAATGCCTAACAAGACTTACCACATAAAATAAAATCTAAAAATAAAATAAAATCTAAAAATAAAATAAAAATAAAACTTAAACCCTAAACTAAAAAAAAAACCTAAACTTAAAATAAACAAAATAAAATAAACATAATCCTAACCCTAAAGCTGAAACCATTAACCTATACCTAAAGTAACTAAGTAAATTAAAAAATAAACTTAAGCCCTAAAACCTAATAAACCTAAACTTAAACCTAATCCCTAAGAATGGGTAGAACCTTGACGGCAGGAACATCACCATCAACTAGGCTCAATCTAGATCTGGCGGTGGAGGTGATGGCAACCAATAAAGGTGGTGGGAAATCTAAACCAATACGGAGGTGGTAGTGAGTAGTGGTACATGGAGGAAGAGTGATGGAGGTCACAACTGGTGGTGGCGAGGGAAAGAGATATGATGGTGGATCCGCTACTGGGAGGCCATGGTTCTCATAACTAGAAACCAAGAACGACCATCCATCTAACGCTATGGTTATGATGGGAAATAGAGAAACTGAAGATGGTTCTAGTTATCTAGTGTTTTTGATTTGTTCTATGCGTGAACATTTTTTATCTATGTCATTGCTTGTGTCTTAGAAAACTTGGTGTGTTACTTGGTTGATGAAATCGAAAAGAAGAAATATTGAATTTGAATTTGTTCTCTGTTAAAAAAAACCCTAAACCCTAAACTAAAATTTTACCCTAAATCGAAAACCAAAAAAACCCTAAACCCTAAACTCTAAACCCTAAACCCTAAACCATAAAACCCTAAACCCTAAACTCTAAACCCTAAAACATAAACCCTAAACCCTAAACCCTAAACCCAAAAAAGCTAAAAACTTAAACCTAAACTAAATAAAACCTAAATAAAAAAATAAAAAAACTAAGACCAAAATAAAATAATAAAATAAAACAAAATAAAAACATAAAGTACAATAAATAAACTAAACCAAATAAAAATAAAAAGTAAACTTAAAAAAACTAAAATTAAAAAAATAAACTAAATAAGCTTAAACCTACTTGTTTCCTTAATTAAAATAAACCCTAAATCCTAAACTAAAAAATATCTTAAACCCAATAAACCTAAATCTAAACCTAAACCTAAACTAAACCCATAACCCCTAAACTAAAGCCAAAAGCATAAATCCTAAACTTAAACTATAAACTATAAACCTAAACTATAAACTAAACTTAAACTAAAACTAAACCCTAAAGTAAACTAAACTCTAATCCTAACTCTAAACCTAAACTAAACTAAATACTAAACTATAAACCTAAACTAAAATATAAACTATAAACCTAAACCTAAATAAAACCCACTATAAACTAAACCCTAACCTAAACCTAAACCTAAATAAAACCCTAAATCAAACCTAAACTAAACTAAAACTAAACTAAATCTAAACCTACCCTAAATTTAAAACCCTAAACCTAAATAAACTAAATTTAAACCTAAACTAACTAAATCCTAAACTAAACTAAACACTAATCCCTAAACTCTAAACCTAAACCCTAAAATGCTAAAAACTTAAACCTAAAAAAGAAAATTAAAATAAAACTCAACTAAAAAATAAACCTAAACTTAAAAAAGAAACTAAAATAAAAAACCTTAACTAAAATAAATAAACCTAAAATAAATAAACTAAACTAAATAAAAATAAAAATAAACCTAGATAAAAATACTAAAAAACAAAAAAATAAACTAAGTAAATTAAAGAAACTTAAATCAACCAATTTACTTAATTTTATAAAAAAAGCTCGTAAACCTTAAATCCTAAACCCTAAACCCTAAACCCTAAACCATAAACCTTACACCCTAAACCCTAAACCCTAAACCCTAAACTAAAAACCTTAAACCCTAAACCCTAAACCCTAAACCATAAACCCTAACCATAAACCCTAACCTTTAAAAGCATAAACTATAAAACCCTAAACCTTAAATCCTAAACCCTAAACCCTAAACCCTAAATCCTAAACCCTAGCCCTAAACACTAAATCCTAAATCCCAAACCCTAAACCTAAACCTAAAGTAACTAAATAAATTAAAAAATAAACCTAAACCCCAAAACCTAATAAACCCAAACCTAAACCTAAATGCAAAGAATGGGCAGAATCTTGATGATAAGAATATCATCAAAACTCCCTAGATAGAGATAAGGTATTATCACGCTTGATTAGGGATTTGAAGGTGATGGATATGGAGCTAGTGGTCTAGAAGTGGTGGAAATGGAGGAGCGATGGAGGTTATGACTATCCGGTAGGGAGAGATCGGGATATGATGGATCCCACTACCGAGGGTGGTTCTCATAAACTAAGAAACCAAGAACACTGCTAAACTCACAGAGACAATTCTAGTTATCTAAGGTTTTTGATTTGCTATTTCATTTTACCTACGCTTGTAGAAAACTTGTGTTACTGATGAAATCAAAAGAAGAAATAATAATTTATTCTTTATTAAAACCAAAACCCTAAACCTCAACCCCAACCCTAAAACCTAAACCCTAATCCCTAAACTAAACCTAAATAAAAAAATATTAAACCTAAAATCATAAAACCCTAAATCTAAATCTAATCCTAAATAAACCTAACCCTAAAAACCTAAACTATAAACCCTAAACCTAAACCTAAATCTAAAACCTAAACTAAAGATAACTAATAAACCTAAACCCTAAACTAAATAAACCTAAACCTAAACTAAAAATCTAACCCTAAAACTAAAATAAAACCAAAATTAAACCTAAAACCTAAACTAAACTCTAAAGACTAAAGCCTAAACACTAAATGCTAAACTAAACCCAACCTAAACTAAATCCTAAAGCTCTAAACCTAAAACCTAAAACCTAAACTAATCTAACTAAACTAAACCTAAACTTAAACCTAAAACCTAAATAAAACTAAAACCTAAACTAAACCTAATATAACCTAAATCTTAAAAAATAAACCCTAAAACCCTTAACTAAAAAAAAACTCTAAACCCAAAAAAATAAATCAAAACCTAAACCCTAAACCATAAACCCTAAACCCAAAATCCTAACCCTAAACCTAAACCTAAAGTAACTAAATAAATTAAAATTTTAACTTAAACACTAAAACCTAATAAACTTAAACCATAAGAATGGATAGAACCTTGATGAAAACATCAAACCGTGCTCGCCTAGATCTCTGGAGGTGAAAACTATCATGGTGGTAACTGGAGGAAATATGGATGTGGTGGTAAAGTGGTGGTTAAGGGAGGTGAGGAGCAAAGGTAACAAAGGTGGTCATGGAGGGAGAGATTGGGGATAAAATCCTGCTACTAGGTCCAAAACTAGAAATTAATAAATAATCTAAACTATTTTATAAGAGATGGTTCCTAGAGTTTTAATTTTCTATGCATGCTCATTTTATATCTATGTGGTAAAAAAACTTACTACTTGATGAAATAAAAGAAGAAATGTTGAATATAAATTTCTTCTCTATTAAAAAAAACCAAAAACTCTAAACCCTAAACTAAAACCTGAACCATACACAAAAATCCTAAACCAAAAACTATAAACCCTAAATCCTAAACCCTAAAACCTAAACTCTAAACCTTAAAACCCTAAACCCTAAACCCTAAAACCTAAATCTTAAACCCTAAACCCTAAACCCTAAACCCTAAACCCTAAACCCTAACCCTAAAACCTAAACCTTAAATCCTAAACCCTAAATGCTGAATCCTAATCCCAAAACCCTAAATCCTAAACTTCAAATCCTAATCCTTAAACCCTCAACTTACCCTAAACCCTAAACCCTAAAAAGCTAAAATTGAAACCTAACTAAATAAAACCTAAAAATAAATAATAAAACCAAAACCAAAATAAAATAAAAAAAATAAAATAAAAACTAAAACTAAAACCTAAACCTAAACCTAAATCTAAACCTAAAACTAAAAAGAAAATAAAATAAAAGATAAAAAGTACATTAAAATAAAATAAATAAAAACCAAAACTAAACTAAAAAATAAAAAGCCTAAATAAAATAAAAAGTAAACTTAAAATAAAAATAAAATAAATGTAGAATAAAATAAAATAAAAACTAAATAAAAACCTAAACCTGAAAAATAAACCTAAAACCAAAACTTAAAAATGAATAAAAAAAACCTAAACCCTAAACTAAAAAAAAAAACCTAAACCTAAAATATAAATAAAATAAATAGAAACTTAAACTAAAATAAACTAAACCTAAACCTAAACCTAAACCTAAGCATGAACCCTAAATAAAATAAAATAAACTAAAAATAAAGCTAAACCTAAACTAAAAAATAAAGCCTAAAAAGAAACCTAAAATAAAAACCTAAAACCTAAATCGAAAAAATGAAAATAAAAACTTAAACCTAAACCTAAAAATAAAAATAAAAATAAAACCTAAACCTTAAAAATAAAATAAAAATAAAACTAAACTAAAACACAAACTTAAACATAAACATAAATCTAAAAAAATAAACTAAAACAAAAAACCTAAGCTGAGATAAAAATAACCTAAATTAAATAAACTAAATTAAATAAAAATAAAAATAAACCTAAACAAAAATAAAAAAGTAAAATAAAAATAAATAAATAAAAAATAAACTAAATAAACCTAAACCTACCAGTTTACTTAAATTAAAAAAAAAACTAAACCCGAAACCCTAAACCCTAATCCCAAAACCCTAAAATGAACCCTAAACATACAACCCTAAGCCCAAAACCCTAAATCTTATACCCTAAACCATAAAAAACCATAAATCCTAAACCCTAAACTAACACTAAACCCTAAACTTTAACCCTAACCTTAAACCTTAAACCCTAAACCCTAAAATTAACCAGAAACCCTAAACCTTGAACCCTAAACCTACATCCCTAAAACCTAAACCATAAACCTTAAAACCCTAAACACTAAACCTGGAATCCTAAACCCTAAAACCTACAACCCTAAATTAAATAAACCTAAAAAAAATAAACCACAAACCTAAACCTAAACCTAAACCTAAATCTATAAAAAAAAACTTAAATAAATTTAAACATACGAGTTTTCTTAATTTAAAAAATAATAATAAAAAAATAAAAAAAATGCTAACCCTAAACCCTAAACCATAAAACCTACAATCCTAAACTCTAAACCCTAAACCCCAAACCCTAAACCATAAACCATAAACCCTAAATCTTAAAACCTAAAAACCTAAACTTTAACTAAATAAAACCTAAAAATATAATAAATCAAAAACCTAAACCTAAATAAAATAAAAATAATAATAAAAAATAAAAACCTAAACTAAAACCTAAACTTAAAAATAAAATAAAATTAAAAATAAAAGATAAACTAAAATAAATTAAATAGAAACCTAAACTAAACTAAAAGAAATAAACCTAAAAATAAAAATTATAAATAAAATAAAAACTAAATGTAAAATAAAATTTAAATAAATCTAAAATAAAATTAAATAAAAACTAAATAAAACCTAAACCTAAAAAATATACCTAAAAATAAATAAAAATTGAAACCGAAACCATAAACTTAAAGAAAACCTAAACCTAAAATAAACAAAATAAAATAAACCTAACCCTAAACTAAAGTAAATTAAACTGAAATAAATAAGACCTGAACCTAAACCTAGAATCAACTAAACTTAAACCCTAAACTAAATGAATTATAATAACCTAAAAATAAACCTAAACATAAACTAAAAAATAAAACATAAAAATAAACCTAAAACCCAAACCTAAAAAAACAAAATAAAAACCTAAATCTGAAACTAAAAATAAAAAGTAAAACCTAACAAATTAAATAAAAAGAAAACTAAACTAAAAAATAAGCTTAACCTAAACCTAAACTAAGAAAATAAAGTAAATTAAAAAACCTAAAAAAAATAAACTAAACTAAATAAAAATAAAAAATAAACCTAAATAAAAATTAAAAAATAAAATAAATTAAAATAAATATAAAATAAACTAAATAAAAGTAAACCTACAGGTTTAATTAATTTTAAAAAAAAACATAAACCCTAAACCCTAAATCCTAAATCCTAAACCCTAAAATTAACCCCAAACTAACAACCCTAAACGTAAAACCCTATGCCCTAAACCCTAAACCCTAAAAAAATAATAAACCCTAAACTATCCCTAAACCCTAAACCCAATCCCTAACCCTAAACCCTAAACCCTAAACCCTAAAACTAACCCGAAATCCTAAACCCTAACTAAAAAAACCTAAACCCTAAACTAAACCTAAAACTCCCTAAACCCTAAATAAAACTATAAACCCTAAACCCTAAACTCTAAATCCCAAAACCAAAACCCTAAACAGTAAAAACTTAAAAACCTAAGCCTAAACTAAAAAAAAAAACCTAAAAATAAAAGAAAAAATAACCTAAACAAAATAAAAAAATTTAAATAAACCTAAAAAATAAAAAACTTAAATAAAATAAATACTGAACATAAAATAAAAATAAAATAAACATTAAATAAAATAAAATAAAAACTAAATAAAAACCTAAACCTAAAAAATAAACCTAAAAATAAATAAAAAAATAAAACCTAAACCCCAAACAAAAAAAACAAAACCTAAAATTAAAAAAAAACAAAAAAAACCTAAACTTAAATAAAAATAAATAAAGCCTAAACCTAAACCTAAAATAAACTAAATTTAAACCCTAAATTAAATGAAATAAAATAAACTAAATATAAACATAAATCAAAACTAAAAAATAAAACCTAAAAACAAACCTAAAATAGAAACCTAAAACCTAAACCTAAAAAATTAAAATAAAAATCTAAACCTAAACCTAAACATAAAAAATAAAACCTAAACTAAAAAATTAGATGAAAATAAAACTAAATTAAAAAAATAAGCATAAACCAAAACTTAAACCAAAAAAATAAACTAAATTAAAAAATTGAAACTAAAATAAATAAACTAAACTAAATAAAAATAATAAATACACCTAAAAGAAAATAAAAAATAAAATAAACTAAAATAAATAAAAAATAAACTAAATAAACCTAAACCTACAGGTTTACTTAATTTAAAAAAATCCTTAAATGACAAACACTAAACCCAAAACCCTAAAAATAACCCTAAACACTAAACCCTAAAACTATAACTAAACACTAAACCCTAGACCCTAAACCCTAAAAAACCTTAAGAGCTAAACTAAACCTTAAAACCTAACCCTAACCCTAAACCCTAAACCCTAAACTCTAAACCCTAAACCTTAAATCCGTAATCCTACACCCTAAGCCCTAAAACCCTAAACCATAAACCCTAAACCCTAAACCCTAAAAATCATAAACCCTAAAGCCTAAACCTTAAATTAACCATAAACCCTAAGCAAACCCTAAACCCTAAAGAAAAGTAATAAATAAACTAAACCTAAACTCTAAACCCTAAACCTAACTCCAATCCTAAACCTAACCCTAATCCCTAAACCTAAACTAAACCCTAAACTAAACACTAAAACCTCTAAGCTCTAAACTTAAAACTAAACCTAACTAAAGCTTAAACCCTAATCCCTAAATTAACCCTAAACCCTAAACCCTAAGCTAACCCTAAACCCCAAACCCAAAATGCTATACCTTGAACCCTAAAACCCTGAACCCTACACCCTAAATCCTATAAACCATAAATCAAAAACCCTAATGCCGAAACCCTAAACCCTAAACCCTAAAAATCATAAACCCTAAAGCCAAAACACAAAATGCTAAACCCTAAACCCTAAACCCTGACCCTAACCCTAAACCTTAAATCATAAACCCTAAACCATAAACTCTAAACCCTAAACCCTAAAACCCTAAAGCCTAAACTCTAAATCATAAACTGACCCTAAACCCTAAACCCTAAGCTAACCCTAAACCTTAAACCCGAAACACTAAACCTTAAACCCTTAAAATGCTGAACCCTAAAGCCTAAACACTAAACCCTAAATCATAGACCCTAACCCTAAACCATAAACCCTAAATCCTAAAAACTTAAACCTAAAGTAAATAAAACCAAAAATTAAAATGAATAAAAAAACCTAAACCTAAATAAAAATAAAAAATTAAATAAAATAAAATTATAAACTAAAACCTAAACCTAAACTTAAAAATAAAATAAAATAAAAATAAAAATAAACTAAAATAAAATAAATAAAAACCTAAACTAAACTAAAAAATAAAATAAACCCAAGAATAAAAACCAAACTAAAATGAAAATTAAACATAAAATAGAAATAAAATAAACCTAAAATAAAATAAAATAAACACTAAATAAAATCCTAAACCTAAAAAAGTAAAACTAAAAATAAAACATTAAAATAAATAAACATAAAACCTAATCCCTAAAATAAAAAAATAACTAAACCTAAAATGCAAATAAAATAAACAAAATAAAATAAACCTAAACCTAAACTAAAAGAAATAAAACCTAAACCTGAACCTAAAATAAACTAAACCTAAACCTAAACTAAATAAAATATAATAAGCTAAAAATACACATAAACCTTAAACCCTAAACCCTAAAACTCTAAACTCAAAACCCTAAAATAACCTTAAGCCTTAAACCCTAAACACTAAACCCTAAACCCTAAAAACTCTAAACCATAAAGCTTAAACCCTATACACTAAACTAATCATAAACCTTAAGCTAACCCTAAACCCTAAACCATAAATCCTAAACCCTCAAAACCCTAAACCCTAGAGCCTAAACACTAAACCCTAAACCCTAACCTTAAACCCTAAACCCTAAAACTCTAAACCATAAAACCCTAAACCCTAAACCCTAAACCCTTAAAACCTAAAATCCCAAACATAAACTAAATAAAACAAAATAATAAAATAAATAAAAAACCTAAATGTAAATAAAATAATAAAATAAATTAAATTAAAAACCAAAATTAAAACTTAAACCTAAACCTAAAAATAAAGAAAAATAAAAAAATTAAAATAAACTAAAATAAAATAAATAAAAACCTAAAATAAATAAAAAATAAAATAAACCTAAGAATAAAAAACCTAAATAAAATAAAAACTAAACATAAAATAAAAATAAAATAAACCTAAAATAAAATAAATAAGAACTACATAAAAACCAAAACCTAAAAAATAAACCTAAAAATAAAACCTAAAAATAAATAAATAATAAAACCTAAACCCTAAACTAAAAATAAAAACCTAAACCTAAAATAAAATAAAATAAACTAAATAAAATAAACCTAAAACTAAAACTAAAATAAACTCTTCTAAAATATATAAAACTGAAACCTAAACTAAATTGATGATAATTCCATGTCTAGGACTTGGAGAGAGATCCGCTAGGGGGTCACACATGCATTGGACATGATATATTATGGGTCTATATCAAGGGAAAAGAAGAAGAAAATTTGTTAGGGATAAGGTTTGGATTTGATTGATTATATGATTTGTGGAACTAGATCCACTGGGGATAAGAATCAATAATCCACCAAGGATTAAGATTGAATTGACTTTAATTTGTTTTATTTTAATTGATGTGGAGGTATATCTGCTAGAGATATGGGCTCAAGTCCACTCAGGATCAAGAAGATGAACCTTCTACTAGGGAAGCAGATTTGGGCTATCCACTGGGGATTCGGATTTGAGTTTAATTTCATAGATTTGTATGGGGATGTATCCGCTAGGAATAAGAGTTTGGTTGGATTTTTTTGACTTAGACTCTACTGGAGGACTTGGTTTAATTTGGCTCCACTAAGGATGTTAGTTTTGAATTTAATTTGTTTGCTTGACTTGTTTATATATTATTTAGGGCTCCACTAGGGAGAAGGGTGTGATTTAACTCTATTTGAGAAAATCAGATTGGGTTTAATTTAATCTGAGTTAATGTATGGACCCTATCGATGTGCGATGGACCCATTGAGAAGGGGCTATATCATCCTTGACCTACCTCAAGTTTACAAATCCAAAGGCATAATCTACCGGCTATGGGGTAGAGTTAGCCAACCTAAAGGGTTGCCTTTCAGTGTGTAATGACTGTGCTAGGAAAAAGGCATAGCAGACTTACATCTTCCAGAGTGAGGAACAACTGTTGGGGTGACCTATTGGATGCACAACAAGTTGAACCTAACCTAGGGCAACTACTGACTGAATTCCACTTGGGACTTATGTCAACTCAAAAGTAGTTAGGATTAATTTTATCTTAATTTCATGTGATTTTACATGGTTTTTATGGTTTAGTTTGATTTTGAATTGAGGGCATATCCGTTGGGGATGTGAGCTCTCAAATTTGTTACATTAAATTTTGGACCATGTCTTGGATGGACCCAATGAGAGAAGGGACAATATTAGACTTGTCCTACCTCAAATTTATAAAATCCAAAGTATACCTACCGGTCGTGAGTTAGCCAACCTAAGGGGTTGCGCAACGGCTATGCTAGGAAGAAGGCGTAACAGACTTACATCTTTTAAAGCAGGGAACAACTGATGGGTTGACCTGTTGGTAGCACAAAAAATTGAACCCAACTTAGGGACGATTACTGAGTGAATGCCACTAGAGACTTATATCAACTCAAGAGTAGTCAGGTGATTCCTATAGGAAGCTTTGCCTATATTGGAAAAGAAAGGATGACCGCAAAAAAGGTATCGCTAGGGGTGTCATCCTAATCAACAAGTGAATATATATATTTTTTATATGTTTGTGTGGACCCTGTTGGTGTGCGAGAGACCACACTGAGAAGGGGCTATGTCAATCTTAACCTATCTAAGATTTATTGGACTTAGAGAGAATCTGCACATCCATAGGATAAATTCTCCAATAACAGGGGCGGTTATTAAAAAGGGGAACTATCCAATCTGATAGTAACCCGGGTAGTGTCTAAATGGGGTCGCAAAGGATGTGATTCAAACATAGTGCCCATAGGGGAGGTGTTGCTAGGGGCATTATCCTGAGCACTAGAAAAGAAAGCCTATTGGTGTACGGTGGCCAACTTAAGGAGAAATCATAGCAGATTTACATTTGCCATGAGTGGTGTATCTTAAGGTGTGAGAACTAACCAACCTAAGGTGTATCAGTCAGCATAAGTGGTGTATCCATCAGTACAGTGAGAACCAACCAACCTAAGGTGCCCGTCGGTGTGCAATGATCAATTTGGAAAGAAAGCATGTAGGCTTACATATTTCCAAGAAAAACTGATCGTCAGGATAGTCTATCATTGGTGGGACAAATGCTATTTGACCTAGAGCAACTACTAAGCGAGGAGCCCCGAGGAAGGACTGGACCTAGACTCAAAGCAGCCAAGAGGGAAGGAGCTGCTAGAGGACTTATCCTAAAGCTGAAATATACTCGAGCAAGTTAGTGCATGAAGGCTAATCCAAGAAGAAAGCATAGTAGACTCACATCCTCTTAAATGAAGCCAACATAAGGTAGCTTACTGGCCACGCACTAAGGCCTATCAAACTAATAAGGTGCTCATCGGTGTGCAGTGGCCAAGTAACCTGATAAGCTGATAAGATCCTCATTGGTAGGCCTTCTCTATGGAAAAAGGGCCTTTCCAAGTAGGTTCAAACTTGCCTCCCATCTTACGATGGGCAACAATCAGTCCCCTTAGATCTCAAATAAGCTCTTTTACTTAAAAGGATCTTGGATGGACTAACTTTTTATGAGCTTAAATCATTTTGTACAACTCGAGATTTTGGGATGCCTGCAAGTATCTCTCCTCCAAACTTTCGATCTCTTATAACCGTAACTTGGCATTCTGCTCTGTTGTGATCTTGCTACCCAAAGCTATCCTTAGTGATGGGAGTTAGACTTCTAATGGTAGAACAGATTTGAACCCATACACTAAAGAGAAAGGAGTAGACTGAGTTGGAGTTATATATGTGGTGCGGAAGGCCCACAAGGCTTCAACTAACTGCTCATGCCATAATTTCTTGTTGTTGTTGAGTGTCTTCTTCAGTATTTGGATGAGATCTTTATTTAAGGCTTCTACTAAGACATTTTCCCTCAGGTAGTTGATGGTAGAATATCTCCAATCTATGTTATATCTCTGGGAAAAGTTGTTGATCTAGGTGCTCTTGAATGTACTACCATTATCAGATATAATTTATCGAGGCTCTCTGAACCTATAAATGATATGGTTCCTAAAAACATGGAGCACATGCTGAGCTGTGACCTCTTTAAGCAGAATCGCCTTTGTCCATTTAGAAAAGTAGTCAATAGCAGCTAAGAGGAACTGATGTCCCTTGGAAGAAGGAGGATCAATCAAACCCACTATGTTGGTACCCCAACGCTTGAATAGCACTATGTTGGTACCCCAATACTTGAATAGCCATGAGGCCAATGTATGATATAGAATGTTGGGTGATTAGTGTAGGACCACATCGTGTATTTGACATTGGTGGCATCGCCTCGCCGAATCCATGCAATCTTTGATCATCGATGGCCAGTAATATCTTAGTCTCTTGATCTTGGCATTCATCTTCAGACCAGATTAGTTGGCTCCACATAATCCTGAGTGTATCTCGATCATGATCTTACGGGTTTTATGTTTTTCGAAGCAACGTAACCACATAAGATACCACCCATAAGAGTGTAGGAAAGTGCTCTTCGCTTTATCTGATGGGCTCAGGACTTCTCTTGAGGTAGTTTGTCTTTATTGAGGTAATCCATGAATTATTTCCTCCAATCTATCTCTTCATCCTTCTTGGCAATGGAAACCACTCCTTCAAGAGAGTACTTTTTGATGAGTTCAATATCAATAAGGGATAAGACTTGTCTATTTTGGACCTTTATTTATATGGACTCATCATCTGAACATGGAAACTCCTTGGCAAGCTTGGTTAAAGAATACGCTACGGTGTTCTCTCCTTGAGGAATCTTATAAATGGTAACCTCTGAGATTTGGGCCAACAACTCCATGGTGTACTTTTGGTAGTGATGGAGTTTGGGTTTTAAAATCTTATAGTATCTAGTGATTTGGTTGATAACTAGTTGAGAATCCTCGAAGATGTTGATGTTCTGGATGCTTAGAGTAACGACTAACTCTAGATCGGCAATCATAGCCTCATATTCAGCTTCATTATTGGTGCAAGGATTTGATAGATGATATGAGAATCTCATCATATCGTGGTCTGGAGTTAAGAGAACTATACTTACCCCTGCCTTTCTTGGAATAGTAGATTATGGTTCTTCTCCTCTTTGAGAGGAAGTCGCATCATCAAAGTACATCTACCAGTGGTGAATGTTAGTATCACATAAGTTCATGATTTATTTATTAGGGGGATCATCACTAAGCAAAGAGTCAGCATGAAGTGGGTGTGCTGCTAATAAATCTGCTAGCACTTGTCCTTTCATCACACGGAGGGGTATGAAGGTAATGCCAAACTATGAGAAGATAATGGACCATCGTGCCAACCATTTGGATAGCATCAGTCGTGTGATGAGATACTATAGTGGATTGATCCTAGAGATTAAGTTCACCTTATGAGGAAGCATGTAGTGTAGCTTTAGCTTTTGGATTACAAAGATTAAAGCAATGCTTCTCAATGAGTGGATAATTAGCCTCAATAGGGATTAGACTACGGTTGAGGTTGTAGAGTGTGTTTTGATTCCCTTCATCATTGGCATGGGACAACAAAGCACCAAGGGAGTCATCTAACACAACAATGTAAAGTAAGAGTGGCTTCCCCGAGATAGGGGTTGCTAGAACCGATGGCATCATCTGGCAATGCTTGATGTCTTCGAAGACATGCTCACACTTATCGTTCCACTTGAACTTGCCATCCTTTTTGACAACCCCTAAGAATGGCTGACATATTCTCGATAAGTTGGATATAAAGCATCTTAGATACACCAACCACCCTAGGAATGATCTGAGTTGATTTAAACTTTTAGGGGGTGTCATTTCTAATATCATCTTGATATTCTATGAATCAATTTTGATTCTCTGGTGTCAAAAAACAAACCTAAGGAATTTCTCTAAAGCTACTCCAAATGCACATATCAAGGGGTTCATTTTGAGGTTAAATTATCTTAACTGTTCGAAAACTACTCTCAAGTCAAAGAGATGGTCTTCCTTTTATTTACTTTGACCATCAGATCATTGACACAACACTCGACTTGATGATGAATGAGTTCATCAAATATTCGAGTCATAACTCGCTGGTATGTATCACAGACATTTTTATGGTTGAAAGGCAAGACCTTATAGCAATAGATTTGGATCTGGGTTCTAAAAGCAATGTTTCTTTCATCTTCAGGGGCCATCTTTATTTGGTATGTCGGATGAGCCATCCATGAAGAGAAGGCGCATGAGATGAGGCAATGCCCACCATCAGCTCTAGGATTGGTAGTGAAAATCCATCTTTTGGTCATGCCTTATTTAAATCCCTAAAATCGATCCATATGTGAATTTGGCAATGCCTTTTCTTAACTAGGATAATGCTGGCTAACCAAGTAAGGTATTTTTCTTCCCGGATGAAGCCAGCATTGATCAGTTTCTTGACATCATAAATGAATTTTTTATCTATGCATGCATAGGAGCTTGCTTGATAAGGTTAGCGGTTGGCTCTATTACTAGTTTATGGACCCCGGAATCAGGCATCTCTTCTCCATGAAAAGTCCTTAAACTCAATAGCTAACTAGTCATTGGTTTTATTTCATTCAACAAAAAAATGTATGTCAAGCGTCTTGGATCTTGTTGATTTTCTTGAGCTCATCAATGGTTGACTTGATCTCTTCTTCAAACTCTGGCGGTGCATCTTTGACTTCAAAATCATTTGGATCATCACGAAATTTCTAAGCACTCCTTTATGAGTTAATATGATTTGAAAAGAACTTATCATTCTAAATGATTGGTGATGACTTAGCGGCATCATCATGGACTATACCAAATCTGTCTTGATTGAGAGCTTTTGAATTTGTTCTTCCATATTCTTTTCAAGTAGTTACTTTTTGCTTTGTGTATGTGGATTAACCCTTTCTTTACTAAATTATGAACACAAGGCATGTACCAATCAAAAGGTAATTCTATTAAATCTTTATATGAATCATCCTCAAGTTCTACATCATCTTCTTGACTTGAGGATGATGCTCCCAGAAAGAACATCTGAGCCTTCACACCTGTGGATGACTTAGGGGCTTCCTTAACTACCAAACCCATGGCATTTTGAGAGGAAAGTAGGGTTAGAGCTAAGGATCCCAACTGATGCCTAATTGTTTCACATATAGATGTGGATACACTTACGCTTTGCTTTGGAACCTGATCTTCATCATTATCTGGCTCAAGTGTCACCTCCAAGGGAATCTAATGTTGAGAAGAGCAGGCTGGTGTGCTAACCATATAAAACTCATCCTATGAACTAGATTCTAAGTATATTTGGATAGCAGGTGTTCTTCTGGTAGTTAGGACATATTTTCGATTAGGTGGCCAATAAGGAGGTTTTCCACCCCTAGGACTACCTCTGAACTGGCCTCTTCCTCTGCCTAGTGGAGGTCAACTCATCCTACCCATATGTTCAATTGGAGTAATGAATTATGGGTGGAATTTAATATTAGGCTCCACTTCCTCCTCCAAGTCTATTTTCGCTCCCCTTTATTTTATTTTTCATTTTCTATTTTCTTTTCTTTTTCTTTTTCTCTTTCTTTTTCTTTTTTTTCATTTATTTTTAAACTTCGGCCAAGTTTGTGAGAATAGATCTCATGAACTGTAAATGGCTTGAGATCTCTTTTGACACAGTAGTCGATTTCATCTCTCACGAACTTCATACACTGATGTAGAGAGGATGGAACTATGTTATTCTCATGTATCCATGGTCTCCCAAGCAAAGCATTCAAAGATGTATCTGAGTCTATAATGTGAAACTTGGCTTCGGTCTTCCAATCATCTATCTCCAAGAGCAACACTATGGAGCCTAAGGCTATTGACCTCACTTTTTTGAGTTCTTCCCATCTTAGACTTAGGAGTTTTCTAGACACTAAGACTTCCCTAGTCATAAGACACTTCTAACAATTAGGTAAAACTAAAGACTTAGAAGGGTTAACCATATGATTAGGTTATGCCTTAGGGATTAGGATAATCCACTACCTAACCCAAATCCAATCCATGTTCACCTTCTCAAACTAAACCTCAAGTTCAATTCAAACATCAAATTCAAATCCAAATCCAAACCCAAATTCCAAAACCAAATGATTGAAGCCCATGATCAAATCCAAACTTGAAACCCTTCCAACTTATCCATGGACTTAGCCAAATCTTAATCCAAATCAATCCAAAATCAATTGATTTTCTCATAATCAATTTATATCTTCAATCATCTTCTAAATATAAATCAAATCTACATTCAAATTGAAAACTAAATCAAAATTAAATCCCTTCAAGCCATATGACCTATCCATGGACTTAGCCAAATCTTAATCCAAATCAAGTCAAAATCAATTGAGTTTCTCAAAAATAAATCATATTTTCAATCATCTTCACAAATTTAAATGAAATATACATTTAAATCATCAAAACTAAATCAAACCATATCAAAATCCAAACTTAAGCCCCATAACTCAACTCCATGGACTTAGCCAAATTCCATCATTCCAAAACCCAAATTCAATTGATTTTCTCATGAATCAATCATACCTTCAATCATATTCACAAATATAAATGAAATCTACAATCATCAAGCTAAACCAAAATCAACCCAAGTCAAACCCAACTGAACCCTTTTGACTTGAAATGTTCAAATAAACCAAAACCCATTTTAACCAAAGCCAATTGTAGTTGAATTTATATATCAATCCCAAATCCATATATAAACTCAACTAAATCAAACTCAACCCAAAATCATGCCAACTAAACCTGATTGGTCCACTTGACCCAAAGTGGCCAATTTGACCTATTTGAGCCAAGTTCTAATCTACCCAAATTGAGAAGCCCATCAAAACCTCCCATCATGATTGTTGATCACCATTGGTTGATCAATTGTCACAAATTGGGTCAAACTAAGTTAACTTGGTCATTTGACCAAGTCAACCTCTTAACCCATATGAATTCAAACTAGCCAAATTGCAACCTAAGCCAAATCCCTAGAAACTAATGATTCATACCAAATCAAAATCAATATTTGAATATGACTTGACCTTCAATTGAGTCAAACCCAATTGGTCCTCTTGACCCAAGTTGACCCAGACCTTAAAGACCAAATTGGGTCAAATCAAAATATAAACCAAATTGATTGCAACCAATGGCTCAAGTTCATTCCAAATTGATTATTGAACTTGAAAGCCATGATTGGACCCAATTGAACCCAATTGACCTACTTTGCCCAAATTGACCTAAAGGTTCAAGTTGGCTAAATCAAACCAAATCCAAATTAATTGAAAGCCTACAATCATCTTCAATTGGTCAACTTAACCACCAACCAAACCCAAGCCAATTTGGCTAATTTGGTCAAATTAATTAACTCCATTTATGAATTTCAAATGAGCCAAACTAAATCAAACCAGTTGAACCAAACATCTCAATGATCATATAAGCTTAACCCAACTCTTGGTTTGACCCAATTTGACCAATTGCTCAACTTGACCCAACCTAACCCAATTTGACCTAACTCTAAGCCAAACTAAACCAAACCAATTGAGCCAAACCTAACCAAATCAACTCCAATTGTCTTGAAACTTGAGCTAACCCACTTTTGGCTCATTTCAAATCTGTATAAATCAAATCTAATGCTAAATGATCATTCTACCCTTGGGTTAAGGGCATCACATGAGACAAATCACTGAAGTAAGTGAACATTTCCATTCCTTGGCCACTTGGTACTCTCCTAATGGTCCACCTAAGGCAGGACCTTTGCCCAAGCAGGGGTGGTTGGGTCTATGACCCATGGGAGGTGAAATCACCTCACCCTCCCATTAGAGCATTTGAAACCCATAGGACACCCATGATTCCTCTTGGTAGCCACCTCCACACCTTCAACCAACCAAGCCAACTCACCTCCTCCCACCACCCACGACTCCACGAGATGGTGGGATGGCACTAGAAGCCAGATCCCACCATCCATCAAGATGAAGGGGTATACTCCCATTTTCCACTCAAATACACAAAATCATTTTCGAGCCTAGCTACCCAAGGAGCTGCTAGAGCCATTCCCAGCTCCCAGCATTCCTCGATCAAAAAAATGCCATTTCTTGTCAATAGGACACTCCCATTTGACTAACTTCCCATTTCTCCATCAAACTCAAATTAACTTTATGCACCTTCCCAGGCCTCGAGCAAGATAAATCATCTCCCAAGCTTCGAGCATGTGAGGTGGGACTTCAATCAAAGTTGAGCTCCAAATTCATTCATGGCCTTGAGTGAACATCAAGGGATCCAATTCTTTGCTCAACAGGCTTTCTCCACTAGATGAAGCTTCCTCAATCAATCGAGCCACCGGTCTTGAGCTCCGAGGTATGCTTCCAAAATTGATCCTTAGGCAAAATGGGTTGGAGCTTTTTGAAGAAAACTTGCATCTCATGTGATCTTGACCATTGGATCCCCTCTGTTGTGAAGGTGTGGGATCCTTTTGGAGTTGATCAGCTCAGTTAATTCAATCAAGAGCAATGGTGGATGGACTCCATTCTCCCTCACTTGAGGATGTTAGATCACCATCCATTCCAGTGATCAATGGATGATCATGATTAGATCACTAGATGATCTAATTTAATCCTATTTATGGGATTAATCAGCCATCGATCTTAGATGAAGATGAGCGAGTCTACCACTGCAATAGGCGAGTTGGATAAGTTTTAAGTAGCAATCTGTGGATTGTGGAAGCATATCACATTAGTGGCCACATGGCAATAAGATTTAGGCTTTAATTGGGCTTAATTAATCATTTTAATGGTTAAAACTTCTAAAATCATAGAAAATAAAAAATGCAAATAAATACTCATTTTAAAGGTATTCTAGAATTAATTAAAATGATCTTAACTAATTTTGAATAGTAATTAAGTTTAATTACAAAAGTAATTAGTTAATTACTCATAAATTACTTGAGCAATTAATCCCAAATTTTGTGTTAATTTAATGGATGACCTCCCATGATTTTCTTGGGATTTATTGCTAATTAGAAAATTGACTAATTAAACCTTAACTACTCTTTTAAGTTAATTAATGATTAATTAATCCCATGAAAGTAACAAATTGGTTAATTAAGTTTATTAATCATTGTTCAATTAAGTGAACTAAGGAATAGGGTTGGGACCCCTAAGTTCATTTCACCCTTTTTTAAAATGAAATTAATTAAGATTTAACTATTAATTAAATCACTTAATTTGGTCACATGTGTTTAATAACCTAAAGAGTTTAATGAAATTATGGTTAGTCCACATGTGTGGAAAACCATAAGTAATTAATTAAGTCCTTAATCTAAATAAATATTAATCATGAGCCAATTATTTTAGGATCAGTTTATTTTCCATGCATATCATGTTGGCTCATATTACTTAGTTAATTAAGGTGAGGTAAGGTAATTAATTAATTCATCTAATTAAGGGTTCAACTTAATTACATTTCTTTAAATTAAATCAAATCACTAATGTGGGAATGGGTTTAAAACAACAAGTAATGATTTCTCTTCTCCTCTATAAATCAAATCAAATCCAAAACTTAATTAATAAAGAAGCTTTGGTTTTCTTTAAATAATCTTATTTGATTTGATTGTCCTTAAGAACTAGTTTGGTTGAAGTAATCACATGCTTATATTTGATTGTCCTCTTTCCAATCATGTTAAATTTGGTATGTCATTTGTATTCATGCATCCATCTTTTCAAAATCAAGTAAAATAAAATGGATTTCCTTTATGTAAGCTTGCATGTGTTGATTTAATTTAATATATGTGGCTATTATCACTTTTAAATCAAATGTATTTTTCAAAAGCTTATAAATGAATAATAATATGTGTTATGATGCTAGTTATAAATACATAAGAAATGCATGTACTTATAGCTTAAGTGTATGAATGTTGAGTTCTCTTTCCTCATTCATTCATGTGTTGATTATATATAAGATTGAATGGTAATGGGTATATAGTCACATCCACAGGAACGAGGCTTTTGCTAGCCCCAAGGAGGTCATTTGATTACCTCACTTCTTTAGTTTAACTGACACATATCCCATTTGATTTCATTCTTATGTATTTCAACATTAGAATTTGGATAGAGCTTTAATTCATATATATATAATGATTCAATCAAACAAAATATACAATCTTTGCATGATTTTCTTTCCTCATTTATGTATACATCCATGTGTGTAAAAGCAAGTATATAGTCTGAAAATCACAGAATACAAGGCTTTAGTTAGCCCCAAGGAGGTCATTTGATTACCTCACTTCCTTAGTTTAATAATGAAATGTACTTTTGTACCTTTGTACATGTGTATATGTGATTAATGAAAATCCCATTTTACATTGCATGCATTCATAATTGACTAAGTGGTTGAATTAATTAGCCATATGATTTAGAGCTTACTTCCTATGTTCATGTATACAAATTTACATATGTTTGAATGCAAATGGGTATATAGTCTTGACATCCACGATATGAGGCTTTAGCTCTAGGAGGTCATTTGATTACCTCACTACCCTGCTTTAACAAAAGCACATGCCAATTTAATTTCCTTCTTATGTTATTTTTGCATAAGAATTTGGATAAAGTTTTAAATTAATATGTTTAAATAATTCAATCAAAGAAAATATAAATTCTAAACATACACATACATTCATCATTTAAGTGTGCTAAAATATGTTGCAAGTATAGATACACTTAGGATTAAATCATATGCATGTTATATGTGATGGAAAGGAATGATTTAATATGTATGATAGTAATTCAATTAAATTAATCTTAAGATGCCTTTCATTTTGCATAGGATTATTTAAAGTGAACCTAAACTTAGGATTAATTAAATCATTTAATAAGCCATTCACTAAAGAGAACTAAATCAAATTAATATACATTAGAAAGTGACTTAAGGTAGGGATGAAAGAGGGCAATCCTCTTTTCCTCTCTTTATAACACTTAGTTGCTAAGTGTAATCAAATGAAACAAAAGAAAAACAAATTAAAATTCTCAAATCAATTAAACTACTTCAAGTGAAATCAACCTTTAATGTTAAATTGAATCCTACACTTAGAAAATACAACACTAATGCTTAACAAGACTTACCACAGCCTTAATACACACATTAGAATTAAGTCACCACTTCTAGCTCTAAGTTGGGATGGTGTATGATGTGTATATTTTTATTTTATGATTTATTATTTTAGATTTGTTAGGGTGTATGCTTCATAGATTAGATGATAGGCAATATTAGCTAATCATGTTTTTTCTGAGGGATTATGCTTAAGGGATGCTTAAAATAAATGTGAATGCTCTTTTTGTTGCTTAAACATAATCCAAGTTAGATAGGTGGGCTTAATTACCCATGTGTAGGGTGCTAAGTCAAATTATAAATACAAGTGCTTGGGATTATATGTATATTTAGCTAACCTCTATTTTACAGTGTAGTTAGATTTACTTTTCCCACATAAATGTAATTTTTGCAATAGGATTAGTGCTATGGGGATTAGAGGCGTGGCCAAAAGGCTTTGTCAGGGTGCCTTGTGCCTTTGAAGCAAGCACCATCTAATTCAAAGAAGGAACCAAATCATAAATGGAGATGAAGAAGAAGAAGACCCCATAGCATTTAATACAATTATAATTATTCTTTCATATTCTAGGTTGTATAAGGGTAGAACTCGGCTACCCATCTTTTCTCTCTTTGGGTTGTACGGTGGTACCCAACCGCACCAGCCTTTTATTCTTTTACGATAATTTATTTAATTATTTGATGTTATGTTTTACATTGTGCATTAGGATGAAATGCTTTTCATCATTCTTAAATGATTGATGCTTTAATGTGTGGCTTGGATGATTAGGCTCTTAGGATAAAAATAACTCTACTAAACTAATCACTAAATTTTAAACAACTCATAACCTCATCATAAACTAAGACATAAATAAGATAATTAAAAGATTTAGCAACCCCTTATGTATGGTTGTATGTTTCACATCATGCATGCATATTCTTTCTCTCTTGAACATGAAGGATCTCCATCCTTTTGCGATAAAGGAATGCTTGACTATGAGGGCATCCCTTGTGGTATACACCTTCTTCTAATTTGACCCATAACCTATTTCATCATGCATTTTGGCATAAGAAATCCTAAAATTGTGAAAATGATATAAAATGAAATAAAATTTGAAAAGATTTTGCATCTATAGATTAAGTCATATGCTCATACCAGTCTCTTAGGGTGTGTTTAGGACTTTAGTCTCTTTCTAATTAAATAACTACCCTAGCTATCTTTAATTAGAACTACATGGTTTTAAAATCATAGGGGTGAGTTAGTTGGCCACTCAGGTTATAAGTCAAGTCAAAATTTATTCTTCTTATGGAGGTAAACCCACATCCATCATTATATTTAGGTCATGCTTTTGGCTCATACTAAAGCTCCCTAGATTTAGGAGGTAGCTATTTACTTTGAGCTATGAGCATAAATCCTCACCTCTTGGGCATTCCCACAACGTGTTGGTGGATTATAAGCTTAGTAATCTAATTAAATTTCAACTCAAAACATATAAATCTTCTCAAAAAATTATAAAGCCCAACCATAGGATAGATAGAAATGCTCACTAGGCTTCCCGTATCATGAGCATTTCCTATTTCATTTGGATTCAAAATAAGTCTTCTCCTTGAACTTTCCCAATTGATTTTTTAAATACAACCAATCTTTTGATAGTCTAACCTTGAAATCTTTGGAGATGATAAGTCTACTTTTCAAGAGTATTCTTAGAAATTTTATTTCCTAAGATGTAATTAATAATGGAGGCTTGCCTCCATAGGGAACTTAAGAAACGGTTAATATAAACCCTTTATTCATCCATATAAGTGGGGAAAATCTATACATTTGAAGAATCATGCCTTAGGAGTTTATTATATTAGGTTATTGTTGGGATGCCTCTATCTTTTAGATGGATATTATACCTAAATGTTTGTATGATCACCTCAAAAGTACCCCTATCACATGGTGTCCCCCCATACTAAACACCACAAGGCCTTCTCCTTGTTCATTGAATCCTCTCAACATCATCCTTTTTTTTGGAGTTTGGAGATGTCGATCCTCAAGTAGGCAAGGGTTCTTAGACTCATAATGGATACACACAGGGTCAAAGAACTCTGATAGCTATATCTACCAACATCCATTTGTAATAAAAGTAGCTTTGGTCTTTAGTAGTCTTCATTGAATGTAACTCTAAGATGTCCTTTGAGTGGCATGCCTCCTCTTTAGTAGTAGTAGGTATAAGCATATCTCTAGATCAAGTAAGGCCTTAATTAGAGATTCCCTCATCTCTTTGGATAAGACAAGGGCATCATGCTTAACTTAGCAAGAAACTTTCTAAGGTGAGCTAGGACATTGTAATCAACTCTAGTCCTCCACATATCCATGGGTGGAGCATCTTATGGAGGGCTATCTCTCACTAGAACCAATGACTTGCTTACCCTTATCTTGAGGTGCTACCTAGGAGGTAAAACTTTGCCATTCGGTTGACAGGTGACTTCTTGGAATGATGAGCTTGTGGAAAGTTCTTCCTTCTCAGCATACCTATTCTCTATGGGATCCTTAAATTAGTTGACTCTAAGTCAATCTCAAGAGGTGAGTGATTGATTAAGAAGGATAGTACTCAGATCGAGGAAAGGATCAAAACTATTAGAGCTATTATTTTATTTAGACAGAGCTTTCAAAGAATAAAATCAAGAGCATTAGAAGTAGACAATATATAAGTAGAATCACTTTCTTCATTAATTTCTTTTTTTGGAGGTACATGATAGAAATCAAAAAAGTAAGGGTAATGGATTTAGTGTGATCCTTATATAATGCTCTTAGGTAGAGGAGCTACCAAAGAGGTGGTAGATGATGGAGGAGTCTGGACTTGGATGGTGGTACTCTTTGCTATCCGGGCAAAATGGTGAGGCTCTTGCTTGCTCCATGTGTTGTCCTTTTTTGGCAAACCTTCCTTTGGTGTTGGAGGTTTGAGCTACTTTCAGGAACAGATCTTAGAAATGATCTTCTTAGAGGTTAGGGATAGGAGATATTAACCATCTTTGGTCTTAAGAGGATCAGTATCCCTAAGGATTACTCTAGCTAGATGGTTGTTCTAAAGTATTATGTTAGGGATAACTATGGCTCAACTTGTAACTGCTCAAGCTAGTCCTTAAAATGATACAATCCTAAGACATGGCTAACATGCGGTGGTAGGAAATAATCATCATCTTCTTCACTTCCTCGACCTCTTAGGCTTTTAATTGAAAGTCAAAAATTCTTAAAGATTTTCCTACCTCCTCTTGAATGAATATGACTTATTCAATCTATTGGAAAAGTAGGTGAAAAAGTAGCTACTAGATGGATATGAATATTTGAGTGAGGTGGTGGTGATGGTCATTTGATGGCCGGTATGATGAGGTGGTGGAAGAGAGGTGGCAAGGAGGCTCTGAGCTCAGTCTCTCATCTTGAACTGGCTACTCCCTCTCCCTTGACACAAGCTTTCCCCGGCTTCTTCTACCTTTTCTGCAGGCTAGATGATTGGTGGGGAAAGGGCTTTTTGGCTTCTCTTATAGGCTAGCTTCCTTGTTGATTAATTTCTTGAATGTTTTGATGGTAAAGCATGAAGCATCGTGGCATGGATATTCTTGAGAAGAATCTCTGATTGAACATTTGTTCATTTTATGCTTAGGTTGTTACGAGAATGTAATCAACAAGAGACTCGTTGAGTTTCTATTTTTTCTAAAATGGTGCTTCTAATCACCCTCTGAGCTCAACCTCTTGATGAATAGGTGCTCCAACAAAAGTCTTCATCATTGGCGGTTTGGCATACCAATCAAATGCAACACTGCAGGCTAATGAAAGGAGAAGTGCATTGCATGTTGAAATTAGCGACTCTAAAGTGTAATGTGTTATCTTGGGTTCCACATCAAAGATCTTGAAGGATGGTGGCACAAAACCCTAAATAAAATAAAACTAAAT
Organism: Cymbidium sinense; assembly: GCA_021442155.1. Taxonomy (NCBI): domain Eukaryota; kingdom Viridiplantae; phylum Streptophyta; class Magnoliopsida; order Asparagales; family Orchidaceae; genus Cymbidium; species Cymbidium sinense. The sequence goes on along the minus strand of CM038214.1, from coordinate 311,567,040 downwards.
AAAACCTAAACCTAAAAAAATAAACCTAAAATAAAACCTAAACCTAAAATAAAATAAATAACATAAATAAACTAAATAAACTAAATAAATAAACCTAAACCTAAACCTAAACTAAATAAAATAAAATAAATAAAAAAAATAAAAAAACTAAAAACTAAAAATAAACCACAAAACTAAACCTAAAAAATAAAATAAAAATAAAAAAAAATGAGCCTAAAATAAAATAAATAATAAATAAAATAAATAAAATAAACTAAACTAAAATAATAAAAAGATAAATAACTAAATAAAATAATAAACTAAATATAAAAGATAAAATAAATAAATAAATAACTATAATAAATGCTTAATTTTTTTAAAAACCCTAAATCTGAGCCCGAATGCCAGATCTAGGCCCCTAGGCCCTAGGCACATGACCTGAAAGCCTAAGATCTGGGCCCCAGGCCCTAGGCCCTAGGCCCTGGGCTGAGGCCTGAGACCTGGCTTGATCCTGATCTAGGCTAAATAATAAATAGGCTAAAATGAGCTGAAACCCACTAAAAGATAAACTAATAAAAGGCCAAAACCTTAAGATAAAATAAACTAGGCCTATAAGATAAGATAAAAGATAAAGATAAAGAAACTCTAAACAAAAGAATAGCTAAAGATAAAGATAAGATAAATGGATCTAAATAAATAAGATAAATGATAGATCAGATAAAGATAAAATAGGCTAGATAAATAAAATGATAAATAAACTGGCTTGGGGCATTTAAAATAAGATCAGTAAAGATCATGACTGAAGCCTGGCTGACAGGCCCTAGGCTCTGACCTAGATCAGGCCCTAGGCCCAGGCCACTGGGCCTGGCCCTAATCTGAGCCCTAGGCCTAGGCCTAGCCACACAGACTGGGCTGAGGCCTGGTGAGGCCACTGGGCCAGGCCCTGGGCCACTGGGCCTGGGCCCAGGCCCTGAGCCTGAGCCCTGGGGCCTGGGCCTGGAGTCTTGGGCCCACTGAGCCTGATCAAAAGGCTAAAGGCCTGAGGCCTGGGCTAGATAAACCTAAATAAGAGAGATTAAAACACTAAAATAAAAGATATAAAGATAAAGAGATTAAAAGAAAATAAGATAGATAAATAAATAAAAACTAAATATAAACTGATAAGATAAAGATAACTAATAAAATACTAAATAAAATAAAAGATAAATACCTGGAATAAAAATAAATAAGATAAACTAATAAAATAAAAATAAAATAAAAAAGTAAATAAAAAAATTAAAAACTAAATAAAACTAAAATAAACAAATAAATAAAAAATATAACTAAAAAGATAAAAAAAAAACTTAATAAATTAAAAAAAAATAACTAAATAAATAAACTAAAAATAAAATAAAATAAACCAAACTAATAAATAAGATAAAGAAATAACCTACTAAAGAAAATTAAACTAAAATAAAATAAAATAAAAACTTAAATAAAAAAAGAAAATAAAAAACTAAACATAATAAATAAACCTAAAATAAAATATAAAAAATAACTCAAATAAAATAAACCTAAACCTAAATACTATTAAAATCTAATTTAAAATAAATAAACTAAAAAAATAATAAATAAACTAAAATAAATAAAAAATAAATAAAGATAAAAAATAAACTAAATAAACAAGAAATGTTGAGATTTCTTCTCTGTTAAAAAAAAAACTGACCTGGGCTAAGACTGGGCCTGGAGCTGACCACTGATTCTGGGCCAAAAAGATCATGAGGCATGAGCCACAAGGAGACAATGACCTGAGCTAAATAAAAATAAAATAAATAAATAAATCTAAAAGATAGATTAAAAAAGATAAAATAACATGAGCTAAAACCTGGCTACCTGACCTAATAAAATACTAACTAAAATAATAATAAACTATAAAGATAAAACTAAAATAACAAATAAGAAACCTAAAATAAAATAAAATAATTAAAAACTATGATAAAAAAAAGATAAAAAATAATAATAACTTATATAAAAAAACTACTAAAATAAAAGCTGAGCTAATAAATAAAATAAGATAAAAATAATAAAATAAATACCTACTAAGATAAAACTAAACTAAATAAATAAAATAAACCTAAATAAACTAAAAAAATAAACTAAGATAAACCTAAATGACTAAAATAAATAAAATGACATAAAAATAAATAAAATTGAGACATAAAAGAAATAATAAAATAAACTAAAAAATAAACTAATAAAATCTATAAAATAAACCTAAAATAAATAAACTAATTAAAAACTATCAGATAAAAAATAAATAAACTAGATAAAATAATAAAACTTGGGACCTGAATTTAAAATAAAAAATAAATAAAACCACTAAAGCCACTACCTTCCTACTGAACCCTGATCCTGGCCTCCACATGAGCCAGGCCCTGGGCCCTGGGCCACACTGAGCCACCTGAAGCCCCACCCCAGGCCTGACTGACTGAGCCCACAAGACCACTGAGAATGAAAAAGAGCCTAAATAATAAAATAACATAAAAAAATTAACTAAAATAAAATAAAATAAAATAAAAAAACTAAAACTGACATAAACATGAGATAAAACCAAGAAAAATAAATAAAATAAATAAAAACTAAGATTAAATAAAATAAAATTTAAACTAAATTAAAAGAAAATAAAACTTAAAATAATAAACTAAAATATAATAAAACTAAAATAAAAGATAAAAAATAAAATAAACTTAAAAAATAAAATGAAATAAATAAAAAAAAAAAACTTAAAATAAACTTAAAATAAATAAACCTAAAACTAGTAAAGAAAACCTAAACTAGATAAAATAAAATAAAATAAACTAAACCTAAAACTAAAATAAATAATAATAAAGCAGATAATAAACAAACCTAAACTACTAAAATAATAAAATAAAAAAATAAAATAAAATAACTAAAAATACTAAATAAACCTAAAACCTAAAACCTAAAAAATAAAAACATAAACCTAAAATAAAAAAACAAAAAAAGAGAAATAAAAATAAGGCTAATAAATAAACATAAAAAAATAATAGAAAATAATAAACTATAAAATAAAAAACTAAAAGATAAAAAAAAATAAAAAATCTAAGATTAATAAAAATAAATAAATGAGCCTGCTTGTTTGCTTTTTTTTAAAGGCCCACTGAAACTCTAAATCCTAAGACCTGGGCCACTGAGCCCTGAGCCCAGGCCTGAGAGCCACAGACCTGACTCTGCCACAGGCAAATAGGCAATGAGCCCTAGGCCCTAAGCCCTGGGCTGCCACAGATCCTGAGCCACTGGGCCACTGAGCCCTAACAAAGAGCACAGGCCTAAGATTAAATAAAGACCTATAAAATAAAATAAATAAAACCTAAATAAAATGGATTAAAGAATAAATTAAATGAGAGCTGCTAAAACTAAATAAATCTAATAATAAAATAAACTAAAAATATAAATAAAATAAACTAAAACTAAAATAGATAAACTGGAGATAAAAAAACATAAAATAAACATAACTAAAATAAATAAAATAAAATGGACAAAATAAATAATATAAATAAATAAAATAAAGCTTAAAAGAATAACCACAAAATAAATAAATAAATAAAATAGAAAACTAAAAAAACTAAAAAATAAAATAAAATAAAAAATAAAATAAACTAAACCTAAGATAATATAACTAAGATAAAATAAACCTAATCAAAATAAAATAAACCTAGCCTAAATATAAAATAAACTAAGGTTAAGACTACTAAAAAATAAACCAAAATGACTAGATAAAGGAAAATGATTTAAAACCTAAAATAAAGAGCCCTAAAACTGAGCTATAAAGAATAAAATAAAACCAAGCCTAAGATATAATAAAGACTCACTAAAATAAAGCCTGAGCTGGCGTGGACCTCAATAAAAAATGAAGCTAAATAAAACCTAATAAATAAACTAATTAAATAAAGATAAAATACATAAATAAATAAAACTAAAATAAATAAAATAAATAAAGAACTAAACATGGGTTTTGATTTAACAAAAAAGGAAACTAGGTATGAGCTTAAAATAAACTAAAATAAAATGTAAACCTGGGTTTGGATTTAAGAACCTGAAAAAGACCCCTAAGCCTGTGCACTGGGCCAGATCAAAGTAAAAGATCCTGACCTGGGCCACTGAGCCACTGACTGGAGTCCACAGGCCCCAGAGCCACAGGACTGGACCCCTGGGCCCCAGGCAGGCCCTGAGCCTAGTAGATCTTGGAGGCTGACCCTGGGCCCTGAGCCTTGGGCCATGGGCCCTAGGCCAGCCTAGGCCCTAGGCACTGGCCAGATCTGGAGTCTGGGCCCAAGCACAGGCCAGACTGGGCCCCAATCAGGCCTGGGCCCTGGGCTAGGCCTGGGCCACACAGACTGGGCACTGAGGCATGGATCTGAGCCCATGCCAGGAAGAGCCCTGGGCCACTAAGCGCTGAGGCCCTGGGCCAGGCTGAGCCTGGGCCCTGGGCCAGAGGCCACTGATTGGGAGCACTGGGCCACTGGGCCACTGGGTTAGTTGGGCCAAGGCCCAGGGGTTAAGTTTTAAAGATGATGGAGCTCAGGAGAAAATGGGCTAGACCCTGAGATGGAAGCTAGATAGACCTAAGATAGATGGGCTAAATAAATGGAGTGGAGGTAGCACAGAAAGGTGATGAATTAAAGACAGGCTGGGCCCTAGATCATGAGCCAGAATACTGAGCCCTAGGCCTAGGCCACTGGGCCCTATTAAACTATTTAAAGTGAAGGCATGTATAGATAAAATCAGCTCTAAAATGATAGCCCTAAACTGAGCTGGGTAAGATAAAAGAAAAATATAGGCTAGATAAAAAATAAAGAATAAGGCTGAGCCAAAGATAAAAGAATGATAAACTAGATAGATAAAAAGGCTATGACTAAATAGGCCTACTGTGGGTTTGTGGTTTTATGTAGAAGGCTGGAGCCTGGAATCCTGAGTCTGAGGCCCTAGGCCTGATCCTAGGCCTGGGCCTGGAGTAGACCATGGGCTGAGCCTGCACAGGCCTGCAGTTAGATCTGGACTAGGACCATGAGCCCCAGAGGCCTGAGATCCTGGATCTGAGGATGGGCAGGTGAGGCCTGGGCTAGGCCCCAGGGCTGAGATCTTGAGCCACAGGCCCAGGCCCTGATCCTGAGCCTCAGGCCCTGAGGCTGAGCAGGCCCTGGATCTGGAGTCCACAGGCCCTGGGCCCTAGGCCCCAGGCCACTGGGCCATGAGCACTGAGATAAAGCTGGGCCAGAGGTGGAAGCTGGCCAGATGAGGCCACTGAGGCCACTGGGCTAGCCATGAGAGCCACTAAGGCAGGACTCTGAGGCTTGGGCCATGGGCCACTGAGCCCCAGGCTCCATGGGCTAAATAGGCCACAAGATAGTGGCAGATAGATGGGCTTAGATAAGATAAAGGCTTAGGCCTGGAGTAAAGATAAATGACTCAGTAAATGAGCCTGAAGCCCTAGGCCCTGGGCCACAAGAGAGATAAGATAAAAAGCCCTGGGTTAAATAAAATAAACTGATATAAAACTAGGCTAAATGAAAAAAGCTTGATAAAGTAAAATAAATAATCTAAAATAAATAAAGAATAAAATTAAAATATGAAAAACTGACATGGGTTTGATTTTAAAGATGGACTTATCCATCTGGGCCAGGCCTCAGACCCTGAGGCCCACACAGGCTGGGCCCAGGGCCAGATCTGGAAAAGATAGAATAACAAAGACCTGACCAAAGAGCCCTAAACTGAGACCTGAGCCCCAAGGCTGAGCCCTGAGCCATGGGCCCTGAGGCCCCAGGCACTGAACTGGGGCCCTGGGCCCAGGCCTGGGACTTGGCGCAGAGCTGTGTCTGCAGGCCCTAGGCCTGAGGCCCTGAGTCTGATAGGCCATGAGCCCTGAGCACTGAGTAAAGGTAAGGAATATGAAAGTGCCTGACCTGGGTCCTGGGCCACAAGACCAGTCCTGGCCTGAGGCACTGAGGCCTGGGCCTGGGCCACACAGCAGGCCAGGCCCAGGTCATGGGCCCTAGGCCCTGGGCCCAGGCACTGGGCAGCCCTGAGGCCTGGGGCCTGGGGCCTGGCCTGAGCCCTAAATAATGGGCCCTAGACTGAACTGGGGCCCAGGCCCTAGGCCTGAGACACAGGCCTGAGGCCAGACTAAATAAGATGACTGAGATAAAATAAAGGCCTGAGCCTGTAGTAAGATCAAGGGCTTAGGCTAAGGTTTTCTAAATGTATTTATGAAAATAGAGATTAGATGGATAATACTAAAGCTAAAAGATAAAATAACCTAATAAAGATAGGCCAGAAATTTAAAAGATAAACTTAAAATAAAACTAGATAAAACTAGCTAAAAAACTGGGCTAGACCTAAAATGAAGAGAAAAACAAAAAACTAAGCGTGAATAAATAATAAGCTAAGGCCAAATAAAAAGAAATAAATAACTCTGGCTAAATAAACCTAAACTCTGGCTAAAATAAAATCTAACTAAAACTAACAAAATATAGATAAATAATAAAAGACACAAAACTAAAATAAAATAAAAAATAACTTAAAACAAAATAAAATAAAACTAAATAATTAATATTTAAACCAGACTAAAGTATAAAAGAATGACTAAAATACTGAATAAACTAACTAAAGATTATATAAAAAAGACTAAACTAAAGAAATACTGAATGAGCTAAACTTGGTTTGCTTGGTTTTAAAGAGTGAAAAGATCTACTAGGCCCAAACAGGCTCACAGGCCACTGAGTCTAGCCACTAAGACCTGGGCTGTGGGCTGACTAGGCACAGGCCCTGGGCACACAGAGCCTAAGCTGGCTAGATCCTGACCACGACTGGTAGTTGGACCTGGGCCCTGGGCGACCATGAGCCACTGGCTGACCACACCTGGGTGGAGTAAGCCTAGCCACTAGACCACTGAGCTCTGGGCTAGAGGCTGCAGGACCCTGCCTGAGCATAGGCCTGAAAGATGGGCAGGCCTGGGCCAGGCTGAGCCAGGCCCTGACTGAAAGGCCTGAGCCACTGAGCCTGCAAGCCCCCAGGACCTGAGGCTAGCACAGGCTGTGGGCCCCTGGCGCTGGGCCCAGCTGATCACGGGATCATGGGCCCTAGGCCAGGGCCTAAGCCCACTGGGAGGATGCCTGGGCCACTGAAGGCCTGGAAGGCCAAGCACTGGGCTGAAAAGGCCTAAAAAGTAAATGGATAAAATGATAAAGATGACTAGGCTAAAGGCTAGTCTAAACCAAGAAAAAAAAGGCTAAAGATAAATATAAAACAAAGCTAAGATAAAAGATAAATGAATAAATACTTACTAAATAAAGATAAACATATAAAATAAATAAATTAAAAGGTGATAAAATAAACCTAAAATAAATAAAATAGATAAAATCCTAAAACCTAGTGAGCTAAAATAAGCTTTAAAATAAAAATAAAACCTAAAAACTAAAGAAACTGAGTAAACTAAAAAAATAAAATAAAATAAATAAACTAGCTAAATATAAACTAAGATAAATAAAACTGGCTAAGAAACCTAAAATGACTTAAACTAAATAAAATAAAGATAAACTAAAATAAACCAACACCTAAATTAAAATAAAACATAAAAATAAATAAAATAAAATCTAAAACTACCTAAAACATAAAATAAAACCTAAATAAACCTAAAATAAAATACCCTAACTAAAAGATAAATGGGACTTAATAGCTACCACTGATAGGCTAAAATAAAAACTAAGATAAACTAAATCAGATAAATAAACCTAAAATAAAATAAATAAACTAAATAAAATATAAAATAAACTAAACATAAAAATAAATAAACTAAATATAAAATAAACTAAATATACTAAATAATCCTAACCTGGGTTTGCTTTAAAAATCATATACTAAATGTTAAACCTTAGGCCACAGGCCTAAACCCACACACACTGACTATCTAAATAGTCCACAGACCTAAACCCAAACAGCAAACCTTACTAAACCCAAATCTACCCAAACCCACTAAACCCCACACTAAACTCAAACCCCTAAACGATTACTAAATAAATTAAAAATAAACAAACCATAAACCAAATAAACCTAAACCTAAACTTAAACCAGAATGGCAGGAGACCTTGATGGCAGGAACATCATCAGGCTGTCTAGATCTGGCGGTGGAGGCAAAGCGAAGCGGTGGTTATCATAGTGGTTGTGGGGGATCTGGAGGTGTTGGTGGATATGGAGGTGTGGTGGTTGGGCGATGGTGGTTGGAGGTGGGAAGAGTGGCGGAGGTTGTAGCGTGGTGGTGGCGGAGGAGAGATCAAGGATATGATGGTGATCCAGCTACTCGAGAAGAGGTGGTTATGAAGTGGAGAAATTGAAGAGCGATCAATATTTCTTTGTTTATGGAATTATGGCTTTACAGTAGAGATGATTCTAGTTATCTAGGGTTTTTTATTTGCTCTATGTGTGCTCATTTTTTATCTATGTTGTAACTTATGTCTTAGAAAACTTGGTGTGTTACTTGGTTAATGAAATCAAAAAGAAGAAATGTTGAAACTGAATTTGTTCTCTATTAAAAAATAGCCAAAATGCTAAATTCTAAACTAAAACCTGAACCCTAAACTAAAAAAAACCAAACACTAAAATAAAAATAAAATAAACCTAAACCTACACTAAAATAAAATAAATTAAAATAAATAAAACCTAAACATAAACATAAAATAAACTAAACCTAAACCTAAACCAAAACCTAAACTAAACTAAACCTAAACCTAAACTAAAAATAAAACCTAAAATAAACATAAAATAAAACCAAAACCTAAACCTAAAATAAAACAAAGCTAAACTTAAAAAATAAACATAAACCTAAAAAATTAAAATATAACTAAACTTAAAATGAGCTAAACTAAACCTAAAAATAAAGATAAAATACTCTAAAATAAATAAATCTAAAATAAATAAAGCTAAAATAAATAAAAATAAAAAATAAAAAATAAAATAAATAAATAAAGTTTGTAAACTAAATAAACCTAAACTACGGTTTGCTTAATTTTAAAACCTCCAAAATCCTGACCTGATCCACAGGCCACCCTGAGCCCTCAATTACTAAACTCTACAATATTAACTTGACTCCCCACCCAGACCTAAACCAAAACCTGAGCTAAACCCACAACCCACACTAACCTAAACAACCCCAGCTGACCACAACCTAAACAAACCAGACCCTAACATAAACCCTAAACCCCACCTAAACCCTAAACTATAGTAACTAAATAAATTAAAATTAAACCTAAACCTAAAAAATAAACCCTAAGAATGGGAAGAACCTTGATGGCAGGAGCATCACTGTTAGCTATGCTCAGTCTAGATCTGGCGGTGGTGGCAAAGGCGAAGGTGGTGGTTATCATAGTGGTGGTGGGGGATCTGGAGGTGCTGGTGGATATGGAGATGGTGGTCAAAGTAGTGGTGGTTATGTATACGATAGGAGCGATTAACGTTACAACTATGGTGGTGGCGGAGGGAGAGATCGAGGATATGATGGTCAATCTTACTACTTGAGAGGCTGTGGTGGTTCTGATGGGAACTGGAGAAACTGAAGAACGGTTGATCCGATCTAATACTTATGGAACTGTGTCTTTATAGTAGAGATGATTCTAGTTATCTAAGGTTTTTGATTTGCTCTATGGGTGCTCATTTTTTATCTATGTCATCGCTTGTGTCATAGAAAAATTCGTGTGTTACTTAGTTGACAAAATCGAGAAGAAGAAATGTTAAATCTAAATTTGTTCTCTACTTTAAAAAACCCAAAAACACTAAACCCTAAACTAAAACCTCAACCCTCAACCCTAAAAATAAAAAAATAATTAAAAATCAAAAGACCACAACCCAAAACCCAAACCAACCCCTGCTACATCACAGCCCTAAACCACTAAACCACTAAAGCCACAACCTACCCACTAAACCCTCCCACTAACCATAAAAAACCAAAACCCACTCCACTCCACAAACCTAAACCTCTCTCACAAAAAGCCACAGGCCACTGAAGCCTAAAACCCTAACCACAAAAAACTAAATTAACTCTAAATAAATAGATAAATCACCTAAACCTAAATAAATGAAATAAACTAAAGCTGAAGCCTATAATAAAATAAAATAAAACTAAATTTAAAAAAAATAAATAAAAACCTAAACTAAAGTAAAAAAATAAAATAAACCTAAAAATAAAAAACCAAAATAAAATTAAAACTAAATGAATTATAAAAATAAAATAAACTTAAAATAAAATAAAATATAAAAAATAAAACATAAAATAAACCCAAAATAACTAAAAAAATAAAAACCTTACACTAATAAACTAAAATAAACAAAATAAAATAAACCTAAATTAAAATAAATTAATAAATAAAATAAACTAAACCCTAATAAATAAAATCTAAAATAAACCTAAAATGTAAATAAATAAAACCTAAAAAATACCTAAAATAAAACTAAAACCTAAACATAAAAAAATAAAATAAAATCCTAAACTAAATAATAAAAAGATAAAAAAAACGAAAAAATAAATAAAATAAACTAAAAAATAAACATAAACTAAACTATATATAAACTTAAAAAAATAAATAAACATGATAGATAAACAAAAAAAAAACCTAAATAAAGTAAAATAAGATGGATAAAATAAACTAAATAAACTAAACATTGGTTTGATTTAAAAATAAACTGACTACCTAAATCTAGGCCCTGACCCTAGGCCTAGGCCTTCACAAAAGCTGACCCTGGGCCCACCTTCTGACCATGGGCCAAGCCAACCATGATCTAGGCCTACAAGCCACAAGACCAGGCTGAGCCAGATGGGTGGGCCAGGCCTGGGCCCTATACTGAGCCACTGAGCTCCACTGGGCCCTAGATCATCCTAAACCTGGCCCTGAAGCTGACCCTTAAGCCTGGGCCCAAGTAAGACCAGGCAGTGGCCTAAAACCAGGCCAAACCACAAGGCTGAGCTAAAGATAGTAAAATAAGACTCTAAAGAATGAGCTAAACTAAATGCTAAGATAAAACCTAAAGCTAAGATAAAAGGCTAAAAGATAAATAAAATAAATAAAGATAAATACAAACTAATAAACATAGTATATAAGATAATAAAGATGAATAAGGTAAATAAATGAGCCCTAAACTGCTTGGGTTTAAACCTAAACTATACTAGGCCACTGACTTAAAACCACATTAAAATAAACCTAGGCAGACTAAAGACCTGACACTGGGCAACCCTGAGCCACAGGCCCTGACCCTAAAAGGAGTTTAGATCCTAAATAACCCAGGCCACAAAATCCACAAAGGCATAAACTAAAGGCCACAGGCCTAAACCTGACTGAGGCTAAATGAAAAATAAACCTAAAAGAAGATAAAATAAAACTAGGTTAAAAAAATAGCCAAATAGACCCTAGGCAAAAATCTAAAGATATAAACTACTAAAGATAAAATAAAAAAATGATGGTATATAAATAAAGATACTAAATGATCCTGAGCCTGCCGGGTTTTGATTAAAGGCAGGCCCTAGATAAGCAGCCAGGCCCTGAGCCATGGCCCCACCTAGGCCCTGGCCACTGGGCCCTGACTGGGCCACTAAACCACTGACCAGAGCTGAGCCCTAGATCTATCTGGCCTAAACAGGCAGAGCTTAAGAAATAAACCTAGCTAAATAAACCAAATAAATAAAATAAAAAAATAACATGACCTAAATGAATAAATAAAATAAAAATAAAGCTAAACTAAACCTAATCCTACAAAATAAAATAAAATAAAAATCAAGCTAAACTAACATAAAATAAATAAAACCTAAAACTAAACTAAAAATAAAATAAACCTAAAATAAAACCTAAATAAATAAAACTAAACATAAAATAAAATAAAATAAAATAAAACTAAAATAAAAAACAGACCTAAAATAAAACCTAAAAAATAACTAAAAAAATAAAACAAACACCTAAACTAAATAAAAACTAAATCAAAATAAAAATAAATAAACAAAATAAACATAAACTAATTAACTAAATAAAGATAAATGTTAAAACCACACTAAAATAAATGAAAGCTAAACCTAAACTAAATAAAATAAAATAAACTTAAAATAAACCTATAAACTAAAATAAAAAACCTAAAATAAACTAAAATAAAACCTACAAAACCTAAACCTAAAGATAAAATAAAATAAACCTAATACAAACTAAACCTAAAAATAAAATAAAAAATACTAAACTAAAATAAACATAACCTGAGCTAGGCTAATAAACTAAAATGAGCTAACTAAGATAAATACAAAGATCAGGTTAAATAAATAAAAATAAACTATAAATAAAAATAATGGATTAAAGATAAATAAAATAAACTAAATCTAACTAAAGGCACAATCAGTTTGCTTTTTTTAGATCCTGAGCCAGAGCCTGGCCACTAAACTTGACTAGGCCCTAGGCTGAGCCACAGGCCAAAGTGACCACACAGCCATGGGCCCTGAAGAGACCTAGGCCACAGGCACAAGACAAACTAGGCCCTGACCTAGGCCCTAGGCCCCTGAGGCCATGGAGTCCATACAGGCCCTAAAACTGGGCCACAGGCTGGGCCTGGGACAGGCCACAGCCACTGCTAGGCCACAAGGCCACTGGGCCACAGATCCTGAGACTGGGCAGGCCCTGGGCACTGACCTGGGCCCTGACCACTGGGGCCCTAGTTGAGCCTAAACTCCATAGGCCCTGAATACTAAATGGGCCACAAGGCTAAAGATAGCTATTGAGCTTAAAATGGATGGCTAAAGCTTAAAATGGATAAGGGAAGAATAAAATAAAACACATTAACTAAATCTAGGCTTAAAATAAAATAAAAAAATAAACTAAAATAAATTAAAGACCTAAACTACTAAAGATAAAATAAACTGAAAACCTTAATAACATAAAAACTAGATGTAAAATAAAAAATAAATAAAATAAATTTAAATAAAATCCAAAACCTAAAATAAAACCTAAAATAAATAAAAATAAAACCTAAATCCTAAACTAAAAAATGACCTAAAATAAAATAAAATAAACAAAATGAAATATGCTAAATAAGATAAATAGCTAAACTACTAAATAAATAAACTAAACCTACCTAAATAAAATTAATTAAAATAAACTACCTAACTAAAAAAATAAAATGATCCTAAAATAAACCACAAAACCTAGGCAAATACATAAAACTAAACTAAACCTAAAATAAATAAAACCTAAACTAAAATAAAATAAAATAAAACTCAGTTAAAAATAAAGCTACTGATCCAACTTAAAAACTAAAATAAAACCTAAACTAAGATAAATAAACTTAAGATAAAATAAACTAAAATAATATAAAATAAAAATCAAAAATGAAATAAAAAATAAATAAACTAAAATAGGCTAAAATAAAATAAATGAAGCTAAAAATTGAATAAAAATACAAACTTAAATAACTTAAATCTTACGAAACCCAAAGCAATAAAAAACTAGGCTTCTAATAAAAATAAACCCCAAACCTAAAACTAAATAGAAAAACCACAAACCACAATTCTACAAGTAAATACAAACCTTAAATGAGCCTAACTAAACCCTAAACAAAAAATACAAACCACAAAATACAAATGAAACACAAACCTTAATCTAAACTGAGCACAAAACTAAATTAAATAAATTTAAAAATAAACGTAAACCCTAAAACTTATTAAAACTAAACCGTAAGAATGGCCAAAACTTTCACAACTGGAACATCACCGTCAACCAGGCTTAGTTTAGATCTGGAGGTGGAGGCGAAGGCTGAGGCAATCATTATCATAGTGGTCGTGGGGATCAGGTCTTTGGTGGATATGGAGGTGGTGGTGGTAGTGAGTGGTAATGGGCTGGAGGAGCGAAGGAGGTTCTGATCATGGTGGCGGAGAGGAAGAGATCATGGATATGATGGTGGATCCCGCTACTCGAGAGGTCAGGGTGGTTTTGATGGTAACTAGAGAAATTGAGGAACGACTGATCTGGTTTGCTACTTATGAAACTGTGTCTTTATAGTAGAGACGATTCTAGTTATCTTGGCTTTTGATTTGCTCTATGCATGCTCATTTTTTATCTATGTCATCACTTATTTCTTATAACACTTGGTGTGTTCTTGGTTGATGAAATCAAAAAGAAGAAATGTTGAATTTGAATTTATTCTCTATTAAAAAAAATAAAAATCCTAAACCCTAAATTAAAACTTGAACCCTAGACCTAAAACCTAAACCCGAAACCCTAAACCTTAAACCAAAATTATCTTAAATCGTAAATGCTAAACCCTAAACCCTAAACCCTAAATACTAAAACCCTAAACCACACCTCCTAAACCCTAAACACTAAATCTCTAAACCACACCCACCCTAAACCCCCCACACCAACCCTAAACCTTTACTAAACTAAAATAAACTAACCTAAAATAAAATAAATAAATAAAACTTAAACCAAAATTAAATAAAAAAATAAAATAATATTGAAACTAACCTTCCTAAACTCTAAATCTAAAAAATAAAATAAAATAAAACTAAAAAGATAAAATATATAAAACTAAACTAAACTAAAAATTAAAACCTAAAAAAATAAAAAATAAGCCTAGATAAAGTAAAATAAAATAAAATAATAAAATAAAACTAAATAAAACTAAACCTAAAAAAAACAAAATAAAGCATAAAAAATAAATAAAAACTTAAACCCTAAAATAAAAAAAAACCTAAACCTAATATAAAAAAAATAAAATAAAATAAACTAAATAAAAACCTAAACTAAACCTAAAATAAATTAAAATAAAAATAAAATGAAATAAAATAATAATAATAAACCTAAGCTAAAAATAAAACCTAAAATACCTAAAAAAAAAAACATAAAACCTAAATAAAATAAAAATAAAACTAAACTAAAAAAAATAAATTAAAATAAGACTAAACTAAAAAAATAAACTAAACCTAAAAAAACTAAAATAAAACCTAAACTAAAATAAATAAACCAACTAAAATAAAAAAACAAATAAAATAAAATAAATAAAGAAATAAATAAAAATAGATAAAATAAATAAACAAACTAACAGTTAACTTTTTTCTTAAAACCCTAAATTAAGCACTAAACCCCAAATCCTAACCCTGACTAAACCCTAACTAGGCCCAGACCTAAAACCAACCTATGCCCATACCACTGACCCCAAGACCCTAAACCCTAAACCTGACCCAGAGTCTAGGCCCTCACCCAAACCTGGGCAGTCCCACAGGCCTGGGCAGACCTAGGCACCCAACCTTAGGCCCTGAGCCAGCCAACTGAGCATAAATTGTGAATCATAAATAAATAAAATAAAATAATAAAACCTAAACATAAATAAAATAAAAAAATAAAATAAAACTAAAATAAAATAAAGAACCAAACTAAATAAAATAAACTTAAGATTAAAACCTAATAAAATGAAACTAAATGTAAAATAAAAAATAAAATAACTAAAATAAATAAAGTAAAACTAAATAAACATACTTAAAACCTAAAATAAAATAAATAAAATTAAAAATAAACCATCTAAAAAAAGAAACTAAACCTAAAATAAATAAAATAAATAAAATAAATTAAACCTAAACTAAAATAAAATAAACTACAAATAAACCTAAACTACTATAAAATTAAACTTAAACCTACCTAAATAAAATAAAATAAATAAAATAAAAAAACCTAAACTAAAAATAAAACCTAAAATACTAAACTAAACTAATAAAATAAAACCTAAACCTAAAACTAAAATATAAAATAAAACCTAAACCTAAAAATAAAATAAAATAAACTCAACTAAAAAATTAAACATAAAATAAACTAAAATAAAACCTAAACTAAAATAAATAAACCTAAAATAAAAAACTAAATAAAATAAAACAAAAACCTAAATAAAATAAAAAAAAATAAATAAAAATAAACTAAATAAACCTAAATCCTGGTTTTGCTTAATTTAAAAAATCCCTAAACCCTAAATCCTAAACCATAAACCCTAAAACCCCTAAACCTACACTACCATAAACCCAACTCTAGACCACAAACCCTAAACCCTAAACCTTAATCCTAAACCCTAAACCCCAAACCAACCCTAAACCTTAAACCTAAACCTAAACCCTAAACCCTAAACCCAAAAACAAACACAAAACCCTAAAACACAAACCTTGACCCAAGCCTTAAACCCCATCCACAACCCTGGGCCCTAAACCCTAATGCAAACTTGACAAGAACATCACATCCAGAGGCTCGGTCCAGATCAGATGCGGTAGCGAAGGGGTGAGGTTATCAAAGTGGTGGTGGGGAATCTGGAGATGCTGGTGGATATATAGTTGGTGGTCAGAGTAGTGGTGGTTTTGGAGGTAGAAGAAGCGATGAAGGGCTTGTGGAGGTGGCGAGAGGAAGATGTGGATATGATGGGATCCCGAACTTGTGAAGGGGTGGTTGATAGCTGAGAATATGATCGATTGCTACTTATGGAACTGTGTCTTTATAGTAGAGACAGTTCTACTTATCTAGGGTTTTTGATTTTCTCTATGAGTGCTCATTTTTTATCTATGTCATCACTTGTGTCTTAGAAAACTTGAGGTGATGCTTGGTTGATGAAATAGAAAAGAAGTAATATTGAATCTGAATTTGTTCTCTATTAAAAAAAACCTTAAACCCTAAACCCTAAACCCTAAACCCTAAACCTAAAACCAAAACCCAAAACCCAAAACCCAAAACCCTAAAAACAAACCAAAACCTAAATCCTAAACCCTAAACCCTAATCCTTAAAACCCTAAACTCTAAACATAAACCCTAAACCCTAAACCCTAAACCCCAAACCCTAAACTTTAAACTCTAAACCCTAAACTAACCCTATACCCTAAACCCTAAACAAACCATAAACCCTAAACTAACCCTAAACCCTAAACCCTAAACCTTGAATAAATATGTCATTAGGAGTACATCTAAAGAATGACCTAATCCTAACGTAGTTATGGCAGCTAAAGAAAATGTCTTCAAGAGACTTTCCTTTGACTATTAGAGAATGAAATACCTTAAAATGATATTATAATACCATATATTATTGTTTAATGTAGCATCATATATTTGAGCATGTAGTGATGTGCTTTTGGATTATATAAGATGCTTTGAAATGTTTTAATATATTATGGTATTGTGCCCTATAGTCTATATTAATATAAATCATAAAAATACTAATTTAATAAATCATATGATGAAATTTGTTAAATTTGAAGTGGGAATTAGGTTGTAGTACCAAAGGTGTGCTACGCCAATTATAGTCTAAAAAGTAAGATTTTATATTCTAAATAAATATTATATGTTGTAGCATAGTATAGCATCATATATCATAATATATTGTTCTGCGCATTTTAAACTCTTTTAGTATATTACAATAATGCAATCGAGCCTACACTGGCATTATTTATAAAAATATTGATTTAGACTTTAAAATGGTGGAATTTGTCCAAATTCATAATAGGTAGAGCATGGCATCATAATATATTGTTTCAATTTAAAATATGTAAGTGATACGACTAAAATATATAGTTTTTTATTATTTAGACTAATTCTATGATTTTTTATCTTAAACAATCCCTTGTAATGTGATATTCAATATAATATAATATAATATAATATGTTATAGTATATTATAATATTGGATGCCATAACATAGTGTAGCATCATGCACTATAGCATACTATTGTGTATTACTACTTATTGCTTAGCATATTTTAGTTTGTTATAGTATGATGTAGTAGAGTTTGTACTGGTATAATTCATAAAAATACAAATTTATAGGCTGAGATGATGGGATTTGGCCAAATTTAAGGTAAGCTATGGTGTGCTATGGTGTGTCATTTAATCAAAAGAATGGAATTTTGCATCCAAAATAATTGTTCATTTTTCAACCAAATTATGTAAATTTTTTGCTTAAAAGGATTCATTTTAAGGTGTATAAGTTAATATATTATATGAAAGCATACTAAAATATAATGTAGATAATAATATAACATCATATATATATGAATGTGGTGGTGTGTTACTAGATGTGATTGTATATTTTAGTATGTTTTACTTTCGTTATAATACATTGGGTCAAAACTCACAAAAATGTTAATTTGAAGGTTGAGATGGAAGAATTTGGCCAAATTCAACACAGAAGAAAAAACCAAATTATTCTATTGTACCATTTCTAATAGAAAAATAACAATTTGACATCCAAAATGAACATTATTCATATTTTAAGAAAATTTTGTTATTTGTTTTTTTAAGTGATTCTAATGAGGTGTAATGTTAGAAAATATATTATATTATAGCAAATTATAATAAAACATCATATATTATAATTTAATACAGTGTGTTAATTCATACTATAATATGTTTAGCATGATATTGTATAGTTAGTTTGAGCTTACACCATCACAAATTATAAAATGTTGATTTTAATGTTAAGATGATGTAATTTGAACAAATACATTATTAGTCTTTTGGTTGAAGTATTAAGGGTGTGCATAAGACAAGAAATAAGATTTGATGAGAATTCCATGTCAAGGACATGGAGGGAGATCCACTAGGGGATCACGCATGCATTGGACATGACATATGAGGGGTCTATGTCAAGGGCATAGAAAACATGTTAGGGACAATGTTTGAATTTGATTTGATTCTATGATTTGTGGAAAGATGATATGTTCGAGATAAGAATCTATAATCCATCGGGGATTAAGATTGAATCGACTTTAGTTTGTATTATTTTAATTGATGTGGAGGCATATCTACTAGAGATATGGGCTTGAGTCCGCTAGGGATCAGGTATATGAACCTTCCATTAGGGAAGCAGGTTCAGGCTATTCATTGGGGATTGGGATTTTGATTTGATTTCATAGATATGTTTGGGGATGTATCTACTGGGATTAAGAGTTTGGTTGAATTTTTTTGATTTAGACTTTGCTGGGGGAGTTGGATTAATTTGGCTCCACTAGGGAGGTTGGTTTTGAATTTGATTTTTTTTGCTTGACTTGCTTACATATGATTTGGGGCTCCACTAGGGAGAAGGGTGTTATTTAACTCCATTAGGGAAAATTAGATTGGGTTTAATTTAATCTGAGTTAATATATGGACCCTGTTGGTGTGCGATGAACCCACTGAGAAGGGGTTATATCAGCCTTAACCTACCTCAGATTTATAAATCTAAAGGGATAGTCTACCGACTACAAGATAGAGCTAGCAAACCTAAGGGGTTGCCTTTCGGTGTGCAATGGCTATGCAAGGAAGAAGGCATAGCAAACTTACATCTTCTAAAGTAGGGAACAACTATTATTTTTGGGAAAGTAGGGAACAACTATTGGGGTGACCTTTTGGTAGGACAACAAATGAAACTCAACTTAAGGGTGACTATTGAGTGAATGCCACTAGGACTTATATCAACTTAAGAGTAGTCAAATGATTCCTATAGGGAGTTTTGCTAACACTGCCCTAAAGATAGGATGCCTACTTGGGAAAAGGTATTGTTAGGGGTGTCTTCCTAATCCACAAGTAAATATATATATATTTTTTGAATATATATTTGTGTGGACCCTGTTGGTGTGCGAGGGCCCACACTGAGAAGGGGATATATCGTCCTTCACCAATGTCAGATTTATTGGACCAAGGGAGAATCTGCACATCCACAAGATGAATTCCCCAGCCACAGGAGTGATTATTAGGAAAGGGGTACTATCCAATCCAATAATAACCTTGGTAGTGTCTAAATGGGTTCGCAAAGGACGTGATCTGAATATAGTGCCCATAAGAGAGGTGCTGCTAGGGTTGTTATCTTCAAACCTAGGAAAGAGGGATTATAGGTGTACGGTGGCCAACTCAAGGAGAAAGTGTAGCAGACTTACATCTACCATGAGTGGTGTATCTTAAGGTGCGAGAACCAACCAACCTAAGGTGTATCCGACAACATGAGTGGTGTATCCGTGATAGTCGAGAACCAACCTAAGGTGCCCATGAATGATCAATCGGAAAGAAAGCATGTAGCTTACAACTTTCCAAGTGGGCGATCATCGGGATAGTCTAACATCGTGGGGCCGGCCATCGACCAAGGCTACTAGCGGGGAGCCTGGAGGAAGAACTAGACCTAGACTTGAAGCAATCAAGATGAAAGGATCCACTAGGGGACTTATCCTAAACCTCAATTATACTCAACCCAGTTAGTGTACGAAAGCTAATCTAAGAAGAAAGCGTAGCAGACTCACATCCTCTTAAACAAAGCTAACATGAGGTAGCTTACTGGCCATGTAGTAAGGCCTACCAAACTAATAAGGCACTCATCGGTGTGTAGTGGCCAAGTAAGGAAGAAAATCATAGAAGACTTACATCCTCCAAAGCAAGAAGATCACTTGGGTGACACACTAGTAGGGTCGCACATCAGCCCGACTTAGAGCATCTACTAAATGAGTGTCATTTGGGGTGTTATCCCAACTCAGAGTAGCCCGAGATAAAACATTTGTGTTTGTTTTATATGTTTGTGTGCACTTTGTGTTTGTGTTGTGTCAATGAAGGATAGAATGTAGCTCGGGTTCCTTACACCTACCCTGAACACATCGTGGCAGATTCACAAATAAGAATACTTTCAACATGTAAGAGATTGAAATCGAAATGGAATTTTTATTGATGATAATTAGTTTCAAACATGATTTATAATATCTCTTTAAGTAGAGCCTATTGATTGGAAGCATTGGGTGCTCTCCCTTATGATTAATAAGCTTAAAAAATTCTCTTTGGTAGGCCTTCTCTATGGCAAAAGGGCCTTCCCAAGTGGGTTCAAAATTTACTCGCATCTTACGATGATAAACAATTAGTCTCCTTAGAACTAAAATAAGCTCTCCTACTTGAAAAGCTCTTGGACAGAGTAACTTGTTGCGAGCTTGATTCATTTTAGCTTTGTATAACTCAAGGTTTTGGCATGCCTGCAGGCGTCTCTCCTCCAAACCTTCATGCTATTTTAACCGTTACTTGGTGTTATGATCTTGCTTCCCACAGCTATCCTTAGTGATGGGAGTAAGGCTTCTAATGGAAGAATGGCTTCAAACCCAAAAACTAAGGAGAAAGGAGTAGACTGAGTTGGAGTTTTATATATGGTGCGGTAGGCCCACAAGGCTTCAACTAACTGCTCATACCACTATCACTTATTATTGTCAAGTGTCTTCTTTAGTATTTGGATGAGAGTTTTATTGGAGGCTTCTGCTAAGCTATTTTCCCACAAGTTATTGATGGTAGAATATCTCCAATCTATGTTGTGTCTCTAGGAAAAGTTTTTGATCTTGGTGCTCTTGAATGCAGTATAATTATTAGATATAATTCATCGAGGGACTTCAAAACTATATATGATATAGTTCTTAAATAATTGGACCACATGCTGAGCTATGACCTCTTTGAATGAAATCTCCTTCACCCATTTGGAAAAGTAGTCAGTTGCAGCTAAGATGAACTGATGACCCTTGGAAAGAGGATTAATCGAACCCACTATGTCGGTTCCCCAACACTCAAATAGCCATGAAGCCAATGTAGGATGTAGAATGTTTGGTGGTTAGTATAGGACCACACTATTTATTTGACATTGGTGGCATCGCCTAGCCATATCAATGCAATCTTTGATCATTAACGGTCAGTAGTATCCTAGTCTCTTGATCTTGGCTTTCATCTTTGGACTGGAATGGTTGGCTCCACATAATACTGAGTGTACCTTGGTCATGATCTTATGGGCTTCATCCTTGTCTAAAGAACGTAACCACATATGATCAAAAGACCTGTCGGTACAAGACACCATCCACAAGAGCATAAGAAAGTGCTCTATGCTTCATCTAATGGCCATAGGACTTCTCTTGAGGTAGTTTGCCTTTATTTAGGTAATCTATGAATGGTTGCCTCCAATCTAAGTCCTCATCCTTCTTGGCAATGGAAACCTCCCCTTCAAGAGAGTGCTTTTTTATGAGTTCAATATCAATAAGGGATTAGACTTGTCTATTTTAGACCTTTATTGATATGGACTCATCCTTCTGACATGCCAACTCCTTGGCAAGCTTGGCTAACACATATGCTATAGTGTTCCTTCCTCGAGAAATCTTACAAACAGTAACCTCTAGGTTCTGGGCCAATAACTCCATGGTGTACTTGTCATAGTGATGAAGCTTGGGCTTTATAATCTTATAGAACCTAGTGATTTGGTTGATAACAAGCTGAGAATCCCTGAAGATGTTGATATTCTGGATGCTTAGAGTAATGGTTAACTCAAAACTGACAATTAGAGCCTCATATTTGGCTTTATTGTTAGTACAAAGATTGTATAGATGATATGAGAATCTCATCACATCGCGATCCTGAGTTAAGAGAGTTATTCCTACCCCTGCCTTTCCTGGAATAGTAGACTATGATTCTTCTCCTCTTTGAGAGGAAGCCACATAATCAAAGTACATCTCCCAATGGTGAATGCTAGTATCCCCTAAGTTCATGATTTGTTCATCGAGGATATCATAACTAAGCAGAGAGTTGGTAGGAAGTGGGTGTGGTACTAAGAAAACCTCTAGCACTTGTCCTTTTACCTCACGGAGTGGTATGGAGGTAATGTCAAACTGTGAAAGGATCATGGACTATTATGTCAACCATCTAGATAGCGTTGGTTGTGCCATGAGATACTGTAGTGGATTGATCCTAGAGATTAAGTTCACCTTATGAGGAAGCATGTAGTGTTGTAGCTTTTGGGATGCAAAGATTAAAGCTAGGCAATGCTTCTCAATAGGTGGATAATTAGCTCTGGGGATTAGAGGATGGCGAGTATAGTGCATTTTCCTTCCCTTACATTGGCTTGGCAACCAAGGAGTCATCTAATATAGTAGTGTAAAGTATCTGACTTGCGGATAGAATCGGTGGCATCATTAGGTAATGCTTGATGTCTTCGAAGGCATGTTCACACTTATCGTCCCACTTAAAATTTGCATCCTTTTTGACAAATGTTGGGAATGGCTGACATCTTCCTGATAGGTTGGATATAAAGCATCTTAGATACACCAAACACCCTTGAAATGATCTGAGTTGAGTTAAACTTTTAGGGGTGGCATTTCTAATATCATCTTGATCTTCTCTAGATTGATTTTGATTCCTTAGTGTCAAACAACTAAACCAAGGAATTTCCCTGAAGCTACTCCAAATGCACACATCAGGGGATTCATTTTAAGGTTAAACTGTCTTAACTATTTGAAAACTAATCTCAAGTTAAAGAGAGGGTCTTCCTTTTCTTTACTTTTTACCACGACATCATCGACATAGCACTCGACTTGATGATGAATGAGTTTATTGAAAATTTGAATCATAGCCGACTGGTATGTAGCACCGGCCTTTTTAAGGCTGAAAGGCATGACCTTATAGCAATAAATTCTGATCAGGGTTCTAAAATCTATATTTTTTCATCTTTAGGGGCCATCTTTATTTGGTTATATCTAGATGAGCCATCTATGAAAGAGAAGACTACATGAGATGAGGCTATGCCCACCATCAGCTCCGAGATTAGTAGTGGAAATCATCTTTTGGACATACCTTATTTAAATCCCTAAAATCAATACATATGTGAATTTCTTTTTCTTACCTGGATGACACTAACTAGGTAGGGTATTTTTCTTCTGGATGAAGCTAGCATCGTCGGTTCTTGACTTGAAATGACTTTTCTATGTTTAATCGCATGCATCTAGGAGCTTGCTTGATAGGGTTAGCAGTA
The DNA here is from genome assembly GCA_021442155.1 of Cymbidium sinense. NCBI lineage: Eukaryota > Viridiplantae > Streptophyta > Magnoliopsida > Asparagales > Orchidaceae > Cymbidium > Cymbidium sinense. The sequence goes on along the minus strand of CM038214.1, from coordinate 311,543,238 downwards.
TGCTCTATTGCTAGTTTATGGACCGCTATGTCAAGTGCCAATTCAGGCATCTCTTCATAACTTCATGCAAAGTAGTCCTTAAACTCAGTCTATAGCCTAACTAAGTCATTGATTTCAATTTCATTCAACAAAGAACTAATGTATGTTGGGCATGGATCTTCTACAGTTCCTAAGTTAATTTTCTTGAGCTCATTGATGGTTGACTTCATATCTTCTTCGGACTATGGCAGTGCATCTTTGACTTCAAAATCATCTAGATCACCTAAAATTTCTAAGCATAGCTCCTCATATAATTTAATATGATTTGAAAAGAACCTATCAGATTCCAAATGATTGCTGATGACTAAGCAGTAATCGTCATTATCCACTGGACCCACTATACTGAATCTTAGTCCTAGTCTTGATTGAGAACTTTTGCATTTGTCTTTCCATATTCTTTTGAAGTAATCTGACCTGTGCTTTGACCAAGTATGTAGGATTAACCATTTCTTTGCTAAATTATGAACACAAGGCAAGTACCAATCAAAAGTAATTTTATTAAATCTTTATACTAATCATCCTCAAGTTCTACATTAACTTCTTAACTTGAGGATGATGCTCCTAGAAATGACCTCTTAGTCTTCACACCTGTAGTTGACTTAGGGGCTTTCTTAACTATCAAACCTTAGCTTTTTGAGAAGAAAGTGGGGTTAGAGCTAAGGTTCTCAACTGATGCCTAATTATTTCACATATAAACTTGGATACACTTATGCATTGCTTTGGAGACTGGTCTTGATCACTATCTAGCTAAAGTGTCACCTCCAAGGGAATCTACTATTGAGAAGAACTGGCTAGTGAACTAACCATATAAGACTCATCCTATGAACTAGATTCTAAGTCTATATGGATAGTAGGTGCACTCCTGGTAGCTGAGACATATCTTCTATTGGGTGACCATTAAAGAGGTTTTCCACCCTTGGGACTACCTTTGAACTGGCTTCTTCCTCTACCTGGTGGAGGTCAGGTCAGCCTACCCATATGTTTGAATGGAGTAACAAACTATGGGTAGAATCTAATTTCAGGCTCCACTTCCTCATCCATGTTTATTTCCATTCCCTTTTATTTTCTTTTTCATTTTCTCTTTTCTTTTCTTTTTTATTTTCTCTTTCTTTTTCATTTCTTTTTCTTTTTCTTTTATTTTTAAACTTTGGCCAAGTTTGTGGGAATAGACTTATTGATTTTGAGGGAGGTAGTAAGCTGCATCCTCATATATGCCAACCTCGTGAACTATAAATGGCTTGAGATCTCCTTTGACACAGTAGATGATCCAACCTCTCACAAACTTGATACACTAATGAAAAGAGGATGGAACTATGTTGTTCTCATGTATCCATGGCTCCCAAGCAAAGCCTTGAAAGATGTATCCGAGTCTATAATGTGAAACTTGGCTTCGGTCTTCCAATCATCTATCTCCAAGGGTAACACTATGGAGCCTAAGACCTATTGACCTCATTTCTGGAGTGCTGATTCAATCTTCCCATCATAGACTTAGGAGTCATCTACACACTAAGACTTCCCTAGTCATAAGAAACTTCTAATAATTAGGTGAACACTTAACCTAAGCCTAAAGGCTTAGAAGGGTTAACCATAGGATTAGGTTATGCCTTAGGGATTAGGATAATCCACCGACCCTACAACCCAAATCCTATCCATGTTCATCTTCTCAAACTAAACCTCAAGTTCAATTCAGGCGTCAAATAGAAATCCAAATCCAAACTCAAATTCCAAATCCAAATGATTGAACCCCATGATAAAATCCAAACTTGAAACCCTTCTTAAGCCATATGACCTATCCTATGGACTTAGCAAAATCTTAATCCAAATCAATCATAAATTAATTGATTTTCTCATAATCAATTTATATCTTCAATCATCTTCCTAAATATAAATCAAATCTACATTCAAATGATCAAAACTAAATCAAACTCAATCAAAACCCTTCCTAAGCCATATGACCTATCCCATGGACTTAGCCAAATCTTAATCCAAATCAAGTCAAACTCAATTGATTTTTTCACAAATCTCATATTTTCAATCATCTTCATAAATTTAAATGAAATATACATTTAAATCAAACTAAATCAAAAATCCAATCCTAAGCCACACAACCCAACACCATGGACTTATCCAAATTCTTTCATTACAAATCCCAAATTCAATTGATTTTTTCATGAATCAATCATACCTTCAATCATATTCACAAATATAAATGAAATCTACAATCATCAAGCCAAATCAAAATCAACCCCAAGTTAAACCCAACTTAACCCTTTTGACTTGAAATGTTTAAATGAACCAAAATCAATTTGAACCCAAGCCAATTGCAATTGAATTTATATATCTATCCCAAATCCATATATAAACTCAACTAAATCAAACTCAACCCAAAATCAAGCCAACTAAACCCAATTGGTCCATTTGACCCAAAGTGGACAATTTGACCTAATTGAGCTAAGTTCTAATGCTACCCAAATTGGATTGAACCAAGCTTGTCATAACCTCCCATCATGATTGTCGATCACCCTAAGTTGATCAATTATCACAAATTGGGTCAAATTAAGTCAACTTGCTCATTTGACCAAGTCAACCCCTTAACCCATATGAACCCAAACTAGCCAAATTGCAACCTATGCCGAATCCCTTGAATACAATGATTCATACGAAATCAAAATCAATATTTGAATATGACTTGACCTTCAATTGAGTCAAACCAAACCCAATTGACCCTCTTGATCCAAGTTGACCCAATTTGACCTAAAAGACCAAATTAAGTCAAATCAAAATATAAATCAAATTCATTGCAACCAATGGATCAAGTTCATTCCAAATTGATTGTTGAACTTGACCAAAGCTATGATTTGACCTAATGAAACCCAATTGACCTACTTAGCCCAAATTGACCTAATGGTTCAAGTTGGCCAAAATCAAAACCAAATTCAAATTAATTGAAACTAAAGCCTACAATTAACTTCAATTAGTGGACTAAACCCAAACCAACACCCAACCCAAGCTAGTTTGGCCAATTTGGTCAAATTGGTCAACTTAACCCATTTGATCCAAATTAATTCAAATGAGCCAAAATCAAATCTAATCCAAACTAAATCAAACCAATTGAACCAAAATATCCCAAATGATCATATGAACTTGACCCAACCCTTGGTTTGACCTAATTTGACTAATTGGTCAACTTGACCCAACCTAACCTAATTTGACCTAAATAAGTCAAATTGAGCCAAATCTAACCAAATCAACTCCAATTGACTTGAAATTTGGGCCACTTTTGGCTTATTTCAAATCTCCCCAAGTTAGACCTAATGCTAAATGATCATTATACCATTCGATCAAAGGCATCACATGAGACAAATCACCCATGTAAGTGGTCATTTTGATTCCTTGGCCACTTAGGACTCTCCCAATGGTCCACCTAGGCACCTAGGACACTGCCCAACCTGATCCAAGGGGTGGTTGGGTTAGCTATGACCCATGGGAGGTGAAATCACCTCACGCTCCCCATTGAAGCATTTGAAACCCATAGGACACTAATGATTCTTCCTTGGTAGCTACCTCCACACCTTCAACCAAGCAAGCCGAGCCAACTCACCTCCTTCATGCAACCCATGACTTTCTGAGATGGCTAAACGACCATTAGAATCCAAACCTAATCCCACCATCTGATCGAGATGAAGGGGGTATACACCCCTTTATTTCCACTCAAACACATATACAAATAATTCCTCAAAGTCATAGCTACCTAAGACGAGCCGCTAGAGCCATTCCCTAAGCTCCCAAGCTCATTCCTCGATCAAAAAATTCCATTCCCGTCTGTCCCAAAATAAGACACTCCCATTTCTGACCTAACTTCCCCATTTCTCCATAAAACTCAAATTAATTTTGCATGCACCTTCCTTAGGCCTCATTGAGCATGAATGAATCATCTCCCAAGCTTCTCAAGCATCGGAGGTGGGACTTTAATCCAAACCAAGCTCCAAATCATCTGTTCAGGGTCTTCCTAGCGAACATCAAAGAATTAATCCAATTGCTACTTAAGGGGGCTTCTTCTCCACTAGATCAAGCTTCCTCAATCATTCGAGCCACCAATTTTGAGCTCTGACGAGGTATGCTTCCAAAATCAATCCTTAGGCAAAAATTGGTTGGAACTTTTTGGAGAAAACTTGCATCTCTTGTGATCTTGATCGTTGGATCCTCTTTGATCAATGTCGTGAAGGTGTGGGATCCTTTTGGAGTTGATCTGAGCTTGGGTAAGCTCGGATCAAGTCAGCAATGGTGAGCACTCCATTTACTCACTTTCGGTGGCGTTAGATCATGAAGCTCCATGCATTCATGGGGTCAGCATGATTAGATCCACTAGATTTATTTGATTTAATCCTATTAAACTGTGGGATTAATCATAGCCATCCGATCTTAGATCGGATGGTGGATGAGAAAGTGCATCCGCCGCTGCAACATAAGTGCTGAATAGGATAAGTTTTAAGTAGCCAATCCTACGGTACCACGTGGAAAGCACGCCGTGTCAATGCACCATGTGGCGCCAAAAAGATTAGGCTTTAATTATAATTAATCATTTTTAATGACTGAATCTTCTAAAAATAATAAAACATCATAGAGAAATAAAAAATACAAATAAATAAATACTCATTTTAAAAGTATTTCAGAGGAGAATTAATTAAAAATGATCGTAACTAATTTTGAACAGTAATTATGGGTTAAATTATAAAATTAATTAGCTTAATTACTTTTTAATTATTTGAGAAATTAATTCCAAATTTTGTGGGTTAATTTAATGGGATGACCTCTACCTCTTATGATTTACTTGGGATTTATTTTAATTGGAAGCTAATTAAACCTTAACTACTCTTTTAAGTTAATTAATGATTAATTAATCCCATGAATAGTAATAAATTGGTTGATTAAGTTTATTAATAATTGTTCAACAGTAGGTGTACTAAGGAAAAGGGTTGGGACCCCTTTCCCTAAGTTCATTTCACTCTTTTTTATAATGAAATTAATTAAGATTTAATTAATTAAATCACTTAATCAAATTGAAATCATAATCGACCTTAATTAATTAAATCACGGGTAGATCTTTAGGTGTTTAATAACCTAAAGGAGTTTAATGAAATTATGGTTAGTGTGTGGGAAAATCATAAGAGTAATTAAGTCCCTTAATCTTAACTATTAATCATGAGCCAATTACATTAGGCACCTTTTATTTCCTAGGAACATTGGAAGTTTATATTCCATGCATATCATGTTGGCTCATAATTATTTAGTTAATTACTTTAAGGTGACATATGTAAGAGTAATTAATTCATCTAATTAAGGGGGTAAACTTAATTAACCCATAAAATCAACTTAATTACATTTCCTTAAATTAAATCTACTCACTAATGTGGGAATGGGTTTAAAACAACAAGTGATGATTTCTCTTCTCCTCTTTATATCAAATCAAAACTTAATTAATAAAGAAGCATTGGTTTGCTTTAAATAATCTTATTTGATTTGATTATCCTTAAGAACTAGTTTGGTTGAATGAATCACATGCTTATTTTGATTTTCCTCTTTTCAATCATGATAAATTTGGTATGTCATTAGAATTCATGCATCCATCTTTTCAAAATCAAGTAAAATAAAAAGGATTTCCTTTATGTAAGCTTGCATGTGTTGATTTAATTTAATATATGCATGGCAATTATCACTATTAAATCCAAATGTATTTTTTAAAAGATTATAAAAGTATAATAATATGTGATATGATCCTAGTTATAAATACATAAGAAATGCTTGTGCTTATAGCTTAAGTGTATGAATGTTGAGTTCTCTTTCCTCTATTCAAGTGTTGATTTATATAAGATTGAATGGTAATAGGCACATGGTCTAGACATTTCAGTAACACGAGGTTTTAGCTAGCCCCAAGGAGGTCATTTGATTACCTCACTTCCCTTGTTTGTTAATTAGTTGATGAAATCGAAAAGAAGAATTATTGAATCTAAATTTGTTCTTTGTAAAATAAAAAAAAAACCAAAAACCCTAAACCCTAAACTAAAACTTGAACCCTAAACCTAAAACCTAAATCCTAAACCCTAAACACTAAACCCTATACCCTAAACCCTAAAAACCCTAAACCCTAAACCCTAAACCCTAAACCCTAAACCCTAAACCCTAAAACCTACAATCCTAAAACCTAAATCCTAAACCCAAACCTTAAACCCTAAACCCTAAACCCAAAAAACCTAAACCTAAATAAAATAAAATCTAAAAATAAAATAAATAAAAAAAACCTAAACCAAAATAAAATAATAAAATAAACTAAAAACCAAAACTAAAATAAAAACTTAAACCTAAACCTAAAAATAAAATAAAAACTAAAATAAAATAAAATAATTAAAAACCAAAACTAAACTAAAAATAAAATAAACCTAAAAATAAAAAACCTAAATAAAATAAAAACTAAATGTAAAATAAAAATAAAGTAAACCAAACATAAAATAAATTAAAAACTAAATAAAAACCTAAACCTAAAAATAATGAAAACATAAAACCTAAACCCTAAACTAAAATAAAAACCTAAACCTAAAATATAGAAATAAAATAAACATAAACCAAAACTAAAATAAACTAAACTAAAATAAATAATACCTAAAACTAAACCAAAAATAAACTAAACCTAAACCTAAACCAAAACAAAATAAAATAAAACAAACAAAAAATAAACCTAAACCTAAACTAAAAATAAAAACCTAAAAATAAAACTAAAACACAAACCTAAAACATAAACAAAAAAAATACATAAACAAAAATTTAAAAAATCCTAAACTAAACTGGAATAAAAATAAAACTACAAAAAATAAAATAAAATAAAACTAAACTAAAAATAAACATCAGCAAACTAAAATAAAATAAACTAAAATAAATAACTGAAACCAAGATAAATAAACTAAAATAAATAAATAAGATTAAATAAAATATAAAATAAACAAAATAAAGAAATAAAAATAAAATAGTAAAATAAAAAATTAATCTAAATAAACTAGATAAACCTAAACCTATCTGTTTAATTAATTTAAAAAAAAAAACCCTAAACCCTAAACCCTTTACCCTAAAACAAACCATAAACCCTAAACCATACACCCTCAACCCTAAACCCTAAGCTAACCCTAAATCCTAAACCCTAAACCCTAAACCTTAAAATCCTAAACACTAAACCCTAAACCTTAAAAACCGTAAACACTAAACCCTAAACCCTAAACCCTAAACCCTAACCATAAACCCTAAACCCTAAACCCTAAAACTTAAACCCTAAACCTTAAACCCTAAACCCTAAAAACATAAACTAAGCAAAACTTAAAAATAAAATAAAATAAAAATACCGAAACCTAAATAAATTAAAAAAATAAATATACCTAAACTAAAACCTAAACCTAAACCAAAAAATAAAATAAAAATAAATTAAAATAAATTATAGAAAAACCTAAACCTATAAAGTAAACCTTAAAATAAAGCCTAAAAATAAATTTAAAATAAACCTAAACCCTAAACTAAAAAAAAAACCCTAAACCTTAAATAAAAATAAAATAAATAAAATAAAATAAACCTAAACCTAAATTAAAATAAATTAAACCTAAACTTAAACGCTAGAATAAATAAAATAAAATAAACTAAAAATAAACCTAAACCTAAACTAAAAAAATAAAACCTAAAAATAAACCTAAAATAAAATCTAAAACCTAAACCTAAAAGATAAAATAAAAACCTAAACTTGAACCTAAAAATAAAAAATAAAACCTAAACCTAAAAAATAAAATAAAAAGAAAACTCAACTAAAAAATAAACCTAAACCTAAACCTTGAAACTAAACTAAAATAAAAATCCTAAACTAAAATAAATAAACCAAAAATAAATAAACTAAACTAAATAAAAAGAAAAAATAAACCTGAATAAAAATAAAAAATAAAAGTAATTAAAATAAATAAAAAATAAACTAAATAAACCTAAACCTACTAGTTTCCCTAATTTTAACAAAAAAACCCCTACACCCTAAATTGTAAACCATAAACCCTAAAAGTAACCGTATACCTACAACCCTAAATACTAAACCCTAAACCCTAAAAATCCCTGAACACTAAACCATAAACCATAAACCCTAATCCTAAACCCTAAATCCTAAAGGCATAACCCCTAAAACTCTAAACACTAAATCCTAAACCCTAATCCCTAAACCCTAAACCCTAAACCCTTATCCTTAAACCCTAAACCCTGAACCCCAAATCCTAAACCTAAACCTAAAGTAACTAAATAAATTAAAAATTAAACCTATATCCTAAAAACTAATAAGCCTAAACCCAAACCTAAGAATGGGCAGAATCTTGATGACATGAACATCACCGTCAGCCAAATTTAGTATAGATCTGGCGATGGAGGTGAAAGCGGAGGCGACGGTTATCGAAGTGGTGGTGGGGGATCGGGAGGTGCTGTTGGATATGGAGGTGGTGGTTAGAGCAGTGGTGGTTATGGAGGTAGGTGGAGCGACAGAGGTTACAACCGTGGTGGTGGCGAAAGGAGAAATTATGGATATGATGGTGGATCCCGCTACTAAAGCGACCGAGGTGGTTCTGATGGGAACTGGAGAAATTGAAGGACGGCCAATCCGATTTGCTGCTTATGGAACTATCTATATAGTAGAGATGACTATAGTTATCTAGGGTTTTTGATTTGCTCTTTGCATACTAATTTTTTATCTATGTCCTCGCTTGTGTCTTAGAAAACTTGGTGTGTTACTTGGTTGATGAAATGAAAAAGAAGAAATGTTGATTTTGAATTTGTTCTCTATTAGAAAAAAACCAAAAACCCTAAACCCTTAACTAAAACCAGAACCCTATACCTAAAACTTAAACAATCAACCATAAAGGCTAAACTGCAAAAATCCTAAACCTTAAACCCTAAAGCCAAAAACCTAAATGCTAAAACCATAAACCCTAAACCCTAAACCCTAAACCCAAAAACCTAAACCCTAAACCCTAAACCCTAAACCCTAAACCTTCAACTAACCCTAAACCCTAAAATCTAATCCCTAAATCCTAAAAAGCTAAAAACCTAAACCTAAACTAAATAAAACCAAAAAATAAAATAAATAAAAAAACCTAAATAGAATTAAAATAAAATAAACTGATAAAAACCTAAACTAAAATCGAAACCTAAACCTAAACCAAACTTAAAAGAAAAGAAAATAAAAAATAATAGCAAAACTAAAATAAAATAAATAAAATCCTAAATTAAACTAAAAAATAAAAAACCTAAATAAAATATAAATAAAACCTAAAATAAAAATAAAATAAACTAAAAATAAAATAAAATAAAAAATAAATAAAACTTAAACCTAAAAAATAAACTTCAAAATAAATAAATAATAAAACTTAAACCCTAAAGTAAAAAGAAAAACCTAAACCTAAAATAAAAATAAAATAAACTAAACTAAAATAAATAAAACTTATACCTAAACCCTAAATAAAATAAAATAAGCTAAAAAAATAAACCTAAACTTAAACTAAAATAAAACCTAAAAATAAACCTAAAATAAAAAAAAACTTAAACTAAAAATAAAATAAAACCTAAATCAAACCTAAAATAAAAAATAAAACCTAAACTTAAAAATAAAATAAAAATAAAACTAAACTAAAAAATAAACCTAAACCTAAACCTAAAAAATAAACTAAAATAAAAAAATCTAAACTAAAATAAATAATCCTAAAATAAATAAACTAAACAATAACAGCAACAACAATTCATTATCCTAGTAAATGGGGTCGGCTACATGGATCGTTCGTTTCCATAGTGTCCTATTATATGCCAAATTCTCATTCAATTGAAGTATACAAAAGTCATTTTTTTATACATCTTAACCATGTCTTTTTAGGTCTACCTCTACTTTTCTTGATATAAGGGAAATCTTATGCATCTACTCTCTTAACCAGGTCATTGGACGACCTACCCTTTATGTGGCCAAACCATCTAAGGCCACTCTCTCTAATTTTATCTACCATCGAAGCTACTTCAACTTTTTCTCAAACATACACATTTTGAATTTTATCTCTAAGAGTAAAGCCACTCATCCACCTAAGTATCCTCATCTCTACAACACTTAACTTAGTCTCATGCTTCTCTTTTATTGGCCAACATTCTACACCATAAATTATTGTAGGTCTTACCACCATCTTATAAAATTTTCCCTTAAGTTTAAGCGATACTTTTTAATCACACAACAGGCCAGATGCATTCCTCCACTGAAACCATCCAACTTGAATTCTACTAATAACATCTCCATCTATTTCACCATTATTTTGAACAATAGACCCTAAGTATCTAAATCGCTCACTCTTTTTAATGACTTTTTCACCTAATGTCACAACACCAGCACTATAACTTCAACAACTAAAATTACACTCCACAAATAAACTAAACTAAATAAAAATAAAAATAAAAATAAAAATAAACCTAAATAAAAATAAAAAATAAAATAAACTGAAATAAATAAAAATTAAACTAAATTAACCTAAACCTATGAGTTTACTTAATTTAAAAAATAATAATAATAAAAACCATAACCCTAAATCCTGAACCCTAAACATATAACCCTAAACCCTAAACCTTAAATCTTAAAATCTTAAATCCAAAACCCTAAACCATAAACTCGAAAACCCTAAACCATAAACTCGAAAACCCTAAACCCTAAACCCTAAAACATACAACCATAAACCCTAAACCCTAAACACTAAACCCTAAACCCTAAACCTAAACTAAATAAAACCAAAAAATAAAACAAAAAAAAACCTAAACCTAAATAAAATAAAAAATATAATAAAATAAAAACCTAAACTAAAACCAAAACCCAAACCTAAACCTAAACCTAAACATAAAAATAAAAAAAATAAACCAAAATAAAATAAACAAAAACCTAAACTAAACTAAAAAAATAAAATAAACCTAATAATAAAAAACCTAAATAAAATAAAAATTAAATGTAAAATAAAAATAAAATAAACCTAAAATAAAAACTAAATAAAAACCTAAACCTTAGAAAATAAACCTAAAAATAAAACCTCAAAATAAAGAAAAAATAAAACCTAAACTCTAAACTGAAAAAAAAAAACTAAACCTAAAATAAACAAAATAAAATAAACCTAAACCTAAACTAAGATAAACTAAACTAAAATAAAATAAACTAAAACCTAAACTAAATAAACAAATAAACTAAAATAAACCTAAACTTAAACTAAAATAAACCAAAATAAACATAAAATAAAACCTAAACCTAAACCTAAAAAAACAAAATAACAACCTAAACCTAAACCTAAAAATAAAAAAAACTAGAATAAATAAAAAGTAAGTTAAATATACTAAATAAACTACTTATGGGTTTGTAAGAAAAATTACCCTATTCTAAAATGAACCCTAAATCTTAAACTATATACCCTGAGCAAAACCCTCCACTAAAACCACTAAACTACTAACCTGAGGCCTAAAGCCTAAATCCTCTCAAACCCACTCTAAACCCTAACCATAACCCTCCCACCTTCCACCACAGACCATCCACTGAGCCTTTACCAACCCTAAAACTGAAACCTTTAGCCAACCTAAACTAACCCTAAACCATAAACCCTGACCTCCCCCACCCTAAACCTCCTTAAACCCTAAACCCTAAACCCTAAACCCTAAACCATAATCCCTAAAAATGTAAAAACCAAAACCTAAACTAAATAAAACCTAGAAATAAAATAAATAAATAAACTTAAACCTAAATAAAATTAAAAATAAAATAAAATAAAAACCTAAACTAAAACCTAAACCAAAACATAAAAATAAAATAAAATAAAATAAAAAATGAAATAAACTATAATAAATAAAAAACTTAAATTAAAGTAAAAAAATAAAATAAACCTAAGAATAAAAAACTAAATAAAATAAACACTAAAAAAATACACCTAAAATAAAAAAAATTTAAAACTAAATAAAAACCTAAACATTAAAAATAAACCTAAAAATAAATAAAAAATAAAACTTAAATCCTAAACTAAAAAGAAAAACCTAAATCTAAAATAAAATAAAATAAATAAAATAAAATATACCTAAACCTAAACTAAAATAAAATAAACTAAAATAAATAATATCTAAACCTAAGCCAAAACCTTAACTAAATAAAATAAAATAATCTAAAAATAAACCTAAACTTAAGCTAAAAAATAAAACCTAAAAATACACCTAAAATAAAAACCTAAAACTTAAACCTAAAAATAAAAAATAAAACCAAAACCTAAAAAATAAAATAAAAATAAAACTCAACTAAAAAATAATCCTAAACCTAAAAAATATACTAAAATAAAAAACCTAAACTAAAATAAATAAACTAAATTAATTAAAATTAAAAAATAAACCTAAATAAATAAAATAAAATAATCTCTGGTAAATAAAAAAAATAAACTAAATAAAACTAAACCTAGTGATTTATTTAATTTAAAAAACAAAAACCCTAAACTTTAAACCCTAAACCAAACCCTACCAACCCTACCCTAAACCCTAAACCCTAAAACACTAAACACTAAAACCTAAACCCTAAATCCTAAACCCTAAACCCTAAACCCTAAAACCATAAACCCTAAACCCTAAACCCTAAACATTAAAACCCTAAACCCTAAACCCAAAACCCTAAAACCTAAACCCTATAACCAAAAATCCTAAACCCCAAACCCTGTACCCTAAACTAACCCTAAGGTGTGCTACGACACTTGTAGTCTAAAAAGTAAGATTTTATGTTCAAAATAAATATTATATGTTGTAACATAGTATAACATCATATATCAAAATATATTGTTCTATGCATTATAAATTCTTTTAGTATTTTACAATCATGCAGTCAAGCGTACACTAACATTATGTATAAAAATGTGGATTTAGACTTTAAAATGGCAGAATTTGGCCAAATTGATAATAAGTAGATCATGGAATCATAATATATTATTCCAATTAAAATTATGTACGTGATATGACTAAAATATATAGTTTTTTATTGCTTAGACTAATTTTATGATTTTTTATTTTAAGCAATCCCTCATGATGTGATATGCAATGTAATATAATAGAATATCTTATAGTGTATTATAATATAGGATGCCATAACATAGTATAGGATCATGCATTATAACATACTATTGTGTATTATTACTTATTGTTTAGCATATTTTAGTTTGTTATAGTATGATGTAGTGGAGTTTGTACTGGTATAATTCATAAAAATACTGATTTATAGGTTGAGATGATGGGATTTGGCCAAATTGAAGGTAAGCTTTAGGGAACATCATTGGGGGTGTTCTATGTTGTGTCATTTAATCAAAAGAATTGAATTTTTCATCGAAAATAAATGTTCCTTTTTCAACCAAATTTTATAATTTTTTTTCTTAAAGTGATTCATTTTAAGATGTAATGTAAGATAATATATTATAGGAAAGCATATTAAAATATAATGTACATAACAATATAACTTCACGTATATATGAATGTGGTCGTGTGTTACTAAATGTTATTGTACATCTTAGTATGTTTTACTTTTGTTATTTAGTTTATTTTTTATTTATTTTAGTTTATTTTATTTTTTATTTTTATTTAGGTTTATTTTTTATTTATATTTAATTTAGTTTATTTATTTTTGGTTTATATATTTTAGTTTAGGTTTTTTTATTTTATATTATTTTTAGGTTTAGGTTTAGGTTTATTTTTTAGTTGATTTTTAATTTAATTTAATTTTTTAGGTTTAGATTTTTAAGTTTTTTGGGTTAAGGGTTTAGAGTTTAGGGTTTAATGTTTTATGATTTTTTTTTTTGGAAACCCTGTATATGGGGGATTTTATTGCCACAAAAAAGGGATTATAAGATCCTTAACGGGGATAAACTCCAGAACTACTGCTCAAAGAGCTACAATCAGCCTAGGGAGTAAATCCCCTATCTAAGTAAATCTATAAGAAAAAGAAAAGAGTAAAGCAAGCAAAAGATACAAAGTGATTAACAAAAGTAAGCAAATGAAGGATGATGGCCAATGTTCTGTAGGAAGTGAGAATGCATGACACTATGGAGCAACCTGCAATAGAAAAAGATAAAAGCACCTGTAAGATTGTAGATAGGAAGAAGTTAGAGTAGTTAAAGTAGTACAGAGAAAATGATAAGTGAGAGCAGCAAAATCTGAAAATGGTAATAATAAAGAAGTGGGATAGAGGAGGCTCAGGCTCAGTCACACCAAGTTGGGGAAGATGCAAATATGAGAATCCAAACTTCGACAGAAGGGTTACATCACAAGAGCTACTACCAAACCAAAATGGAGTGAAAGAATCACAGCCATCATAGCCAACAAACTTGTATAGCAGCCATTTGATGAAGATCTTTTGAGCCAAAATACCTGCAAGAATAGGCAAAGCCGTATACACAAAAATGGAAAGAGCAACAAAGAGCAAAGTGGGTAAGGGGATCCCATGCCAAATATACGTCATCATATTAGGCTCCATGGCATGATAATCCCAACTCAAATGAAAGAGAGCCATCAATGTCATGTCATCCATACTGGAAACCAGATCTAAAGGATAATAAATAGCAAATTTTGAAATCTGTTGCAAACCAGATAGGCAAAGATAAGAGCAATGAATTAACCCCATTCCAATCCTGTAGGACATTAACAAATATACATTCTTGGTAAACAGTCTAATAAGCAGCTCAGGGTTATTCCCCATCAAAAGATAAGCAAAGAATGTAAGTAATGTAGCTCTTAATAACCTCCTTATTTTACAAAATTATGAACAACAATTATAAAGGGAAACAGCATACCCCAAGCCCAATTACCACAGGAAATGGATGTACAATAGCAGATAAGAAGAAACAGGTAAAGGGCTGCTCCCCACCAAAGACAAATCCAGTAAGAGACAATCAGAGATAACACCACAAAAATAGTTTCCTTATGATCAAACTCATTAATCTAGTTCAACCAACAATCCTGAGAGTAATAGTCAGCAAGGTGGCCATAAATCCACCCAATGAGATTAAACAATGCAAAGATTAAAATCAAGAGAGGCAAAAGTATAGTCATAATGATCTGCACAAATGTAGCACAAGCAAGAGGGAAAAAACAACAACATATGAAGTCAGTTGTAGTCCAAATGCTAACAGCAAAAACCCAAAAGACAATAATCAAATTGTGCAGAAAATAGCCAACAACCACTAAAACAACCTGCTGGATAAGGGAAACAGCATACCCCAAGCCCAAATGACCACAGGAAATGGGAGGACAATAGCAGATGAGAAGAAGGTAAAGGGATATGATAATAGCAAAAACCCAAAAGCCCATAACCAGAATGGGCAGAAAATAATCGAGAACTATAAAGACATCCTGCTTGATAAAGGACCAAAAAATCCAAAGGCCATCAGTGTAAGTAATAATGCAATTATTACCCCCACCAAATTTAAGCAAAATAACATCAAAATTAGTCTGCAAAATAGGATAGACAACCACAGTAGCAGGTGGCTAAACATAAGATTCAATGATCCATAACAACCAACCACCAAGATAGAAGAGAATAGCAAGTTGGCCAACAACCAACCCCATCAAAATGGAAGATGCTTTCCAAATAGAGAGGGAAAAGGCTTGGCCAAGGTAAGCTGTGTAGAAAATGCAACAGTAAGTGAAATCAGCTGCAGGACCAACAAAAAATCCCTTCCAGAAATGGAAAAGTAGGTTTGCAACTAAACCCAAAACCACGGGGTTGGCAAACTGAGAAGCCATGAAGAAAACTTGATTCTGTAAGGAGATAAAAATAAATAGGAAAACACATTCCTAGTAGAAAGGGGAAAATAAATTAGCCAAAGTAATCAGGAAAAGAATAGCACCCTGCTGAACAAGAAAGACAACCCCCAAAGCAGCTAGCTGAACAAAGGAATCAAAGATCCAAAGAAGCCAACAAACAAGATAATAAAGAATAGCAAGTTGGCCAAAGAACCACCTAATACAAATAGATAATGCCTTAGAAAAAACCCAGAAAGAACCAACAAAAAAAATACGGAAATCAAAGCGAAACCATTAAGAAAGTCCAAACGCAAGAAGATAAGGATAAACAAGAGATATGAGACACTCTCTGGCGGGGTTGGAAGAAAGAGGTTACCCAATCAGCAAAGCAACTCCAAAGGCACCCTTCTGGACAAGAGGGACAACCCCAGAAATAGCTTGCTGAACATTGGAGTCCAGGATCCAGATTAGCCAACAACCAAGATGATAATTAACAGTAAATTGGCCAAAAAACTGCCCAATGAAAATATACAAAACAAAAGTAAAGTCCCAGAAGGATAAGGAAAGGATCAGGCCAAAGCTAGCTGAAATAAAATGATCAGCAGTAGCCCAAAATCTAATAAAAGAGATAAGCAACAAAGAAAAAGCCAGCAACCATTCAATAACCTCAAAAAGGTCTAGCTGATCAAGATAATATAAAACCCCAGAAGCATAAGATAAAATCCAATTATGCAGTTGGGTAATCACAGTGCTGTGCACAATTTTAATAGAGCTAAAGGGGAGAAGACAGCAGATTAGGTGATCAGCAGTAGCCCAGAAGCAAGCAGCAAAGTTAGTTAAGATAAAAATAAGCAACAAACAGCCAAAACCATAAGGTTAGCCTGTAAATAAATATTAATTACAACAAAGGAAGTGCTGATTCTACCCATACAGGATGGGAAGAGGGGATTAGCAATTACCATCAGCAAACCAACCCTAAGAGTAGCCTGCATGACAAAAGTCCCAAAAATCCAACAACCAAACATTAAAACATCAGAGTAAATATTGCATCCAACATAAGAAACACTAGGAAGTAACATTGATACAACATAGGTTACTAAGTGGTTCCAAACAGTTTCATCTTTGATAACCAGCAAGACACAAAATTTAATGCCAGCAGCTAATCGCACAGCATCATTGAAATTGAAAATTCGGAGGTAATTCCAATCCATAATAAGAAGAAGAATATCAGATAAGTTAGGAACAGCTGTAAAGTTGAAAAGAGGGATATCTATTAAGCATTGATGCAAGGATCCCAGATTATAACTCCAAAAAATGGAAAGAAATATGTCCCTGTTGATAAAAAAATATAGCATCAACAAATAGAGCATTAAGTAGTATATCTCCCTGTTGCAATGAGTAAACCCCTTATCATTAATAATGGAGGCAGCATTGATAGTAAGATCCCAATCAAGATTGGGGATAGTAAACCAACAGCAGATGTTACACAACTTAGTAATTGACCAAGTGGGAGTATTAGGATGATGCATCAGCAAATTTGAGAGGTACAACAACACTATGGTGTAAGTAACAAAAGCAGGAAGCCCCAATTAAAGGAAATGCAATTAAACCAATAGCACATGTCACAGAAATCAAAATAGCAAGTAGTATCCAAGTGAAACATCAGCAAAAACCAAGAGAACAACAACACTAAATATAAAATGGGCATTCAGTTAAATAGATATTGAACCAGATCAATCCCATAGGTTAGATTAATTTTTGAGATAAGGGGCAGTATTGTCCAAATTAACCATGCAAATGTTTGGGTAGGGTGAGTTGATCAAAGAAGATTATACCATCCAATCTAGCTCCCAGTTGGCAAGGTAATCGACACATGCATTACCCTCACCATACATGAGTGATGTTAAAATTAAATTGGGTAAGAAGAGCTCTAGTTTGCTTGAGAAGGTAGTACAATTCAGTGTTGCTCATTTTGGTGGAAGTCAAAAGATCAATCAATAGAAGGGCATCCACCTCAATCCAAATATTGAGCCAACCATTTTGAAGGCAAATCTCAAGAGCTTTGTACACTGCCATAAGCTCAGTAAAAGGAATAGAGCAAGAATTAAGGGGATAAACAAAAGCACATTGGACTTTACCATTAAGATTTCTGAAAATGTCACCACAACCTGAGCCTTTATGAGAGACCGAGCCATCAGTGTTAATTTTAATAGTATGATCATGAGGTTTTACCCAATAAACAATCTTGTCATTTTCTAGGGTTGATCCGGTAAGTTAAGACCCAGTTTATTGGCCACAAATTTACAACCTTTGAATTGTTTGTAGTGAATGAGATTGGCATTAAACAAGTCATGAATTTTGTTTTTAATTCTAGCAATTATCCTCATGTGGTTCATGGGGATCTCGATGTTTTGCATCATTTCTGTCCAACCATATGAACCAAATAAGAGTGATAGCGTTATGACTTTAATGTGACCTTTAATAGTCAAAATAAACTTCAAGAAGTTGATATAAAGTTAGAGCCATTGAAAATGACAATGTTAAAGAGATCATCATACTAAATCCAAAGTTTAGAAGCAATGGCCCCATTAACAAAGACATGATTCACATTCTCAATGTGAAAGTAGCATTGACATTTTGAAGGTAATTAAAGACCTTTACCCCACAACAAGGAGTCAACAGGAATGAAGTTTTTCAAAATATGCCAAGTAAGATTAGAATAAGAAGTAGGGATAGTGTTATTCTAAAGTTTGAGAAACACATTGGAAGAATCATGAGTTTCTTTAATGTGAAGCCAAACATTTTTAAAGTTGAAATCACCATTAGAGAGCTTAAAAGGATATGATCTTGATTGGTAGGAATGATAGGAATAGTAGTAAGTTTGTTCAAGAGAAAAGAAGGAATATAATCAATAAGCTTACTATTATTCCATATATTATTACGAAAATATTTCACTTTAATAGCGGTGGAATGGGTAGAGAGTAAGTCATCAATGGACCCACATCCACTCAGTTATCTTGCCAAAAGAAGGAGGAGCGAGTTAATCCCCAAAAAATTAAGATTGCATCCCATTTCATGGAACAAAGTCTTTTCCAAATAGGAGAGTCTCCCACTTTATAGGGACAAATGAGGGGTGCTTACACAATATTTAGATCATGAAATTAGCCCAAAGACTATATTACTCCTAAAATTCCACCGAGTTTATAGGAAAAGCGGTGATAGCTTCTTTGATTGGCTTACATCCAAGACCACCTTCAGCGAGAGTGCCATAACTTTTAAACCAAGAGGTCCAGTGCATTCTTTTAGAGGAGTTATTAGAGCCCCAGAAACATTTGTTAAGGAGGCACTCAATTCTATTAATGATAGAAATGGTTGGCACAATGGTTTGGATGAGATATAAAGGAATGGAATTAAGAGTGCTCTTAATCAAGGTGAGCCTACCACCCAAAAAGAGTAAATGAAATTCCCAAATAGAAATTTTATTAGAGATTTTTTGGATAAGATCATCAAAAAGATGAGATCTTTTCTGACCTTTAAGAAGCGGAGCCCCAAGATAATTAATAAGAAGTTGATGTTGCTGAAAATTAGTAATTCTAGAGATTTGGTTGAGCCTATTGGTAGGGATTTTAGCGGATGGAATGAAACAACATTTTCCATCATTGAGAAAGAGACCACTTTCTTTGCCAAATTCATTTAAAAGGTTCTTAATAGTTTTAATGTGCTGAATAGAGGCATTGCAAAAGATTATAAAATCATCAAGCGAGATGAAAACAGGGAAACCACCATGAGTTTTAAAAAACTTGGTAGGATTTTTATTGAAAAGATCATTCAGGCTCCTTGAAAGATATTCAATAGCAATAATAAAAAGAGAGGGTGAAAGGGGTCTCCTTGTCTCAAGCCATTCCTTGAAGTAAAGAAACCTTGGGACTCACCATTCAAAATAACAGAGAACCAAACATTGGTAATACAATTTTTGATGAGGCGGATGAAATTATCAGAAAACCCAAACAAATGTAAGATTTGAAAGAGGAAATCCCACGAGAGGTTATCAAAAGCTTTAGAGATGTCTAGTTTGAGGAGGATGTTGCCACCTATAGTAGGAACATCAATGTCATGAACCAGCTCTTGGGCTAGAAGGATATTGTCAGATATAGCTCTATTTTTAATGAAGCCAGTTTGGTTAGGAGAAATAATTTTAGGGAGCAGCGGACTTATCCTATTATTAATTAATTTAGCAATGAGTTTTTTAAAGAAGGTGCAAAGGCCGATAGGTCTAAAATTTCCCCAAGAATCAGGATTATTAGTTCTGGGAATGAGGACAATTGAAGTGCTAGAAAAGTATCTAGGTAAAGAGCTACCATCAAAGAAATCAACAACAACATCAACAAGGACAGACTTAATAGAAGGCCAACAATGTTGAAAGAAATGGGTCGTGTAGCCATCAGGGCCAGGAACAGAGTCAGTGTTCATGCTATTGAGAGTACTACTAATCTCAGCTTCCATAGGACGCAAAGTGAGAAAATGATTTTCATCATTAGTAATCATTGAGGGGATCAGGTGTGTGCTGGAGAGGGCTTCTAATGGAGGGTTGATATTTAATAAATTTTGAAAATTTTGCATGACAGAATCTTTAATTTCATTACTATCAGTGATCCAGCTATCGTTAATATTTTTGATTTTTTGAATAGAGTTTAAGGCTTTCCTTTTTTGAAAAGAGCATGGAAATACCTTATATTTTCGTCACCATCAACAATATGTTTGCTAGCGGCCTTTTGACGCTAGTAGGTTTCCTCCATTTTTGATAATTTATCAAGTTATCTTTAGTAGTGTTCAACTCATCAAGCATACTAGGATCAGTTAAGACAGCATCTTCAAGGGAGCAAACTAATTATTTCATAATTTTGAGATTGGGAAAAAGATTTTTAAAATGATGCTTGTTCCACCAATTTAAGTTTTGTTTAAGTCTTTTGAGCTTAAGCCAAAGCTAAATCATGCTTTTACCGGAATTGTCCGAGTGAATAGGGGCCATGCAATTAATGGAAACAACATTAATGAAATCACATTATTGGGTCCACATATTTTGGAATCTAAAAGGAGTAGGGGGAAAGATTCGGAAGAAGTTTTGATGAGATCAAAAGTGGAGCATGGTCGACAAAGTTGCTCAAATGCTCAATAGAAGTGAGGGCCATTGATTGATCCAAAGGGAATTAAAGAGGGTCCTATCAAGCCAAAGTCTAGAGTTATACCACGTATAGTCAGAGCCGGAAAAACCAATATCAATCGATGTCGAGGATCATATTAGAAATCTTCCATGGAATGGATGTTAGGAGAGCGCCTCCCCTCCTTTTTTTGAGGAAGTGATAATAGTGTTGAAATCACCCCAACCAACCGAGGGTTGTTAAAGGAGGCAAAGGTTCTTAAGTGATCCCAAAGGATGTTCCTACCATTTATTACAAGAAGCATAGATAAAGGAACCAAGAGCGAGAAAATTCACCCAATGAGATTTGAACATTAACCAATTATTGAGATCATCAAGATAGAAAAGTTGATTAAATTATTCCAAAACACCAAATTTTATTACTAATATTATAAAAGAAATTTTGAAAGCCAAGCGTTCTAGCAACATGGGTGATCTTAGAAGAGTGAATGAATGGCTCAATAATAATAATTAAGGTTATATTATGAGTGCGATAAAGGCTCCTAACATGATTGCAGACAGTGAGAGTCCCAATACCCCGAACATTTCAAATAAGAAAATTGATCATAATAAAGTGGAAGGAAAAGAAAAGAGATAACGAAAAAATTGAAGGAGAAGAATAAGAGAGCATGAAGCAATTATTTGAGAAGTTAGAGAAGATCGAGTGGTTCTAGTGGAGCTATTAGTGAACATTCTAGCTTTAAGGGATTTTTTTAATAACTGTTTGAAAAGGCCTTTCTATGTCCATTGTATCTCCATCAGAAAGAGAGTGGTTGATGATATTCAGAATAGGAGCAGGATCTATCAAAGCATTCCTAATGGTGATTTCTCCTTCTTATTAGAGTTAGGTTGAAATTGGATTAGCATGGATATCACTCTGTAG
The DNA here is from genome assembly GCA_021442155.1 of Cymbidium sinense. Taxonomy (NCBI): domain Eukaryota; kingdom Viridiplantae; phylum Streptophyta; class Magnoliopsida; order Asparagales; family Orchidaceae; genus Cymbidium; species Cymbidium sinense. The sequence goes on along the minus strand of CM038214.1, from coordinate 311,521,288 downwards.
GGTAGTAGAAGGAGAGGTTGTGACACCATTAATAGCACAAATTCATTCTCATTTCCATGATGATTATTCAGATTTTGGTCCGTCACCAAGGTATCAACATTTTTCAGAATAATTCCAAAATGAGTTTTGAGATTTTTTATGGTTTAAAGTTTTTAGTTTAGGGTTTAGGGTTAGGGTTTAAGGTTTAGGGTTTATGGTTTAGTGTTTAGGGTTTAGGGTTTTTAGGGTTTATGGTTTAGGGTTTTGGGTTTTGGGTTTTGGGTTTTTGGTTTGGGGTTTATGGTCTTAGGGTTTTGGGTTTTGAGTTTTGGGTTTTAGGTTTGGGGTTTAGGGTTTTAGATTTAGGATTTAGATTGATTGTAGAATTAGTTTTAGGTTTAGATTTTAGGGTTAGGATTTTAGGTTTTAGATTTTTTGGGGTTTAGTGTTTTAGCTTTAGGTTTAGATTTAGGATTATGGTTTAGATTTAGGGTAAAGATTTGGGTTTTATGTTTTGGGTTAGGGGTTTGAGGGAGGGTTTGGTTTCAGTTTTAGTTTGGGTTTAGGGTTTAGGGTTTAGGGTAGGATTTAGGTTTAGGGTTCAGGTTTTACTTTAGGGTTAAGGGTTTAGGATTTAAGATTTTATTTTTTTTTAAATTAAGTAAACTAGCAGGTTTATGTTTATTTAGTTTACTTAGTCTATTTTTTATTTATTTTAGTTTATTTTATTTTTTATTTTTATTTAGGTCTATTTTTAATTTTTATTTAGATTAGTTTATTTATTTTAGTTTTAGGTTTTGGTTTAGGTTTAAGTTTATTTTTAGAGTTTAATTTTATTTTATTTTTTAAGTTTAAGTTTTTAGGTTTTTAGGGTTTTGAGTTTAGAGTTTAGGAATGAGGATTTAGGGTTTAGGGTTTTAGGGCTCAGGGTTTTAAGGTTTAGGGTTAGGGTTTAGGGTTTAGTGTTTAGGCTTTATAATTTAGGGTTTTTAGGGTTTAGGGTTTTTGGTTTGGCATTTTTGATTTTAGGGCTAAGGGTTTAGGGTTAGTTTTAGGCTTTAGGCTTTATGGTTTAGGATTTAAAGTTTAGGTTTTAGGTTTAGGGTTCACATTTTAGTTTAGGGTTTAGGGTTTTTTAGGGTTTAGGCTTTTTTATGGTTTAGGGTTTAGGGTTTAGGGTTGTAGGTTTAGTGTTGTTGGTTTAGGGTTTAAGGTTTTGGGTCTATACTTTAGGGATTATGATTTAGGGTTTAGGATTTTTTAAAAAAAATTTAAGTCAACTAGTAGGTTTAGGTTTATTTACTTTATTTTATTTTTTCATTGTTTAGGTTTATTTTTTATTTTTATTTAATTTTGTTTATTTATTTTAGTTTAGGTTTTTATTTTTAGGTTTATGTTTAAGTTTATTTTTTAGTTGGGTTTTATTTTTATTTTATCTTTTATCTTTTAGGTTTAAGTTTTTAGGTTTTTAGAGTTTAGGGTTTAGGGTTTAGGGTTTTAGGGTTCAGGGTTTAGGGTTAGGGTTTAGGATTTAGGGTTTAGAGTTTAGTGTTTAGGCTTAAAGGTTTAGGGTTTTGGGTTTGGGGTTTAGGGTTTTAGGGTTTTAGGTTTAGGTTTGTTTAGGTTATTTTAATTTTTTTAATTTTATTTTTTTTATATATATATTTTATTTTTTTAGTTTAGGTTTAGGTTTAGGTTTAGGGTTAGGTTTAGTTTAGGATTATTTTTTAAATGGTTAGTTTTATTTGTAATTTTTTAGGTTTAGGTTAGCTTAGGTTTAGGTTTTTTAAATTTTGGTTTAAGTTTGTTTAGTTTTTTTCATTTTAATTTTAATTTCATTTTATTTTATTTTATTTTTATTTATGTTTATTTTTTATTTTTTAGTGTAGTTTATTTATGTTAGTTTAGATTTTTTATTTTAGTTTATTTTTTAGGTTTAGGTTTAGGTTTATTTTTTAGTTAAGTTTTATTTTCATTTTATTTTTTGGTTTAGGTTTTACTATTTATTTTTAGGTTTAGGTTTTTATTTTATTTTTTTAAGTTTAGGTTTTATGTTTTTATTTTAGGTTTATTTTCAAGTTTTATTTTTTAGTTTAGGTTTTGGTTTATTTTAACTTTATTTTATTTTATTTAGTTTAGGTTTAGGTTTTGGTTTATATTTAGGTTTTATTTATTTTAGTTTAGTTTATTTTAGCTTAGGTTTAGTTTTTTTTTAGTTTTTGGTTTAAGTTTTACTTTTTATTTATTTTTAGGTTTATTTTTTAGGTTTAGGTTTTTATTTAGTTTTTATTTTATTTTAATTTATGTTCATTTTAGGTTTATTTTATTTTTAGTTTACATTTAGTTTTGATTTTATTTAGGTTTTTATTCTTTGGTTTATCTTATTTTTTTACTTTAGTTTAAGTTTTTATTTATTTTATTTTTATTTATTTTTATTTGTTTATTTTATTTTATTTTTAGGTTTAGGTTTAGGTTTTAGTTTAGATTTTTATTTTATTTTATTTTTTGTAATTTATTTAAGTTTAGGTTTATCTATTTATTTTATTTTAAGGTTTTATTTAGTTTAGGTTTAGGTTTTTAAGATATTAGGGTTTAGGGATTAGAGTTTAAGGTTTACAGTTTACGGTTTGGGGTTTATGATTTAGGGTTTAGGGTTGTAGGTTTTATGGTTTAGGGTTTAGTGTTTAGGGTATAGGGTTTAGGGTTTAGGGTTTAGGGTTTAGGGTTTAAGGTTTTTTAGGATTTAAGGTTAGCTTACGATTTAAGGTTTAGGGTTTAGGGTTGTAGGTTTAGGGTTTAGGGTTCAGCGTTTAGGGTTCGAGTTTAGGATTTAGGGTTTTGGGTTTTTGGTTTTTTTTTAAAAAAAAAACTAAAGTGGTAGGATTATGTTTATTTAGTTTATTTTTTATTTATTTTAGTTTATTTTATTTTTTTTTTTTATTTAGTTTAGTTTATTTATTTTAGGTTTATTTATTTTAGTTTATTTTTTTTAGGTTTATGTTTATGTTTTTTTATTTTTTGTTTAGTTTTATTTTTATTTTATTTTTAGGTTTAGGTTTATTTTTATTTTTTTAGGTTTAGGTTTTATTTTATTTTTTGGTTTTAGGTTTAAGTTTTTATTTTAGGATTAGTTTTAGGTTTTATTTTTTAGTTTAGGTTTTAGTTTATTTTTAGTTTATTTTATTTTATTTAGTTTATTTTAGGTTTAGGTTTAGCTTTCATTTATTTTAATTTAGTATATTTTAGTTTAGGTTTAGGTTTATTTTATTTTGTTTATTTTATTAGGTTTTTTTTAATTTAATGATTAGGTTTTATTTTTTATTTATTTTTAGGTTTTATTTTTAGGTTTATTTTTTTGACATAGGTTTTTATTTAGTTTTTATTTTATTTTATTTTTATTTTATTTGATCTTACCTATAGATTTTATTTTATTTAGGTTTTTTATTTGTAGGTTTTTTTAGTATAGTTTATGTTTTTATTTATTTTATTTTAGTTTTGTTTTTATTTTTAATTTAATTTTATTTTTTGTTGTAGGTTTTAGTTTAGGTTTTTATTTTATTTTATTTTATTTAGGTTTAAGTTTTATTTATTTATTTTAGTTTTAGGTTTTATTTACTTTAGGTTTAGGTTTTTAGATTTTTAGTGTTTGGGGTTTACAACTTGGGGTTTAGGGTTTAGGGTTTATGGTTTAGGATTGTAGGTTTTAGGGTTTACGGTTTAGGATTTAGGGTTTTAGGGTTAAGGGTTTAGGGTTTAGGGTTTAAGGTTTAAGGTTTTAGGGTTTAGGGTTGTAGGTTTAGGGTTTAGAGTTTAGGGTTTAGGGTCAACTTTAGGGTTAGGGTTTTATTTTATTTTATTTTTTTTTAAATTAACTAAACTTGTAGGTTTAGGTTTTTTTAGTTTATTTTTTTATTTTAGTTTATTTTATTTTTTATTTTGATTTAGGTTTATTTTTATTTAGTTTGGTCTATTTATTTTAGGTTTATTTATTTTAGTTTTGGTTTTTTATTTTAGTTTATATTATTGTTTACGTTTAGGTTTAGGTTTATTTTTTACTTTAGTTTTATTTTTATTTTATTTTTTAGGTTTTGGTTTTATTTTTCTATTTTTAGGTTTAGGTTTAGGTTTTTATTTTATTTTTTTAGGTTTAGGTTTTAGATTTTTATTTTAGATTTATTTTTAGCTTTTATTTTTTAGTTTAGGTTGAGGTTTATTTTTAGTTCATTTTATTTAATTTAGTTTAGGGTTTAGGTTTAGTTTATTTTAGGGTTAGGTTTAAGTTTTATTTATTTTAGTTTATTTTAGTTTAAGTTTAGGTTTATTTTATTTTGTTTATTTTATTTTTATTTTAGGTTTAGTTTTTTTTTTAGTTTAGGGTTTGGGTTTTATTTTTTATTTATTTTTATTTTTATTTTTTAGGTTTATGTTTTTATTTAGTTTTAATTTTATTTTATTTAGGTTCTTGTTCTTAGGTTTATATATTTTTATTTTGTTTAAATTTTTATTAATTAAATTTTAGTTTATTTTTAATTTTATATTTTATTTTATTTTAGGTTTAAGTTTAGGTTTTATCTTAGGTTTTTATTTTATTTTATTATTTTATTTTATTTAGGTTTAGGTTTTATTATTTATTTTATTTTTAAGTTTTATTTAGTTTGGTTTAGGTTTTTAGGCTTTTAGGGTTTAGTGTTTAGGGTTTAGGGTTTAGGATTTTAGGTTTTATGGTTTTAGGTTTAGGGTTTAGGTTGGTTTATTTTATTTAGGTTTATTAGTTTTATGTTTAGGTTTATAGTTTTAGGTTTAGGTTTAGGCTTTTATTTATTATTTAGGGTTTAGTGTTTAGGGTTTAGCTTAGGTTAGGGTTTAGTTAGTTTAGTTTTAGGGTTTAGGGTTTTAGGGTTTAGTTTAGTTAGGGTTTGTTTAGGGTTTATTAGGGTTTTTTTAGTTTAGAGTTTATTAGGTTATAGTTTATAGTTTAGGTTTAGGTTTAGGGTTTTAAGATTTAGGTTTAGGGTTTAGTATTTTTTTTGGGTTTAGGGTTTATTTAGGTTTATGGTTTATGGTTTAGGGTTTAGGGTTAGTTTATGGTTTATTTTTAAAAAAATTAGTAAATACAGGTTTAGGTTTTTTTAATTTATTTTATTTATTTTAGTTAATTTTAATTTTAATTTTTATTTAGGTTTATTTAGTTTTTTCATGTATTTAAGTTTTTTTTTTTTTAGGTTGATTTATTATTTTTATTTAGTTTAGCTTCTTTATTTTAGGTTTATTTATTTTAGTTTAATTTTTTTATTTTAGTTTTATTTATTTTAGTACAGGTTTTTTTATTTTAGTTTATGTTTTAGGTTTAGGTTTAGGCTTAGGTTTATTTTTTAGTTTAGTTTTATTTCTATTTTATTTTTACGATTTATGTTTTAGTTTTTATTTTTAGGTTTATGTTTAGGTTTTTGTTTTATTTTTTTAGGTTTAGATTTTAGGTTTTTATTTTAGGTTATTTTTTAGGTTTTTTTTAGTTTATGTTTAGGTTTATTTTTATTTTATTTTATTTTATTTAGTTTAGGGTTTAGGTTTAGTTTATTTTAGGTTTAGGTTTAAATTTTATTTATTTTAGTTTAGTTTATTTTAGTTTAGGTTTATGTTTTTTTTTGGTTTGGTTTTTTTTTAGTTTAGGGTTTTGGTTTTATTTTTTTTATTTTTAGGTTTAGGTTTTTATTTAGTTTTTATTTTATTTAGGGTTTATCACCATCCTTCAAGATCTTTGATGGTAGTGGGAACCACGATAACATTACACACATTAAATTATTTGCAACATGGTATGATAGTCTTATCCTAGTTTCAATTATTGCATATGATTGTTACTGCTTAGTTGATGAAAACTTTTGCTGAGTTGGAGCACCTCTTCATTAAGGTTTGTTGGAGCTCAGCAGAGGGTCATTATAGGTGACCTCATTGTAGAGAAATAGAAACTCAGTTAGTCTCTTGTTGATTACATTCTCAAGTGGCACAACCTGTGCGTGAAATGCGAACCACAGCTTTCTGAACAACATGGCATTGAGATTCTTCTCAAGAATATCCATGGCCTGGTCGCCTTCATGCTTAAGGCCTTTACCATCAAAACATTCGATAAATTAATCAACGAGGTGGCTAGCTTACAAGCGGGAGCCAAACAGTTTTCCTTTCCCAACCAATCATCTAGGTCGAAGCCACAGAAGGTGTTTGAGAAGAAGCTAGGGATAGTTTTTTTAATGCACAGAGGGAAGCAGCCAGCCAGAGTTTAGTTTGAGAGACTACGAGCTAAGTAGCCTCCTTTTCCACCTCCTCTTCCATCACCTCGGCCATCATATCGACCACCGCAGTCGCCACAATGACCATTTCTAACACCTTAGTAGCCTACCTAGCAGTGGTATTCACATCCATCACCATGTAGCTACTTTCCACCTACTCTTGTCGATTGATTGAATAAGCCATATCCATTCAAGAGGGAGGTGGTCAGGAAAATCTTTAAGAATCTCTTAAAGAAACCTGACTTTAAGTTACCAGAGCCTAAGAGGCCGGAGGAAGTGGGCAAGAGTGATGATCCTAGCTATTGCCCTACCACCTCATGTTAGGCCATATCTTAGAGGATTGCATCACTTTTAAGGACTAGCTTAAGCGCAGTTACAAATTGAGAGCCATAGTTATCTCTAAGGAATACTTATTAGAACAACCATCTAGTTCTGTTAGAGTAATCCTTGGGGATACTTGTGATCCTCTTAAGCCCAAATAAGGTTAGGATATCTCCCTATCCTGAACCTCTAAGAAGATCATTTCTAAGATCAAGAAGGTTTTCTTGTAGGTGCCTAAAGTAGCTCAGACCTCCAATATTAAGGAAGGTTTGCTAGTTGTAAAAGACAACTTGGGGAGGGTGATAGCAGAAGTAAGACTCACCAAACTTGCTGGATATTCCACCGGCATAGCACCTTTAGTCCTCTCCCTCCCGTTGCATTTACCACTTTGCTAGCTCCTCTTCTACCACCAGGAGCATTGTATCTGCGGATAAGGACACTAAATCCACTCCGCTTACTTTACTTGATCATGTACCTCCACCCAAAAGAAATTAATGAAGATAGCTGATTATATTTATATATTATCTACTTTTGATGCTCTTGACTTTATTCCTATTGAAAGCTCTCCGAGTCTAAATAAAAATAATAGCTCTAGTAGTTTTGATACTTTCTATTCTGATTCATAGTCAGACTATCCTTCTCTAAAGTTAACTGACTCTGAGGATCTGTTAGGAGAAGCAGTAGGTATGCCTAATGAGGAGGTAGAACTTTCCACAAGCTCAGCATTCCAAGAAGTCATCACAATCAACCTATATAGTGGCAAAGTTCTACCTCCAAGAGTAGCACCTCAGGATAAGGGTAAGCAAGTCATTGGTTTGAGAGTAGATAGCCCCTCCATACGATGCTCCACCCATGGATATGCTTATGGAGGACCCAGCCTGAGTTGATTACAATGTCCTTTTAGAAAGTTTTGCTAAGTTAAACATATACGATGCCTTGTCTGTCGAAGAGATGAATCTCTAATCAATGTTTACTTGATCTAGAGATATGCTTAGCTCGGACTATTAAGAGGTATGCCACTCGAAGGACATAGGAGTTACATTGATGAAGACTTACTCTAGGGAGATGAAGGCATACAGGTTCTTTACATTATAATGGATGTTGGCAGATATAGGCTATCTAGAGTTCTAGTTGACCCTTCGCCTACTTGAGGATTAACATCTCCGAACTCCAAAAAGAAAGGATGATGTTGAGAGGATTCAATGAACAAGGTGAGAGAGTTTTGTGGTGTTTATTTTTGGGAGATACTTTTTGAGATGATCGGGTACAATATTGAGGTATGATGTACTATCTCAAAAGATAGAGACATCACCCTACAATGGTCCTAACTACGTAATAAAGACTCCATAAGCATGATGTGTCTTCAAATGTACTAGAGATTTTTCCCCTACTTTACATGGATGAATAAAGTAGAAATTATATTAAGCCAGGTTCTTAAGTTCTTTATGGAGGCAACCCTCTATAGTTAATTACATCTTAGGAAATAAAATTTCCTGAGAATACTCTCGATTAAAGTAGACAATTAGCATATCCAATGATTTCAAGATTAGACTATCAAAAGATTGGTTGTATTTGGAAAATCAATTGGGAAAGTTCAAGGAGAAGACTTATTTTTGGAATCCAAATGAAATAAGTATGAAATGCTCATGATACTAGGAAGCCTTATGAGCATTCCAATCTATCCTATGATTGGGCTTTATAATTTTGAAGTTGAGGGGATTTATATCTTTTAAGTTGAAATTTAATTAGATTACTAGGGCTTATAGTCCACCAACCAAGGTTAGGGGAATGCCTAAGAGGTGAGGATTTATGCTCATAGCCCAAAGAAAATAGCTACCTCGGATCCTATGCTCATAGCTAAAGCATGACCCAAATCTAAGCGACATGTGGACAAAAGGGTTTACCTCCACAAGAGAGAATAAAATATTTGACTTCTGGACTTATAACTGCTTGGAGTGGCCGCCTGCTAACTCCTCCTATGACTTTAAAACCATGTAGTCTCATCTTATGAATTGCAAGATAGCTAGGGTAGTTATTTAATTAGAAAGAGATTAAAGTCCTAAGCACTCTATAAGAAACTAGAGCATGATTGATATGAGCATATGACTTAATCTATAGATGCAAAATATTTTCAAATTTTATTTCATTTTAAACACATCATTTTGACAGAGTCTTTAAGATTTCTTATGCCTAAATGCATGATGAAATAGGTTATAGGTCAAATCAGCTAGAAGAAGGTGTTCTCCACCACAAGGTGTTCCTTCACAGGTCAAGCATTCCTTTATCGTGCAAGGATGAAGATCCTTCACGTTCAAGAGAGAAAGAATATACATGCATGATGTGAAACATACAACCATACAGCTAAGGGGTTATTAAATCTTTTAATTATCTTATTTATGTCTTAGTCTTTGTGATGAGGTTATGAGTTGTTTAAAATTTAGTTATGAGTGATTAGTTAGGTAGAAAAGTTATTTTTATCTTAAGAGCCTAATCATATCCAAGCCACACATTAAAGCATCAATCATTTAATAAACTATAAAAAGCATGTCGTCCTAATGTACAATGTAAACATAACATCAAAAAATTATATAAACTATCATAAAAGAATAAAAGGTCGGTGCGATTGTACCTCATACAACCCAAGAGAGAAAAGATTGGTAGCGAGCTCTACCCTTATACAACTAGAATATGAAAGAATAATTATAATTGTATTAAATGCTATGGGGTCTTCTTTCTTCATATCTCCATTTTATGATTTGGTTCCTTCTTTGATTTGGATGGTGCTTCAAAGGCATCATAGGGCACCCCCTAGGACAAAGCCTTCGGCCAACTCATCCTAATCCCCACATAGCTAATCCTAATTCCTATTGCAAAAAAATTACATTTATGGGAAAAGTAAATCTAACTAAACCTGTAAAATAGATGTTAGCTAAATATACATATAATCTGAAGCAATTGTATTTATAATTTGGACTTAGAACTCTACACATGGTTAACTAAGCTCACCTGTCCTAACTTGGATTATGCTTAAGGATTTAAGCAACCAGCAAAAATGGTATTTACATTTCTTTTTAAACATCCCTTAAGCATAATCCCCTATAGAAAACATGATTAGGCTAATATTGGCCTATCATCCAGTCTATGAAGCATACACCCTAATATACAATCTAAAATAATACATCAAAAAAATAATATATCACATCATACACCATCCTAACTTAGAGCTAGAAGTGGTGACTTAATTCTTATGTGTGTATTAAGGCTTGTGTGGTAAGTCTTGTTAGGCATTAGTGTTGTATTGTCTAAGTGTGGAAGGATTCAATTTAACATGAAAGGTTGATTTCACTTGAAGTAGTTTAATTGATTTGAGAATTTTAATTTGTGTTTTCTTTTGTTTCATTTGATTACACTTAGCAACTAAGTGTTATAAAGAGAAAAAAGAGATTTCCCTTTCATCCCTACCTTAAGTCACTTTCTAAAGTATATTAATTTGATTTAGTTCTCTTTAGTGAATGGCTTATTAAATGATTTAATTAATCTTTAGTTTAGTTCACTTTAAATAATCCTATTCAAAATGAAAGGCATCTTAAGATTAATTTAATTGAATTACTACCACATGACATATATTAAATCATTCCTTTCCATCACATGTAACATGCATATGATTTAATCCTATGTATATATATACATGCAACATATTTTAGCACACTAAATGATGAATGTATGTGTATGTTTAGAATTTATATTTTATTTGATTGAATTATTTAAACATATTAATTTAAAACTTTATCCAAATTCTTATACAAAAAGGACATAAGAATAAAATTAAATTGGCATGTGCCATTGTTAAACTAGGGAAGTGAGGTAATCAAATGACCTCTTGAGCTAAAGCCTTATTCTGATGTCCTGACTATATACCCATTTGCATTCAAACATATGTAAATTTGTATACATGAACATAGGATGTAAGCTCCAAATCATATGGCTAATTAATTCAACCACTTAGTCAATTATGAATGCATGCAATTTTAATGTAAAATGGGATTTTCATTCACTAATCACGTATACATATACATGCACAAAGATATAGGCAAGAATTTGTTGTTATTAAATCAGGGAAGTGAGGTAATCAAATGACCTCCTTAGCTAACTAAAGCCTCATATTCGGATGTCTTGACTATATACTTGCTTTTCTTGGACACACATGGATGTATACATAAATGAGGGAAAGAGAACCATGCAAAGATTGTAACTTTTTGATTTAATCATTTATATATATGAATTGAAGCTCTATCCAAATTCTAACGTTGAAATACATAAGAATGAAATCAAATGGGTATGTACCATTGTTAAACCAAAGAAATGAGGTAATTAAATGACCTCTTTGGGGCTAGCTAAAGCCCATTACCATTCAATCTTATATAAATCATCACATGAATAGAGGAAAGAGGACTTAACATTCATACACTTAAGCTATAAGCACATGCATTTCTTATGTATTTATAACTACCATCATAACACATATTATTATTCATTTATAAGCTTTTGAAAAATACATTTGAATTTAATAGTGATAATAGCCAAGCATATATTAAATTAAATCAACACATGCAAGCTTACATAAAGTAAATCCATTTTATTTTAGTTGATTTTGAAAAGATGGATGCATGAATTCAACTTACATACCAAATTTAACATAATAAAGGAGGATAGTCAAATATAAGCATGTGGTTTCATTCAACCAAACCGTTCTTAAAAAATAATCAAATCAAATAAGATTATTTAAAGCAAACCAAAGCTTTTATTATTTAATTTTGGATTTGATTTGATTTAAAGGAGAAGAGAAATCATCACTTACTGTTTTAAACCAATTCCCACATTAGTGATTTGATTTAATTTAAGGAAATGTAATTAAGTTGATTTGATGGATTAATTAAGTTAAACCCTTAATTAGATGAATTAATTACTCTTACCTATGTCACCTTAAAGTAATTAACTAAATAATTATGAGCCAACATGATATGCATGGAAAATAAACTTGCAATGAACGTAAGAAATAAAAGGGGCCTAATGCAATTGGCCCATGATTAATAGTTAATTAGATTAAAGGAGTTAATTAATTACTCTTATGGTTTTTTCACATATGTGGACTAACCATAATTTCATAAAACACCTTTAGGTTATTAAACACCTAAAGATCTACCCTATGATTTAATTAATTAAGGTCTGATGTGATTATGATTTTAATTTAATTAAGTGATTTAATTAATTAGTTAAATTTTAATTAATTTCATTTAAAAAAAGGGTGAAACGAACTTAGGGAAAGGGGTCCCAACCTTATTCCTTAGTTAACTTAATCTTGAACAATGATTAATAAACTTAATTAACCAATTTATTACTGTTCATGGAAATAATTAATCATTAATTAACTTAAAAGAGTACTTAAGATTTAATTAGTCAATTTTCTTAATTAAGTTAGCAATAAATCCTAAGAAAATCATGAGAGGTAGAGGTCATCCCATTAAATTAACCCACCAAATTTGGGATTAATTGCTCAACTAATTAAAGAGTAATTAAGATAATTAATTTTTTAATTAATCCTTAATTATTATTTAAAATTATTTAATATCATTTTTAATTAATTCTCCTTCGAAATGCCCTTAAAATTAGTATTTATTTGTATTTTTTATTTCTATATGATTTTTTATGATTTTTAGAAGTTTCAGCCATTAAAAATGATTAATTAAGCATATTTAAAGCTAATCTGTCGCATAATTAACGTGTGCTTTTCACGGTGTCATGGATTACTTAAACTTATCCGACTTAGCTAATGTGATGGGGAATGCTTTCAGATGCCATCCAATTTAAGATCAGATGGCTACGATTAATCCTACATCTTAATAGGATTAAATCAGATTGATTTAGTAGATCTAATCATGACCGTCCATTTCGATCACATGGAATGGATAATGTGTGATTTAACATCATGCGAGTGAGGGAGAATGGAGTCTGTCCAACATTCCTCACTTGACTTGAGCTTATTAGAGCTTAGATCAACTCCAAAAGGATCCCACACCTTCATGACATTGATTGGAGGGGATCCAACTATCAAGATCACATGAGAAGCAAGTTTTCTTCAAAAATCTCCAACCCATTTTTGCCTAAGGATCAGTTTTGGAAGCATACCTTGCTGGAGCTTAAGACTGGCAGCTCAAATGAATGAGGAAGCTTCATCTAGTAGAGATGAAGCCTTGTTGAGCAGCAATTTGATCAATTCTTTGACATTTACTTAGAAGGGAACAAACCGATGATTTAGAGCTCAGCTTTGATCGAAGTCCCACCTCTAGTGCTCAAGAAGCTTGGGAGATGATTCATTCTTGCTCAACGAGGCCTAGGGAATGCGTGCAAAGTTAATTTGAGTTTGATGGAGAAATGGGGAAGTTAGGTCAGAAATGGAAGTGTCTTATAGTCGCAGTCTGACAATCTCAGTGAGTTGTGGGTGCTAGGGAGGAGGTGAGTTGGCTCATCTTGGTTGGTTCAAGGTGTGGAAGTGTCTACCAAGAAAGAATCATTAGTGTCCTATGGGTTTCAAATGCTTTAATGGGGAGGGTGAGGTGATTTCACCTCGCATGGGTCATGCCAACAACCATAAGGGGTGGTAGTAGTGGACCATTGGGAGAGTACCAATTGGCCAAGGAATGGAAATGACCACTTACATTGATGATTTGTCTTATGTCATGCCCTTGACCTAAGGGTAGATTGATCATTTTGCATTGGATTTGATTTGGGCAGATTTGAAATGAGCCAAAAGTGGGTTAGCCCAAATTGCAAGTCAATTAGAGTTGATTTAGTTTGGTTCAATTTGATTTATTTAGGTCAAATTAAGCTAGTTAAAGTTGACCAAATTGGTCATATTAGGTCAAACCAAGGGTTGGGTCAAGTTCTATGATCATTTGGGATGTTTTTCTAATTGGTTTGATTTAGTTTGGCTTAGATTTGATTTTGGGTCAAATGGGTTAAGTTGACCAATTTGACCAAATTAGGAAAATTGGCTTGAGTTAAGTGTTGGTTTGGGTTTAGTTGACCAAATTAAAGATGATTGTAGGCTTTGGTTTCAATTAATTTAGATTTGATATTAATTTAGGCTTGAATGTTTAGGTCAATTTCGCTTTCAATTGGGTTCAATTGGGTCCAATCATTGGTCAAGTTCAACAATCAATTTGGAATAAACTTGAGCCATTGGTTGCAATCAATTTGGTTTATATTTTGATTTGATTCAATTTAGTCTTTTTGGTCAATTTGGGTCAACTTGGGTCAAGAGGGCTTATCGGGTTTGGTTTAACTCAATTGAAGGTCAAGTCATATTCAAATATTGATTTTGATTTGGTATGAATCATTGGTTTCAAGGGATTTGGCATTGCAATTTGGCTAGTTTAATAGAAAAGGGGTTGACTTGGTCAAATGACCAAGTTGACTTCGTTGACCTAATTTATGACAATTGATCAACCTAGGGATCAACAATCATGATGAGAGGTTTTGATGGGCTTGGTTCAATCTAATTTGGGTAGTATTGAACTTGCTCAAATAGGTCAAATTGGCCACTTTGGGTTAAGTGGACCAATTTAGTGGCTTGATTTTGGGTTTAGTTTGATTTAGTTGAGTTTATATATGGATTTGGGATATATAAATTTATTTGCAATTGGCTTGGGTTCAAATGAGTTTTGGTTCATTTGAACATTTCATGTCAAAAGGGTTAAGTTGAGTTTGACTTGGGTTGATTTTGGTTTGGCTTGATGATTGTAAATTTCATTTATATTTATTAATATGATTAAAGGTATAATTGATTCATTAGAAAATCAATTGAATATGGGTTTTGGAATGAAGGAATATAGCTAAGTCCATGGAGTTGGATCATGTGGCTTAGGTTTGGATTTTGATTTGGTATGATTTAGTTTTCATGATTTAAATGTATATTTCATTTAAATTTATGATTTGGTATGATTTAGTTTCATATTATAAACTTAAATACATGTTTGAACGCTTTCCTTGGGATACCATGGATACATGAGAACAACATACTTCCATCCTCTCTACATTAGTGTATGAAGTTCATGAGAGGTGGGATCATCTACTGTGTCAAAGGCGATCTCAAGTCATTCACAATTCATGAGGTCGACAGATATGAGGATGCGGCTTACTACCACCCTCAAAATCACCGAGTCTATTCTTGCAAACTTGGCCAAAGTTTAAAAATAAAAGAGAAACAAAAAGAAAATGTAAAAGTAAGAGAAAAATAAGAAGAAAGAGAAAAATAAAAAGAAAAGAAAAGAGAAAATGAAAAAGAAAATAAAAGGGAGCATAAATAGACTTAGAGGAAGAAGTAGAGTCTTACATTAGATTCCACCCAGTTTACTCCATTCAATATGAGTAGACAACTGACCACCACTAGAAGAAGAGGTGTGAGGCTCCTGTGGGTGGAAAACCTCATTATTGGCCACCCAATAAAATATGTCCCTTAAGAGTACACTGCTATCAATAGACTTAAAATCTAGTTCATAGGATGAGTCTTATATGGTTAGCACACCAACTCTTCAGTAGATTCCTTTAGAGGTGACATTGAGGAGATAGCGATGAAGACCGAGATCTAAAGCAAAGCATAAGTGTCCAAGTTATATGTGAAATAGTTAGGCATCGCTTGGGAACCTTAGCTCTAACCCAACTTTCCTCTCAAAAGCCGAGGGTTTTGTAGTTAAGGAAGCCTAAGACATCCACAGGTGTGAAGACTGAGAGGTTCTTTTTGGGAGCATCATCCTGAAGTCAAGAAGTTGATGTAGATTCATATAAAGATTTAATAGAATTACCTTTTGAATAGATAAATGCCTTGTGTTCATAATTTAACAAAGAAAGGGTTAATCCCACATACTTGGTCAAAGTATAGGTTAGACTACTTTGAAAGAATATGGAAGAGCAAATGAAAAAGCTCTCAATCAAGACCAGGACTAGGATTCGGTACAATGGGTCCAATCGATGATTGATTACGCTTAGTCATCACCAATCATTTGAAATTTGATAGGTTTTTTCAAATCACATTAACTCATATGAGGAGCTGTGCTTAGAAACTTCAGATGATCCAAATGATTTTACAGTCAATGATGCACCACTAGAGTTCAAAGAAGAGATCAAGTCAACCATCAACAAGCTCAAGGAAATCAACTTAGGAACTGAAGAAGATCCACGCCTGACAAACTTCAGTTCTTTATTGAATGAAATTGAAACTAATGATTTAGTTAGGCTATTGACTATGTTTAAGGACTCCTTTGTAGAGAGTTATGGAAAGATGCCTAGATTGACACTTGACATTGCAATCCATAAACTAGTAATAGTACCTACTGCTAACCCTATCAAGCAAGCTCCTAGATGCATGTGATTAGACATAGAACAATAGGCCATTTATGAAGTCAAAAAATTGATCAATGTTGGCTTCATCAGGGAAGAAAAATACCCTGCCTGGTTTGCCAATGTCATCCTAGTTAAGAAAAAGAATGGACAAATTTACATATGCGTTAATTTAAGGGATTTAAATAAGGCATATCCAAAAGATGAATTTTCATGACCAATTCCGGAGATGATGGTGGACATTGTCTCTCATCTCATGCTTCTCTTTTCTTAGGATGGCTCATCTAGATATAACCAAATAAAGATGGCCCCTGAAGAGGAAAGAAACACTGCTTTTAGAACCCCGATCAGAATCTATTGCTATAAGGTCATGCCTATCAACCTTAAAAATATTCGTGCTACATACTAGCGGGCTATTACTTGAATCTTCAACAAACTCATTCATCATCAAGTCGAGTGCTATGTTGATGATCTCATGGTAAAAAGTAGAGAGAAGGAAGACTATCTCTTTGACTTAAGAGTAGTTTTCAAATTATTAATATAATTTAACATCAAAAGGAACCCCCTGAAGTTTGCATTTGGAGTAGCTTCAAGGAAATTCCTTGAGTTTCTTATCTAACACCAGGGAATCAAAATTGATCCAGAGAAGATCAAGGTGAAATTAGAAATGCCACCCCCTAAAATTTTAACATAGCTCAGATCATTCCAAGGGCTGTTGGCATATCTAAGATGCTTTATATCCAACCTATCGGGAATAAGTCAGCTATTCTCAACACTTGTCAAAAAGGATGCCAAGTTTAAGTGGGATGACAAGTGTGAGCATTCCTTCAAAGATATCAAGTATTTCCTGATGACATCGCTGGTTCTAGCAGCCCTTATCCCGGGAAAGCTGCTCATACTTTACACTATTGCATTAGATGACTCCCTTGGTGCTTTGTTGCCCAAGGCAATGTTAGAGGGAAGAAAAATGCACTCTACTACCTTAGCCATCATCTAATCCCTACTGAGGCTAATTATCCACCCATCGAGAAGCATTGCCTAGCTTTAATCTTTGCATCCCAAAAGCTATAACACTATATGCTTCCTCATAAGGTGAACTTAATCTCTAGGATCAATCCACTACAGTATCTCATGACACGGCTGATGCTATCTGGACGATTGGCACGATGGTCTATGATCCTCTCACAATTTGACATTACCTTTGTACCCCTCCGTGCCTTGAAAATATAAGCACTAGTGAATTTCTTAGCAAAGACACCCACTTCTCACGACTCCGCTAGTGATGATCTCCCGGATGAACAAATCATGAACATAAGGGATACTAGCAGTCACCATTGGGAGATGTACTTTGATGGTGTGGCTTCCTCACAAAGAGCAGAAGAACCACAATCTACTACTCCAAGAAAGGTAGGGGTAGAAATAGTTCTCTTAACTCCAAATCATAATGTGATGAGATTCTCATATCATCTGACCAATCCTTTCACTAACAATGAAGCTAAATATGAGGGTCTGATTGTCAATTCGGAGTTAGCCATTACTCTAAACATCCAGAACCTCAACATCTTTGAGGATTCTTAGCTAGTTATCAAGCAAACTGTTGGGTCCTATAAGGTTATAAAGCCCAAGCTCCATCACTACCATAAGTACATGATGGAGTTGTTGGCCAAAATTTCAAAGGTTACCATTTATAAGATTCTTCGAGGAGAGAATGCCATAGTGTATGCTTTAGCCAAGCTTGCCAAAGAGTTAACATGTCCGAAAGATGAGTCTATATCAATAAAGATCTAAAATAGACAAGTCTTATTCCTTATTGATATTGAACTCATCAAAAAGTACTCTCTTTAAGGGGAGGATGCCATTGCCAAGAAGGATGAGGAGTTATATTGGAGGAAACCATTCATGGATTACCTAAATAAAGACAAACTAAATCAAGTGAAGTCTCAAGCCTATCAGATGAAGCAGAGATTGCTTTCCTACGCCCTTGTGGATGGTGTCTTATACCAACAGTCTTTTGATCATATGTGGTTACGTTATTTAGACAAACATGAAGCCCATAAGATCATGATGAGGTACTCTCAAGATTATGTGGAGCCAACCAATCTGTTCCAAAGATGAAAGCCAAGATCAAGAGATTTGGATACTACTGGTCATCGATGATCAAAGATTGCATGGATACGATTAGGCGATGCCACCAATGTCAAATACATGGTGTGGTCCTACACCAATCACCCAACATTCTACATCCTACATTGGCCTCATGGCCATTCGAGTGTTGGGGTAATGACATTATGGGTCTGATTGATTCTCCTTCTTCCAAGGGTCATCAGTTTATCTTAGCTGCTACTGATTATTTTTTGAAATGGGTGAAGGAAATTCTGGATAGAGAGGTCACAGCTTAGCATGTGCTCTAGTTTTTTAGAAATTATATTGTATATAGGTTCAGAGTGCCTCAATAAATTATATCTGATAAAACACTGAGATCAACAACTTTGCCTAGAGACACAGCATAGATTAAAGACATTCTACCATCAACTGCCCAAGGGAAAATGTCTTAGCAAAAGCCTTCAACAAAACACTCATCTAAATACTAAACAAGATACTCGACAACAACAAGCAATAATGGCATGAGTAGTTAGTTGAAGCCTTGTGGGTCTAAAGCACCACATATAGAACTCCAACTCAACCTACTCCTTTTTTCCTTAGTGTATGCATCCGAACCTGATCTACCATTAGAAGTCCAACTCCCATCACTAAAGATAGTTGTGGGTAGAAAGATCACAATAGGGCAGAATGTCAAGTTGTGGTTAGAAGAGTTTGAAGGTTTGGAGGAGAGACACCTATGAGCATGCCAAAACCACAAGTTGTACAAAGATAAAATGATTCAAGCTCATAATAAGTTGTTATGTTCAATAGCTTTTTAAGTAACAGAGCTTATTTTAGTTCTAAGGAGATCGATTATTACTTATCATAAGATGGGATGCAAGTTTGAACCCACATGGGAAGGCCCTTATGCCATAGAGATGGCCTACCAAGGAGGATCTTATCAGCTTACTAATCATCAGGGAGAGGGCCCAATGCATCCAATCAACGGGCTCTACTTAAAAATATTATAAATCATGTTTAAAAAAAAATTATCATCAATTTAAAATTCCATTACGAATTCAATCTTTTCCATGTTGAAAGTATTCTTGTTTGTGAATCTTCCATGATGTGTTTAGGGTAGGTGTAAGGAACCTGAGCGACGTCTTATCCTTCATTGACACAACACAAACACAAACTACACAAAAACACATAAAAAATACATATCTTTTATCTCGGGCTGCTATGAGTTGAGATAAAGCCCCTAATGGCACTCACTCATTAGCTGCTCTAGGTCAGACTGACTAGCTAATCTACTAGTGTGTCACCCCAGTGGTCTTCTTTCTTTGGAGGATGTATTCCTACTATGCTTTCCTTCCTTACTTGGCCACTACACGAAAGTGCCTTGTTAGTTTGTAGCCTTACCGCATGGCCGTAAGCTACCTCATGTTGGGTTCGTTTAAGAGGATTAAGCCTGCTACGCTTTCTTCTTGGATTAGCCTTCGTGCACTGACGGGGTCAAGTATATTTGAGGTTTAGGATAAGTGCCTTAGCGGCTCCTTCCATCTTGACTACTTAAAGTCTAGGTCCAGTCCTTCCTCAGGGGTCCCCACTTAATTGTCGCTCTAGGTCAAATTATATCTGTCTCACCGATGATAGACTATCTCAATGATCAGTTTAGCTTGAAAAGTTGTAAGCCTAAATGCTTTCTTTTCATATTGATCATTGCAGACTGATAGGCACCTTAGGTTGGTTGGTTCTAACTATGCTGACGGATACACCTTAGGTTGGTCAGTTCTCGCACCTTAGGATATGCCACTCATGGTAAATGTAAGTCTACTATGCTTTCTCCTTAAGTTGGCCACCGTACACCTATAGGATTTCTTTTTCATGGCTCAGGATAATGCCCATAATAGCACCTCCCCTTTGGGCACTATATTTGGATCACATCCTTTGCGACCCCATTTAGACACTACCTGGGTTACAATTGGATTAGATAGTTCCCCTTCCATTTAGACACACCTAGTGGTACTTTTTCCCAAGCAGACATCCTATCTTCAGGGCAGTGTCAGCAAAACTCCTTATAGGAAACACCTGGCTACTCTTGAGTTGATATAAGTCCCCTGCAACATTCGCTTAGTAGTCACCCCTAAGTCGAGTTTGATTTATTATGCTTCCAATAGGTCACCCCAGCGATTGTTCCCTACTTTAGAAGATGTATGTTTGCTACACCTTCTTCCTAGCATAGCCGTTGCACACTGAAAGGCAACCCCTTAGGTTGGATAGCTCTACCCCCATAGCTAGTAAATGATCCCTTTGGATTTGTAAATCTGAGATAGTGCAAGTCCGATATCGCCCCTTCTTAGTGGGTCCATCGCACACCGACATGGTCCATAAATTAAATCTATCAAATTTGATCGAGCTCACATCCCCAGTGGATATGTCATCAATTCAAAATAAAATAAAACCATATTAAATCACATGAAATTAAGATAAAATTAATCCTGACTACTTTTTAGTTGACATAAGTGCCCAGCGGCATTCACTCAGTAGTCGCCCTAGGTTAGGTTCAATTTGTTGTGCATCTAACAGGTCACCCCAACTATTGTTCTTCACTTCAGAAGATGTAAGTCTGCTACGCCTTCTTCTTAGCACAACCATTGCACACCGAAAGGCGACCCCTTAGGTTATCTAGCTCTACCCCACAGCCGATAGGCTATCCCTTTGGATTTGTAAACCTGAGTTAGGTCAAGGCTAATATAACCCATTATCAGTGGGTCCATTGCAAAATTACAGGATCCATACATTAACTCAAATTAAATTAAACTGAATCTAATTTTTTTCTAATGGAGTAAATTCACACACTTCTCCTAGTGGAGTTCCAAATCATATATAAATAAGTCAACCAAACAAATCAAATTCAAAACCAACCTCCGAAGTAGATAACAATTATACCAACTCCCCCAATAGAGTCTAAATCAAAGAAATCCAACCAAACTCTTATTTCTAGTAGATATAGCCCCAAATAAATCTATGAAAACAAACTCATATACCTGATCCCCAGTGGACTCAAGCCCATATCTCTAGCAGATATGCCTCTACATCAATTAAAACAAAACAAATTAAAGTTGATTCGCTCTTAATCCTTGGTGGAATATAGATTCTTATCCCCAGTGGATCTTCTTTCCACAAATCATATAATCAAATTAAATTCAAACCTTATCCCCAACAAATTTTCCTCTTTTATGCCCTCGACTTAGTCCCCTCACATCTTATGTCCAATGCATGTGTGATCCCTTAGTGGATCTCCCTCCATTTCCTTGACATGGAATTCTCATCAAATCTTATTTCTTCTCTTATGCACACCTTTAATGCTTCAACCAAAAGCTTAACAATGTATTCATTCAAATTACATCACTTAACATTGTAATCAACATTTTATGATTTGTGATGGTGCAAGCTCAAACTAACTATATAATATCATGCTAAACATATTATAGAGTAAATTAACACACTATATTATATTTTAATATATGTTGTTATATTATAATTTGTTATAATATAATATATTGTCTAACATTACACCTCATTAGTTTCACTTAAAAGGAAAAAATAATAAAATTTTCTCAAAATATGAATAATGTTCATTTTGGATGTAAAATTATTATTTTTCTATTAGAAATGGTACGAAATAGCATAATTTTGGTGTTACTTCTTAGTGTGTGCCATGAATTTGGCCAAATTCTTTCATGTCAACCTTCAAATTAATACTTTTGTATGTTTTGACCAAATATATTATAATAAAAGTAAAACACACTAAAATGTACAATAACATTTAAGAACACCACATTCATATATATGTTAAGTTATATTGTTATGTATATTAAATTTTAATATCTTTTCATATAATATATTATCTTACATTACACCTTAAAATGAATCACTTTAAGAAAAAAATTATAAAATTTGGTTGAAAAATGAACATTTATTTTACATGCAAAATTCCATTCTTTTGATTAAATGACACATTATAGCACACCCCCAATGATGTTCCCTAAAGCTTACCTTAAATTTGGCCAAATTTCATCATCTCAGCCTATAAATCAGTATTTTTATGAATTATACTAGTACAAACTCTACTATATCATACTATAAGAAACTAAAATATGCTAAACAACAAGTAATAATACATAATAATATTTTATAATGCATGACGCTACACTATGTTATGGAATCCTATGTTATAATACACTATAACATATTATATTATATTATATTGCATATCACATCATAAGGGAATGCTTAAGATAAAAAATCATAAAATTAGTCTAAATAATAAAAAAATATATATTTTAATCATTTCACTTACATATTTTAAATTGAAATAATATATTATGATGCCATGCTCTACATATTATGAATTTGGTAAAATTCTACCATTTTAAAGTCTAAATCAACATTCTTATAATTAATGCTAGTGTAGGCTAGACAGCATGATTATAAAATACTAAAAGAATTTAAAATATGCAAAATAATATATTATGATATATGATCCTATACTATGCTACAACATATAATATTTATTTTGAGCTTAAAATATTTCTTTTTAGACTACAAGTGGCGTAGCACACCTTTGGTACTACAACATAATTCACACTTCAAATTTAACAAATTTTATCATCTAATTTATTAAGTCAATAATTTTATGATTTATATCATTATAGACTATAGGGCACAATACCATAATATACCAAAACATTTCAAAACATCTTATAACCTCAAAAAACACATCACTACATGGTCAAATATATGATGCTACATTATACTATAATATATGGTAATATAATAAGATTTAGGGTTAGGGTTTAGGGTATTCAAATCTCTAATAATCAAGGGAAAGTCTCTTGAAGACATTTTCTTTAGCTATCATAACTATGTTAAGATTATGTCATTCTTTAGATCTACTCCTAATGTGATTTTTTCTCAAGGTTTAGGGTTTTTTAGGTTAGGGTTTAGGGTTAGTTTAGGGTATGGTTTTAGGGTTTAAGGTTATTTTAGGGTTTAGATTTAGGCTAGTGGTAGGGTTTGGGGTTTAGTGTTTAGGGTTTAAGGTTGTATGTTTTAGAGTTTGGGATTTATGGTTTTAGGATTTAGGGTTTATGGTTTTAGGGTTTAGGGTTTAGGGTTTAAGGTTTAGGATTTAGGGTTTACAATTTAGGGTTAAGGGGTTAGGGTTTTTTTTTCTTTCAAATTAAGTAAAGCGATAAATTTAGGTTTAATTAGTTTATTTTTTAGTTATTTGAGTTTATTTTAATTTTAATTTTTATTTAGGTTTTCTTTTTATTTTTATTTAGTTTAGTTTATTTATTTTTGGTTTATTTAATTTAGTTTACATTTTTTTATTTTAGTTTATTTTTTTAGGTTCAGGTTTTGGTTAAAGTTTATTTTTTAGTTGAGTTTTATTTTTATTTTATTTTATAGGTTTAGTTTTTTTTTTTTTTTAGGTTTTTATTTTTATTTTTTTTAGGTTTTAGAGTTTTATTTTAGGTTTATTTTTAGGTTTTATTTTTTAGTTTATTTTATTTTATTTAGTATGGTTTAGTTTGGTTTTTTTATTAGTTTAGTTTATTTTTTAGGTTTAGGTTTATTTTATTTATTTTATTTTCTTTAGATTTAGGTTTTCTTTTAAGGGATTAGGTTTTATTTTTATTTATTTTGGTTTAATTTTAGGTTTAGGTTTTATTTAGTTTTATTTTATTTTAATTTAGGTTTTTAATTTTATTTTTTTATGTTTAGTTTTTATTCTATTTACGTTTTTATTTTTAGGTTTATTTTATTTTTTTAGTTTAGTATAGGTTTTATTTATTTTATTTTAGTTTATTTATATTTTTATTTTTTAGGTTTATTTTATTTTATTTTATTTTATTTTTATTTTTATCATTGGTTAGGTTTAGGTTTTTTGGTTTTTAGGGTTTAGGGTTTAGGCTTTAGGCTTTAGGCTTTAGGCTTTAGGCTTTAGGCTTTAGGCTTTATGGTTTAGGGTTTTGAGGGTTTAAGGTTTAGGATTTAGGGTTTTAAGGGTTTAGGGTTTACGTTTTAGGTCTCTGGTTCAAGTTTTAGTTTAGAGTTTAGGATTTTTGGTTTTCTTTTTTTTAACCTAAAAAATATTCAGATTCAATATTTCTTCTTTTTGATTTCATCAACCAAGTAACACGCTAAGTTTTCTAAGACACAAGCGATGATATAGATAAAAAATGAGTACACATAAAGTAAATAAAAAACCTAAGATAACTAGAATCGTCTCTACTATAAAGACACCGTTCCATAAGCAGTAGATTTAGGTTTAGGTTTATTTATTTTAGGTTTATTTATTTTAGTTTAGATTTTTTATTTATTTTAGTAACTAGTAGGTTTAGGTTTATTTATTTTAGTTTTTATTTTAGATTTATTTTTAGTTTAGTTTATTTTATTTTATTTTTTTAGGTTTAAGTTTTATTTTCTATTTTAGTTTAGGTTTAGGTTTTTATTTTATTTTTTAGGTTTAGGTTTTAGGTTTTTATTTTAAGTTTATTTTTAGATTTCATTTTTTTAGTTTAGGTTTAGGATTATTTTCAGCTTATTTTATTTTATTTAGTTTACTTTCAGGTTTAGGCTTAGTTTATTTTAAGATAATGTTTAAGTTTTATTTATTTTAGTTTAGGTTTAGGTTTTTTTTTATTTTTATTTTAGGTTTAGGTCATTTTTAGTTTAGGGTTTAGGTTTAATTTTTTTTTATTTTTAAAATTTATTTTTAAGTTTACTATTTAAGTTTAGGTTTTTATTTTATTTTATTAAAGGTTTTTTTAAAATTTAGGTTTATTTTTTTATTTTAGGTTTAGTTTTTATTTTATTTATGTTTTTTATTTTTTTGGTTTAGTTTAGGTTTTAATTTATTTCATTATATTTTAGTTTTATTTTATTTTATTTTATTTATTTGTTTATGAGAGTTTAGTTTATGTTTTATTTTTTTTTTATTTTTATTTTATTTTGGTTTAGATATTTTATTTATTTTATTTTTTTTAAGTTTTTCTTTGTCTGGCCTTTTGGTTTAGGGTTTAGTTTAAGGTTTGGGTTGATTTAAGTTGGGTTTTTTTGGTTTAGGGTCAGCAGATTTAAGTTTAGGGTTTGTAGTTTAGGATTTAGGATTGTGTTTAGGCTCAGGCTCAGATCTGTTTAGGGTGTGTTTAGGTTTAGGTTTAGGGCCTAGTTAGTTATGGTTTAGGGTTGTGGCCAGGTTTAGGAGGTTGATTAGAGTTGGGATTAGTGTTTGTTTAGGTCACATTTGTTTTTATTTTATTTTTATATTTGTTCATTTTAAATTAAGCAAACGAGTTTGGGTTTATTTATTTTTTTATATTTATTTATTTATTTTTTTATTTTGATTTAGGTTTATTTTTATTTTACTTAGTTTAATTTATTTATTTTGGTTATTAATTTTAGTTTAGTTTTTATTTTAGTTTTAGGTTTATTTTATTTTTTTAGTTAATGTTTATTTTGTTTTATTATATAAGTTTTTTCTTTATTTTTATTTTTTTAGGTTTAGCTTTATTTTAAATTTTTAGTTAGGTTTTAGGTTTTATTTTAATTTTATTTTAGATTTTGTTTTAGTTCGTTAGGTTTATTTTAGTTTATTTTATTTTATTTAATTTAGGTTTAGGTTTAGTTTTTTAGGTTTAGGTTTTATTTTTTTTAGTTTAGTTTATTTTTTTTAGGTTTAGGATTATTTTTTTTTATTTTAGGCTTAGGTTATTTTAGTTTAGGGTTTAGGTTTAATTTTTATTTATTTTAAGTTTTTTTTTGGTTGATTGTTTTTAGGTTTTATTTAGTTTTGTTATTTTTAGGTTTATTTTATTTTTATTTTAGGATTAGTTTTATTTATTTTAGGTTTTATTTAGTTTAGTTTTTTATTTATTTTAATTTATTAGTTTTATTTTTTTATTTTATTTTGGTTTAGAGTTTAGTTTATGTTTTTATTTTATTTTAGTTTAGATTTTTTTTACTTATTTTATTTTTAGGTTTTATTTAGTTTAGGTTGAGGTATTTAGCTTTTTAGTGTTTTGGGTTTTGGGTTTTTAGTTTAGGTTTAGTTTAGGATTTAGGTTTTAGGGTTTGGGGTTTAGGGTTTAGGGTTATTTTTTGGACTACGGGTTTAGGGTTTAGGGTTTAGGTTTTAGGGTTTAGGGTTTAAAGCTTAGAGTTTTAGAGTTTAAGGTTTAGGGTTTAGGGTTTAGGGTTTAGAGTTTAGGGTTTAGGATTTTTAGGGTTTAGGGTTTAGGTTTTAGGTTTAGGGTTCATGTTTTAGTTTAGGGTTTAGGGTTTTTAATTTTCTTTTTTTTGACATAAAAAATATTCAGATTCAATATTTCTTCTTTTCGATTTCATCAACCAAGTAACACACCAAAGTTTCTAAGGCATATGACAAACAAAAAGCACATGTAGAGCAAATCAAAACCCTAGATAACTGTGAACGCCTCTATCAGAAAGACAGAGTTCCATAAGCAGTAGATTGGAATCTCTAGTTTCCATCAGAACCACCCAAGCCTCTCGAGTAGCGTAATCCACCATCATATTCTCGCTCTATCCCTCCGCCACCACCATGGTTGTAACCTCCATCACTTCTCCCGCCTCCATAACCACCACCATTATATCCACTAGCACCTCCAATTCCTCCACCACCGCTGTGATAACTGCCGCCTCTGCCTTTGCCTCTTCCCCCAGATTTAGACTGAGCTTAGTTGACGATGATGTTCCTACCGTCAAGGTTCTGCCCATTCTTATGGTTAAGATTTAGGTTTAGGTTTATTAGTTTTTAGGGTTTAAGTTTATTTGTTTTAATTTATTTAGTTACTTTATATTTTGATTTAGGGTTTGGGGTTTAGGATTTAGGGTTTAAGGTTTTAGAGTTTATGCTTTTAGGGTTTTGGGTTTACAATTAAGGTTTAGTTTAGGTTTAGGTTTGGGTTGAGTTTGGGTTGGTTTAGGGTTTTTGTAGTCAGGGTTCAAGATTTTGGGTTTAGGGTTTAGGGTTTAGTGTTTAGAATTTAGAGTTATTTTTTTAATTAAGTAAACCGGTAGATTTAGGTATCGGTTTAGGTTTATTTAATTTATTTAGTTTATTTTTTATTTATTTTAGTTTATTTTATTTTATTTTATTTAGGTATATTTTTTAATTTAGTTTAGTTTATCGATTTTAGTTTCTTTTTTATTTTATATTATTTATATATTTTATTTTAGTTTAGGTTTATTTATTTATTTTATTTTTAGGTTTTATTTAGTTTAGGTTTAGGTTTTTAGCTTTTTAGGGTTTTGGGTTTGGGGTTTATGGTTTATGTTTTAAGGTTTTTTAGGATTTAGGGTTTAGGGTTTAGGGTTTAAGGTTATTGGTTTAGGGTTTAAGCTTTAGGATTAGTTTTATGGTTTAGGGTTTAGGGTTTAGGGTTTAGGGTTTAGGATTTAGGGTTTAGGGATTAGGGTTTAGGATTTAGGGTTTAGGGTTTAGGGTGCCTACAACAGCTCAAACCTCCAACACCAAGGTAGGTTTGCTAGTTACAAAGGACAACTTGGGGAGGGTGACAACCTAGTAGTAGCAACAACTCACCATACTTGTTGGGGATAGTCTAGCAGCATTGCCAATGTCTGAGTCCAGTACTTCCTCCACCGTTGCAACTACCACCTCTTCTACTAGCTCCTCTTCTACAAGCAAGAGCATTGTATCTGCGGATAAGAGTACTAAATCTCTTACTCCGCTTACTTGATTTCTATCTTGTACCTCTACCAAAAAAGTAATTAATGAAGAAAGTTGATTCTATTTATATATTGTCTACTTCTGATGCTCTTGATTTTATTCCTATTGAAAGGTCTCTTAGTCTAAATAAAAACAATAGCTCTAGCAATTTTGATCCTTTTCTTTCTAATTCAGAGTGGGACTATCCTTCTCTAAATCAATCAGGTTCTCCTGTTGAGATTGACTTGGAGTCAACTGACTCTAAGGATCCCATAGTAGAAGCTGTAGATATGCCCGATGAGAAGGTAGAACTTTCCACAAGCACATCATTCCAAGAAGTCACTAAAGTGAACCTAATAATGAAATAAGGAATCCTAAGGCATGATGGGTCAACAAATGTACTAGAGATTTTTCCCTACTTTACATGGATGAATAAAGTAAGATTTATATTAGGCTAGATTATTAAGTTCCCTATGGAGGCAAGCCTCCATAGTTAATTACATCTTAGGAAATGAAATTTTCAAAGAATACTCTCGATTAAAGTAGACGATTATCATCTCCAAAGATTTCAAGGTTAGATTAGCAAAGGATTGGTTGTATTTGGAAAATTAATTGAGAAAGTTCACGGAGAAGACTTATTTTTGGAATCTAGATGAAATAAGTAAGAAATTCTCATGATACTAGGAAGCCTAGTGAGCATTCTAATCTATCCTATAGTTTGGCTTTATAATTTTGAAGTTGAGGAGATTTATATATTTTGAGTTGA
This sequence comes from Cymbidium sinense, assembly GCA_021442155.1. Taxonomy (NCBI): domain Eukaryota; kingdom Viridiplantae; phylum Streptophyta; class Magnoliopsida; order Asparagales; family Orchidaceae; genus Cymbidium; species Cymbidium sinense. The sequence goes on along the minus strand of CM038214.1, from coordinate 311,492,700 downwards.
AATTTAATTAGATTACTAAGGCTTATAATCCACCAAGATAAGGTTGTGGGAATGCCTATGAAGTGAGGATCTATGCTCATAGACTGAAGGAATTAGCGACCTCGAATCCTAAATCTAGGGAGCTTTAGTACAAGCTAAAGCACGACCTAAATCTAAGCGACAGGTGGACATACGGGTTTACCTCCACAAGAGAGAATACATTGTCCGACTTTTGGACTTATAACTACTTAGAGTGGCCGCCAGCTAACTCCTCCTATGATTTTAAAACCATGTAGTCTGGTCTTATTAATTACGGGATAGCTAGGGTAATTATTTAATTAGAAAGAGACTAAAGTCCTAAACATGCTCCCTAAGAGACTAGAGCATGAGTGGTATGAGCATATGACTTAATCTATAGATACAAAATCTTTTCAAATTTTATTTCATTTTAGACACATCATTTTGATAGAGGCTTTAGGATTTCTTATGGTTAAATGTTTGATAAAATAGCTTATGGGTCAAATCAGCTAAATAAAGGTTTTCTCCATCACAAGGGATGCCCTCATAGGTCAAGCATTCCTTTATAGCACAAGGATGGAGATCCTTCATGTTCAAGAGAGAAAGAATATGCATGCATGATGTGAAACATAAAACTATATAGCTAAGGGGTTTATAAATATTATAGTTATCTTATTTATGTATAAAGCTTTATGATGAGATTATGAGTTGTATAAAATTTAGTTATGAGTGATTAGTTGGGTAGAAAAGTTATTTTTATTCTATGAGCCTAATCGTATCCAAGCCACACATTAAAGCATCAATCATTATGAAACTATGAATAGCATGTCATCCTAATGCATAATGTAAACATATCATCAAACAATTATATAAACTATTATAATAGAATAAAAGGCTGTTGCGGTCAGGTATCGCTGTACAACCCGAAGAGGGAAAAGATGGGTAGCCGAGTGCAACCCTTATACAACCTGGAATATAAAACAATAAATATAATTGTACTAAATGCTATGGAGGTTTTCTTTCTTCATATCTCCATTTATGATTTGGTTCCATCTTTGATTTGGATGGTGCTTGCTTCAAAGGCATCATAGGGCACCCTAGGACAAAGCCTTCTAGCCACTGCTTATCCTAATCCCTCATAGCACTAATCCTAATTCCTATTACAAAAATTACATTTATGTAGGAAAAGTAAATCTAACTACACCTAAAAAATAGAGGATAGCTAAATATACATATAATCCCAAGCAGTTGTATTTATAATTTGGACTTATCAACCTACACATGGGTAACTAAGCCCACCTATCCTAACTTAGATTATGCTTAAGGATTTAAGCAACTAGCAAAAAGAGCATTCATATTTATTTTTAAACATCCCTTAAGCATAATCTCCTACAAAAAACCTAATTTGGCTAATATTGCAATATAATCTAGTCTACGAAGAATACACCCTAACATCCAATCTAAAATAATACATCAAAAAACAAAACATACATCACATCATACACCGTCCAAACTTAGATTTAGAAGTGGCGACTTAATTTTAATGTGTGTATTAAGGATTGTGTTGTAAGTCTTGTTAGGCATTAGTGTTGTATTTTCTATGTGTAGAAGGATTCAATTTAACATGAAAGGTTGATTTCACTTGAAGTAGTTTAATTGATTTGAGAATTTTAATTTGTGTTTTCATTTGTTTCATTTGATTACACTTAGCAACTAAGTGTTATAAAGAGAGGAAAAGAGGATTGCCCTCTTTCATCCCTACCTTAAGTCACTTTCTAAAGTATATTAATTTGATTTAGTTCTCTTTAATGAATGGCCAATTAAATGATTTAATTAATCCTAAGTTTAGGTTCACTTTAAATAATCCTATTCAAAATAAAAAGCATCTTAAGATTAATTTAATTGAATTACTACCACATGACATATATTAAATCATTCCTTTCCATCACATGTAACATGCATATGACTTAATCTTATGTGTATCTATTCATGCAACTTATTTTAACACATTTAAATGATGAATGTATGTGTATGTTTAGAATTTATATTTTATTTGATTGAGTTATTTAAACATATCAATTTAAAACTTTATCCAAATTCTTATACAAAAAGGACATAAGAATGAAATTAAATAGGAATGTGTCGTTATTAAACCAGGGAAGTGAGGTAATCAAATGACCTCCTTGGAGCTAGCTAATGCCTCATATTCTCTGGATGTCATGACTATATACCTATTTGCATTCAAACTTATGTAAATTTGTATATATGAACATAGGATGTAAGCTCCAAATCATATGGCTAGTTAATTTAACCACTTAGTTAATTATGAATGCATGCAATTTTAATGTAAAATGGGATTTTCATTCACTAATCACATATACATATACATGAATAAAGGTATAGGCACGTATGTGTCATTGTTAAACTTGGGAAATGAGGTAATCCAATGACCTCCTTGGGTCTAACTAAAGCCTCGTATTCCCATGATGTCCAAACTATATACTTGCTTTTTTGGAAACACATGGTTGTATGCATAAATGAGGAAAAGAAAACCATGCAATATATATGAATGAAAGCTCTATCCAAATTCTAATGTTGAAATACATTAGAATGAAAGAAATGGGTACGCGCCATTGTTAAACCAAGGAAGTGAGGTAATTAAATGACCTCCTTGGGGCTTGCTAAAGCCTCGTGTTCCCCGGATGTCCAGATTATATACCCATTGTCATTCAATCTTATATAAATCAACACATGAATAGAGGAAAGAGAACTCAACATTCATACACTTAAGCTATAAGAAGATGCATTTCTTATGTATTTATAACTAGCATCATAACACATATTTTTATTCATTTATAAGCTTTTGAAAAATACATTTAGATTTAATAGTGATAATAGCCATGCATATATTAAATTAAATCAACACATGCAAGCTTACATAAAGGAAATTCATTTTATTTTACTTGATTTTGAAGAGATAGATTCATGAATTCAAATGACATACCAAATTTAACATGATTGTAAAGTGGAAAAATAAGCATGTGATTCATTCAACCAAACTAGTTCTTAAGGACAATCAAATCAAGTAAGATTACTTAAAGAAAACCAAAGCTTCTTTTTTAATTAAGTTTTGGATTTGATTTGATTTAAAGAGGAGAAGAGAAATCATCACTTGTTATTTTAAATCCATTCCCACATTAGTGATTTGATTTAATTTAAAGAAATGTAATTAAGTTGATTTTATTGGTTAATTAAGTTGAACCCTTAATTAGATGAATTAATTACCCTTACATTTGTCACCTTAAAGTAATTAACTAAATAAATATGAGCCAACATGATATGCATGGAAAACAAACATGCAATGAACCTAAGAAATAAAAGGGGTCTAATGCAATTGGCTCATGATTAATAGTTAATTAGATTAAGGGGCTTAATTAATTACTCTTATGGGTTTCCCACACATGTGGACTAACCATAATTTCATTAAACTCTTTTAGGTTATTAAACACCTAAAGATCTACCCCACGATTTAATTAATTAAGATCTCATGTGATTATGATTATAATTTGATTAAGTGATTTAATTAATTACTTAAATCTTAATTAATGTCATTTTTAAAAGGGTGAAATGAACTTAGGGAAAGGGGTCAAAACTTTATTCCTTAGTTCACTTACTGTTGAACAATGATTAATAAACCTAATTAACCAATTTATTACTATTCATGGGATTAATAAATCATTAATTAACTTAAAAGAGTAGTTAAGGTTTAATTAGACAATTTTCCTAATTAAGTGAGCAATAAATCCCAAGGAAATCAAGGGAGGCAGAGGTCATCCCATTAAATTAACCAACAAAATATGGGATTAATTGCTCAAATAATTAATGAGTAATTAAGCTAATTAATGTTGCAATTAAATCTTAATTACTATTCAAAATTAATTAAGATCATTTTTCAATTAATTATGCTCTAAAATACCTTTAAAATGTGTTTTTATTTGAATTTTTTTATTTCTCTATGACTTTTTATGATTTTTAGAAGTTTCAGCCATTAAAAATGATTAATTAAGCCTAATTAAAGCCTAATCATGTTGGTGCCATGTGGCACGCTGACGTGGCATGCTTTCCACATGGCAACACGGGATTGGCTACTTAAAACATATCCGACTTAGCACCTATGTGGCGATAATCTCGCACAATCGATCTAGATCTATATTCCACATAATAGGATTAAATCGATCGATCTGGAGATCTAATCATGACTCCATTCGATCATGCAAGGAGTGATCTAACGAGTGGAGTGGACCACCATTACTCGGTCAACTCAAAGGATCCCACACCTTCATAAGATCAATCGAAGGGGATCCAATGGTCAAGATTACACGAGATGCAAGTTTTCTTCAAAAAGCTCCAACCCATTATTTCCTAAGCATTGATTTTGGAAGCATACGTCACCGAAACTCAAGACAAGTGGCTCGAATGATCGAGGAAGCTTCATTTAGTGGAGATGAAGCCCTGTTGAGCAACAATTGGATCAGTTCCTTGACATTCACTCAGAAGACCATGAACTTATGATTTGGAGCTCTTCTTTGTTTGAAGTTCCACCTTCGGTGCTCGGAAAGCTTGGCAGATGATTCGTTCTTGCTTGTTGAGGCCTAGGGAAGGTGTGTGCAAAGTTAATTTGAGTTTGATGGAGAAATCAAAAAGTTAGGTCAGACATGGGAGTGTCCTATTTCAGGACGGTTGGGAATGGCATTTTTTGATTGAGGAATGAGCTTGGGAGATTAGGGAATGGCTCTAACAGCTCATCTTGGGTAGCTAGGGCTCTAAGGAATAATTTTTCTATGTGTTTGAGTGGAAATGAGGGGGTGTATACCCCCTTTCATCTTGATCGGATGGTGGGATTGGGTTTGGCTTCTAGTGGCTATCCGACCAACTCAGGGAGTCATGGGTGGCAGGGAGGAGGTGATGGCTTAGCTTGGTTTGTTGAAGGTGTGGAGGTGGCTACCAAGGAGGAATCAAGGATGTCCTATGGGTTTCAAATGCTCCAATAGGGAGGGTGAGATGATTATGCCTCCCATGGGTCATGGTCGACCCAACCACCCATTGGGTCAAGTTCGGTAGTGTCCTAAGTGCCTAAGTGGACCATTGGGAGAGTACAAAGTGGCAAATAATGGAAATGACCACTTACATGGGTGATTTGTCTCGTGTGATGCCTTTGACCCAAGGGTAGAATGATTATTTAGCATTAGATTTGATTTAGGCAGATTTGAAATGCGCCAAAAGTGGCTTAGTATTTGGTATAGTGGGTCCAGTCAATGATGATGATTACTACTTAGTCATCACAAATCATTTGGAATCTGATAGGTTCTTTTCAAATCACATTAACTTAAGTGAGGAGCTGTGCTTAGAAACTTTAGATGATCTAGATGATTTTCAAGTCAAAGGTGCACCGCTAAAGTTTGAAGAAGACATCAAGTCAACCATCGACAAGCTCAAGGAAATCAACTTAGGAACTGAAGAAGATCCACGCTCGACATACATCAGTTCTTTGTTGAATGAACTTGTAACTAATGACTTAGTTAGGCTATTAACTGAGTTTAAGGATTATTTTACATGGAGTTATGAAGAGATGCATGGATTGGCTCCTGACATAGTGGTCCATAAATTAGCAATAGAGCCAACTACTAACCCTATCAAGCAAGCTCTTAGACGTATGCGATTAGACATAGAACAACAAGTCATTTATGAAGTCAAGAAACAGATCGATGCTAGCTTCATCTAGCAAGAAAACTACCTTATCTAGTTAGCTAACTTTGTCCCAATTAAGAAAAAGAATGACCAAATTCACATATGTGTTAATTTTATAAATTTAAATAAGGCATGTCCAAAAGATGAAATTCCACTACCAATCCTGGAGTTGATGGTCGACATTGCCTCATCATATGCAGTCTTCTTTTTCATGGATGGATCATATAGATATAACCAAACAAAGATGGCCCCTGAAGATGTAAGAAACACTACTTTTAGAACCCTGATCAGGATATATTGCTATAAAGTCATGCTTTTAAGCCTTAGAAAGGCTGATGCTACATACCAATGGACTATGACTTGAATCTTCAACGAACTCATTCATCATCAAGTCAAGTGCTATGTCGATGATCTCATGGTTAAAAGTAGAGAAAAGGAAGACCATCTCTTAGACTTGAGAGTAGTTTTTGAGTAGTTAAGATAATTTAACCTCAAAATGAACCCCCTAAAGTGTGCATTCAGAGTAGCTTTAGGGAAATTCCTTTGGTTTGTTGTCCAATACCAAGGAATCAAAATCAATCCTAAGAAGATCAAGGAAATATTACAATTATTTACAATACTATGTTAAATGACTCCCTTGGTGCTTTGGTGGCCCAATCCAAAGACGAAGGGAAGGAAAATGAAGTTTACTACCTTAGCCATCATCTAATTCCTATTTAGGCTAATTATCCACTCATTAAGAAATATTACCTAGCTTTAATCTTTGCATCCCAAAAGCTACAGCACTACATGCTTCCTCATAAGGTGACCTTAATCTCTAGGATCAATCCACTATAAAATCTCATGACACGATTGACGCTATCTGAATAGTTAACATGACAGTCTATGATCCTCTCATAATTTGACATTACCTTTCTACCCCTTTATGCGGAGAAAGGATAAGTGCTAGAGGATTACTTAGCAACACACCTACTTCCTGCTGACTCTCTACTTAGTGATGATCTCCCCGAAGAACAAATCATGAACTTATGGGATACTAGCATTCACCATTGAGAGATGTACTTTGATGGTGCGGCTTCCTCTCAAAGAGTTGAAGAACCATAATCTACTATTCCTGGAAAGGCAGAGGTAAGAATAGTTCTCTTAACTCCAGACCGTTATGTGATGAGATTCTCATATCATCTGTCCAATCCTTGCACCAATAATGAAGCCAAACATGAGGCTCTAATTGCTGATCTAGAGTTATCATTACTCTAAGCATCTAGGATATCAACATTTATGGGGATTCTCAGTTAGTTATCAGCCAAATCACTGAGTCCTATAAGGTTATTCTTAAGCTCCATCACTACCATAAGTACACCATGGAGTTATTGGCCCAAATCTTTGAGGTTATGATTTATAAGATTCCTCAAGGATAGAACACCGTAGTGTATGCTTTAGCCAAGCTTGCCAAAGAGTTGGCATGTCCAGAGGCTGAGTCCATATCAATAACGATCCAAAATAGACATGTCTTATGCCTTATTGATATTAAACTCATCAAAAAGTAGTCTCTTGAAGGAGAGGTTTCCAATGCCAAGAAGGACGAGGAGTTAGATTGGAGGCGACCATTCATGGATTACAAAAATAAAGGCAAAATGCCTCAAGAGAAGTCCCAAGCCCATTAGATGAAGCAGAGAGCACTTTCCTATGCTCTTGTGGATGGTGTCTTGTACGAGTGGTCTTTCGATCATATGTGGTTACGTTATTTAGACAACCACAAAGCCTGAAAGATTGTGATCGAGGTACCCTCATGATTATGTGGAGCCAACCAATCTGGTCTGAAGATGAAAGCCAAGATCAAGTGACTAGGATACTACTGGTCATCAATGATTAAAGATTGCATGGATACGGCTAGGCGATTCCACTAATGTCAAATACAAGATGTGGTCTTACACTAACCACCAAACTTTCTACATCCTACATTAGCCTCATGGCTATTCGAGTGTTGGGGTACCAACATAGTGGGTTTAATTTATCCTTTTTCTTCTAAAGGGTCATCGGATCATCTTAGTTGCTACTAACTACTTTTCTAAATGGGCGAACACTATTCTGCTCAGAAAAGGTCATAGCTCAGCATGTACTCTAGTTTTTTAGGAATCATATTGTATATAGGTTCAGAGTTCCTCGAAGAATTATCTCTGATAATGGTACTGCATTCAAGAGCATCAAGATCAATAACTTTTCCTGGAGATAGCATAGATTAGAGATATTCTACCATCAACTATCCGAGGGAAAATAGCTTAGCAGAAGCCTTTAACAAAGCTCTCATCCAAATATTGAAGAAGACACTCGACAACAACAAGCAATAGTGGCATGAGCAATGAGTTGAAGCCTTGTGGGCCTACCACACTAATATAGAACTCCAACTCAGTATGCTCCTTTCTCTTTAGTGTGTGGATCTGAAGCCGTTCTACCATTAAAAGTCCAACTCCCATCACTAAGGATAGTTGTAGGTAGCAAGATCATATTAGAGCAGAACGCCAAGTTGTAGTTAGAAGAGCTCATAGGTTTGGAGGAGAGATGCCCGCGAGCATGCCAAAACCTCGAGTTGTACAAAGCTAAAATTATTCAAGCTCACAACAAGTTGGCCCATCCTAGATCTTTCTAAGTAGGAGAGCTTATTTTAGTTCTAAGGAGACTGATTGTTGCCCGTCATAAGATGGGAAGCTAGTTTGAACCCACTTGGGAAGGCCCTTTTTCCATAGAGAAGGCCTACCAAGGAAGATCTTATTAGCTTATTAATCATATGAGAGAGCGTCCAATTCTTCCAATCAATGGGCTCTACATAATGAAATATTATAAATCATGTTTGAAAATAATTAACATCAATAAAAATTCCATTTCTAATTCAATCGCTTCCATGTTGAAAGTATTTTTGTTTACGAATTTGGCCAATGTGTTTAAGGTAAACGTTAAGAAGCCGAGCGACGTGTTATCCTTCATCGGCACAACATAAATGTAAACTACACACAAGTACATATCTTTTATCTCGGGCTACTCTAAGTTGAGATAACGCCCTCAATGGCACTCACTCATTAGCTGCTCTATGTCGGATTGATGTGCTAATGTACTAGTGTGTCACCCTAGTGGTCTTCTTTGCTTGAAGGATATAAGTCTGTTATGCTTTCCTTCCTTACTTGGCCACTGTACAATGGCGAGTGCCATGTTAATTTGGTAGGCCTTACTGCATGGCTGGTAAGCTACCTCATGTTGGCTTCGTTTAAGAGGATGTGAGCCTGCCACACTTTCTTCTTGGATTAGCCTCCTTGCACTGATGGGGTCGAGTGTATTTGAGGTTTAGGATAAGTTCCCTCATAGCTCCTTCCCTCCTGACTGCTTCAATTCTAGGTCCAGTCCTTCCTCGGGGGTCCCCAGTTTGTATTCGCTCTAGGTCAGATAGTATCTATCTCACCGATGATAGACTATTTGGATGATCAGTTCAGCTTGGAAAGTTGTAAGCCTACATGCTTTCTTTCCAAATTGATTATTGTAGACCGACATGCACCTTAGGTTGGTTGGTTCTAACTATACTGATGGATACACAACTCATGCTGACGGATACACCTTAGGTTGGTTGGTTCTCGCATCTTAGGATACACCACTCATGGTAGGTGTAAGTCTGTTATGCTTTCTCCTTTAGTTGGCCATCGTACACCTATAGGCTTTCTTTTCCAGAGCTCAAGATAATGCGCTGTGCCTAGAAGCACCTCCCATATGGGCATTATATTTGGATCACATCCTTTGTGACCTCATTTAAACATTACTTGGGTTACTATTAGATTAGACAGTTCCCCTTTCCTAGTAACCACCCCTATGGTTAGAGAATTAGCCCTTTGGATCTACAAATTCTCCCTTGGTCCAGCACATCTGAGATAGCTCAAGGCTGACATAGCCCCTTCATAGTGTTGTCCCTCGCACACCAATAGGGTCCACACAAACATATAAAAAAAATATATCTATTTGTGGATTAGGATGACACCCCTAGCAGTACCTTTTTCCAAGCAAGTATCCAATCTTTAAGGTAGTGTCAGCAAAACTCCCTATAAAAATTGCCTGACTACTCTTTAATTGATATAAGTCCCCAGCAGTATTCTCTTAGTAGTCGCCCTAAGTCTGGTTTGATTTGTTGTGCTACGTCACCCAGATTGTTATTGCTTTAGAAGATGTAAGTTTGCTATGCCATTTTTCTAGCATAGTTGTTGCACACCAAAAGGCAACCCCTTAGGTTGGCTAGCTCTACCCCATGACCAGTAGACTATCCCTTTGGATTTGTAAATTAGAGATAGGATAAGTCTGATATAGCCCATTCTCAGTGAGTCCATCACATGCCGACATGGTCCATAAATTAAATCTATCAAATTTGACCGAGCTCACATCCCCAGCGGATATGCCCTCAATTCAAAATTAAACTAAACTAAATAAACTATATTAAATCACATAAAATTAAGATAAAATTAATCTTAACTACTTTTGAGTTGACATAAGTCCCCAATGATATTCACTCAGTAGTCACCCTAGGACAGGTTCGATTTATTGTGCATCCAACAGGTCACCTCAGCGGTTGTTCCACGCTTTGGAAGATATAAATCTGCTATGCCTTCCTCTTAGCACAGTCGTTACAAACCTAAAGATAACCCCTTAGGTTGGTTAGCTCTACCCCACTGCCAATAGACTGTCCCTCTGGATTTGTAAACCTGAGGTAGGTCAAGGCTGATATAGCCCCTTCTTAGTGGGTCAATCACACACTGATAGGGTCCATACATTAACTCATATTAAATTAAGACAAATCTAGTTTTCTTTAGTGGAGCTAAATCATAGCCTTCTCCCCAGTGGAGCCAATCATATATAAATAAGTCAGGCAAACAAATCAAATTCAAAACTAACCTCCCCAGTGGAGCCAAATTAAACCCACTCTCCCACTAGAGTATAAATCAAAGAAATCCAACCAAATTCTTATCCCCAGTGAATACATACCTAGAAAAATCTATAAAATCAAACTTAAATCCTAATCCCTAGCAGATTGCTTGAACCAACTATCCTAGTGGAAGGTCCATATACCCAATCCCTAGTGGACTCGAGCCCATATCTCAAGCAGATATGCCTCGAGATCAATTAAAATAAAATAAATTAAAGTTGATTTGATCTTAATACTTGGTGGATTATAGATTCTTATCCCCAATGGATCTTCTTTCCACAAATCATATAATCAAATCAAATTCAAACCTTATCCACAACAAATTTTCTTATTCTATGCCCTCGACATAGACCCCTCACATGCCATGTCCAATGCATGTGTGATCCCCTATTGGATTTCCCTCCATGTGCTTGACATGGAATTCTCATCAAATCTTATTTCTTCTATTATTCACACCTTTAATACTTCAACCAAAAGCCTTACAATGTATTCATTCCAATTACTTCATCCTAACATTATAATCAATAGTTTATGATTTGTGATGGTGCAAGCTCAAACTAACTATACAATATCATGCTAAACATATTATAGTGTAAATTAACACGCTATATTATATTATAATATATGATGTTATAGTAAAATTTGCTATAATATAATATATTTTCTAACATTACACCTCATTAGAATCACTTAAAAAATAAATAACAAAATTTTCTCAAAATATGAATAATGTTCATTTTGGATGTAAAATTGTGATTTTTCTTTTAGAAATGGTACGAAATAGCATAGTTTTGGTGTTGCTTCTTGGTGTCTACCACGAATTTGGCCAAATTCTTCCATCTCGACCTTCAAATTAACATTTCTGTGAGTTTTGACTCAATGTATTTTAACAAAAGTAAAACATACTAAAATGTACAATAACATTTAGTAACACACCACCACATTCATATATATGTGATGTAAAATTATTATGTACATTATATTTTAATATACTTTCATATATATATATTATCTTACATTACACCTAAAAATGAATCACTTAATGCAAAAAAATTATAAAATTTTGTTAAAACATGTACATTTGTTTTGGATGCAAAATTTCATTCTTTTGATTAAATGACACACCAAAGCACACCCCCAATGATGTTCCCTAAAGCATACCTTAATTTTGGCCATATCCCATCATCCCAGCCTATAAATCAATATTTTTATGAATTATATTAGTACAAACTCTACTCCATCATACTATAACAAACTCAAATATGCTAAACAACAAGCAGTAATACATAATAGAATGCTATAATGTATGATGCTACACTATGTTATGGCATCCTATATTATAATACACTCTAACATATTATTATACTATATTGCATATCACATCACAAGGGATTGCTTAAGATAAAAAATCATAAAATTTGTCTAAATAATAAAAAACTATATATTTTATTTGCATCACTTACATATTCTAAATTAAAAAATATATTATGATGCCATGCTCTACCTATTATGAGTTTGGCCAAATTCCACCATTTTAAAGTCTAAAACAACATTTTTATAAATAATGCTAGTGTAGGCTCGACTGCTTGATTGTAAAATACTAAAAGAATTTAAAATGCACAGAACAATATATTATGATATATGATGTTGTACTATGCTACAACATATAATATTTATTTTGAACATAAAATCTTACTCCTTAGACTAGAAGTGGTGTAGCACACTTTTGGTACTACAACCTAATTCCCACTTCAAATTTAACAAATTTCATCATTCGATTTATTAAATCAATATGTTTATGATTTATATTAATATAGATTATAGGGAACAATACCATAATATACAAAAACATTTCAAAACATCTTATACATCCAAAAACACATCACTACATGCTAAAATATATGATTCTACATTATACTATAATATATGGTACTATAATATGATTTAGGGTTAGGGTTTAAGGTATTCAAATCTCTAAAAGTCAAGGGAAAGTCTCTTGGAGATATTTTCTTTAGCTACCATAACTATGTTTGGATTAGGTCACTCTTTAGATCTACTCCTAATGAAATCTTTATTCAAGGTTTAGGGTTTAGGGTTTAAGGTTAGTTTATGGTTTAGGGTTTAGGGTTTAGGTTCAGGATTTGGGGTTTAGAGTTTAGGGTTTAGGGTTTTTGGGTTTAGGGTTTAGGGCTTAATCTTTAGGGTTTTAGGGTTTAAGGTCTAGGGTTTAGGGTTAATGGTGTTTAAGGTTTTTAAGGTTTAGGGTTTAGGGTTTAGGGTTTATGTTTTAGTTTAGCATTTAGGGCTTAGAGTTTAAAGTTTCTTTTAGTATAGAAAAAATTTAGAATCAACATTTCTTCTTTTTGATTTCATCAACCAAGTAGCACCCCAGGTTTTCTAAGACACAAGTGATGACATATATCAAAACGAGCACCCATAGAGCAAATCAAGAACTTTAGATAACTAGAACCATCCCTACTATAAAAACATAGTGCCATAACCAGTCGATCAGATCAGCCATTCTTCAGTTTCTCTAGTTCCCATCAGAGCCACCCTCACCTCTCAAGTAGCGAGATCCGCCATTATATCCCCGATCTCTCTCTCCACCACCACCACGGTTGTAACCTCTATCGCTCCTCTCGCCTCCATAACCACCACTGGTCGGACCACCACCTCCATATGCACCAGCACCTCCAGATCATCCACCACCATTATGATAATTGTCTCCTCCACTTTCGCCTCCACCACTAGATCTAGGCTAAGCCTAGTTGATGGTAATGTTCCTACCATCAAGGTTCTACCCATTCTTAGGGTTTAGGGTTAGTTTAGGGTTTAGGGTTTAGGGTTTGAGGTTTAGGGTTTAGGCTTTAGGTTTTAGGGTTTAGGGTTTTGGGTTTAAGGTTTAGGCTTTACGGTATGGGGTTTAGGGTTTAGGGTTTAGGGTTTAGCGTTTAGGGTTTAAGGTATAGGGTTTAGGGTTTAGGGTTTTATTGTTTATGCTTTTAGGGTTTAGCATTTAGGGTTAGGGTTAGAGTTTAGTGCTTAGGGTTTAGAGTCTAGAGTTTAGGATTTAGGGTTTTAGAGTTTAGGGTTTTTTAGGGTTTAGGGTTGTAGGTTTAATGTTATAAGTTTAGAGTTTAGGAGTTAGGTTTAGTTTTTTTATTTAGGGTTTTGGGTTTAGGGTTTAGGATTTAGGGTTTAGGTTTTTTTTTCAATTAAGTAAACTAGTAGGATTAGGTTAATTTAGTTAATTTTTTTATTTATTTTAGTTAATTTTATTTTTCTTTATTTTAGTTTAGGTTTTTTATTTTAGTTTATTTTTCAGGTTTAAGTTTATGTTTAGGTTTATTTTTTAGTTGAGTTTTATTTTTATTTTATTTCTTAGTTTTAGGTTTTATTTTTGATTTTTAGGTTTAGGTTTTATTTTTGATTTTTAGGTTTAGGTTTAGGTTTTTATTTTATTTTTTAGGTTTATGTTTTAGGTTTTTCTTTTAGGTTTATTTTTAGGTTTTATTTTTTAGTATAGGTTTAGGTTTATTTTTAGTTGAGTTTTATTTTTATTTTATTTTTTAGGTTTAAGTTTTAGGTTTTTATTTTAGGTTTATTTTTAGGTTATAACTGTAGCTTAGGTTTGGGTTTATTTTTAGTTTATTTTAATTTAATTAGTTTAGGTTTAGGATTAGGTTTAGTTTATTTTAGGGTTAGGTTTAGTTTTTATTTATTTTAATTTATTTTATTTTAGTTTAGGTTTAGGTTTAATTTATTTATTTTATTTTATTTTGATTTTAGGTTTAATTTTTTTAGTGTAGGGTTTAAGTTTTATTTTTATTTATTTTTAGGTTTATTTCTTAGGTTTAGGTTTTTATTTAGTTTTCATTTTAGTTTATTATATGTTTATTATATTTGTATTTTACATTTAGTTTTTATTTTATTTAGGTTTTTTATTCTTAGGTTTATTTTATTTTTCAATTTAGTCTAAGTTTTTATTTATTTTATTTTAGTTTATTTTTATTTTTATTTTATATTATTTTTAGGTTTAGGATTAGGTTTTAGTTTAGGTTTTCATTTTATTTTATTTTATCTTTTCTAGGTTTAGGTTTTTTTATTTATTTCATTTTTAGGTTTTATTTAGTTCAGGTTTAGGTTTTTAGTTTTTTAGGGTTTAGGTTTAGGGTTTAAGGCTTAGGGTTTAAGGTTTAGGGTTTAGGATTTTAGTGTAGAGCTTTGGGTTTAGGGTTTAGGTTTAGGCTTTAGGGTTTAGGTTTAAATTTAGTTTTTAGGTTTAGGGTTTAGGGTTTAGGGTTTAGGGTTTAGGGTTTAAAGTTTAGGTTAGGTTTAGGGTTTAGTTAGGTTTTTAGGGTTTTGGGTTTAGTTTATTTGAAAATTTAAGGTCCTTAAAGGGGATAAACTCAGGCTTCGAAACTGATCAACTAAGGTAGATCTCCTATCTAAGTACAACCTAAAGCAAAAGAAGACATTAAAATCAAAAGACACAAATAGATTAACATAAAAAGCCAAAGGAAGATTAGGGCCAATGGTCTGCAGGACGTGAGAATGCATGACACTATGGAGCAAACCTGCAAGAGGACAAGAAAGAAGCACCTGCAGAAATGTAAACTGAATGAAATTAGAGCAGTTAAGGTAATGCAGATATAATGATAACTAAAAACAGCATAATCTGAGAATGATAGTAAAGAATTGTGATAGAGGAGGCTCAGGCTCAGTCACACCAAGTTGGGGCAGATGCAAATATGCGTATCCAAACTTCAACAAAAGGGTTACATCACAAGAGCTACTACCAAACCAAAAGGGAGTGAAATCATCACAACCATCATAGCCAACAAACATGTGTGAAGATAGCAGCCAGTTGTTAAAAGTCTTATGGGCTTTATTACCTGCAAACCTAAACAGAACTATATATAATATAGATAGGAATTCGCAAAGGGCAAAAAGATAAGGGATCCCATGCAGGAAAAGTATCATCAATATAGTCACCCTGACATGAGGATACTTATACATATGAAATAGGCCAGCATAAAAACCATCCACAAGAAAACAATAGAAGAGGTAGCTTGCTAAAATCCTGCTAAGCAAGTCGATGAGCCTATAAGTAACACCATTCCAAACATATGATATATATATGAATCTTTCAGGCCAGGAGTACAGCCTAGAAGTAAAGTCCAAAAAATGAGCCCAATCATAATAATGAATGCAGATGTGAACAAACCCCTTATTAATATCCATATCAGTAGTTGGCAAAAAGCAATTGTAAAGGAAGGCGATAACCCAATACCAAAAATAGCACCAAATAAAGATAGTCGAACTACAACTCCGATAGCGACATCGACAAAAAATTGGATAATCCAGATCAACAAACAACCAAGACAGCAAAAGGCAACAGCTGTCCATAGTACCATCCATTCAGAATAGACATTGCATTCCAAGGAGATAGTAGCACAAGCCTAACTAAACCCACATAGGAATAGAAACAACAATAGTTAATGTGGATCACATCGTGAAATGAAGCAGGACACAAAGCGAGGCAATCGAAGCAAACCCCAATAATAAAATAGTTAGTGCAACATTGGAACCCACCAGAGGATAAATCAAAATGGGGATTCAAATTAAGGTCCTCATAAGAATTTAGAAAAAACAAGACAGCAGATAACCAAGATAAAAAATAGCCAAGACAACAGCAGCCAAGATAGCAAGGGACAGCAAGATGGCCCTAAAACCTCTCAATCAGAGTATACATTGCAATAGTTAGTAAACAAGTAGATAGAGCATAAAAACATGGATCGAAAAAGTAGCGAGACCAATGACCAAAAATCGAGGAAAAGTCGATAACTGGGGACCCTAAAGTCCTACAACCAACAAAGATAGAGCCAACATTGGAATCCTGAGAAACAGGGATAGAAAATATCCAAGACAACAAAAAGCCAAGACAACAAAAACCAGCTAGCTGGCCAGAGAACCACCCATTTAGAATAAATAGTGCAATAGATACAAGTTTAACTGAAAGAAGATGGAGAAAAGAGCAGCAGATAAAGTAGTCTATAGAATTTAGATGATAAGCATATAATAAACCAATAAGGAGATTCAAATCAAAAGCCACCAAGTAGTCAACAACTTCATTAGAGGCTTGCTAAACAAAATAAACTAAAACCCTAGAAATAGCATGTAGAGTATTAATCTAGTTTAGCCAACAACCCAGACAGTAATTACCAAGAGGCTGGCCAAAAGTCCACCCATTCAGAGTAAATAGAGCATATGTAAAGATCCAAATAATCAAATGGAAAATCACAGGGTTTTGCACAATTTGAACAGAACTAAGGGGGATAAAATAAGGAGAGAAATCAATAGTTGATGAAAAAAATAGGAGAAATAAAAGGCAAGAAATAATAACCACAAAGACAACTTGTTGGACAAAGGACCCTAAAATCCAAAAAAGCGGTAGCAATAAAACAAAATTACACCCACCATATAAAATTCCAATAAAAAATAGAGATGTAAAGTAAGATTCAGCGTCCGGATAAAGATGATCAAGCTAAAACCCCACAACCATTAAAGGAAAATTGAGAAGCCATAAAAGAAGTCCAAACCTGCAAGGAAATAGTAAAATTGAATAGGAAATTGCAAAATCTCTCTTGGCAGATTGGGAATATGAGGTTGGACAAAATAGCGACAAAACAACGACACCTGAGAAGATAAATAACCCTATAATAGCTTGCTGGATAAAAGACTCAATGATCCAGACCATCCAACAACCAAGAAAGAAAATAATAGCAAGTTGGCTATATAACCAGCCATTCAAATTATACAATGCATAAGTTAAATCCCAGATAGTTAAGGAAGAGGTCTGGCCAAGACTAGCTAAACGAGGATGTAAAAAATAGCAGCTGGTGAAAATAGCCGCATCGATGGTTTTAACAGTAGAAACATTCAAAAAAATGAGAGATAAGAAACAGTCAAGCAAAAAAATAAAAGCCATCTTGCAATCAACAACCTCAATAGAGGCCAACTGAAGAAAATAAAACAAAACCCCAGAAGCAGCATGAGGAGCAATAATCCAGATTAGCCAACATCCAAGACAGTAATTTCCAACAAGCTGGATTTGCGCAATTTTAACAGAGCCAAAAAGTAAAAAATAACAGATTAATTTATCAGCAGCAGCCTGGATGAGAATAATAAAGATAGTCAGAAGAACACCAGGCAACAAATAGTTAACAAACACAAGGTTAGCCAGCAGGACAGTGAATCCAAAAATCCAACAGCCATAGGATAAAATAACACTATAATTATTGCAACCATAGTATAAGCCAATCAAAAGAAATGGGGCAATAGAGCTACCATAAGGGTTAAAAAGTGTATTATCAATGAAATCCTTTAGAGAAATCAAGCTAGCAGAAGAACTACCCTCCTCAGAGAAATCAGACTAAAAGGAATTCATTAAACAATACCAAATCTACAGAGAACCATTAATAAAAACAAAGGTATTGCATTTTTTCCTTACTATGTAAGTAGGGTTAGCATATACATTCAGCAAATACATTAAACCAACTCCAAGACCAGCCTTCTAGACAAAGGGCCTAAAAGCCCAACAGCCAACAATTAAACCTTTAACATAGATGTTGCATCCAGAAACAACAAGACCCCAAATAAGGTTGGGATAATTAAACCAACAACAGATGCCACTTAGCTCATCAAAGGACCAGCAAGGAGTAATATGATGATGCATCAATAAATTCCAAAGAAGCAGCAGCACATTAACAGTAAAAATAGTAGAGGCAGTAAGCTCCCAATTAAAGCTAAGACAATTAAACCAACAACACGTGCCATAGAGATCAATAAGTAAACAACAAGGGATATCAGGTTGATGCCTCAGCAAAGGCAAAGAAATAACAACAGTAAATAGAAAATGATCATGTAATAAAAGAGGTATTGAAGTAGGTGAATCCAATAGGTTAGATTAATTTCTGAGATAAGGAAATCTAGTATTTTCCGGATTAACCAAGCCATGCAAATGTTTAGGAAGGGTTAGTTCATCAAAGAATTTTATTCCATCCAATATAGCACCTAGATTGGCCAGATAAATAGCACATGCATTACCCTCATGCCATACATGAGTGATTTTAAGGTAGAGTTGGGCAAGGAGAGTTCTAGTTTGCTTAAGAAGGTAGTATAATTCAATGTTGCCCATTTTGGTGGAAGTCAAGAGATCAATCAGTAGAAGGGCATCCACCTCAATCCAAATATTGAGCCAACCTTTTTGAAGGAAAATCTCAAGAGCTTTGTACACTGCCATGTGCTTAGCAAAGGGAATAGAGCAAGGATTAAGGGGGTAAGCAAAGGCACATAGGACTTTACCATTAAGATTTCTAAAAATTCCACCACAACCTGAACCTTTATGAGAGACAGAGCCATCGGTGTAACTTTAATAAGTTGTTAGCATGGGGAGGTTTTACCTAATAAACAATCTATCATCTTTACAGATGTGGTGATCCAAGTTAAAACCCGCTTTATTGGCCAAATTTACAACCTTTGAATTGTTTGTATTTAATTAAATTGGCATTAAACAAGTCACGATTTTGTTTTAGTTCTAGAAATTATCCTCATGTGATTCATGGGGATCTCATGATATTTTTGCATCATTTCGTCCATCCATATGAACCAAATAAGAGTGATAGCTTATGACTTTATTGTGTCCTTAATAGTGTTGTCAAAATAAACTTCAACAAGTTGGTATAAATTTAAGGATCCATTGAAAATGATAATGTTAAAAAGGTCATCATACCAAATCCAAAGTTTAGAAGCAATGGCCCTTAAGAAAAAAAACATGATTCACATTCTCAAGTGAAAATAGCATTGCATTTTGAAGGTAATTGAAAACCTTTACCCCACAACAGGAGTCTATAGGGATGAAGTTTTTCAAAATATGCCAAGTAAGAATAGAATAAGAAGTAGGGATATTGTTGTTCCAAAGTTTAGAAAACACATAGGAATAATCATGAGTTTCTTTAATGTGAATCCAAACATTTTTAAAGTTGAAATCACCATTATGTGAAAGCTTAAAAAGGATATGATCTTGATTAGTAGGAATGGTAGGAATAGTAGTAAGCTTATTTAAAAGAGATGGAGGAATATGATCAAGAGTTTACTATTGTTCCACATATACACTTGAGGAAAGAGTTCACTTTAATAGCGTGGAATGGGTAGTAAGTCATCAATGGACCCACCTCCAGTCCAGTTGTCTTGCCAAAAGAAAGAGGAGCCAGAGTTAATCCCCCAAGAAATTAAAGATTTGGCATCCCATTTGACGGAACAAAGTCTTTTCCAAATAGGAGAGTCTCCCACTTTATAGGGGCAAATGAGAGGGTGTTTACCACGGCGATTTATTGATCATGAAATTAGCCCATAGACTATTGTTTTCCTAAAATTCCACCAAAGTTTATAAGAAAAAGTAGTGATAGTTTCCTTGATTGGTTTACATCCAAGACCACCTTCAGCAAAAGTGCCACGTTTTATACCAAAAGGTCCAGTATTTTTAGAGGAATTGTTAGATCCCAGAAAAAATTTGTTAATGAGCAATAATTGTTAATGATAGAGTTGGTAAATGGTTTGAATGAGATACAAAGGCATGGAGTTAAGGGTGCTCTTAATCAAAGTGAGCCTACCACCAAAAGAAAGTAAGTGAAATTCCTAAATAGAAATTTTATTAGAGATTTTTTGGATTATCTTATCAAAAAGGTGAGATCTTTTTTGACCTTTAAAAAGAGGAGCAACAAGATATTTAATAGGAAGTTGTTGATGTTGAAAATTAGTAATTCTCAAGATTTTGTTGGTCCTATTGCTATGGATTTTAGAAGAAGGAATGAAACAACTTTTGCCTTCATTGAGAAAAAGACCACTTTCATTGCCAAATTTATTTAAAAGATTCTTAATAGTTTTAATGTGAGGAATTGAGGCATTACAAAAGATTATAAAGTCATCAGCAAAACTAAGATGAGTGAGGAAGACCACCTTGAGTTCTATAAAACATCCTAGGATTATTGTAAAAGATCATTAAGACTCCTTGATAGATATTCAATAATAAAAGAGAGAGGGGATCCCTTGTCTCAAACCATTTGAAGGGAAAAAACCTAGGGATTCACCATTCATGATAACAGAGAACCAATCATTTGTAATGCAATTTTTGATGAGGTGGATAAAATAACCAGAAAACCTAAGAAAATGAAGAATTTGAAAGAGGAAATCCCAAGAGAGGTTGTCAAAAGCTTTAGTGATGTCTAGTTTAAAAAGGATGTTACCACCTCTGATAGGAACGTCAATGTCATGAATCAGCTCTTGTGCTAGAAGTATATTATCAAATATTGCTCTACCTTTAACGAAGCTAGTTTGGTTGGGGGAAATAATTATAGGTAGTAACGGACTAATTCTATTAGCAATTAATTTAGTAATTAGTTTATGAAAAAAGGTACAAAGGCTGGTAGGTCTGAAATCACCCCAAGATTTAGGATTATTAATTTTGGGAATGAGAATAATGGAAGTGCTAGCAAAATATCTATGAAAAGGGTTACCCTCATAAAAATCAACAACTGCATCAACAAGGTCAGTCTTAATAATAGGCCAACAATGTTGAAAGAATTGAGTTGTGTAGCCTTCAGGGCTAGCAATAGAATTAGTGTTCATGCTATTAAGAATACTACCAATCTTAGCTTCCGTAGGACGCAAATTGAGTAAGTGGTTTTCATCATTTGAGATCGTAGAGGAGATCAAATGTGTGTTGGAGATGGCTTATAAGGAGGGGTTGTGTTTAATAAATTTTGAAAATGATGTATGATAGAATCTTTAATATCATTATCGTCAGTAATCCAGATTCCATTATCATTTTTGATTTTTTTAATAGAGTTTAAGGCTTTCTTTTTTTAAAAAGAGCATGAAAATACCTTGTGTTTTACTCATACCAATATGTTTTTAGCGACCTTTTGGCACCAATGGGTTTCCTCCATATTCTGATAACTAATCAAGTTATCTTTAGCTGCATTCAAATCATCAAGCTTATTAGAGTCAGTCAAAATAGCATCTTCAAGAGAGCAAACAAGTTGTTCCATATTTTTGAGATTTGCAAAAAGATTTTTAAAATGATGCTTGTTCCACCAATTTAGATTTTGTTTAAGCCTTTTTAGCTTAAGCCAAAGGAAAATCATGCCTTTAATGGAATTATCAGGAAGAATAGGGGCCCGCCAATTAATGGAAACAACATTAATGAAATCACTATGTTGGATCCACATATTTTGGAATCTAAAATGAGTAGGGGAGGATAGTCTAGTGGAGGGATTTCTGACAAAAATCAAAAGCAGTTTATGGTCATATAAAGTTCTGCTTAAATGTTCAACCAAAGTAAGAGGCCATTGATTGATCCAAAGGGAATTAAAGAGGGTCCTATCAAGCCGCTGCCAAAGTCTAGAATTATGCCACGTGTAGTCAAAACCTGAAAAACCAATATCAATCAGATTATAATCAAGAATCATATTAAAAAAAGTCTTCCATGAAAAGAGTGTTAGGAGAGCAACCTCCCCTTCTTTCTGAGGAAGCGAGAATAGTGTTGAAATCACCACCAACCAACCAAGGTTTGTTGACAGAGGTGGCAAAGGTTCTTAAGTTATCCCAAAGGATGCTCCTACCCTCTACAAGAAGCATAAATAAAGGAACCAAGAGCAAAAAATTCACCCAATGAGATTTGAACATTAACCAATTGATGAAGGTCATCAAGGATAGAGATGTTGACTAGATTATTCCAAAACACCAAATTTTATTGCTAATTTTATAAAAGGAGTTTTGAAAGCCAAGCATTCTAGCAACCTGAGTGATCTTAGAAGAGTGTATGAATGGTTCAATAACAACAAGTAAGGCTATGTTATGAGTGCGGCAAATGCTTCTAACACGATTACATACAATGAGAGTCCCAATACCCCTAACATTCCAAATAAGTTAATTAATCATACAAAATAAGAAGAAAAGAAGAAAGATAATTGAAGGATAAGAAAAAATAAGAAGAAGAAAGACACATGATGTAATCATTTATGGGAAGTTAGAGAAGATCTAGTGGTTCTAGTGGAGCTATTAGTGAACATTCTAGCTTTAAAGGATTTTTTCTTAGTAACAGTTTGAAAAGGTCTATCTATGTCTAAAGTATCTCCATCCGAGAGAGATTGATTTGTCAAATTTAGAGTAGGGCCAGTATCTATCAAAACATTCCTAATTGTAATTTCCCCTTCTTAAGTGTCAGAATTAAGATGAGGAATTGGGTTAGCCTGAGTATCACTCTGTAGGGTAGGAGAACGAGAGGTTGTGAAGCCATTAATAGCATAATTTTCATGTTCAGTTTGAGAAATACTTTTCAAATTTTGTTCCACTACCAAAGAGTCAACATTTTTTAGATTTTGAACTATCATCAAATGGGCACTTTCAGAATTAGTTTTCAGATTTTGATCCAACCTAAAGTTCCCATTCAAGTCACCACAAGGGTTCATATGAGTCTCGTCAGGTTCACTAGCCAAAAAAGGTAAGGTAGAATGAATCAAGGTATTGTTTAGAGGAACCAAAGTATTACCATTAGAAGCAATAATAGGTAAGTTATCATTGGCCTCCTCATGAACCACATGAGCCATATTATTAACCTGCTCTGAATTCTCTCCAATAGACAAATCAGTAGATAATAATCCCTTTTGAGGAACTTTAGGCACATAAGCCTATTTATTGATTTTTTTCATTTGCTAGAGAGGGATTAGGATCTAGCAGTTTAATCTTTTTAAGATGAGGATGCAACATAAAACATTCAGAATGATCATGACCATGAATCTTACAGTGCGTGCAAAAAGTAGAGAAATTTTCAAATTCCACTTTTTGATTATAGCCAAATTTCTCAGAGCCAATCCATACTTCTTTTGGATGCATTTTGGTAATATCAATCTCAACTAAAATATGAGCAACTGATGGCCGTGATCTCGCAGCAGTGGCCTGATCAATTTGGAGAGGCCGACCAAAGAGAACCCCAACAGCAAAGAGGACTTGATGTGTAATGTAATGTATTCTCATATTAGGAAGGGCAAGCAATAGAGGAACAATAAGGGATTCCTCTTTTACATCAAAAAGAGGAGACCAATTCAAAAGTCTCATTTGACAATTATACACAAAGTAGGAGCGACGAGCAAAAACTCTTGAGTAATCTAAGTCATTAGATAGCTAAATAAAGACATTCCTAGGATCAATCAATCCGATAGTGAAAATGCTAGAGAGCTTTAAAGGAAGTGTTCTTACTAGATAATGCATTCTTGAAGGACTTAAAAGTAAGCAGAGTAACTGGTGGAGTTAGATCCATAATACCTTGAAATTCGGAAGCCCTAGCCGATGCTTCCAAGTTCGAAGAGCCCAATTGCGTGAAAAGTGGCACCTCTACCATTGATAGAATAAGGGATACTCACATTAGCAGCCAAACAGAGAGAAAAAAACCAAAAATTACAATCGAGAAGGATTGAAAATTGGCCAAGCCTCAAGAAAGTCACAAGGGAACACAAAATCGCTAGAGAGCACCATGGCCGAGAGGAAGGAGGCTTTTTTTGGGGTTTGATGAGGTTTAGTGTTTAGGGTTATAGGTTTAGGTTTGTAGGATTAGGGTTTAGGGTTCAGGGTTAGTTTTAAGGTTTGGGGTTTAAGGTTTAGTGTTTAGGATTTTGGGTTTAGGGTTTAGGGTTTAAGGTTCAGGGTTTTTTTTTTAAATTCAGTAAACCAGTAGGTTTAGGTTTATTTAGTTTATTTTTTTTGTTTTAGTTTATTTTATTTTTTATTCATATTTAGGTTTCCTTTTTAATTTTATTTAGTTTAGTTTATTTATTTGAGGTTTATTTGCTTTAGTTTAGGTTTCTTATTTTAGTTTATTTTTTAGGTTTAGGATTAGGTTTATTTCTATTTTTTAGTTTAGTTTTATTTTTATTTTCTTTTTTGGGTTTAGGTTTTATTTTTTATTTTTTAGGTTTAGGTTTAGGTTTAGGTTTTTATATTAGGTTTATTTTTAGGTTTTATTTTTTAGTTTACATTTAGGTTTATTTTTAGTTTATTTTTTTATTTAGTTTAGGGTTTAGGTTTAGTTTATTTTATGTTTATGTTTAGGTTTTATTTATTTTAGTTTATGTTTACGTTTATTTTATTTTATTTATTTGAGGTTTAGGTTTTTTTTCAATTTAGGGTTTAGGTTTTATTTATTTATCTTTGTTTTATTTTTTGGGTTTAGGTGTTAATTTAGTTTTTATTTTATTTTACTTTAAGTTTAATTATTTTTATTTTATGTTTAGTGTTTATTTTGTTGAGTTCTTTTAGTTTTAGGTTTATTTTATTTTTTAGTTTAGTATAGGTTTTAATTTATTTTATTTTAGTTTAGTTTTTATTTTTTATTTTATGTTATTATTAGGTTTAGGTTTAGGTTTAGGTTTAGATTTTAGTTTAGGTTTTTAGTTTGTTTTATTTTATTATTTTATTTATGTTTAGGTTTATTTATTTAATTTATTTTTAGGTTTTTTTCTTTTGGGTATAGGCTTTTAGGTTTAGTAAGGCGCAGGGAGTGATCAGGTGGTCATGGCCCAGGATCTGGGAGGGCCCAGGGCGCAGTGGAGGTTTAGGATTTAGAGTTTTAGGTTTTAGGGGGTGGGAGCCTGTGGAGCCTCATGGTTTAGGGCGCACGCTTAGGGCCCATGATAGATCAGGCCTGGGTTTAAGGCAGCCCATGGCCCAGGTAGTTTGTTAGTGTGGTTTAAAGTCAGTATTGGAGAGGCCCAGGTTTAGGTCACCAGTGGTCAGTTTAGCAAGGGTTTAGGAGGGTGCTTTTAGGGTTAGGGTGGGCAACGGTAGTAGGGTTTATGGTTTATGATTTAGGGTTTAGGATTTAGGGTTAATTTAGGGTTTAGAGCTTAAGGTTTAGGGTTTAGTGTTTAGGGTTTAGGGTTTATGGTTGTTGGTTTAGATACAGTTTTAGGGTTTAGGGTTTAGGGTTAGGTTTAGGGTTTATGGTTTAGGATTTAGGGTTTAAGGTTTACTATTTTTTTTTAAGTTAAGTAAATTGCTAGGTTTAGGTTTATTTATTTTATTTTTTATTTATTTTAGTTTATTTTATATTATTTATTTTTATTTATGTTTATTTTAAATTTTTATTTAGTTTAATTTATTTATTTTAGGTTAATTTATTTTAGTTTAGGTTTTTTTTTAATTTAAGTTTATTTTTTAGGTTTAGGTTAAGGTTTATGTTTATTTTTTAGTTTATTATTTACTTTTATTATATTTTCTAGGTTTATTTTTTATTTTTAGGTTTAGGTTTAGGTTTTTATTTTATTTTTTTATGTTTAGGTTCTAGGTTTTTATTTTAGCTTTATTTCTAGGTTTTATTTTTTTATTTAAGTTTAAGTTTATTTTTAGTTTATTTTATATTTTTTAGTTAGGGTTTAGGTTTTATTTTTTATTTATTTTTAAGTTATTTATTAGGATTATTTTTTAGGTTTAGGTTTTCATTTAGTTTTTATTTTGTTTTATTTTTAGTTTATTTTATTTTAATTTTACATTTTGGCTTTATTTTATTTAGGATTTTTATTTTTAGGATTATTTTATTTTTTAGTTTAGTTTAGGTTTTTATTTATTTTATTTTATTTTAGTTTTTATTTTTTATTTTCTTTTATTTTTTGGTTTAGGTTTAGGTTTAGGTTTTAGTTTAGGTTTTTATTTCATTTTGGTTCAAGTTTATTTATTTATTTTATTTTTAGGTTTTATTTAGTTTAAGTTTAAGATTTTAGGTTAGCCATTTAGTTTAGTTAGCATTTAGGGTTTAGTTTGGGGTTTAGTTTTGGGTAGGGCCCAGGGCAGTGGGCAGGTTTAGGTTTAGGGTGCATGGTTTAGGTTTAGGGAGGTTTAGGTTTAGGGCCCAGGATTTAGGTTTAGGGTTTAGGGTTTGTATTGTCAGTTTAGGATTTAGGGTTTAGGGTTTAAGGTTTAGGGTTTTAGGGTTTAGGGTTTAGGGGTTTTTTTTAATTTTTTTAAAATTAGGTTTTGGTTTAGGTTTAGGTTTATTTTTTCATTTTTTTTATTTAGTTTAGGTTTAGGATTATTTATTTTTAGTTTAGTTTATTTTTATGTTTTATTTTTGTTTAGGTTTTATTTATTTTCTAGGTTTTTATTTTTAGTTTAGTTTAGGATTAGGTTTATTTTATTATTTATTTATTTAGTTTATTTTTTTAGTTTAGGTTTAGGCTTAGGTTTTATTTTTTTATTTTAGTTTATTTTAGTTTATTTTTTAATTTAGTTTAGTTTAGGTTTTATTTTAGTTTAGTTTAGATTTATTTAGGTTTAGGTTTTTAGGTTTAGGTTATATTTAGTTTTTTTATTTTTAAATTTTTTATTTTAATTTAGTTTATTTTATTTAGTTTTAAGTTTATTTAGTTTAGGTTTAGGTATATTTTTAGGTTTTTTTTTGTTTTATTTATGTTTAGGGTTTAGGTTTTATTTAGGTTTAGGTTCAGGTTTTATTTAGGTTTTTGTTTTATTTAGTTTATTTATTTATTATTTATTTTTAAGTAGATTTAATTAGTTTAGTTTATTTAGTTTAGGTTTTATTTTTATTTAGGTTTAGGTTTTATTTAGTTTATTTTATGTAGTTTTTATTTTTAGTTTAGGTTTAGGGTTTATTTTATTTTATTTTTAGGTTTATTTTTTATTTGTAGTTTAGTTTATTTAGGTTTCGGTTTAGGTTTAGATTTCTAGTTTATTTTAGTTTAGGTTTATTTAGGTTTGGTTTTTTATTTTTAGGCTTAGGTTTATTTATTTTTATTTTAGTTTCTATTTTTATTATATTAGTTTAGTTTATTTAATTAATTTATTTGGGTTCATTTTTAGTTTTAGTTTAGGTTTATTTATTTTAGTATAGTTTAGTTTAGTTTTATTTTTAGGTTTATTTATTTTAGGTTTAGGTTTAGTTTTATCTTAATTTATTTACTTAGGTTTTAGTTTATTTAGTTTAGTTTAGGTTTAGGTTTAGGTTTAGGTTTATTTATTTAGTTTATTTATATATTTAGGTTTAGGTTTATTTATTTAGTTTATTTATTTATTTATGTTTAGGTTTAGGTTTTATTTAGTTTAGTTTATTTAGTTTTATTTTATTTTGGGTTTAGGGATTAGGTTTAGGTTTAGGTTTAGGTATATTTAGTTTAGGTTTACTTTAGATTTATTCTTATTTATTTAGTTAGTTTAATTTTTATTTACTTTATTTTTTTTGGTTTATTTTTTTAGTTAGTTTAATTTTTATTTATTTTTATTTAATTTATTTTATGTTAGTTTATTATTTTGTGCATTTTAGTTTATTTTTATTTTTATTTTTAATTTATGCTTAGGTTTAGGTTGTTATTTTATTTTATTTATTTAGTTTAATTTATTTTATTTTTATTATTTAGGTTTATTTATATTATTTATTTAGTTTAGGGTTAATTTTTTTTAGGTTTAGGTTTTATTTAGTTTTAATTAGATTTAGGTTTAGTTTTATTTTAGGTTTAGGTTTATTTAGCTTTAGTTTAGGTTTAGGTTTAGGTTTATTTTAGTTTAATTTTTTTATTTAGTTTCAGTTTATTTATTTAGTTTAGTTTATTTTATTTATTTAGGTTTAGGTTTATTAAGGTTTATGTTTTATTTAGTTTAATTTAATTTAGGATTTAGTTTAGTTTATCTAGTTTAATTTAGGTTTATTTAGTTTATTTTTATTTTTATTTTTATTTATTTAGTTTAGTTTAGGTTTTCATTTATTTATTTTATTTATTTATTTAGTTCATTTTATATTTATTTAGGGTTTATGTTTATTTTTATTTTTTTGGTTTATGTTTAGGTTTAAGTTTAGTTTAGGTTTTATTATTTAATTTAGTTTTTTTAGTTTAGTTAATTTTATTTATATTTAAATTTAAATTTATTTTTTTAGGTTTAATTTAGGTTTATTTTAATTTTGTTTAGTTTATTTATTTAGTTTTAGTTTATGTTTTATTTAGGTTTAGGTTTAGGTTTATTTTATTTAGTTTAGGTTTAGGGTTTAGGTTTAGTTTAGTTTAGGGTTTAGGTTTAGGTTTAGGTTTATTTTGGTTTAGGTTTACTTTTAAATTTATTTTATTTTTAGTTTATTTATTTATTTTTGGTTTAGTTTAGGTTTAGGTTTCTAGGTTCATTTATTTAGGTTTAGGTTTCAGTTTAGGTTTATTTAGTTTAGTTTAGGTTTATTTTATGTTTATTAATTTATATTTATTTAGTTTGTATAGGTATTAGGTTTAGGTTTAGGTTTATTTAGTTTAGTTTTGGTTTATTTATTTTAATTTAATTTAGTTTAGTTTATTTATCCAGGTTTGGCTCAGTTTAGGTTTAGGTTTTTGGTTTATTTTTTTTTATTTAGGTTTATATATTTATTTCTTTATTTTATTTTATTTTAGGTTTAGGTTTAGGTTTATTAGTTTAGGTTATTTTATTTATTTAGTTTAGGTTTAGGTTTAGGTTTAGGTTTAGTTTAGGTTTATTTAGGTTTAGGTTTAGGTTTAGGTTTATTTTAGATTATTTAGTTTAGGTTTAGGTTTAAGTTTAGGTTTAGGTTTAGGTTTAGATTTAGGTTTGAGTTTTATTTAGGGTTTAGGTTTAGGTTTTGGTTTTATTTAGGTTTATTTAGCTTAGTTTATTTATTTATTGATTTAGTTTTACTTATTTTAGTTAATTTATAATAGGTTTAGGTTTAGGTTAATTTTGTTTAGTTTATTTTAATTTAGTTTAGATATACTTAGTTTATTAGTTTAGTTTATTTTAGTTTAAGTTTAGGTTTTATTTTATTTTTTAGGTTTAAGTTTAATTTTGGCTTAGGTTTAGGTTTAGGTTTACTTTTATTTATTTTATTTAGTTTAGGTTTATGTTTTATTTAGGTTTAGGTTTATTTTTATTTTGTTTATTAAGTTTATTTTAGGTTTAGGTTTATTTAGTTTAGTTTAAGTTTACTTATTTAATTTAATTTATTTAGGTTTAGGTTTAAGTTTATTTTAGATTTTAGTTTCTTTATTTTATTTTTTAGTTTAGTTTAGTTTAGTTTAGTTTAGGTTTAGTTTTATTTTTTTAGTTTAGGTTTATTTTTAGTTTAATTTAGGTGTAGGTTTATTTTAGGTTTAGGTTTATTTAATTTTGGTTTAATTTAGGTTTATTTTATTTAAGTTTAGGTTTTGGTTTTATTTATTTATTTTTCTAGTTTAAGTTTAGATTTAAATTTAGGTTTAGGATTAGGTTTAAGTTTATTTTAGTTTATTTAGTTTAGGTTTAGGTTTAGGTTGAAGCTTAGGTTTTATTTAGTAATTTAGGTTTAGGTTTAGGTTTATTTTAGTTTAGGTTTCAAGTTTATTTTATTTATTTTAGTTTTAGTTTATTTTATTTTAGGTTTAGGTTTATGTTTATTTTAGTTTAGTTTAGTTTAGGTTTCTAGTTTTATTTAGGTTTAGGATTAGGTTTTATTTTTTAGTTTAGTTTAGGTTTAGGTTTATTTAGTTTATTAGGTTTAGGTTTTTTTGGTTTAGCTTTAGGTTTATTTATTTAGTTTAGGTTTATTTTGGTTTAGGTTTATTTAATTTAGTTTATTTATTTTAGTTTATTTATTTAGGTTTAGGTTTAGGTTTATTTTTATTTTAGGTCTATTTAGTTTAGTTTTGGTTTATTTTAGGTTTATATATTTAGTTTATTTTATTCAATTTATTTTAGTATAAGTTTGGGTTTAGGATTTAGGATTAGGTTTATGTTCAGGTTTATTTAGTATAGTTTAGTTTATTTATTTTATTCTTATTTAGTTTAGTTTATTTATTTAGGTTTAGGTTTATGTTTAGGTTTAAGTTTATTTAGGTTTATTTTTTAATTTAGGTTTATGCTTATTTATTTATCTTTTATTTTAGTTGAGGTTTATTTTTTTAGTTTAGGTTTAGGTTTAGGTTTATTTAGTTTAGTTTATTTTATTTATTTAGTTTAGGTTTAGGTTTAGGTTTAGGTTTATTTTAGTTTATTTAGTTTAGTTTAGGTTTACATTTGATTTTAGGTTTAGGTTTAGGTTGGGTTTAGTTTAGGCTATTTAGGTTTTATTTAGGCTTATTTAGTTTAGTTTATTTATTTTTTAGTTTAGGCTTAGGTTTAGGTTTAGGTTTATTTTATTTAGTTTATATTATTTAGTTTATTTTAGTTTAGTTTTGGTTTATTTAGTTTATTAGTTTAGCTTATTTTAGTTTTGGTTTACGTTCAGGTTTAGGTTTTAGTTTAGGTTTAGGTTTTATTTTATTTTTTAGATTTACATTTAGGTTTAGGTTTAGGTTTGCTCTTATTTAGTTTATTTAGTTTAGGTTTAGGTTTAGGTTTTATTTAAGTTTAGATTTAGGTTTAGGTTTAGGTTTTATTTAGGTCTAGGTTTAGGTTTAGGTTTAGGTTTATTTTTATTTAGTTTATCTAGTTTATTTTATATTTAGGTTTATTTAGTTTAGCTTAGTTTAGTTTACTTTAGGTTTATTTATTTAGTTTAGTTTATTTAGGTTTAGCTTTAGGTTTATTTTAGGTTTTAGTTTAGTTATTTTATTTTTTAGTTTAGTATAGTTTAGTTTAGTTTATGTTTTATTTTAGTTTATTTTATGTTTATGCTTATTTTTTAGTTTAGGTTTATTTTTAGTTTAGTTTAGGTTTAGGTTTTTTTTAGGTTTTAATTTATTTATTTTATTTTTTAGTTTAGCTTAGTTTAGGTTTAGGTTTAGCTTTTATTTTTTGTTTAGTTTAGGTTTAGGTTTATTTTTTTAGTTTATGGTTATTTTTAGTTTAATTTAGCTTTACTTTTATTTTAGGTTTAGGTTTAAGTTTAGGTTTATTTATTTCTAGTTAAGTTTAGGTTTATTTTATTTAGGTTTAGGTTTTGGTTTTGTTTATTTATCTATTTAGTTTAGGTTTATATTTATTTTAGTTTATTTAGTTTAAGTTTAAGTTTAGGTTTTGGTTTAGGTTTTATTTAGTTTAATTTAGTTTAGTTTAGGTTTAGGTATAGGTTTATTGTAATTTAGGTTTAGTTTAGTTTATTTATTTTAGGTTTAGATTTAGGTTTAGTTTAGGTTTATTTTAGTTTCGTTTAGATTAGATTTTTAGGTTTATTTAGGTTTCAGTTTAGCTTCAAGTTTAGTTTAGGTTTATTTAGTTTATTAGGTTTAGATTTTTTTAGTTTAGGTTTAAGTTTGTTTAGTTTATTTATTTAGTTTAGGTTTAGGTTAAGGTTTAGGTTTATTTATTTTAGCTTATTTAGTTTAGTTTATTTATTTTAGTTTATTTATTTAGGTTTAGGTTTATGTTTATTTTAGGTTTATTTAATTAAGTTTTAGTTTTTTTTATTTAGTTTAGTTTACTTAATTTATTTAGCTTTAAGTTTATTTAGTTTTAGTTTATTTAGGTTTAGGTTTATTTAGTTTAGTTTAGGTTTAGGTTTAGGTTTAGGTCTAGGTTTATTTTTTAGGTTTAGGTTTATTTGAAGTTTAGGTTTATTTAGTATAGGTTCAGGTTTAGGTTTATTTTAGGATTAGGTTTAGGTTTAGGTTTAGGTTTTGGTTTAGGTTTATTTCAGTTTATCTTTTAGGTTTAGGTTTAGGTTTATTTTAGATTTTATTCAATTTAGTTTAGTTTATTTTAGGTTTATTTTATTTAGTTTAGGTTTAGGTTTATTTTAAATTTACTTTAGTTCAAGTTTTAGGTTTATTTAGTTTAATTTTTTTAGTTTAGGTCTATTTTAGTTTATTTATTTATTTTAGTTTTAGGTTTATTTAGTTTATTTAGTTTTATTTTGTTTATTTAGTTTAAGTTTAGGTTTAGTTTTAGGATTATTTTATTTAGTTCATTTATTTTATTAGTTTATTTTATTTAGTTTAAGTTTAGGTATTGTTTTATTTAGTTTAGTTTATTTTAGTTTAGGTTTTATATAGTTTATTTATTTAGTTTAGTTTTATTTTATTTAGTTTAGTTTAGTTTATTTAGGTTTAGGTTTATTATATATAACTATTTAGTTTTTTTTTTTTATTTAGTTCAGGTTTAGGTTTAGGTTTAGGTTTATTTTTTATTTTAGTTTAGGTTTATTTAGTCTAGGTTTATTTAGGTTTAGGTTTTCTTTAGTTTAATTTTATTTAGTTTAGGTTTAGGTTTATTTATTTTATTTTATTTTATTTTATTTTATTTAGTTTTAGTTTAGGTTTATTTTAGTTTAAGTTTATTAGGTTTATTTAGGTTTAGGTTTATTTTTATTTAGGTTTTAGGTTTAGGTTTAGGTTTAGGTTTTGGTTTATTTTTTACTATAGTTTAGGTTTATTTATTTAGTTTAGTTCAGGTTCAAGTTTAGGTTTGTTTTTTTTCATTTTTTTCTTTAGTTTACTTTGTTTAGGTTTATTTATATAGTTTAGTATATTTAATTTTAGTTTAGGTTTAGTATATTTTATTTATTTAAGTTTCAGTTTATTTAGTTTAGGTTTTAAGTTTAAGTTAGTTTTATTTTAGTTTATTTTAGTTTAGTCTAGTTTAGTTTAGTTTATTTATTTTGTTTATTTATTTAGTTTAGGTTTATTTATTTAGTTTATTTTTATGCATAGTTTATTTAGTTCAGTTTATTTTATTTTAGTTTAGGTTTAAGCTTATTTAGGTTTATTTAGTTTAGTTTATTTTAGTTTATTTATTTAATTTATTTTAGTTTAGGTTTAAGTTTAAGTTTAGGTTTAGGTTTAGGTTTAGTTTAGTTTAGTTTAGTTTCTTTTAGTTTAGTTTATTTTATTTTAGTTCAGGTTTAGGTTTAAGTTTATGTTTATTTATTTTAGTTTATTTTATTTATTTTACTTATTTATTTTAAGTGTATCCAAATCTATATGTGAAATAGTTAGGCATCAGTTGCTAACCTTAACTTTAACCCTACTTTCCTATCAAAAAGTTGAGGGTTTGGGAAGTTATAAGTCGCCAGTGTGAAGACTCAGAGGTTCTTTCTGGGAGCATCATCCTCAAGTCAAGAAGTTGATGTAGAACTTGAGGATGATTCATATAAAGGTTTAATAGAATAACCTTTTGATTGATACTTGCCTTGTGTTCATAATTTAGCAAAGAAAGGGTTAATCCCACATATTTGGTCAAAGTCAGACTACATTGAAAGAATATGGAAGAATAAATGCAAAAGCTCACAATCAAGATCGGGGCTAGGATTCGGTACAGTGGGTCAAGTCGATTATGACGATTACTGTTTAGTCATGACCAATCATTTAAAATATGATATGTTCTTTTCTAATCACATTAATTCATATGAGGAGCTATCCTTAAAAACTTCAGATAATCCAGATGATTTTGAAGTTAAAGATTCACCACCAGAGTTCGAAGAAGAGATCAAGTCAACCATCGATGAGTTCAAAGATATCAACTTAGGAACTAAAGAAGATCCACGGCCGACATACATCATTTATTTGTTGAATGAAATTGAAACTAATGACTTAGTTAGGCTATCGACTGAGTTTAAGGACTAATTTACATGGAGTTATGAAGAGATGTTTGGATTGGCTATTGATGTAGTGGTCCATAAACTAGCAATAAAGCCTACTACTAACATTATCAAGCAAGCTCCTAGATGCATACGATTAGACGTAGAATATTAGGTCATTTATGAAGTCAAGAAATTGAACGATGTTGGCATCATCCGAGAAGAAAAATACCCTATCTAGTTAGCCAGCATCATCCCAGTTAAGAAAAAGAATGGCCAAATTCACATATATGTCAATTTTAGGAATTTAAATAAGGCATGTCCAAAAGATGAATTTCCACTACCAATCTCAGAGCTGATGGTGGACATTGCCTCATCTCATGCAGTCTTCTCTTTCATGGATGGCTCATCTGGATACAACAAAAGAAAAGATGGCCCATGAAGATGAAAGAAATACTACTTTTAGAACCTCGATCAGAATCTATTACTATAAGGTCATGCCTTTTAGCCTTAAAAATGTCAGTATTACATACCAGTGGGCTATCACTTGAATCTTTGATGAACTCATTTATCATCAAGTTGAGTGCTATGTAGATGATCTCGTGCTCAAAAGTAGAGAAAAAGAAGACCATCTCTTTGACTTGAGAGTAGCTTTCAAATAGTTAAGATAATTTAACCTTAAAATGAACCCCCTGAAGTGTGCATTCGGAGTAGCTTTAGGGAAATTCCTTGGGTTTGTTGTCCAACACCAAGGAATCGAAATCGATCTAGAGAAGATCAAGGTGATTTTAGAAATGCCACCCCCTAAAAGTTTAACTCAACTCAGATCATTCCAAGGGCAGTTGGCATATCTAAGATGCTTTATATCCAACTTATTTGAAAGATGTCAGCCATTCCTAGCACTTATAAAAAAGGATGCTAAGTTTATGTGGGATGATAAGTGTGAGCTATCCTCTAAAGACATCAAGCATTACCTGATGACACCACCGGTTCTAGCATGCCCCTAAATCTCGAGCAAGCTGCTCATACTTTACACTACTGCATTAGAAGACTCCCTTGGTGCTTTGTTAGCCAAAGCTAATGATGAAGGGAAGGAAAACACACTCTACTACCCCAACCATCATCTAATCCCTACTAGGCTAATTATCCACCCATTGAGAAGCATTACCTAGCATTAATCTTTGCATCCCAAAAGCTACAACACTACATGCTTTCTCATAAGGTGAACTTAATTTCAAGGATCAATCCACTATATTATCTCATGACACGACCAAAGCTATCCAAATGGTTGGCACGATGGTCCATGATCCTCTCATAATTTGACATTACCTTCTTACCCCTCCATGCAGTGAAAGGACAAACACTGCCAGATTTCTTAGTAGCACACCCACTTCCTGCTAACTCTCCACTTAGTGATGATCTCCCTAATGAACAAATCATGAACATAGGGGATACTGACATTCACCTCTAGGAGATGTACTTTGATGCTGCGGCTTCCTCTAAAAGAGGAGAAAAACTATAATTTACTATTCCAAGAAAGGCAGGGGTAGGAATAGTTCTCTTAACTCCAGACAGCAATGTGATGATATTTTCATATCATCTGTCCAATCCTTGCACCAATAATGAAGCTGAATATGGGGCTCTTATTGCCAGTCTAGAGTTAGTCATTACTCTAAGCATCCAGAACATCAACATCTTCGAGGATTCTCATTTAGTTATCAACCAAAATGCTAGGTCCTATAAGGATATAAAGCCCAAGCTCCATCACTACCATAAGTACACCATGGAGTTGTTAACCCAAATCCCAGAGGTTACCAATTTATAAGATTCCTTGAGGAGAGAACATCATAGCGTGTGCTTTAACTAATCTTACCAAAGAGTTGGCATGTTCGGAGGATGAGTCCATATCAATAAAGATCCAAAATAGACAAGTCTTATCCCTTATTGATATTGAACTCATCAAAAAGTGCTCTCTTGAAGGGGAGGTTGTCATTGACAAAAAGGATGAGGAGTTAAGTTGGAGGAAACCATTCATGGATTACATAAATAAAGGCAAACTACCTTTAATGAAGTCCTAAGCCCATCAGATTAAGCAGAGAGCACTTTCTTATGTTCTTGTGGATGGTGTCTTGTGTCGGTGTACTTTCGATCATATGTGGTTACGTTATTTAGACAAGCACAAAGCCCGTAAGATCATGATTAAGGTACACTCAGGATTATGTGGAGCTAACCAATCTAGTTCGAAGATGAAAGCCAGGATCAAAAGACTAGGATACTACTAGCCATCGATGATCAAAGATTGCATGGATATGGCTAGGCGATTCCATAAATATTAAATACACGGTGTGGTCCTACACCAACCACCCAACATTCTACATCTTACATTGGCCTCATTGCCATTCAAGTGTTGGGGTACTGACATAGTGGGTCCGATTCATCCTTCTTCTTTCAAGGGTCATTAGTTCATCTTAGCTGCTATTGACTACTTTTCCAAATGGGCGAAGGCAATTCTGCTCAGAGCAGTCACAGCTTAGCATGTGCTCCAATTTTTAAGAAACCATACTGTATATAGGTTTGGAGTGCCTCGATGAACTATATATGATAATGGTATTGTATTCAAGAGCACCAAGATCAACAACTTTGCCTGGAGATAGAGCATAGATTGGAGATATCTTACCATCAACTACCCGATGGAAAATGCCTTAGCAGAAGCCTTCAACAAAACTCTCATCTAAATACTGAATAAGTCACTTGACAACAATAAGAGACAATGGCATGAGCAGTTAGAATACTCCTTCAACAAAGCTTTATGGGCCTACCACACCACATATAGAACTCCAACTCAGTATACTCCTTTCTCCTTAGTGTATGGGTCTTAAGACGTTCTACCATTAGAATTCCAACTCTGATCACTTAGGATAACTATTGGAAGCAATATCACAATAGAGAAGAATGCCAAGTTGTGGTTAGAAGAGCTTAAAGGTTTGGAGAAGAGACGCCTATAGGCATGCAAAAACCTCAAGTTGTACAAAGCTAAAATGATTCAAGCTCACTACAAGTTGGTCCGTCCTAAAGTTTTTCAAGTAGGAGAGCTTATTTTAGTTCTAAAGAGATTGATTATTGCCCGTAGTAAGATGGGAGGCAAGTTTGAACCCACTTGGGAAGGCTCTTTTGCCATAGAGAAGGCCTACCAAAGAGGATCTTATCGACTTATTAATCATAAGGGAGAGAGCCCAATGCTTCCAATCAATAGGCTCTAATTAAAGAAATATTATAAATTATGTTTGAAAATTATTATCATCAATGAAAATTCCATTTTGAATTCAATCTCTTCCATGTTGAAAGTATTCTTATTTATGAATCTGCCATGATTTGCTTAGGGTAGATATAAGGAACCCGAGCTGCATTCTATCCTTCATAGATACAACACAAACACAAACTACACAACAATCACATATCATTTTTCTCAGGCTACTATGAGTTGTGATAACGCCCTTAGCGACACTCACTCAGTAGCTACTCCAAGTTGGGTTCATGTGCTACCCTGCTAGTGTGTCACCCCAGTGGTCTTCTTGCTTTGGAGGATGTAAGTCTACTAAGCTTTCCTTCTTACTTGCCACTACACCTGATACCTTGTTAGTTTGGTAAGCCTTACTACATGGCTAATAAGCTATCTAATGTTGTCTTCATTTAAGAGGATGTGATTATGCTATACTTTCTTCTTGGATTAGCCTTCGTGCATTGATTAGGTCAAGTATATTTGTGGTTTAGTATAAGTCCCCTAGTGGCTCCTTCCCTCCTGATTGCTTCAAGTCCAGGTCTAGTCCAATCTCGAGGCTCCCCGCTTTGTAGTCGCTCTAGGTCAGATAGAATATATCCCGTCGATGATAGACTATCCCGATGATCAATTCCATTGGAAAGTTGTAAGCCTACACGATTTCTTTCCAGATTTATTATTGCACACAGACGTGCACCTTAGGTTGGTTATTTCTCATTATGCTGATAGATACACCACTCATGCTGATGGATACACCTTAGGTTGGTTGGTTCTTGCACCTTAGGATACACCACTCATGGTAGATGTAAATCTCCTACACTTTCTCCATGAGTTGTCAACCGTACACCTATAAGCTTTCTTTTACAGAGCTTAGGATAATGTCCCTAGCACCACCTCCACTGTGGGCCCTATATTTGGATCATGTCCTTTGCGACCCTATTTAGACACTACCCCGGTTACTATCGGATTGGACAATTCCTCTTTCCTAGTAACCACCCCTATAGTTGGAGAATCCATCCTATGGATGTGTAGATTCTCCCTTGGTCTAGTAAATCTGAGATAGGTCAAGGTCAACGTAGCCCCTTTTAGTGTGGTCCCTCATACACCAATAGGGTCCACATAAAGATTTAAATAAAATATATATTCACTTGTGGATTAGAAGGAAACCCTTAGTGGTACCTTTTCCCAAGCAGGCATCCTATTTTAAGGTAGTGTCAGTAAAACTCTCTATAAGAATCAACTAATTACTCTTAAGTTGATATAAGTCCCCAGTGGCATTCACTCAGTGGTCACCCTAAAGTCAGGTTTAATTTGTTATACTACCAACAGGTCACCGTAGCAGTTATTCTTTGCTTTAGAAGATGTAAGTCTGCTATGCCTTCTTCCTAGCACAGCCATTGCACACTCATAGGAAACCCTTTAGGCTGGCTAGCTCTATCCCATGGCCAGTAGACTATCCCTTTGGATTTGTAAATCTAAGATAGGACAAGTCTGATATAGCCCCTTCTTAGTGGGTTCATCGCACACCGACATGGACCAAATTAAATCTATCAAATTTGACCAAGCTCAAATCCCCAACGGATATGCCCTCAATTCGAAATCAAACTAAACCAAACAAACCATATCAAATCACATGAAATTAAGATAAAATTAATTCTAACTACTTTTGAGTTGACATAAGTCCCTAGTGGCATTCACTCAGTAGTCGCTCTAGGTCAGGTTCAATTTATTGTGCATCCCCAGCAATTATTCCTCGCTTTAGAAGATGTAAGTCTGCTATGCCTTCTTCTTAAAACTATCTTTGCACATAGAAGGCAACCCCTTAAGTTGGCTAGCTCTACCCCACAATCAATGGACTATTCCTTTGGATTTGTAAACCTGATGTACGTCAAGGCTGATATAGCCCCTTCTCAGTTGGTTCATTGCACACCGATATTTTCCATACATTAACTCAGATTAAATTAAAACCAATCTGATTTTCCCTAGTGGAGTTAAATTACACCCTTCCCCCCAGTGGAGCCCCAAATTATATGCAAACAAGTCAAGCAAACAAATCAAATTCAAAACCAACCTCCCTAGTGGAGCCAAATTAAACTAACTCCCCCAGTAGAGTCTAAATCAAAGAAATCTAACCAAACTCCTATTCCCAGTGGATACATCCCCAAACAAATTTTTGAAATAAGACTCAAATCCCAATCCCAACGGATAGCCTGAACTTGCTTCCCTAATGGAAGGTTCATAAACCCGATCCACAATGGACTCGAGCCCATATCTCTATTAGCTATGCATCCACATTAATTAAAATAAAACAAATTAGTTAATTCGATCTTAATCCCCAGTGGATTATAGATTCTTATCCCCAACAGATCTTTTTTCCACAAATCATATAATCAAATCAAATTCAAACCTTATCCCCCAAGCAGATTTTCTTCTTCTATGCCGTCAACATAGACCCCTCACATTTCATGTCCAATGCATGTGTGATCCCCTGACCGATCTCCCTCCATGTCCTTGACATGGAATTCTCATCAAATCTTATTTCTTCTCTTATGCACACCTTTAATAATTCAACCAAAAGCCTAAAAATGTATTCATTCAAATTACATCATTTTAATATTTTAATCAACATTATATAATTTGTGATGGTGTAAGCATAAACTAACTATACAATATCATGCTAAACATATTCTAGTGTGAATTAACACACTATATTATATTATAATAAATAATGTTATATTATAATTTGCTATAATATAATATATTGCCTAACATTACACCTCATTAGAATTACTTAAAAGGAACAAATAACAAAATTTTCTCAAAATATGAGTAATGTTTATTTTAGATGAAAAATTATTATTTTTATATTAGAAATGGTACAAAATAGCATAAATTTTGTGTTTCTTCTTTGTGTGTGCCATGTATTTGGCCAAATTCTTCCATCTTAACCTTCAAATTAACATTTTTTTTTAGTTTTGACCCAATGTATTATAACAAAAGTAAAACATACTAAAATGTACAATAACATTTAGTAACACACCACCACATTCACATATATGTGAAGTTATATTATTATGTACATTATATTTTAATATGCTTTCATATAATATATTATCTTACATTACACCTTAAAATGAATCACATTAAGCAAAAAATTTATAAAATTTGGTTTAAAAATGAACATTTATTTTGGATTCAAAATTCCATTCTTTTGATTACACATCATAGCACACCCCCAATGATGTTCCCTAAATCTTACCTTAAATTTGGCCAAATCTCATCATCTCAACCTATAAATTAGTATTTTTATGAATTATACCAGTACAAACTCTACTACATCATACTATAACAAACTAAAATATGTTAAACAATAAGTAGTAATACACAGTAGTATGCTATAATGCATGATGCTACACTATGTTATGGAACCCTATATTATAATACACTATAACATATTATATTGCATATCACATCAGAAGGGATTGCTTAAGAAAAAAATCATAAAATTAGTCTAAATAATAAAAATGAAATATTTTGTTAAATTGGAATAATATATTATGATGCCATGCTCTAACAATTATGAATTTGGCCAAATTTCACCATTTTAAAGTCTAAATCAACATTTTTATAAATAATGCTAGTGTAGGCTCGACTGCATGATTATAAAATACTAAATGAATTTAAAATGCCCTGAACAACATATTATGATATATGGTGTTATACTATGCTACAACATATAATATTTATTTAGAACATAAAATCTTACTTTTTATAGTAATAGTGGTGTAGCACACCTTTAGTACTAAAACCTAATTCCCACTTCAACTTTAAGAAATTTCATCATCTAATTTATTAAATCAATATTTTAATGATTTATATTAATATAGACTATAGGGCATAATACCATAATATACTAAAACAATTTAAAACATCTTATAACATCCAAAAACACATCACTAAATGCTCAAATATAGGATGCTATATTATACTATAATACATGGTTTTATAAAATGATTTAGGGTTAGGGTTTAGGGCATTCAAATCTCTAATAAGCAAGGGAAATTCTCTTGAAGACATTTTCTTTAGCTACAATAACTACATTAGCATTAGGTCATTCTTTAAATCTACTCCTAATGACATCTTTATTCAAGGTTTATCGTTAAGGTTTAGGGTTGTTATAGGGTTTAGAGTTTAGGGCTAGTTTAGGGTTTAGGACTTAGGGTTAGTTTAGGGTTTAGGGTTTTGGGTTTAGAGTTTAAGGTTTAGGGTTTGGGGTTTATGGTTTAGAGTTTAGGGTTATCAATTTTAAGGTTTAGGGTTTATGGTTTTAGGGTTTAGGGTTTAGGGTTTAGAGTTTTAGGGTTTTAGGTTTGGAGTTTAGGGTTTAGGGTTTAGAGTTTAGGGTTTAGTGTTTAGGGTTTAGGGTTTTTAAGATTTAGGGGTTTGGGTTTTGGGTTTTGGTTTTAGGATTAGGTTTATATTTTAGTTTAGGGTTTAAGGTTTTTTTCTAACAGAGAACAAATTCAGATTCAACATTTCTTCTTTTTGATTTCATCAACTAAGTAGCACCCCAAGTATTCTAAGACACAAGTGACGATGTAGATAAAAAATGAGCACCCATAGAGCAAATCAAAAACCCTAGATAGGTACAACCATCTTTACTATAAAGACATACTTCCATAAGCAGCAAATCAGATCAGTCGTTCATCAAATTCTCTAATTCTCATCAGAACCACCCTCACCACTCGAGTAGTGAAATTCGCTATCATATCCCCGATCTCTCCCTCTGCCACCACCACAGCTGTTTCCTCTATCGCTCCTCCTGCCTCCACAACCACCACTACTCTGACCACTACCTCCATATCCACCAGCACCTCTAGATTCCCCACCACCACTGTGATAATATCGACCTCCGCCTTCAACACCACTACAAGATCTAGACTGAGCCTAGTTTATGATGATGTTTCTGCCATCAACGTTCTTCCCATTCTTAGGGTTTAGGGTTTAGGGTTAGTTTAGTGTTAATTTAGGGTTTAGGGTTTAGGGTTTAGGGTTTAGAGTTTTAGGTTTTAGGGTTTAGGGTTAGGGTTTAGGGTTTAGGATTTAGGGTTTAGGGGTTAGGGTTTTAGGGTTTAGGGTTTAGGGTTGTAGGTTTGGGGTTGTAGGTTTAAGGTTTAGGGTTTAGGATTTAGGGTTTCAAGTATTTTTATTTTAATTAAGTAAACCTGTAGGTTTATGTTTATTTAGTTTATTATTTCTTTATTTGAGTTTATTTTATTTTTTATTTTCATTAAGTTTATTTTTTTTTTTTATTTAGTTTAGTTTATTTATTTTAAGTTTATTTATTTCAGTTTAGGGATTTTATTTTGGTTTATTTTTTAAGTTTAAGTTTATTTTTTAGTTGAGTTTAATTTTTATTTAATTTTTTAAGTTTAGGTTTAATTTTTATTTTTAGGTTTAGGTTTATGTTTTTATTTTATTTTTTTAGGTTTAGGTTTAGGTTTAGTTTAGTTTAAGCTTAGATTTAGGTTTTATTTATTTTAGTTTTGGTTTAGGTTTATTTTATTTTTATTTTAC
Source organism: Cymbidium sinense (assembly GCA_021442155.1). NCBI lineage: Eukaryota > Viridiplantae > Streptophyta > Magnoliopsida > Asparagales > Orchidaceae > Cymbidium > Cymbidium sinense. Next base: position 311,449,593 of record CM038214.1, on the reverse strand, counting down.
GTTTAGGTTTTTTTTAGTTTAGGGTTTAGGTTTTATTTTTTCTTTGTTTTGGTTTTATTTTAAGGTTTATTTTTTAGGTTTAGATTTTTATTTAGTTTTTATTTTATTTTATTTTAGGTTAATTTTATTTTTATTTTACATTTAGTTTTAATTTTATTAAGGTCTTTTATTCCTAGGTTTATTTTATTTTATTTAGTTTAATTTAGGTTTTTCTTTATTTTATTTTAGTGTATTTCTATTTTTATTTTATTTTATTTTCAGGGTTAGGTTTAGGTTTTAGTTTAGGTTTTTATTTTATTTTCTTTTTTTTCCTATTTAGGATTAGGTTTTTTATTTATTTTATTTTTAGGTTTTATTTAGTTTAGAGGTTAGGGTTTAGGGTTTTGGGTTTTAGGGTTTGAGGTTTAGGGTTAGGGTTTAGGGTTTAGTGTTTAGGCTTTAGGATTTAGCATTTTTAAGGTTTAGAGTTTGTGCTTTAGGTTTTAGTGTTTTTAAGGTTTACGGTTTAGGGTTTAGGGTTAGTTTAGGGTTTAGGGATTAGGTGTTTCAGATTTAGGGTTTAGGGTTTAGGGTTAATTTAGGGTTAAGCATTTAGGGTTTAGGTTTATGGTTTAGGTTTAGGGTTTTTTAGGGTTTAGGATTTAGGATTTAGGGTTTAGGGTTTAGTGTTAGTTTTATGGTTTTTTTTAAGAAAAAATTAAGTAAATGAGTAGGTTTAACTTTATTTAGTTTATTTTTATTTATTTTAGTTTATTTTATATTTTTAATTTTATTTAGGTTTATTATTTGTTTTTATTTAGTTTGGTTTATTTATTTTAGACTTATTTTTTTTGGTTTAGTTTTTTTTATTTTAGTTTATTTTTTAGGATTAGGTTTAAGTTTAGGTTTATTCTTTAGTTGGCTTTTATTTTTATTTTATTTTTTTAGGTTTAGGGCTTTTCTAAGGTATAAGTATAGGGCTTTTTTTTTTTTTTAGGTTTAAGTTTTAAGTTTTTATTTTGAGATTATTTTTAGGCGTTATTTTTTAGTTTAGGTTTAGGTTTAATTTTAGTTTATTTTATTTTTTTTAATGTTTTAGTTTAGGTTTCATTTATTTTTGTTTAGTTTATTTTAGTTTGGGTTTAGGTTTTTTAAATTTTAGGTTTAGGTTTTTTGGGTTAAGTTTTATTTTTTATTTATTTTTACATTTTATTTTTAGGTTTATATTTTTGGTTTAGGTTTTTAGTTAGTTTTTATTTTTTTAGGTTTTTTTATTTTTTTTAGTTTAGTTTAGGTTTTTATTTATTTTATTTCATTTAGTTTTTAATTTATATTATTTTTTATTTTTTAGATTTAGGTTTAGGTTTAGGTTAGGTTTAGGTTTTAGTTTAGATTTTTATTTATTTTAGTTTGGTTTAGGTTTTATTTATTTATTTTATTTTTAAGTTCTATTTAGTTTAGGTTTAGGTTTTTAGTTATTTAAGGTTTAGGGTTTAGTGTTAGTTTAGGGTTTAGGGTTTAGTATTTAGGGATTATTCTTTAGGGTTTAGGGTTTAGGGTTTAGGTTTTAGAGTTTAGGGTTTAGGGTTCAGGGTTTAAGGTTTTAGGATTTATGGTTTAAGGTTTTAGGTTTTGAGGGTTTAGGGTATAAGTTATAGGTATAAGGTTTAGGTTTTAGTTTAGGGTTTACAGTTTTTGGTTTTTCTTTATTTTTAACATAGAATAAATTTAGATTGAACATTTCATCTTTTTGATTTCATAAACCTAGCAACACACCAAGTTTTCTAAGAAACAAGTGATGACATAGATAAAAAATGAGCACGCCTAGCGCAAATAAAAAACTCTAGATAACTACAATCATCTCTACTGTAAAGACAGTGTTCCATAAGCAACAGATCGGATCGGTTGTTCCTCATATTTGCCAATTCACATCTACCATCATATCCCTAATTTTTCCATTCACCACCAGCATGGTTGTAACCTTCGTCGCTCCTTCTGCCTCCATAACCACCACTGCACCGACCACCACCTTCAAATCCACTAGCACCTCCAGATCCCCCACCACCACTACGATAACCACCGCCTCTGCCTTCCCTCCAATGCCAGATCTAGACTAAGCCTGGTTGATGGTGATGTTCCTAACATCAAGGTTTGCCCATTCTTACAGTTTAGGTTTATTAGGTTTAGGGATTTAGGTTTAAAGTTACTTTAAGATTAGGTTTAGGGTATAGGGTTTAGGGTTTAAGGTTAGGGTTTAAGGATTAGGGTATAGGGTTTGGGTGTAGGGTTTAGGGTTTTGGGTTTATGGTTTCAGGGTTTATGCTTTTAGGGTTTAGGGTTTAGAATTAGGGTTTAGGGTTTAGGGTTTACGATTTAGGTTTTAGGATTTAGGGTTTTTTAGGGTTTTGGGTTTAGGGTTAGTTTTTAGGTTTAGGGTTTTGGGATTAGGGCTTATGGTTTAGGATTTTGGGTTTAGGGTTTTTTTATAAAAAAATGAAGTAAATCGGGAAGTTTAGGTTTATTTAATTTTTTTATTTATTTTAGTTTTTTTATTTTTTATTTTCATTTAGGTTTATTTTTTATTTTTATTTAGTTTAATTAATTTATTTAGTTTAGGATTTTTATTTTAGTTTATTTTTAAGGTTTAGGTTTATTTTTTAGCTGAATTTTATTTTTCTTTTATTTTCTAGGTTTAAGTTTTATTTTTTTTATTTTTAGGTTTAGGTTTAGGATTTTATTTTAGTTTTTTATGTTTAGGTTTTAGGGTTTTATTTTAGGTTTATTATTAGGTTTTATTTTTTAGTTTAGGTTTAGGTTTATTTCTAGTTTATTTTTTTATTTAGTTTAGGTTTAGGTTTAGGTTTAGGTTTTATTTATTTTAGTTTAGTTTATTCTAATTTAGGTTTAGGTTTATTTTATTTTGTTTATTTTCTTTTCTTTTTTATTTTAGGTTTAAGTTTAGTTTAGGATTTAGTTATTTTTTATTTATTTTTTATGGTTTATTTTTAGGTTTAGGTTTTTATTTAGTTTTTATTTAATTTAATTTTAGGTTTAATTTTTATTTTGTTTAGTTTTTATTTTATTTTTGTTTTATTTTTAAGTTTATTTTATTTTTTAGTTTAGTTTAGGTTTTATTTATTTTAATTTAGTTTAGATTTGATTATTTTATTTTATTTTTAAGGTTTAGGTTTAGGTTTAGGTGTTATTTTATTTTATTTTCTTATTTTGGCTTATTTTATTTTATTTTAGGTTTTATTTAGCTTAGGTTTAGGTTTTTATATTTTTAGGTTATAGGGTTGAGGGTTTAGGGTTTAGGGTTTAGTGTTTGGAGTTTAGGGTTGTAGGTTTAGGGTTTAGGGTTGAGGGTTTAGGGTTAGTTTTAGGGTTTAGGATTTAGGGTTTTGGGTTTAGGGTTTAGGGTTTAGAGTTTAGGGTTGTATGTAGGGTTAGGGTTTAAGGTTTAGTGTTTAGGCTTTAGGGTTTGGGGTTTTTTTGGTTTATGGTTTATGGTTTAGGGTTAGAATATGGTTTAGAGTTTAGGCTTTAGGCTTTAGGGTTTAGGGTTTAGGGTTTTTTTAGGGTGTAAAGTTTAGGCTTTTAGGGTTTAGGGTTTTGAGTTTAGGGTTAGGATTAGGGTTTAGGGTTTTTTTAAGGAAAGTTTAGAATTTTATTAATATAAAAGAAAAGGATATAATGTCTTTAGTAGGGGTAAAGGTCAAAAATCTATTGCTCTCAGAGCTACAAGGAACCTAAAGAGCTAAATCCCCATCTAAGTACAATGGAAAAATAAATAGAAAAAGCAACATCTAAAAAACCAAAAGAGGAAAAGACATAGATTAAGACTAATATAATATAAGTAAAAAATAGTCAAAAAACTAGTCAATAGTGGCTCATGATCCCTTTTGGGAGGCAAGATAGCAAGATCCACATCAATAGCTCTTGAGTTGACTGAGTAATGATCATTCCATCTGAAAAGTTCCAACCTGTAAAAGAAATATGCAAAACACTACAAAGGCAATAGTCATAGCTAACAAGAATAAGGATAAAGAAATAAATTAGAGAGAGTTGAGAAAGGAAAGGCTCAGGCTCAGTTAAGATCATCTCAAGAGGCAATAATGCATATGAGCATCCAAACATCCTAAAAAGGGTTACATTCATATGCAATGCTACAAACCAAAAGAGAAGATATGGGTAACATCAAGGCCATCATAAACATCATACATGATACAAGCCAACATCAAAAGAAAGCAGACCAAAAGATTCCAGAACCTACATTAGCAAATAAAGAAGCTTGCAATAGCAAATAAAGAAATAGCTGGCCAGCAGCCAGCCAATAGCCAAACAACAAAAAAAACCATAGCAAATCGATCACAAATAGCCAGCCACCCAGAAGATACAATAAGGTCAGTGACAGAGCCACCACCAGCAAGGAAGAATTCAAAGGTAGAAGCTAATTCAGAAGCATAACAATAGCAAATATAGCAGCTCAGAAAGAGACTAAAATAAAATAAAAAATATCAACAACCATCATTCATATAGACATCAAAGCTCCAAGCATGGGAGAGCCATAACCAGTCATCAGTAGATACTAGACCAATCTAAGTAGAAAAAAGGATGCCATCAATCCAGCAGGCAGTGACAAAAAGCCACTAGGTATTAGCCACCAATAAAATTAGCCATAATTTGGTCAGGAATGAAAAAATCATGAAGCAGCTATCCTCATGCCAATCAAAAGAGAAAATAGTCAACCAACAGGAATTGCCAACACAAACTAAGAGAAATAACCAAAAAGTATTGAAAATACCAAAGCTAATCAAATCCTAAAGAGACCAACAACTGCCACTCAATAACCAACCATAGAGAGGATCCAATATCGGGGTACCATAAAACAAAAGACTAACCCAAAAGAGCCCAAAATAGGTGGAAAAATTAGTAGGCATAGCCACAACCCTCCTAGAGATCATAAAATAACCAAAAATAAAAATTTTAGTCACCCAACAGACAAACAACCAAGGGAGAAAAACCAAGGAGGGCCACCCAACCACCAACAGTAAATGAGGAAGGAGAAAAAATAGGCCAGAGGAAAGCAAAGTCCCTCCAACCCCCATAGATCAAGCAATCACCACAAAAGAGAATATAGAAAATAAAACTAAGGAGCTACCACCAATCCACCAATCTAAGGAAAAATGTTTTATTTAGTTTATTTATTTAGTTTATTTACTTTTTTTAGTTTATTTAGGTTTAGGTTTTAATTTCAGTTTATGTTTATGTTTAGGTTTTATATTTAAGGTTTAAGTTTAGGTTTATTAAGTTTTAGTTTATTTAGATTTAGGTTTATTTATTTATTTTATTTTAGTTTAGGATTGTTTTTATTTCAGGTTTAAGTTTAAGTTTTATTTTATAGTTTATTTAGTTTTATTTTTATTTAGGTTTAGGTTTAGATTTTATGTTTTTTATTTTAGGTTTAGGTTTATTTTATTTTAGTTTATTTTATTTAGTTTAGTTTTTTTTTATTTTATTTTATTTAGGTTTAGTTTAGGTTTATTTTATTTTATGTATTTTCATTTAGTTTTATTTTATTTTAGTTTAGGTTAATTAGGTTTAGGTTTAGGTTTAGGTTTAGTTTAGTATTTTTATACATAGGTTTAGGTATTTTTATTATTAGTTTTTATAGGTTTAGTTTAGTAGATTAGGTTTTTTTATTTATAGTTTAGGTCAGTTTAGGATTTATTTTATTTATTTGTTTTATATTTTATTTATTTATTTAGTTTTAGGTAGTTTTAGGTTTATTTAGTTTTTTAGGTAGGTTTAGGTTTAGGTTTAGTTTAGTATTAATTTATTTAGTTTAGGTTTTTATAGGTTTTATTTATTTATTATTTAGTTTAGTTAGGTATTTAGATTTAGGAGTTTAGTTTTATATTTAGGTTTAGTTTTATTTATTTAGTTTTCATAGGTTTATTTTAATAGTCTATTTAGTTTAGTTTAGATGTATTATCAGTTTAGGTTTTATTTATTTAGTAGGTAGATTTGGCTCAGATTTAGTAAGTCATTTAAGTTTAGTTGGTTTAGTTTATTTTATTTTTTTTATTTAGCTCAGTTTAGGTTTTGGTTAGTTAGGTATTTATTTTATTATAGTTTAGGTTTTTATTTTTAGTTTTTTGTCACGCCAGATCAGCACAGGTTTTTATTTTATCTTAACTCATTTAGTAGTTTAGTCAGGTTTAGGTGTTTTTTTAAGTTTATTTTGAGGTTTAGTTTATTTAATTTAGGTTAAGATTTAGGTTTATTTATTTAACTTATTTAGGTTTGTTTTTTAGTTTATTTATTTAACTTTACATTTTGATTTTAATTTATTTAGATCAGGTTTTAGTTTATTTAGAGGTTTAGTTTTTTTATAGGTTTCAGTTGGTTAGGGATTAGCTCAGTTAGGGGTTTAGGGTAGTTGGCCTTAGGGTGGTAGGGTAGGAGGGTTTAGGTGTGGATTTAGCGTTTAGGTAGTTTTTGAATTTTCAAGAAAAAAAGTAGGTTTAGGTTTATTTATTTTACTAATTTTATAATTTATTTAGGTTTATTCTTATTCTTATTAGTTTAGTTTATTTATTTAAAATTTATTTTAGTTTAGTTTAGGTTTTATTTTATTTTATTTTTAGGTTTATTATTTTATTTTAGTTTTATTTTATTTTATTTTTAGGTTTAATTTTAGGTTTAGTTTTATTTTTTTTTTAGGTTTTATCAGGTTTATTTTAGGTTTTATATCTTAGGTTTATTTTAGTATTTTTATTTTATTTAGTTTAGTTTAGTAGTTTAGTTTTTAGATTTTTTTAGGTTTAGGTTGATTTTGGTTTAGGTTTAGCTCAGTGGCTTTATTCATTTAGGTTTAGGTTTTATTTTAGTTTAGTTTATGTTTTATTTTATTAGGTTTAGTTTATTTTATTTTATCTTTAGTGTTTTTAGATCTTGTAGGTTTAGGTTTAGTTTTTTAGGTCATTTAGGTTTAGTTAAATTTAGTTTAGTTTAGTTTATGTATTATTTAGGTTTAGGTTTTATGTTTAATTTTTAGCTTTTAGTTTTCATTTAGGTTTAAGTTTATTTTATTTTATTTATTTAGTTTAGTTTAGTTTATGATTAGATTTAGGTTATTTTAGTTTAGTTTAGGTTTTTTATTTAGGTAGTTTAGTTTAGGTTTAGATTTAGGATTTTATTTAGTTTATTTTTAGATTTATTTAGGTCATTTAGGTTTAGTTTAGGTTTGATTTTATTTATTTTATGTTTAGGTTTTTTAGTTTATCCAGTTAGTGGTTTTGTGGTTTCAATTTAGTTTTTTGTGGTAGTAGGGTTTAGGTTTTTGTGGTTTAGTGTAGTGGTTTTGGATTTTAACAAATTAAGCAAAACCGCTAGATTGAGATTTATTTAGTTTATTAAGTCATTTTATATTTTATTTAGTTTATTTCTTTATTTTAGTAGTTTAGTTTATTTATTTTAAGTTTATTTATTTTAGTTTGTTTTTATTTTTATTTCATAGTGTAGATTTATGTTTATTTTTTAGTTTTGTTTTATTTTTATTTTATTTTTTAGGTTTAGGTTTTTTTTTTAGATTTAATTTTATGTTTTTTTTAGGTTTAGGTTTTAGGTTTTCATTTTAGGTTTATTTTTAGGTTTCATAATTTAGTTTAGGTTTAGGTTTTTTAGATATATTTTATTTTATTTAGTTTATGTTTGTTTTAGTTTAATTTTGGTTTAGGTTTAGGTTTTATTTTAGTTTAGTTAATTTTAGTTTAGGTTATTTTATTTTATTTTAGGTTTAAGTTTTTTTTTAGTTTGTGATCTATTTTATGTTGTATTTATTTTAGGTTATATTTTAGGTTTATTATTTTAGATTTAAGTTTTATTTAGTTTTTTATTTTATTTTCTATTATTTTATTTTATTTTAGGTTTAGTTTATTTTATTTTATTTAGTTTTATTTTATGTTTTAGTTTCATTTAAGTTTTTATTTATTTTACTTTAGTTTAGTATTTATAATTTTATTTTATTTTATTTTTAGGTTTAGGTTTAGGTTTAGGTTTTTGATTTATTTATTTTATTTATTAGGCCAGGTTTATTTTATTTTATCTTTTTAGGTTTATTTAAGTTTAGTTTGGCTCAGTGGTTTAGGTTTTTAGTTTGGGTGGGAGCCCAGGTCTGCAGCCCAGGATAACCAGTTAGGGCCCAGGGTTTGGGTATAGGTTTAGGCCTGTGGTCTGGGATGGTTTGGGAGGCCCAGTATTTAGGGCCCAGGTGTGGTCATTTTATAGTAGGAGCTCAGTCTGGGTATGTTTAGGGCCCAGGTGTGATCCATGGAGGGTCAGTCAAGTTTCACATGGTTTAAAATAGTTAGGGCCTTTATTTAGTGCCCAGGTTTGTGGAGTGGTAGCCCAGGTCCGTTTAGGGCCTGGGTGGCCCAGGTTTATGGTCTGAGTTGAAGATCAGGCTCAGGTCTTTATCTTAGCCTTTCATCTTAGCTCAGTATGCCCATTTATTAGTTGCAGCCCAGGGTTTAACGTTAGTTTTAGGGGTGTAGGGTTTGGGTAGGGAGGTCAGGTTAGGGTAGGCCTGTTAGGAGTTTAGGCCCAGGGCCTGGAGTTTTGGGTCAGTGGTGAGTTTATTTATTTTAGTTTTATTTTAGTTTAGGTTTACGTTTTATTTGTTCATTTTTAGTTTTGGTTTAACATTTTGGTTTCATTTTATTTATTTTTTGGTTTTTATTTTTAGGTTTAAGTTTTATTTAGTTTTATTTTATTTATTTATTTATTTTATTTTATGTTTAGTTTCTATTTTAGTTAGTTTTTCTATTTCTAAGTGTATTTTATTTTTTAATTTAGATTAGTTTTAAACTTTTTATTTTATTTTAATTTTAGTTTTAGGTTTATGTTTAGGTTTAGATTTAGGTTTTAGCTTAGGATTTTATTTTATTTTATTTTATTTTAATTTTATATAGCTGTAGGTTTATTTATTTATTTTATTTTAAAGTTTTATTTAGTTTAGGTTTAGGCTTTTAGTGTCTTTAGTTTAGGGTTTAGGGAGGTTTATTTATTATACTTAGGTTTATGTTTATATTATTTATTTTAGATTTTTTCTTTATAGTTTAGGTTTATTTTATTTTATTTTAGTTTAGTTTATTTAGGTTTAGGTTTAGGTATTTTATTTTGTTTAATTTTAGTTTTGGTTGGGTTTATTTTTTTAATTTATAGTCTTTTAGGGTTTATTTGATTTTTTATATTTTAGTTTTTTTTAGGTTTTTTTATTTAGTTTTATTTTATTAGGTTTATGTATTTATTTTAGGTTTAGTTTATTTAGATTTTAATTTTAGTTTATTTTAGGTTTAATTTAATTTATTTTAGTTTATTTTTATTATATTATTTTAAGTTTAGGTTTAAGTTATACAATTTAGTTTTTTATTTATTTTATTTTATTGGTTTAGGTTATTTATTTATTTTTATGTTTATCAGTTTAGGTTTTATCTGTGGTTTAGGGTTTGTTTAAGGTTTGGGCTTGTGGTTTAGCATTTAGGGTTTAGTGGAGGGTTTGTGGTATTTAACGTTTAGGGTTTAGGGTTATAAGTGTTTAGGGTTTAGGGTTTGGGTTGTGTATTAGGTCCTGTTGTGTTTTAGTTTAGGGTTTAGGATTTTCAATTTTTTAGAGAACTAATCTGATTCAACATTTCTTCTTTTGAATTCATCAACCAAGTAACCTCCAAGTTTTCTAAGACACAAGCGATGACATAGATAAAAAATGAGCACACATAGAGCAAATAAAAACCATAGATAATTAGAACCATCTATATTATAAAGACATAGTTCCATAAGCAGCAGATCGGATCAACCATTCTTCAATTTCTCTAATTCCCATCAAAACTACACCGACCTCTCGAGTAGTGAGATGCTCCATCATATCCCTCCGCCACCACCATGAATGTAACCTCCGTCGCTCATCCCGCCTCCATAACCACCACTGCCCCGACCACCACCTCCATATCCACCAGCACCTCTAGCTCCCCTATCACCACTATCATAATCGTCGTCTTCACCTTCACCTCCATCGCCAGATCTAGACTGTGCCTGGTTAACGTTGATGTTCCTGCGGTTAAGGTTCTACCTATTCTTAGGGTTTAGGTTAATTAAATTTTAGGGTTTAAGTTTATTTACTTAATTTATTGAGTTACTTTAGGTTTAAGTTTTTGGATCAGGTTGTGGTTTGGGGTTTAAGGTTTAGGGTTTATGCTTTTGGTAGTTTTAGGGTCAGGATCAAGGTTTATGGTTTGGGGTTTGGGGTCAGGATTTTTCAGTTTAGGTTTTAGGGTTTAGTTTAGTGCTCAGCTGTGGTTTAAGGCTCTGGTTTAGGGTCTGTGTCAGTTTATTTAGGTCAGTTCGTGGATGGTTTAGTGGTTTTGTGGTTTGTAGGGGTGGGGTTTAGGGTTTGTGGTCAGGGGGTTTATGGTTAGTCAGGGATTAGGAGGGTTTATGCCAGGGGTTGGGGTTTAGGATGTGGTTTATGGTTTAGGGCTCAGGGTTTGTGGTCAGGGTCAGTGTGGTTTCAGGTTTAGTTAGTTTGGTTTAGGGTCCTGGGGTTTAGGATTTAGAATTAAGTTATTTTTAAAATAATTACAAAACCATAGGTTTAGTTTATTAGTTTATTTGTTTATTTTTATTTTTTAGTTTATTATTATTTTATTTAGTTTTTTATTTTTGTTTATTTTAGGTTTAGGTTTATTTTTAGTTCAGTTTTATTTTATTTATTTTTTTTTTTATGTTATATTTTTTTATTTTTTTAGGTTTAGTTTAGGTTTTTATTTTATTTTTTTTAGGTTTGGTTTATTTTATTTTAGGTTTATTTTAGGTTTTATGGTTATTTTTTAGGTTAAGGTTTATTTTTAGTTTATTTTGTTTTATTTAGTGTAGGTTTAGGTTTAGGTTTAGTTTATTTTAGGTTTAGGTTTAGGCTTAATTTATTTTAGTTTAGGATTATGTTTATTTTATTTTATTTTTATTTTAGTTTTAGTTTTATTTTTTACTTTAGGTTTTAGGTTATATTTTTTATTTACTTTTAGGTTTTAGTTTTTTATTTTATTTTTTATTTTTATGTTTTTATTTAATTCTTATTTAATTTAGTTTTAGGTTTTTTTAATTTTCATTAGTTTTAATTTATTAAGGTTTATTCTTAGGTTTATTTTATTTTAGTTGTTTTTAGGTTTAGTTTAGGTTTTATTTATATTTATTTTATTTTTATTTAAATTTAGGTTTTATTTATTTTATTTTTTTTATTTAGTTTAGGTTTAGGTTTTTTAGGTTTAGGGTTTAGGGTTTAGGATTTAGGGTTTTAGGGTTTAGGGTTTAGGTTTAGGTTTACCATAAGAGAATGACCTAATCCCCATCTTAGCGAGGAGACCAGCCTTTGAGGATCCCACCTTATGACCTTTTTTAATCAGCTCAATCATGGTGATAATTTCAACAGTACCTTTATTGATCCTAGTTGGGATGTTGAGAACCTGGAAGAAAGAAGTCGGTGAATGATCCAGACTAGTGTTGCCTGGACGAACACAACATCAATAGGTGCAACAAGACCAACATGGGCAGGAGCACCAACTTTGTATTTCGCAACCTCTTCGTTGACTTCTTTAAGATCACCTTTCGTAAAAATTAGGTCAACCGGGGTTTAGGGTTTATGCTTTTAGGGTTTAGGGTTTAGAGCTAGGGTCTAGGGTTTAAGGTTTATGGTTTAGTGTTTAGGGTTCTGGTTTAAGGTTTAGGGTTTTTAGGGTTGTAGGTTTAGTGTTGTAGGTTTATGGTTTAGGATTTAGGGTTTAGGTTTTTTAAAAAAAATTAAGTTAATGTAGTTTATTTAGTTTATTTATAATATTTTATTTATTTTAGTTTATATTATTATTATTTATTTAGGTTTATCTTTATTTTATTTAGTTTAGTTTATTTGTTTTTAGTTTAGGGTTTTTATTTTAGTTTACTTTTTAGATTTAAGTTTATTTTTTAGTTGAATTTTATTTTTGTTTTATTTTATAGGTTTAGGTTTTATTTTGTATTTATAGGTTTAGGTTTAGGTTTTTATTTTATTTTTTTAGGTTTAGGTTTTATGTTTTTATTTTAGGTTTATTTTTAGGTTTTATTCTTTAGTTTAGGTTTAGGTTTATTATTAGTTTATTTTATTTTATTTAGTTTAGGTTTAGGTTTAAGTTTAGTTTATTTTAGGTTTAGGTTTAGGTTTAGGTTTACTTTATTTTAGGTTTAGGCTTAAGTTTAGTTTATTTTAGTTTAGGTTTAGGTTTATTTTATTTTGTTTATTTTAGGTTTAGTTTTTTTTTTAGTTTAGGATTTAGGTTTTATTTTTTTATTTATTTTTAGGTTTATTTCTTAAGTTTAGGTTTTTATTTTATTTTTATTTTAAGTTTATATTATATTTATTTTACATTTAGTTTTTATTTTATTTAGGTTTTTTATTCGTAGGTTTATTTTATTTTTTAGTTTCGTTTAGGGTTTAGGTTTTTTTTAACTAAAAGTAATTTATTACTCAGAAAAATTGGTACAAGAAGACCATTTTAGAGACTAAACTCAAAAAGAAAAAAAACTACTGCTCAAATGAGCTGTAGGAAAATCCTAAAGAGCTTAGTCCCTAAATTACTTCATTAAAGCGCAATAAAGAAAAAAAAACAAAGATGAAACTAAAAAAGCCAAGTAAAAGACAACAAAAGTGGAAGAATCCATGAGCTCTCCTCCAAAGATGAAATCCATAAGAAAAGGAAACCTGCAACCTACAACTGAAGACAACTCCAACCATCTAAGAAAAAAGAGACCGTCAGTAAGACTCTAGCTCCCTCCAAGAAGAAGAAGAGACCAATTGAAAAAGAGAACCTGCAACCTACAAGAAATCTCAGCCTGAAAGAGATTAGAAAACAAAAAGAGAAAAAAACTTAGGCTTAGATATGAGGAAAGAAGGATAATCACAATAATGAGGAGCATCAAATCCTAAGTGTATCCAGCTTCAAAGAAGGGTTACAAATAGGAAAAGTCACCCACATAAAATTTCAAGGAAAAAATCCATCATATCATCATATCCCACCAAAAAAAAATACAAACCTATCATAACCACCCGCCTAAAAGAAGTGAAGCTAAGGAAATAGAAAGAGAGAGAAGTACAACATATAAAATTAACATAAGGCAATCTAAACAAAACCAAATATGAACACCTCTTAGAAAAAGAGGGAGAAAAAAGCTCGAGCCCAAAAAAGAAAAAAAGAGCCCTCAAAGATAAAGCCAATAGAGCCCAACAACACCAATCCAAAGCCACCAAGGCACCAAGCAACAGAGTACAACAACACCAATCCAAAGCCACCAAGGCACCAACCAAAGAAAAGAAAACAATGCCACAATAGAGCACCCAAGAAAAATAAAAGAGAAGAGAACCAAACCAACAAACAGAAAAAAAAAGAAGAAGGCCGTAAAAAAAGTTAGAATAAAGAACTAGAGAAATAGAACCAATGGACTAACCACTTAAGGAAAAATTTAACCTACCACCAAAAAGAGAGAAAAAGCACCAAAAGAATAAAGAAAAAAAACAAAGATGAAACTAAAAAAGCCAAGTAAAAGACAACAAAAGTGGAAGAATCCACAGAGCTCCAAAAGAACCTCCAAAAAGATGAAATCCATAAGAAAAGGAAACCGCAACCTACAATCAAGACAACTCCAACCATCTAAGAAAAAAGAGACCTCAAGACTCTAGCTCCCTCCAAGAAGAAGAAGAGACCAATTGAAAAAGAGAACCTGCAACCTACAAGAAATCTCAGCCTGAAAGAGATTAGAAAACAAAAAGAGAAAAAAACTTAGGCTTAGATATGAGGAAAGAAGGATAATCACAATAATGAGGAGCATCAAATCCTAAGTGTATCCAGCTTCAAAGAAGGGTTACAAATAGGAAAAGTCACCAGCCACATAAATTTCAAGGAAAAAAATCCATCATATCATCATAGCCATCCCAGCCAAAAAAAATACAAACCTATCATAATAACCACCCAGCTAAAAGAAGTGAAGCTAAGGAAATAGAAAGAGAGAGAAGTACAACATATAAAATTAACATAAGGCAATCTAAACAAAACCAAATATGAACACCTCTTAGAAAAAGAGGGAGAAAAAAAGCTCAGAGCCCAAAAAGAAAAAAAAAAGAGCCCTCAAAGATAAAGCCAATAGAGCCCAGAACAACACCAATCCAAAGCCACCAAGGCACCAAGCAAACAGAGCCGACAACAACACCAATCCAAAGCCACCAAGGCACCAACCAAAGAAAAGAAAACAATCAACGCCAGACAATAGAGCACCCAAGAAAAATAGCCCAGGAAAGAGTAAGAGAACCAAACCAACAAACAGAAAAAAAAAGAAGAAGGCCAGAAAAAGTTAGAATAAAGAACTAGAGAAATAGCCAACCAATGGACTAACCACTTGCCAAGGAAAAAAATTTAACCTACCACCAGCAAAGAGAGAAAAAGCACCAACCAAAGAAAGGCAAGCCAATAGGAACAAAGCCACCAGCACAAAACCAACCAGCCAAATGGCACCAAAAAAAAAACCCAGAAAATAGGAAGCCAAAATCTCCAAGTCAGAAGGAGGAAAATTAGCCAAGAAACCAATACTCTAGCTAACAAGAAAACACACAACAAATGCTCAACCAACAGACAAAAAACCAGCCAAAAGTAAAAAACCTCCCAAGGATAGGAGAGATTATTTCCAAGAAGCTTTGGCACAAGTAACCCTCGGCAACTGAGGAGGGGCATAAATCTGAACACTTTTTTTCTTTTTCTTCTTGTAAATAGTTTTATAACCATGCCCTTTCTTCAAAAAAATCTCCATCCAAAAATGAATCAATATTATTATAAAAGGCATGGGGATCAACAGAAGCTATCAATTTCAAAGAAGAGCATTCAGAATTATCCACAACATTAGACAAAGCAAAATCAGAAATAGTATGCATTTCAAAATTAGAAGTAAAAGAAGGAGCGAAAATAGCTTTATTAAGAACACAATTATCAATATTTTCACCTTCCAACAAAATTTGAAGAGTCTCCTCCCTATCTTCATTCATAAAAGATGCAAGAGAAGCAGAATCTAGATTTTCAATACAATCATCATGAAAGGGATTAAAATAAGATTCAAATCCCTTAGAAACCCATAGTATATTATGAAAATTCTAAACATAATTACCTGCCATAAAAAACCATCATTTTGAACCGAAACATAACTATTCACAATGAGAGAATTGTCACAGGTATCTAAAGCTTATTTTTTAAAAGAAGGATCACCATATTAACAAGATTGTCAGGACCAGAAGTTAAAATATTAGAAATAAGAACATTCTTTTCACCACCATCTCAATCACAGAAAGCAAGGAAATAGCCTCTTTCCCATAATCTAAAGCACACATAGGAGAAAAAGAAATAATATCCAACTGATTGTAAGAAATGGTGTTAGCATCAACAATAATCGAACTATCATCATGAAAGGACTTTTGCACAACATCCAAACCATTAGAATCATTAACCATAGCCTCTAAAGTCTTCTCTTTAAGAGAATCATCAAAATAAACACTTAGAGCATGATTATTAGTTAAAACTTTTTCAAAAAAATCAAAATTACCTTTCACATTAGGAAAATCATTAATAGGTAAACCTTTTTCAGAAGATTCAAAAATTTGGTTTTGCAAAACATAAAAATTTTGAAAACCAGATTTTCCATTATCCAACTTGAGAGAATCATCAGTTTTTTCAACAATTGAATTCGTACTAGTGATTTTCCTCCTAAAAGACTTATGAGCAATAAAGCATTCAAAAATTTAATGCCCATGAATCTTACAATGATTAGAAAACATGGGAAAGTTCTCAAAAACAACTTTCTAAAAATAACTACATTTCTTCAAACCCAGCCAAATTTAGTATGTATATTTTTAGTAATATTAGTCTCTACAAGAGTTTTAGCAACATACGATCTAGAAGAAATAGTTTTTGCTTGATCAACTTGCAAAGGCCAACAAAAATTAGCCCAATAGCATAAAGAATCTGATGATTAAATGGATGAATCCACAAGTTAGATAAAGAAATCCAAATGGGAACAATAGGAGACTCTTCATTAACATCAAACATAGGCGTCCACTTCAGAATACACATTTTATAATTAAAAACATAGTAAGAATGCCAAGAAAAAAATTCTTATGTAATTAAGGTCATTAGAAAGTTTAATCAGAACATGCCTTGCATTAATCAGCCTAATAGAAAAAGAACAAGAGAAATTTAAGCTATGAAAAAAAGAATGAATATCTCCCATCTTTGGCTGTTTAAATGAAAACTTTACAATCAAAGAAAAAGCAAAAGGTTCAGCTAATCATTCAATATCGTCATCTGAAATCATAATTGTTTGAGTACCTTTAAAATTCATATGAAGCAAATTCAAAGTAGGGTCGGTAGAGGAATTCTTACCAGCTAAAGCCTCTTTGAAATATATAGAATAACAGAAATTTAGAGGTAGGATTACCTAAATAATTTGATTCTAGCGGATCCATCGCATATGGGATTTACCCCATGGATTTGAAGAAGCCAATGCCATGAGTCACGACCGTGATAAGAAGTGAGATCAGCCAAGGCCAATCTATAGGGAATCCAAGAGAGAAAATGCTTGAAAACTCACCAAGAACACAAGGGATCCCAAAATTGCCTAATAATAGGTTTTAGTTTAATTTTAGGGTTTAGGTTTTAGGTTTAGTGTTTATTAGATATTATTATGTTTTATTAGTTTATTATTAGTTTTATGTTTAGTTTAGTTAGTTTAGTTTTATTAATTTTAATTTTAGTTATTATTATTTTAGGTTAGTTTTGTGTGTGTGTGTGGTTAGTTTAGTTTATTCATTTTTTTAGTTTTTTTAGTTAGTTTGTTTATTGGGGTTTATTTATTTTAGTATTTATTAGTTATTAGTTAGTTAATTATATTTATTCAATTTAGTTATTTATTATTAGTTTATGGTTTTATTATTATTTAGGTTTTAGTTAGTTTTAGTTAGTAGTTTAGTGATTAGTTTTAGTTTATTAGTTTATTTATTTATTAGTTTAGTTTATTAATATTAGTTTATGGGTCATTTATTACTAATATATTATTTTTAGTTTAGTTTATGATTTATTATTAGTTATTATTATTATTATTTGAGTATTTTGGTATTATTAGTTTTTTCTTTTAGTAGCTTTTTTCTATTTATTATTATTATTTAGTTTTATTTTATTAGTTAGGTTGGGTTTTAGTATTTTTATATTATTAGTTTTATTATTAGTTTATTAGATTAGTTATTATTATTAGTAATTTATTATTATTATTTAGTTTAGTTATTTGTTTATTATTTTATTATTATTAGTTTATTAGTTATTAGTTATTAGTTTTTAGGTTAATTATTTATTATTAGTTATTTAGTTTATTATTAGTTTTGTTTTTATTATTATTATGTTTTAGTTTATTATTGGTTATTAATTACTTTTAATTTAGTTATTATTAATTTATTAGTTTTAGTTATTAGAAAGTTATTATTAGTCTTTATTTAGTTATTAGTTATTTTCCTTTAGTTTTGTATTATTAGTATTAATTTAGATTTTGGGTTTTAGTGTCATTATTTAGTTTTATTGTTATTAGTTTTAGTTAGTTTAATTTAGTTATATTTATTTTATTAGTTTAGTTATTATTATTATTATTAGATAGTTATTATTAGTTTATTAGTTAGTTTTTATTTATTATTATTTATTAGTTTAGTTAGTTTAGTTGTTTAGTTTTATTTTAGTATTTATTATAGTTTATTATTATTATTATTATTAGTAGTTTAGTTTTAGTTTAGTTTTATTATTATTCAATGTTTTTAATTATTATTAGTTTTTTTTGTTTAGTTTACTTTTATTATTATTAGTTATTATTATTAATTATTATTTTTTATTAGATATTTTACTATGTTTATTTATTATTGGTTTAGTATATTTATTTAGGTTTATTTATTATTTAGTATATTATTAGTTTAGTTATTAATTTTATTTAGTTTAGTTTATTATTAGTATATTAGTTTATTGTTAGTTGTTATTAGTTATTTAGTTTTATTTTATTATTCTTTTACTTTTCTTATGAGTTTTAGTTATTATTATTTAGTTAGTTTATTATTAGGTTTAGTTAGTTTATTAGTTTAGTTTAGTTATTATTATTAATTATTAGTTAATTATTATTATTAGTTATTTATTAGTTATTTAGTTTATTTATTAGTTTTAGTTTATTAATTATTAATTTTAATTTACTTAGTTTAGTTATTATTAGTTTAAGTTTAGTTTTATTATTAGTTACTTATCTATTTTTAGTTTTAGGGTTTAGTTTTAGTATTATTATTATTAGTTATTTATTTGGGTTTAGTTTAGTTAGTTTAATTTTGGTTATTAGTTTAGTTTAATTTAGTTATTAGTTTTTATTAGTTTTATTTTATTTTAGTTATTTATTTTGTAGTTTCTTTTATGTTTAATTTAATTATTAGTTTGTTTTATTAGTTTAGTTAGTTTTTATTATTATTAGTTTATTAATTTTTAGTTATTATTTAATTTAGTTAGTTTATTAGTTTTATTTTAGTTTATTATTAATTTATTACTTTAGTTTATTATTTATTACTTTTTAGTTTTTTAGTTTCTTGTTTTATTAGTCTTATTAGGATTTAGGGCTTAGGGTTTGGAGTTTAAGGTTTTAGGGTTGTATGTTTATGGTTTAGGGTTAATTTTAGGGTTTAACATTTATGGTTATTATTTTTTTCTTTTTTTATTTTTATTTTTAAGATTTAGGGTTTAGGGATTAGGGATTAGGGTTTAGGGTTTAGGTT
This sequence comes from Cymbidium sinense, assembly GCA_021442155.1. Classification (NCBI taxonomy): domain Eukaryota; kingdom Viridiplantae; phylum Streptophyta; class Magnoliopsida; order Asparagales; family Orchidaceae; genus Cymbidium; species Cymbidium sinense. The sequence goes on along the minus strand of CM038214.1, from coordinate 311,430,704 downwards.
TAAGGTTTAGGGTTCAAGTTTTAGTTTAGGCTTTAGGGTTTAAGGTTTTTGGTTTCTTTTTTAAAAGAGAATAAATTCAGATTCATCATTTCTTCTTTTTGATTTCATCAACAAAGTAACACACCAAGCTCTCTCAGACAAAAGTAATGACATAGAAAAAAATGATCACACATAGAGCAAATAAAAAACCTTAGATAAATAGAATTATCTCTACAGTAAACACAATTTCGTAAGCAGTAGATCGGAACGACCATTCTTCAATTTCACTAATCCAATCAGAACCACCCCAGCCTCTCGAGTAGTGGTATCCACCATCATATCCTCGATCTCTCCCTCCACCACCACCATGACTGTAATCTCCATCCTCCTCCTACCTCAATAACCACCACTGCTCCAACCACCACCTCCATATCCACCAGTACCTCTAGATCCCCCACCACAACTATGATAACTACTGCCTTCACCTTCGCCTCCACCTCAAGATCTAGACTAAGCTTGGCTGACAGTGATGTTCCTATCGTCAAGGTTCTAGCCATTCTTAGGATTTAGGTTTAGGTTTATTAGGTTTTAGGGTTTAGGTTTATTTTTTTAAATTTATTTAGTTACTTTAGGCCTACATTTAGGGTTTGGGGTTTAGTTTGTGGTTTATTAGTTTAGGTTTGGGTTTTTCATAAGATTTATGTTTAGGGTTGGGTAGAGTAGGTTAGGTTTGTGGTCAAGGTTTAGGGTTTAGGGTTTAGGGTTTAGAGTTTAGGGATTAGGGTTTAGCATTTTTTAGGGTTTAGGGTTGTAGAATTAGTATTGTAGGTATAGGTGTTAGGGTTATTTTTTTATTTGGGGTTTAGTATTTAAGGTTTTGGGTTTTTTTTTAAATTAAGTAATCCGGTAGGTTTAAGATTATTTAGTTTATTTAGTTTATTTTTTATTTTATTTATGTTTATTGTATTTATTTAATTAGTTTATTTTATTTATGTTAGGTTTATTTATTTTAGTTTAGGTTTTTTTATTTTAATATTTTTATTTTTGTTTATTTTAAGTTTATTTTTTAGTTGAGTTTTTTTTTAGTTTAGGTTTTATTTATTTGTAGGTTTAAGTCTGGTTTTTATTTTATTTTTTTTTTTACAATTAGGTTTGGGTTTTTTATTTTAGTATAGTTTTATTTTTTATTTTTTTAGTTTATTTATTTTATAGTTTTATTTTATTTTATTTTTAGGTTTTGGTTTTATTTTTTTTATTTTAAGGTTTAGGTTATTTTATTTTATTTTAGTTTAGTTTTAGGTTTATTTTTATGTTTTATTTTTAATTTATGTTTAGGTTTATTTTAATTTATTTTAATTTATTTAGTATGGTTTATGTTTAGTTTAGTTTATCTTTTATTTAGTTTATTTTAGTTTATTTTAAATTTATTTTATTTTGTATATTTTATTTTTTATTTTTTAGGTTTAATTTTTAGTTTAGGGTTTAAGTTTTATTTTTATTTAGTTTGTGTTTTATTTTAGGTTTTGGTTTTCTGGTTTTATTTCATATTAATTTTACATTTAGTTTTATTTTATTTAATTTTTTTTAATCTTGGGTTAATTTTATTTTTTAGTTTAGTTTATGTTTTATTTATTTTAACCTAGTTTATTTTGATTTTAATTTATTTTATTTTTTTTTATTTTAGTTTAGGTTTGTTAGTTTAATTTATTATATTTTTATTTAGGTTTAGTTTTTTTATTTTAGCCTGGGTGATTTTAGGTGGGTTTAGGGTTTTAACATTTAGGGTTTGGGCCTAGACCCAGTCAGGGTGGGTCAGGTCAGGCCTGGGGCCTGGCTTTGCCTGTGGTTAAGGCTCAGTTTCTGGTTAGGTCAGGTCACCAGTGGCTCATGGTTTATAGCCAGGGCCTAGGGCCTAAGATCTGTTTAGTGCTAGGGCTGGCCCAGGGTTTAGGTAGGGCCTAGGGTCAGTTCCAGGTAGAAGGTTGTGGTAGGCTCAGTGGCCTAGTGATTAGTTTGTGGATCTGGTGTGTGGTTTGAAAGATCTAGTCAGGTTTAGGGTTTTGGTTTTTTTTTTTTAAAGCAACCAAACCCAAGGTTTAGTTTATTTAGTTTATTTTATTTTATTTAGGTTTATTTTTTTATTTTATTTCTTTAGTTTATTTATTTAGGTTTATTTATTTTGGTTTAGATTTTTATTTTATTTTATGTTTTAGGGTGGTTATTTTATTTTTTAGTTTAGTTTTTTATTTTATTTTATTTTAGGATTATGTTTTATTTTATTTTATTTTAGGTTTAGGTTTTATGTTTTATTCATGTTTATTTTTAGGTTTTATTTTTAGTTTTTTGTTTAGGTTTTTTTTTTATTTTACTCTATTTTTTTTTTTTAGTTTAGTTTAGGTTTAATTTATTTTAGGTTTTATTTGTTTTAGTTTTATTTAGGTTTACTTATTTTAGCCTTTTAGTTGGGGTATTTTATTTTAAGTTTTTTAGTTTAGGATTTTATTTAGTTTTTATTTTTATTTTATTTTATTTTATGTTTAGTTTTTTTTTATTTTATTTAGGTTTATTTTATTTTAGTTTTGTTTTAGGTTTTATTTATTTTATTTTATTTTAGTTTTTTATTTTATTTTTTTTAATTTTATGTTTAGGTTTAGGTTTAGGTTTAAGTTTAGATTATAGTTTAACTTTATATCTTATTGTATTTTTTATTTTATTTAAGTTTAGGTTTTTTGTCTTTTATTTTTTAGGTTTTATTTAGTCTGGGTTTAGGCTTTTAGGATTTTAGGGTTTAGGGTTTAGGGTTTAGGGTTTATGGTTTGGGGTTTGGGATTTAAGGGTTGAGGTTTAGGGTTTAGGGTTTATGGTTTAGTTTTTAAGGTTTAGGGTTTAGCATTTAGGGTTTTAGGGTTTGGTTTTTAGGGTTTTATGGTTTTAGGGTTTAGGTTTAGGGTTTAGGGTTTAGGTTTTAGGCTTTGGTTGTTTTAGTTTAGGTTTTAGGGTTTTGGGTTTTTTTAATAGAGAACAAATTCAAATTCAACATTTTTTTTTCGACTTCATCAACCAAATAATGCACTAAGTTTTCTAAGACACAAGAAACAATGTAGTTAAAAAATGAGCACTCATAGAGCAAATCCAAAACCCTAGATAACTAAAATCATCTCTACTATAAAGATGCAATTCCATAAGCAATGGTCGATGATGTTCTTCGCTTTCCAGCCCCATCAATCCCAATATCTCGAGTATGATCCTCCATCATATCCTCATTCTCCCCTAGCCACCACGATGGTCAACCTCTGCCCTCTTTGCACCAAAATCACCACTGCTCTGACCACCACCTCCCTATCGACCAGCTTGTCTAGATCACCAACAACCACTGTGATAATCATCGCCTCTACCTTCTCCTCCACCACCAGATCTGATGATCCTGGGCTGATGGTGATGTTCCCAAGGTGCCAATTCTGGTTTTGGTTTAGGTTTAGTTTATTAGGTTTTAGAATTTAGGTTTATTTTCTCATGTATTTATTTATTTTAGTTTAGTTTGGGGTTTGTGGGGATTTATTTAGGTTTGTGGGGATTTATGGTTTGGTTTAGGATTAGGATTTAGTGTTTGTTTTAGTGTTTATGCATTTTAGGGTTTAGAATTTATAGTTTTATTTTGTGGTTTAGTGTTTAGGGTTTAGGGCTTTAGGTTTAGGGTTTAATGTAGGACTAGGGTTTAATGTTTTTTTTTAAATTATGTAAACCAATAGGTTTAGTTTTATGTAGTATATTAAGTTTATTTTTAAGTTTTTTTAGTTTACTTTATTTTTTTGCTTTATTTAGGTTTATTTTTTATTTTTATTTTGTTTCATTTAATTATTTTAAGTTTATTTATTTTAGTTTAAGTTTTTTATTTTAGTTTATTTTTTTTTTGGTTTAGTTTAGTTAATTTTAGTTGAATTTAATTTTATTATATTTTAGGTTTAAGTTTTAGGTTTTATTTTATTTATTTTTATTTTTTTTTTTGTTTAGTTTATTTTATTTTATTTTATTTTATTTTATTCTGTTTAGTTTATTTTTTTTAGTTTAGTTTATTTTATTTTAGGTTTTTTATTTTATTTTATTTATTTTATTTTATTTTAGGTTTAGGTTTTTTTTAGGTTTAAGTTTATTTTTATTTATTTTATATTTTATTTTATTATATTTTATTTTATGATTATATCCAAATTTTAAGTTTATTATTTAATTTTTTTTATTATATTTTACTTATTTTAACTTTCTAGTACAAGTTTTACTTTGGTTTATTTATTTATTTTATTAATATATTTAGGTTATTACATTTTATCTATCTGTTTTATCAGGTTTTATTTAGTTAGGTTTAGGTTTAGGGTGGCCCAGGGTGTTTTCAGGGCCCAGGGTCTTGGTAGGTCTGATGGCCCAGGTTTTGCCAGTTAAGGGCCTGGGAGTGGGCCTAGAGCTCAGTGGAGCTCAGTTTAGGGTCAGTGAGTGGCCCAGTGATTTAGGGTTTAGCCCAGCCATTTAGGTTATTATGGTCAGGGCTCAGTGGCCCAGTTTAGGGCTGTGGTAGGCCTGGGTAATAGTCATAGGGCCTGTGGAGTGGAGTTGTGGCCCAGGGTTTTAGGCCCAGTTCCTGTGAGCTCAGGGCCCAGGGTTGGTAGTTTGGGTGGGTAGTGGCCCAGGTCTGGTCAGGGTCCGTGGCTATAGCTCAGGGTCTGCAAGTTATTTTACCCATAGGGTTAGGATTTAGAGTAGGCTCAGGGTATGGTTTAGGGTTTTGAAAGCAAACCAGAGTTTAGATTTATTTAGTTTATTTAGTTTATTTCTTAATTTTATTTTTATTTATTTATTGTTTTATTTTATTTATTTAGTTTAGGTTTTATTTTAGTTTATATTTTAGGTTTAGGTTTGTTTATGTGATTTTGTTTATTTATTTTATTTTCTAGGTTTAAGTTTTATTTTATTTAGGTTTAGGTTTAGTTTATGTTTATTTTATTTTATTTTATTTTAGTTTAGGTTAATTTCATTTTATTTTATTTTATTTAGTTTAGGGTTTGGTTTAGTTTATTTTAGGTTTAGGTTTTGGTTTTATTTATTTTGGTTTAGGTTTAGGTTTATTTTATTTGTTTATTTGAGTTTAGGTTTTTAGGGTTTAGGTTTATTTTTATTTATTTTAGGTTTGTTTATTTAGGTTTAGGTTTTATTTAGTCTATTTTAAGTTTATTTTATTTTATTTAAGTTTATTTTATTTCTAGTAGTTTAGGTTTGTTTATTTTATTTTAGTTTAGTTTTATTTATTATTTATTCTTTATTATTAGGTTTAGTTTAGGTTTAGATTTTAGTGGTTTTATTTTATTGTATTTTTATTTATAGGTTTTAATTTTATTTTTAGGTTTTGTTATGGTTTAGCTTTTAGGTTTAGGTCAGGGTAGGGTTTAGGGAGGGTCAGTTTAGTTTGTTATGGTCTGAGAGTGGTAGGGTGGTAGTAGGGTTTGGTTAGGAGGGTTTAGGGTAGGGTGGCCTTACTTTGTTTAGGGTTTAGGGTTATGCTTTTCTTTTAGTGCATTAGTTTGGGTTAGGTTTGGTTTTAAATTGTAATCAGTTTAAGATTTTAGTTTATCTTTTATTTTATTTTATTTATGTTTATTTATTTATTAACATTTTATTTTTATAGGTTTGTTTTATCTTAGTTTAGGTTTTTATTTTAGTTTATTTTTCGTTTAGGTTTATGCTTTATTTTAGTTGAGTTTTTTTAGGTTTAAGTTTTATTTTTATTTGTAGTTTGTTTATTTTATTTTACAATTTGGTTTATTTTTTAAGTTTACATTAAGTTTTATTTTTTTAGTTTAGGTTTAGGTTTATTTTTAGTTGAGTTTTATTTTTATTTTATTTTTTAGGTTTAGGTTTTATTTTTTATTTTAAGGTTTAGGTTAAGGTTTTTATTTTATTTTCTTAGGTTTAGGTTTTAGGTTTATTTTTATGTTTTATACTTTTTTTATAGGTTTATTTTTAATTTATTTTAATTTATTTAGTTTAGGTTTATGTTTAGGTTTAGTTTATCTTAGGTTTAGGTTTCGGTATTATTTATTTTAGTTTATTTTAAATTTATTTTATTTTGTTAATTTTATTTTTATTTTAGGTTTAATTTATTTTAGTTTAGGGTTTAAGTTTTTATTTTTTATTTAGTTTTAGGTTTATTTTTTAGGTTTAGGTTTTTCTTAGGTTTTTATTTCAATTTATTTTTATTTTACATTTAGTTTTTATTTTATTTAATTTTTAATTCTTGGGTTAATTTTATTTTTTAGTTTAGTTTATGTTTTTATTTATTTTAATTTAGTTTATTTTGATTTTTAATTTTATTTTATTTTATTAGGTTTAGGTTTAAGGTTTTAATTATTATATTTTATTTATTTTAGGTTTTTTTAGTTTAGGTCAGTGTTTAGCTTTAGTAGGGTTTAGGGTTTTAACATTTAGTTTGGGTCTTAGACCTGGGTTTAGGGTAGGGTTTAAGGCCTAGTTTAGCTCAGTGGTCAGGTTTAGGCCTATTGTGTGGCCCAGTGCTCAGGGTCATTGTGGTCATGGCCCATGGTCATTGTGGCCTAGGGCTCAAGTTTGTTTTAGCCTAGGCAAGGTTAGGTCTGAGCTCAGTGGCCTAGGGTCAGTGGGTGTCAGCTTAGGGCCTGTGGAGCCAAGGTCAGGGTGGGCTCAGTGGTGTTTGTTAGGTTGTTTATTTTTAGCCAAGATTTAGGGCTCAGGCTCAGGGTAGTTAGCTGGTTTTTTTAAAGTAACCAAACTAGTAGTTTTTTATTTATTTTTTATTTTATTTAGTTTATTTTTTATTATTTAGTTTATTTAGGTTTATTTATTTTGGTTTAGATTTTATTTTAGTTTATTTTTATGTCTGTATTTATGTTTATTTTTAGTTTATTTATTTTTTATTTTATTTTAGGATTATATTTTTATTTTATTTTTAGTTTAAGTTTACGCTTTTATTCATCATTTTAGGTTTTATTTTTAGTTTTGTTTAGGTTCTTTAGTTTACACTTTTAGTTTAGGGTTTAGGTTTAATTTATTTTAGTTTGTTTAGGTTTATTTATTTTAGTTTTTAGGTTTACTTATTTATTTTTTTAGTTTTTTTTATTTTAAGTTTGTTTTTTAGGTTTAGGATTTTATTTAGTTTTTTATTTTTTATTATTTTATTTTTAGTTTATGTTTAGTTTTTATTTTATTTAGGTTTATTTTATTTTTTAGTTTTGTTTAGGTTTTTATTTATTTTATTTTATTTTAGTTTTTATTTTTTATTTTTTATTTTTATGTTTAGGTTTAGGTTTAGGTTTAGGTTTAAATTATAGTTTAGCTTTATATCTTATTGTATTTTTAATTTTATTTAAGTTTAGGTTTTTTTTGTCTTTTATTTTTTTGGTTTTATTTAGTCCAGTTTAGTTTTAGGCTTTTTATTTTTAGGGTTTGTGGTCAGGGTATGGTCTGGGGTTTAGGGTGAGGTTTTTTTATTTTTTTATGGTTTAGTTTTAAGGTTTAGGGTTTAGCATTTAGGGTTTTAGGGTTTAGTTTAAGGTTTAGGGTTTTGGTTTTGTGGTTTAGGGTTTGTGGGTTTAGGTTTTAGGCTTGGGTTGGTTTTAGTTTAGGTTTTAGGGTTTTGGGTTTTTTTTAATAGAGAACAAATTCAAATTCAATATTTTTTTCTTTTTGACTTCATCAACCAAATAATACACTAAGTTTTCTAAGACACAAGCAACAACGTAGTTCAAAAATGAGCACTCATAGAGCAAATCTAAAACCCTAGATAACTAAAATCATCTCTACTATAAAGATGCAATTCCATAAGCAACAGATTAGATTCGATGTTCTTCAGTTTCTCCAGTTCCCATCAAAATGACCCCAATATATCGAGTAGCGGGATCCTCCATCATATCCCCGATCTCTCCCCTAGCCACCACGATGGCTGTAACCTCCGTCGCTCTTATTGCGACCAAAACCACCACTGCTCTGACCACCACCTACCTATCCACCAGCTTGTCTAGATCGCCAACAACCACTGTGATAATCGTCACCTCTACCTTCTACTCCACCACCAGATCTAGATTGATCCTAGTTGACGGTGATGTTCCTGCCGTGAAGGTTCTGCCAATTCTTTGGGTTTTGGTTTAGGTTTAGGTTTATTTTCTCATGTATTTACTTACTTTAGGTTTAGGTTTAGGGTTTGGGGTTTAGGGATTAGGGTTTAGGGTTTAGGGGTAGGATTTATGGTTTAAGGTTTAGGATTAGGATTTAGTGTTTAGTGTTTTAGTGTTTATGCATTTAGGGTTTGTTTAGTTTAGGGTTTGTGGTTTTATTTTAGTGTTTAGGGTTTAGGGTTCAGGGTTTAGGGTTTAGGGTTTAATGTTTAGGACTTAGGGTTTAATGTTTTTTTTAAAATTATGTAAACCAATAGGTTTAGTTTTATGTAGTATATTAAGTTTATTTTTAAGTTTTTTTAGTTTACTTTATTTTTTTTATTTTATTTAGTTTATTTTATTTTATTTAGTTTCGTTTAATTAGTTTAAGTTTATTTATTTTAGTTTAAGTTTTTTATTTTAGTTTATTTTTTTAGGTTTAAGTTTAGGTTTAAGTTAATTTTTTAGTTGAATTTAATTTTTATTATATTTTTTAGGTTTAGGTTTTAGGTTTTTATTTTTTATTTCTTTTAAGGCTTTATTTTTTTATTTAGGTTTATTTTAGTTTATTTTATTTCATTTAGTCTAGGTTCAGGTTTAGGTTTTATTTTTTTTAGTTTAGTTTATTTTATTTTAGATTTCAGTTTATTTTATTTTATTTATTTTATTTTTATTTTAGGTTTAGGTTTTTTTAAGTTTTAGGTTTAAGTTTAATTTTTATTTATATAGTCTTATTTTAGGTTTACATTTTTATTATATTTTATTTTAGGTTTATTATATTTTAATTTTAAGTTTATTATTTAATTTATTTAGGTTTTTATTTATTATATTTTACTTTATTTTAACTTTTTCTTTAGGTTTAGGGCTAAGTTTTAGTTTGGGTTTTTATTTTATTTTATTTTATTATTATATTTAAGTTTAGGTATTTTATTATTTTATTTTATTTTATTTTATTTTTAGGTTTTATTTAGTTTAGGTTTAGGTATTTAGGTTTTTAGTTTGGCCTAGTTTAGGGTTTTAAGCTTTAGTTTAGGTTTTAAGGTCTGAGGTTAGGTCAGTCAGAGGCCCAGGTGGCCCAGTGTTAGGCTTTAGCCCAGTTTTAGGCCCAGGGCTCAGGCCCAGGTTCATGAGGCCCAGGCAATCAGGGTTTAGCCCAGCCATGGTTGGTTTAGTTAAGGGCCCAGGTCATTAGTAGAAGAGTTTAGAAGGCCCAGTCAGTGGTTTGGAGTTAGAGAGTTTAGGGCCCAGTTTAGAGTTTAGTGGAGCCTCAGTGGTTGGTAGGGCCCAGGGCAATGCTTTAGCCCATTTAGAGTCAGTTTAGAGCCCAGTTTAGTATGGTAGGGTTTTTTTGAAAGACAAACCAGTTAGCCTAGTTTATTTAGTTTTTATTTATAGTTTATTTTATTTTTATTAAGTTTAGTTTTTTTATTTTAGGTTTATTTATTTTAGTTTAGGTTTTTTATTTTAGTTTATATTTTAGGTTTAGGTTTGGGTTTATGTTGATTTTTTTGTTTAGTTTTATTTTTATTTTTTTTTAGGTTTAGGTTTTATTTTTTATTTTTAGGTTTAGGTTTAGGTTTTATGTTTTTATTCTAGGTTTAATTTTAGTTTTTATTTTAGTTTAAGTTTAGGTTAATTTTTATTTTATTTTATTTTATTTAGTTTTATTTTGGTTTAGTTTATTTTAGGTTTAGGTTTTATTTTATTTATTTTGGTTTAGTTTAGGTTTATTTTATTTAGTTTATTTGAGTTTAGGTTTTTTTTATTTTAGTTTTATTTTATTTATTTTTTTTTTTATTTTTAAGTTTATTTTTTAGGTTTAGGTTTTTATTTAGTCTTTATTTTAAGTTTATTTTATTTTTATTTAACATTAAGTTTTTATTTTATTTAAGTTTATTTTATTTTCTAGTTTAGTTTAGGTTTTTATTTATTTTATTTTAGTTTAGTTTTTATTTATTATTTATTCTTTTATTATTAGGTTTAGGTTTAGGTTTAGATTTTAGTTTAGGTTTTTATTTTATTGTATTTTTTTATTTTTTTTAGGTCAAGGTTTTTTTAATTTTTTTATTTTTTAGGTTTTCCTTAGTTTGGGTTTCAGTTTTTTAGGTTTTAAGGTTTTAAGGTTTATTTGTGGTTTAGGGTTAGTTTATGCTTTAGGGTTTATGGTTTGAGGTTTAGGGTTTAGGGTTTAGGGTTTAGTTTTTAGGGTTTTTGGTTTAGAGTTTAGGGTTTTAGGGTTTAGGGTTTAGGGTTTAAGGTTTAGGGCTTTTAGGGTTTAGGGTTTAGGGTTATGTTTTAGGTTTTTGGTTTATGGTTCAGGTATTAGTTTAGGGTTTAAGGTTTTTTGTTTTTTTTAATAAAGAACAAATTCAGATTCAACATTTCTTCTTTTCGAATTCATCAACCAAGTAACACACCATCTTTTCTAAGACATAAGCAACAACATAGTTCAAAAATGAGCACGCATAAAGCAAATCCAAAACCCTAGATAAATAGAACCATCTCTATTATAAAGACATAGTTCCATAAGCAACATATTGGATTTGATGTTCTTCGCTTCTAGTTCAATCAACCACCCTAGCCTCTCAGTAGCGAGTCTCTATCACATCGATCTCAGCCTCCCACCACCACGATGTAACTGCGCTCCTCTCACCTCACCACCATAACCACCACTACTCACCACCATCTCCATATCGACCAAAGACGCCCACATCCCCACCACCATCAGCCAGCCTTCGCTCCACATATCTAGACTAATCTTGGTTGAAAGTGATGTTCCTACCGTCAAGGTTCTGCCCATCCTTAGGGTTTTGGTTTAGGTTTAGGTTTATTAGGTTTTAGGGTTTAGGATTATTTTATAATTTAGTTAGTTAATTTTGGTTTAGGGTTTAGGGTTTAAGGTCTAGGGTTTAGGGTTTAGAGTTAGGGTTCAGGGTATTTTGGGGTTTAGGGTTTATGATTTAGGGTTTATGGCTTTTTTTTATAAAAATTTAAGTAAACCAGTAGGTTTAGGTTTTTCTACTATATTAAGTTTATTTTTATTTTTTTTGTTTACTCTATTTTTTAGTTTTATTTAGGTTTATTTTTTTAGTTTAGGTTTTTTATTTTAGTTTACTTTGTAGTTTTAAATTAATCTTTAGTTGAGTTTTATTTTATTTTATTTTAGGTGTAGGTTTTATTTTATTTTGAAGCTTACGCTTTAGTTTTTTATTTTATGTTTATTTTAGGCTTTATTTTTTATTTAGTTTAGCTTATTTTAGTTTTTTTTATTTTATTTAGTTTAAGTTTAGGTTTAGGTTTAGGTTTTATTTATTTTAGTTTAGTTTATTTTAATTTAGGTTTAGGTTTATTTTAATTTGTTCATTTTATTTCTATTTTAGGTTTAGTTTTTTTTTTGGTTTGAGGTTTAAGTTTCGTTTTATATTTATTTTTAAGATTATTTTATTGGTTTAGGTTTTTATTATTTTTTAGGTTTATTATATATATTTATTTTACTATTTATTTTATGGTTTTCATTATTAGGTTTATTTTATTTTTTAGTTTAGTTTAGGTTTTTATTTATTATATTTTACTTATTTTTATTATTTTATTTAATATTCTTTTTAGGTTTAGGTCTAGGTTTTACTTTAGGTTTTTATTTTATTTTATTTTATTAATATATTTAGGTTTATGTTTTTTATTTATTTTCTTTTTAGACTTTATTTAGGTTAAGTTTAGGGTTTTTAAGATTTATGGTTTAGGGTATAGGGTTAGTTTAGAGTTTAGGATTTAGGGTTTAGAGTTTAAGGTTTTTTAGGGTGTAGGGTTTAGGGTAGGTTGTGGTTTAGTAGAGTTTATAAGTTTGCCAATTTAGGGTTTAGGATTTAGAGTTAGGGTTTTGGTTTTAGGGTTTAGGTTTTTTTTTAATTAAGTGAACTGATAAGTTTATTTTTATTTAATTTCATTTATTTATTTTTTTGTTTAGGTTTATTTTTATTTTTATTTAATATTAAGTTTTTTATTTTAGTTTACGTTTTTAGGTTTATGTGTGGTTTACTTATTTTTTTTTAGTTTAGTTTTATTTTATTTTATTTTTAGGTTTAGGTTTTATTTTTATTTTATGTTTATGTTTAGGTTTTATTTTATTATTTTAGGTTTAGGTTTTAGTTTTATTTTAGGTTTATTTTTAGGTTTTATTTTTTTTATTTAGGTTTAGGTTTTTTTTTAGTTTATTTTATTTTATTTAGTTTAAGGTTTAGGTTTAGTTTATCTTAGGTTTAAGTTTAGGTTTTATTTATTTTAGTTTAGTTTATTTTAATTTAGGTTTAGGATTATTTTATTTTTTTTATTTTAGGTTTAGGCTTTATTTTTTTTATTTTTGGGTTTTATTTTTAGATTTATTTTTTAGGTTTAGGTTTTTATCTAGTTTTTGTTGTATTTTATTTTAGTTTTTTATTTTATTTAATGTTATTTATTGGGTTTGGGGTTTTAGTTTAGGTTTAGGTTAGTTTGTGGTTTAGTTAGTTTAGTGTTTAGGTTAGTTAGATAGGGTTTAGGGTTTAGCATTTAGGATTAGGTAGGTTTAGGCTTTTAGGGTTTTTAGTGTTTAAAGTTTAGGGTTTAGTGTTTAAGTTTTAGTATAGGGTTAAAGGTTTAGGGTTTAAGGTTTTTTTAATAGAGAAGAAATTCATATTCAAAATTTCTTATTTTTGATTTAATCAACCAAGTAACAGACCAAGTTTTATGAGATACAAGCGATGACATACATAAAATATGGAGACGCATAGAGCATATCAAAAACCCTAGATAACTAAAACCATCTCTATTGTAAAGACACATTTCCATAAGCAGCAGATCAAATCGACTATTTTTTAATTTCTCTAGTTCCCATCAGACTACCCTCGCCTCCCGAGTAGCGGGATCCTCCATCATATCTGACGGTCCCTTATCATGGTCGTAACCTCTATCGCCCTCCTCTCCATAACCACCATCTCTATATCCACCAGCACCTCCAGATCCTGCGTCCATACGTACCACCTCCATATCCACCATCATATCCACTCAAGACTTTATTGTGGTTGTTGTGGTTTTATATTTTAGGCTTTATGGATTAGTTTAGGTTTTGGGTTTGGATGTTTTGTGGTTTTATTTTGGTTTTAGGATTAGGTTTTATAGTGTGTGGTTTAGGTTTAGGGTTTAAGGTTTAGGTTTGGGTTTAGTGGTAGGGTTTAGGGTTTAGGTAGGGTATGGTAGGGTGGTTTAGGGTTTAGGGTTTAGGTTGGGGTTGGTAGGGTTTGGGCATGGATTTAGTGGTTGGTTGTGGTATTAGTTTATTTATTTATTTATTTTAATTTTAAATTAAGTATTTATATTTATATTTATTTTATTTTTATTTATTTTATTTATTATATTTTTAATTTTTATTTAGGTTCATTTTATTTTTATTTAGTTTAGTTTATTTAATTTAGGTTTACTTATCTTAGTTTAGGTATTTTTTTTATTTTAGTTTATTTTTAAGGTTTAAGTTTAAGTTTAGGTTTACTTTTTTGTTTAGTTTTATTTTTATTTTATTTTTTAAGTTTAGATTTTATTTTTTATTTTTAGGTCTAGTTTAAGTTTTTATTTTATTTTTTTAGGTTTAGGTTTTGATTTTAGGTTTTACTTTTAGTTTAGGTTTAAGTTTATGTTTAGTTTATTTTATATTATTTTGTTTAGGTTTAGGTTTAGGTTTGTTTATTTTATGTTTAAGTTTAGGTTTTCTTTATTTTGGTTTAGTTTATTTTAGTTTAGGTTTATTTTATTTTATTTTATTAATTTTTATTTTAGGTTTAGGTTTTTTTAGTGTATTATTCATGTTTTATTTATTATTTATTTTTAGGTTTATTTTTGTTTTTTAATATTTATGTTATTTTAGTTTAGTTTATTTTATTTAGTTTTATTTTTAGGTTTATTTTATTTTAGTTTAGTTTAGGTTTTATTTATTTTATTTAGGTTTTATTTTATTTATTTTATTTTTTGTGGTTTAGTTTAGTTTTTTATAGTTTTATTTTGGTTAGGTTTTAAAACTTTAATGTAGGGTTTAAAGTTAGGATCTTTTAGGGTGGCCAAGGTTTAGGGTTTGGGAGTTAGGGTCTTTAAGACTCCAGTTAGAGTCAGGTCAAGAGCCAGGGTCAGTTGGATCAGTTCATGTAAGTTGGTGGGAGAGCCCAGGGCCCAGTCAGGCCTTTAGTGGCCCAGGCCTGGGTCCTGGCCCAGGGTTTTTGTGGTTGGGCCTAGAGCCCAGAGTCAGGGCTCAGTAAAAGCCCACCCAGGGCCCAGAATGGGGCCTCAAGATGTAGGGTTTAGGGCCCAAGATTTACTCAGATCTAGGGTCAGGCTGGCCTGTGGTTGGAGGCAAAGTTGTGATAGGGCCCAGGCGGCTCAGCTCAAGTCTATTTAGGAGGAGGGCCTAAGTCATTTAGTTAGGGCTCAGTAGAGTGGTGTGATCAGTAGGTCAGTTTAGAAGCATGAGTAGGCATGTTTATGGTCAGGACTAGGGAGGGTGTAGGCTCAGTGACCAGCCTAGGGTTTAGGATCTGGGTTTTAACTAAGGTTTTATCATTTTTTATTTATTTATTTAATAAAACCAGGTTTAGGTTCATTTAGTTTATTTAATTTGTTTTTTATTTATTTTTGTTCATTTTTTTCTTTTTATTTAGGTTTATTTTTATTTTTATTTAGTTTTGTTTATTTATTTAGATTTATTTATTTTAATTTAAGTTTTATATTTTTGCTTATTTTTTTATTTTAGGTCATTTTTTTTAGTTTAGTTTATCTTAATTTAATTTTGGGTTCATTATTTTAAATTTAGGTCATTTTTAGGTTTAGGGTTTAGGGTTTGGCATTAGGTTTAGGGTCATGGTTTAGGGTAGGGCTTCAGCTTCTGCATGGTTTATTTGGGTAGGGAGGGTTAGTTTAGGTTTTTTGGCCCAAGGTTGGTGGATCAGGATAGGGTCAGCATTTGGGATCAGTTTAGGTAGCAGGTATTTCCTCGCCTAGGGTCCAGCCTTTAGGGTCAGAATCAGTGATCAAGATAGAGAATTTAGGGAAGGTGGTAGGGCCTGGGAGTGGCCTGGGTGTGGCTCAGTTTAGGGAGGGTAGGATTTTATTTAATTATTATTATTTTATTTAAATAATCAAAGGGTAGGTTTATTTAGTTTATTTTATTTATTTTAGTTTATTTTATTTTATTTGGTTTATTTTATTTTATTTAGTTTAGTTTATTTATTTTATATTTATTTATTTTTTTTTTTTATTTTAGTTCATTTTTTTTAAGTTTAGTTTAGTTTTTTATTTTGTTTTAGGTTTAGGTTTATTTTAAGGTTTAGGTTTAGGGGGTAGGTTTTATTTTAGTCTTTAATGTTTATTTTAGGTTTTAGGTTTTATTTTTTAGTTTAGGTTTAGGTTTATTTTAGTTTATTTATTTTATTTAGTTTAGGTCCAGGATTAGGTTTAGTTTATTTTAGGTTTACGTTTAGGTTTTACTTATTTTAATTTAGTTTATTTTAGTTTAGATTTATTTTATTTTGTTAATTTTACTTTCATTTTAAGTTTAAGTTTCTTTTAGTTTAGGGTTTAGTTTTTATTTTTTATTTATTTTTAGATTTATTTTTTAGGTTTAGGTTTTTATTTAGTTTTTATTTTACTTTATTTTAGGTTTATTTTATTTTTATTTTATTAAGGTTTTTTATTTTTAACTTTATTTTCTTTTTTATTTTAGTTTAGGTTTTATTTATTTTATTTTATTTTAGGTTAGGTTTAGGTTTTAGTTTAAGTTTTATTTTATTTTATTTTATTTTATTTTGTTTAGGTTTAGGTTTTTATTTATTTTATTTTTAGGTTTCTTAAGTTTAGTTTAGGTTTTAGGGTACGGACTAAGTTTTATGGTTTAGTTAGTTTAGGGCTTAGTGTTTAGGGTTTGGGGTTTAGGGTTTAGGGTTTAGGCTTGTTGGTTTTAGGGTTTAGGGTTTAGGGTTTAAGGTTTTTTTGGGAAAAGTTAGAATTTTATTACTATAAAAGGAAAGGATACAAGGTCCTTAATAGGGGTAAAGCTTAAAGTTCTACTGCTCTCAGAGCTACAAGAAACTTAAAAGAGCTAAACCCCCATCTAAGTTCTATAGAAAAGGAAAAGAAGACAAAAGAAAAACAAAAATAAATACAATTGCTAACAAGCATATGAGAAAAAGACAGAATAAGACTTAAAAGACTAGTCAACAGTAGCTCTTGATCCCTTTGAGAAAGCAAGATAGAAGTTGATATAATGAAAGAGAGCCATGAAAATAGTTAGTGTCAAATAAATCATCATACCATATCCATAGTTTGGAAGCAATAACACCATTGACAGAAACATGAATAACATTTTCAATATGAAAGCAACAATAGCACTTGGAAGAGAAATAAAACCCTTTAAGCCAGAGCAAGGAATCTATAAGAATGAAGTTATTCAAAATCCTCCAAGCTAAAACATAATAAGAAATGGAAATGATATTGTTCCAAAGTTTAATGAAAATATTAGAGTTGTTTTGTTTATTTTTAATAAAATTCCAAACCTCTTTAAGAACAAAATCACCATTGTAAGAGAGCTTGAAAAGAATTTGATCAGGTTTATTAGAAAAGATAGAAATGTTGCAAAACTTGTCAAAAATAGAATTAGGAATGTAGTTCTCAAGTTTATTTTCATTCCAATTATTTTTAAGCCAAAAATAGTTAACATTGACAGTAGCAGTAGACTGTGTAGATAAAAGGGAGTCAATAGAGTCATTGCCAATACAATTGTCTTACACAAAGAAAGAAGAACACGAATGAATACCCCAAGATATTAAGGATTCAACAACCCATTTAATGGAGCAAAGCCTTTTCCAAACTAGAGAGTCACCAACTTTATAAGCATGGATTAGAGGGTGTTTACCTTGGTAATATTTTTCCATCATAAAATTAGCCCAAAGGCTATCATTCTTTATAAAATTTTACCATAGCATATGAGAGAAGGCAGTCATAGCTTCATGAATAGGTTTGCAACCAAGACCACCTTCACCTAAAGGACCACAACATTTATGCCAGGATGTCTAATGCATTCTTTTAATAGAATTATTGAATCCCCAAAAAGATTTATTAAGAAAGTGATCAAGTCTGATAAGAGTAGAATTAGTTTGAATCAAATAAAGAGGCATATAATTGAGAGTACTTTTAAGAATAGTGAACCTGCCACCAAAGGAAAGTAAATGGAATTCCCAAACAAAATTTTTATTTAAACATTTTTGAATTAACTCATCGAAAAGATGGGATTATTTTGGACCTTTAAATAGAGGAGCACCCATGTACTTAAGAGGTTAGTGTTGATGTTTAAAATTATTGATATGGTAGATTTGATTGATTTTATTATTAGAGATACTTGAAGAAATAATAAAATAGCTTTTGTTATCATTGATAGAAAGATGACTTTCTCGACCAAATTTATTTAATAGAATCTTGAGGTTCTTGATATGTTGAATATAATCATTGCAAAAAATAATGAAATCATCTACAAAGCTTAAGTGGGAAACAAGAAGACCACAAAGAGTTCTGTAGTACATACTAGGATTGTTTAAAAATAACTCATTGATTCTCTTAGATAAGTACTCAACAGCAATAATAAATAAAGCAAGAGATAAAGGATCCCCTTGTCTTAAGCCATGAGAAGAAGGAAAGAAGCCCAAAGCTTCCCTGTTAAGAAAAATAAAGAAATAGGCATTATTAATATAATTTTTAATAAGAAAAGTAAATTTAAAAAACCCAAATGAATTTAGAATATGGAAAAGGAAAAGCCAAGAGATATTATCAAAATCTTTGGCAATATCTAATTTAAAAAGAATGTTGCCTCCTCTAGACTTAGCATCTAAATCATGAATTAACTCTTGAGCAAGTAAAATATTATCAGAAATAGATCTACCTCTAACAAAACTAGTTTGGTTGAGAGAGATAATCCTATGAAGTAAAGGACAAAGCATGTTGGCAAGAATTTTGGAAATAAGCTTATTGAAGAAGGTGTAAAGACTAATAGGTCTAAAATCACTCTAATAGTCCAGATTACCTTTCTTAGGTATGAGAACAATATAAGTGCTAGAAAAATATCTAGGAAATGGAATACCATTAAAAATATCAACCACAGCCTCAATAAAATCATTTTAATAATAAACCAACATTTTTAAAAAAATTGAGTACTGAAACCCTCCAGACCAGTAACAAAATCTATGTTCATGCTATTAAGAACTTTAAAAATTTCATCTTCATTAAGCACAATAGTAAGAAAATCATTATCATCATTGGTAATAATAGAAGGAATCAAGTGTGACTTAGAAATAGCTTCATAAGCGCAACTCTTATTAAGCATATTTCTAAAGTAATTAATAATCGAATCTTTAATATTGTTATTCTCCATAATCCATTCTCCATTGGCATCTTCAATTTTTTTGAATATTATTTAAAGCTCTCTTTTTATTAACTAAAGCATGAAAATACCTAGTATTCACAAACCTCAAGATCACAAACCATTTTTTCCATATCTTTTGTATTAGCAAAAAGGTTATTAAAATAATGCTTGTTCCACCAACCCAGATTTTGCTTAAGTATTTTAAGCTTAAACCAAAGTCTATTCATCTCCATAATCGAATTATCAAGATGTAAAGGAGCTTTCCAATTGTTAGCCATAACATTAAAAAAATCAATATGCTGAATCAACATGTTCTGAAATCTAAAAGGAGATAAATTTTTTAATCAATTAGAATTATCTTTAATAGAAACCAAAAGAGGAGCATGACTAGACAAGGTTCTACTTAAATGATCGATAGAAGTAATATGCCATTGAGTAATCCAATGAGTATTAAAAAGAATTTGATCCAACCTTTATCAAAGTCTAGAGTTTTGCCAAGTATAATTAGAACCTTTAAAACCAATATCAATCAAATTACAATCAAGAATCATATTAGAAAATTCTTCCATGGAATAAATATTAGGAGAGCAACCACCACTTCATTCATAAGTGAATAAAATAGTTTATAAATCACCACCTACAAACCAAAGTTTATTGATAGAGGTAGAAAAATTCCTCAAATTGACCCAAAGAAGATTTCTACCAGATCTAAGCCCAAAACATAATAATCACCATCAGATATTTGAGCATTGACAACTTGTTAAAAATAATCAAGAATAGAAACCTCTACAAAGTTACTCCAAAAACACCAAATTTTATTGCTGACATTAGAGAAAATTTTATTGAAATCAATCATTCTAGCAATATGGTTAATTTTGTTAGCATGAATAAGAGGCTCCAGAAAAAATAAGCAAAGAAATATTATGTATACGATAAATATTTTTAATATGGTTACAAATAGAGAGGGTATCGATCCCTCTAACATTCCAAATAATTAAATTAAACATAATAAAACAAAAAAGGGTTAAGAAAAGGATAATTAATAGAGGAGAGGGAGGCCATAGAAGACCTAGTGTTTCTTGGAAATTTGGGAGGGAAAGCTTTAACATTTTTTCTCTTTTTAGCATGATAAGTTTGGAACCCATTTTCTTTTTCCATATAATCATCATTCAAGAAAGATTTAGCAACATTAGTCACAGATTTAGGAGTAATCTCCTGATTAGAAATGAGTTCTCCTTCTTTCAAGATATTAAAATTTATTAAAGCCAAATGAGCATCAGGAATAGCAAGAGAGGGAGCAAAAACATATTTATAAAGAGGCAAGTATGAACACCTAGCCCTTCTTCTTCATGACCCAAATTATTAGACAAAGTCAAATCTTTATGAGAATTTAAATCATCTTGAATCTAGAAAACAAAATTACTTTTTTCAACCTGATTACCGTGAGGTATTAAAGCCATATTTTCCATTCAATTTGAGTGATGCATAACAATAATATCCTCATTTATATTATCAATCAAAGCTTCATTTTCATCAGTCAAAGCCATTAAGGATGCAGGAACTGAGTCAGAGGAAATATAATCATCATCCAAAAGTATAGAAAAACTACTATTGTTCACATTAGAAGCCTTCAATTGCACAAAATAAGTAAGAGGTAAAACAACCTTATTAGGAACACTCAAAAGTTCCTTTTTTTTTAAGTAGCTTTTTGATATTTAATAATGATCGGCCTAGGGTTAGGAATACAAGTTTCCTTAATTGGGATTTCTTGGTAATGTCCAATTCAACAAGGATTATAGCCCCTGAAAGATGAGATTTCGTAGTCATTGCCTGATCAATTTGCAATAGCCGACCAAACAAAGCGGCCATAGTAACAAAGAATTGATGGTTAATGAAATTAATTTGCATATTAGGGAGAGAAATCCAAACTGAAACATCTTTGAATGATTTTGAAGCAGACAAGACCAAGTTAGTTGATGCCCTAGCAGGATCCATAGGATCCTTCAATTTTCCCCAAGGAATCATCGGGGAAGACGCCAAGCATCGACATCACTCCAATGAAGATATGAAATAGGCCAACGTCCATCAATTCAAGAAGGAATCTAGTGAGAATCGCATAAAATAGCCAGCAGCAGCAGTTAGAAAGTTGAAAATGTGAGGGGGAAAGGGAAATCCCTAGAGCACGAGGATAAGGGCTCGGGTAGTAGTTTTTTTGGGTTTTTGGGTTTCATTTAGGGTTTAGGTTTAGTTTATTTTAGGGTTTAGGTTTAGTTTAGGTTTAGGTTTAGATTTAAGTATAGGTTTAGGTTTTAGGTTTAGGTTTAGGGTTTAGGTTTAGGTTTAGGGTTTAGGCTTAGGTTTAGGTTTAAGGTTTAGGGTATAGGTTTATAGTTTAGGTTTAGGATTTAGGGTTTACATTTTATTTACTTTAGGTTTAGGTTTAAGTTTAGGTTTAGGTTTAGGTTTAGGTTTACGGTTTAGGGTTTAAGGTTTAAGTTTAGGTTTAGGTTTAGGTTTAGGGTTTAGGTTTAGGTTTAGGGTTTAGGTTTTGGTTTGGGTTTAAGGTTTATGGTTTATGGTTTAGGGTTTAGATTTAGGGTTTAGTGTTTAGGCTTTAGGGTTTAGGGTTAGAATAGGGTTTAGGATTAGTTTATAGTTTAATTTTTAGGTTTTAATGGTTTAGGGTTTAAGGTTTAGGGTTTAGAGTTTAGGGTTTAGTGTTTCGGGTTTTATTTTTAAGGTTTTAATTTTTAGTTTAGTCTTAGGTTTATTTTTAGTTTATTTTATTTTATTTTGTTTAGGTTCAGGTTTAGGTTTAGTTTATTTTAGGTTTAGGTTTAGGTTTTATTTATTTTAGTTTAGGTATAAGTTTATTTTATTTTATTTATTTTATTTTTATTTTAGGTTTAGGTGTTATATTTTATTTATTTTTAGGTTTATTTTTTAGGTTTAGGTTTTTATTTAATTTTTAATATATTTTATCTTATTATTTTATTTTTATTTTAGGTTTGGTTTTTATTTTATTTAGGTTTATTATTTTTTAGTTTTATTTTATTTTATTTTATTTTATTTAGTTTAGGTTTTTATTTATTTTATTTTATTTATTTTTTATTATCTACTTTATTTTATTTTTTTCTTTAATTTTAGGTTTAGGTTTAGGATTTAGATTAGGTTTTTATTTTTATTTCTTATTCAGGTTTAGGTTTTAGGGTTTAGTGTTTAGGGATTATGGTTTAGGGTTTTAGGGTTTAGCATTTAGTGTTTTGAGTTTAGTCTTTAAGGTTTAGGGTTTCTAGGGTTTAGGGTTTAGGTTTTAAGTTTACGATTTTGGTTTTAGTTTAGGGTTTAGGGTTTAGGGTTTAAGGTTTAGGGTTTATGGTTTTTTTTAACGAAAGTTTAAGGTTAAGGATTTAGTGTTTAGGGTTTAGGTTTTAGGGTTTAGGTTTTAGGGTTTAGGGTTTAGGGTTTTAGGGTTTAGGGTTTAGGGTTTATGGTTTAGGGTTTAGGTTTAGGCTTCAAGTTTTTGCTTAGGATTTTTGGTTATTTTCTTAATAGTCAACAAATTCATATTCAATATTTCTTCTTTTCAAATTCATTAACCAAGTAACACACCAACTTTTTTATGAGACAAGCAATGACATAGATAAAGAATGAGCACGCATAGAGAAAATTAAAAACCCTAGATAACTAGAACCATCTCTACTGTAAAGACACGGTTCCATAAGCAGTAAATTGGATCTGTCATTTTTCAGTTTCTCCAATTCCCATCAAAACCACCCCGGCCTCTCGAGTAGCAGGATCCACCATCATATCCCCGATCTCTCCCTCCACCACCACCACGGCTGTAACCTTTGTCGTTCCTCTCACTTCCATAACCACCACTGCTCTGACCACCACCTCCATATCCACCAGCACCTCCAAATCCCCCACCACCACTTCGATAACCACCGCCTCCACCTTCGCCTCCACCGTAAGATCTAGATTGAGCCTGGTTGACGGTGATGTTCCTGCCATCATGGTTCTGCCCATTCTTAGGGTTTTTTAAAAAAAATCAAAAGTGAGAGAATTTTATTGCCAAAAAGAAATGGATACAAGGTCCTTAAGGGAGATAAATCTCTAAACTACTACTCAATGAGTTACAATTAGCCTAAACAGATAAATACCCTACCTATTATAAGAAAACAAAAGCAAAAGAAAGAAAAGATAAAAATTAAGAAAGAAACAACACAAAATTCTAAGAAGGGCAGCAAAAACCATCTATATCCCAAAATGTTTCTAAGAGATCACGAGAAACCCCCCTGACACAAACCCACAAACGCAAAGAACTTAAGATAGAGATATGCATCTAGAAATAAGGACAAGCTAAGTACATAAAAGGAATAAAATGATAAAAATCTTAGATAAGTTCAGGCCCAATCACATTCATCTCAAGGGGTAACAGGATATGTGAGCATCCAAACTTTAGAAGAAGGACTACGATCACATGTGGTGCTACCAGCCAAAAGGATAATAGGGGAAACATCCCAGCCATCATAGCCAACTTACCTTGATTAAACCAAATAGCTAACATCCAAGAGGTAGCCAAGTTCTAGTATATATTATTAGGATTAAATAGGTAACTAACCAACAAAACATCTAGCTAAACTAGAGTGAAGCAACAAACTAAACAAGACAGTAGCCTAGAAATAACCACCATCAAGGCCACCTAAAATAAACAAAGACCAAAGGTAAAGAATCAAAAATTTTGCAGATCCACCAACCAACATTATAGCTCCAGCCAGCCATCAAGGCCACCCAGCAAACCATAGCAACAGGAATCAGCAGAAACTACAACAAAGCCAAGAATAACGAAAGCCACATATAGGTTCATCCCATAATAGAAAGAAATGATAAGCCAATGGGCCATCCAGTCAACAGGCAAACACCACAAACAAACTTTAAAAAAACCACCAGAAAAGGGGAACAAAAACTAGATGGCAGGTAACAACTCCAGAGAGAGTAACTCAGCCTAGGAAGGAACAAAGCCCATGGCTAGGGTCAACCAATAATCATCAGATAGCCAAAACCAAAAGCAAAAGGCTGGAAAAAATAATAGCCATTAAGCAACCACCAACTAATAAACCCTCACAAGTAAAAAAAGAAGCTAGGGAAAAATGCAAGCAAGCAAGCTCCGAAGCCTGTTAATCACTAGGCCATCATAAAACCAACACAACAAGAGACCAATAAGAGGGGAGAGCCACCAAAACTAGAGGACAACCAAAGCTCAGTAGTACCAACGAGAAATAATCCAAACCTCCATGAAAAGGAGATACCATTCTTACGGTTTAGGTTTAGGTTTAGATTTATTAGGTTTTAGGGTTTAGGTTTATTTTTTTAATTTATTTAGTTACTTTAGGTTTAAGTTTAGGGTTTGGAGTTTAGGGTTTAGGGTTTAAGGTTTAGGGTTAGGATTTAGGGTTTATGGTTTAGGGTTTAGGATTTAGGGTTAGCATTTAGGGTTTAGGGTTTAGGGTTTATTGTTTAAGGTTTTAGGGCTTAGGGTTTAGGGTTAGGGTCTAGGCTTTAGGGTTTATGATTTTCTAGGGTTTAGGGTTTAGGGTTGTAGGTTTAGGGTTTAGGGTTTAGGTTTTAGGGTTTATGGTTTTTTTAAAATTAAGTAAACCGGTAGGTTTAGGATTATTTAGTTTATTTATTATTTATTTTAGTTTATTTTATTTTTTATTTTTATTTAGGTTTATTTTTTATTTTTATTTAGTTTAGTTTATTTATTTTAGTTTATTTTCTAAGTTTAGGTTTAGGTTTAGGTTTAATTTTTAGTTGACTTTTATTTTTATTTTATTTTTATGGTTTAGGTTTTATTTTTATTTTTAGGTTTAGGTTTAGGATTTTATTTTATCTTTTTTAGGTTTGGGTTTTAGGTTTTTATTTTAGGTTTATTTTTAGGTTTTATTTTTTTCTTAGGTTTAGGTTTTTTTTAGTTTTTTTTATTTTATTTAGTTTAGGTTAAAGATTAGGTTTTATTTATTTTAGGTTAGTTTAATTTAGTTTAGGTTTAGGTTTAGGTTTATTTTATTTTGTAAATTTTTATTTTTGCTTTAGGTTTTTTTTATTAGTTTAGGGTATAGGTTTTATTTTAAGGTTTAGGTTTTTATTTCATTTTATTTTATGTTTATTTTATTTTTATTTTACATTTAGTTTTTATTTTATTTAGGTTTCTTATTCATAGGTTTATTTTATTTTTTTTGTTTAGCTCAGTTTTTATTTATTCTATTTTAGCTTAGTTTTTATTTTTAGGTTTAGGTTTTGGTTTAGGTTTTAGTTTAGGTTTTATTTTATTTAGAATTATGTCTTTTTATTTATTTTATTTTTAGGTTTTAGTTAGTTTAAGTTTAGGTTTTAAGTTTTTAGGGTTTAGGATTTAGGTTTTAGGGTTTAGGATTTTGGGTTTAGGGTTTAGGGTTTAGGGTTTAGGGTTTAGGGTTGTAGGTTTTAGGGTTTAGGGATTAGGGTTTAGGGTTTATGTTTAGGGTTTAGGGTTTAGGGTTTATGGTTGTAGGTGTTGGGTTTAGGATTTAGGGTTTAGGGTTCAGGTTTTAGTTTAAGATTTAGGATTTTTGGTTTTTTTAATAAAGAACAAATTTAGATTCAACATTTCTTCTTTTTTATTTCATCTACCAAGTAACACACCAACTTTTTTAAGACACAAGTGACGACATGGATAAAAAATAAGCATGTATAGAGCAAATCAAAAATCCTAGATAACTAGAACTGTCCCTACTATAAAGGCATAGTTCCATAAGCAGCAAATTGGATCGGTCATTCTTCAATTTCTCTAGTTCCCATCAGAACCACCCTGGCCTCTCGAGTAATGGGATCTACCATCATATCTTCAATCTCTCCCTCCACCACCACCATGGCTGTAACCTTCGTCACTCCTCCCACCTCTATGAGCACCACTGCTTCAACCACCACCTCCATATCCACCAGCACCTCTAGATCCCCACACCACCACTATGATAATCATCACCTCTGCCTTTAACTCCATTGTCAGATCTAGACTGAGCCTAGTTGACGGTAATGTTCCTACTGTCAAGGTTCTACCCATTCTAAAAGTTTAGGTTTAGGTTTAGGTTTATTAAGTTTTAAGGTTTAGGTTTATTCTTTAATTTATTTAATTACTTTAGGTTTAGTTTAAGGTTTAGGGTTTAGGTTTTAGGGTTTAGGGTTAAGGTTTAGGGTTTATGGTTAGGGTTTAGGGTTTAGGATTTTATGTTTTATGCTTTTAGGGTTTAGGGTTTAGGGTTTAGGGTTTAGTCTTTAGCCTTAAGGGTTTAGGGTTAGTTTATGGTTTAGGGTTTAGGGTTTTAGAGTTTAGGGTTTAGGGTTTTGGGTTTAGTGTTTAGTGTATAGGGTTTGGGTTTAGGGTTTAGGGTTTAGGGTTTAGTGTTTTAGGGTTTAGGGTTGTTGAGGGTTTAGGGTTTAGGATTTTTTTGGGAAAGTTAGAATTTTATTACCATAAAAGGAAAAGATACAATATCCTTAAAAGGGGTAAAGCTCTAAAATTCTACTGCTCTCAGAGCTACATGAAACCTAGAGAGCTAAACCCCATCTAAGTACATTAGAAAAGGAAAAGAAAATAAAAGAGCAAATATAGCTCTTAAAAAACATAAGAGAAAAAGACACAGAGTAAGACTAAAACAAATCTTGAAAATAGTGAAAGCATGAGTCAGCAACAGTTCATGTTTCCTATGAGGAAGAAAGATAAGCAAGATCCATAACAACATCACTTGGGTTGACTGAGCAAAGACCATTCCCTCTATAAAGTTCTAACCTGTAAAATAAATCTGCAAAGACTATAAAGGAAAAAGTCATAGTTAAGAAGGATAAGGATAAAGTGAGGAAAATGAGAGAGCTTAGAAAGAGAAGGCTCAGGCTCAGTTAGGATCATCTCAAGGGGCAACAATAAATATGAGCATCCAAACTTCATAAAGAACTATTATAATCATATGTAATGCGACCAACTAGAGAGAAGAGGTGAGTAACATCAAAGCCATCATAGCCAGCATCCCTGATATAAGCAAACATCCAAGGCCAAGCAGACATTAGATCCATTAAACAAAAAGAAATTGACTAGCAACTAGCAAGCAACCAAACCACCAAACAAAAACCATAACAGATTAATCACAATAACCCAAAGAGAGGCTAGAACAAAGTCAGAACACCAACAACAACCATTAACTAGATACCCATCCAAGCTCCAAACCATTGAAAACCAGAACAAACCATCAGTAAGCACTAGACAAATTCTAATTAATAGAGAAACAACCAATAAAACCCAGATAGGAGACCTCAAGTCAAAGTCCCAACAATAAGCAGTCACCAAGCCAAACCAGGGTGAGCAACCACAAATGACTAAATAGCTCAGAAATGAAACCATCAAGGAAACATAAGGCATGGCACAAATCACCATGAGATAAAACAACCACACAAATGGGGGCCAAAGACAGCCACCAACCACCAGAAACCAAAAAGTCCAATCCAAAAGGATCAATAAATGTTCAGCTAGCATAATAAAAGGCTGTAGCAAATTGTAGGGTTTAGATTTTGGTTTTAGGGTTCAGGTTTAGTTTTTGCTTTCTATTTTTTTAATAGAGAACAAATTCAAATTTAATATTTCATCTTTTTGATTTCATTAACCAAGTAACACACTAAGTTTTCTAAGACATAAGTGGCAACATAGATAAAAAATGAGCACACATAGATCAAATCGAAGACCCTAGATAACTAGAACTGTCTCTACTATAAAGACACAGTTCCATAAATAGCAAATCAGATTGATGGTTCTTCAGTTTCTCTAGTTCCCATCAGAACCACCCAGGCCTCTTGAGTAGTGGGATCCACCATCATATCACTGATCTCTCCCTCTATCATTCCTCCTACTTCCAAAAACACCATTGCTTTGACCACCACCTCCATATCCACCAGCACCTTCAGATCACCCACCACCACTGTGGTAACCGTAGCCTCTGCCTTTGCCTCTACCTCCATACATAGACTGAGCCTGGTTGACGGTGATGTTCTTGCCGTCAAGGTTCTGCCCATTCTTAGGGTTTAGGTTTAGGGTTTTGCGTTTAGGGTTTAAGGTTTAGGGCTAGGGTTTAGGGTTTATGGTTTAGGGTTTAAGATTTAGTGTTTTAGGGTTTATGCTTTTAGGGTTTAGGGTTTAAGGTTAGGGTTTAGGGTTTAGGATTTAGGGTTTTATAGGGTTTAAGGTTTAGGGTTGTAGGTTTAGGGTATTGGGATTAGGTTTTAGTGTTTAGGATTTAGGGTTTAAGGTTTTTTTTTTAAATTAAGTAAATCAATTGGTTTAGGTATTTTGTATATTTAGTTTATTTATTTTTTATTTTATTTTTCTTTTTATTTTATTTTTTAGGTTTATTTTTTATTTTTATTTAGTTTAATTTTTTTTTAGGTTTAGGTTTTTTATTTTAGTTTATTTTTTTGGTTTAGGTTTAGGTTTATTTTTTAGTTGAGTTTTATTTTTATTTTATTTTTTAGGTTTAGGTTAAGAATTTTATTTTGTTTTTTTTAGGTTTAGGTTATAGGACTTTTTTTTTAGGTTTATTTTTTGGTTTTATTTTTTAGTTTAGGTTATGGTTTATTTTTAGTTTATTTTATTTTATTTAGATTTGGTTTAGGTTTAAGTTTAGTTTATTTTAGGTTTAGGTTTAGGTTTTATTTATTTAAGTTTAGGTTTAGGTTTATTTTATTTTATTTTTATTTTAGGTTTAGGTTTTGTTTTAGTTTAGGGTTTAGGTTTTATATTTTATTTATTTTTAGGTTTTATTTTTAGGGTTATATTTAGGTTTTAGATTTTATTTATTTTTTATTTTATTATTTTAAGTTCATTTTATTTATGTTTTAGTTTTTGTTTTTATTTTATTTAGGTTTTTATTCTTTAGTTTATTTTATTTTTATAGTTTAGTTTAGGATTTTATTTATTTTATTTTAGTTTATTTTTATTTTTTTATTTTATATATTTTTATTTTTAGGTTTAGGTTTAGGTTTTAGTTTAGGTTTTTATTTATTTTATTTATTTATTTTATTTAGGTTTAGGTTTTTATTTATTTAATTTTTAGGTTTTCTTAGGTTTAGGTTTCTAGGCTTTTAGGGCTTAGGGTTTAAGGTTTTGGGCTTAGGGTTTAAGGTTTAGGGGTTTTTTTAAGAAACCCCATACAGGGGAGAATTTTACAACCACAAAGAAAGGTGCACAAGTTTCTTAAGAGGGGTACCATAGAGCTACATTCACTATAAAGAAACTCCCCTATCTAATACAACTAAAGCAAGGAAATAAAAACCTAAGCAAAAGAAATAAAAGACCAAAAATAACTAAGCAACAACACAATAAATAGGAGGATCAGCCTAAGCCTACTACTAGAATCAGGAGTATTTTAAGAGTTGCACAATCCAAATCCAAGATCCGAAACCTGCAAAGAACCTGTAAAAGAATCTTGTAAGCAACTAGAAGATGTAATTAGCAGAGTTAGAGAAAATCAAGCTTAAGCACATAATAAAGAGTAGTATAAGAGAAAATTTCAAATAAGGCTCAGGCTTAGTCACCTTCATCTTAAGGGACAACCACAAATGTGAGCATCCAGACTTCAAAAGAAGGATTACAATCACATATGCTGCTATTAGCCAAAAGATAATAAGGAACTCATCCCAACCATCATCGCCCACTTACCTCGATGAAGGAAATCCACCAAAGAGTGAAAGTCAACAATTTTCTAGTACCTGCTACCCAAGCAACAGAAATAGCTGACCCATAAATCACCCAGATGACTAAAGGCCACCAAGCCCGAAAGGAAGTAGCATCAACAAAGCCACCTCAACAGAAATGAAAGAGCAACTGCCAAGATTTCATCCTGAAAGCAAAGCCACCATGGATAGGAACCAAACCCACTAATGTCACCAGACAACCATAAGCAGTAGCCAAAAACCAAAACAACAACCTATGACTAGCACCAAGAAACTAGCAATTCCAAACCATATCAAAGAACAAGGCCAACATTAACAACAACCACTAGTCTAACCCAGATAGCAGAGGCAAGAAATAAAAAAATAGTCGCAATACCTCCATCAGAGACAGAAAGATAGCCATATGAAAATAGTAGCACTAGAGAGAGGAAAAAGAACCCATGAGGAAACCAAAGGGCAATCCAAAAAACACCAAAAAATCACCACTAAGAGCAGTAGGAAAAATAGGCTAGCCCACCCTACCAACCATGAGGCAAGACAAAAGAAATAAAGGGAGCTAGAGAAACCAAAATTAGTCTAAATCCTCAGCCAAAATAATAGACCATGCCAACAGCACTCAAGGCAAAAATAGTAGCCACCCAATTGAGCAAACAACTTGAATCAGCAACAACAAACGCCACCATAAGCCCAAAACCAAAATAAAGAAAAACCACCAAAAAGGCAACCCTACCAGCTAACAATAGTCAGAAAGAAAACTAAAAAGAAAACCAACTAAACTAGCTAGAACAACCAGCCAAACCAACTAGCCCACAATGCCACCCAGCTAATTAACAAAGCAGCAGATGGACCAACTCCGATAAGGAAGTAGCTAGTCTAAAGGGGTGGCAATCCCAACATAGAGAAAGGTAGGCATAGTGACAAACCAATAGGAAACCACCAAAAAGAACCAAGAAATAAATGGTAATCACCCAACTAGATAAAATGCTGCAGCCGGGGAGGACAACCAAACCACCAATAACCAACCAAAGTGGAAAGAAAAATAGGCCAAGGCCCCTTCCAAACTCCAGTGATAAAAAAAACCAGTACCAAAGAGAAAATAGATTACTAGCAACCATAAATCAGCACCTTTCTAGCCATAAGGTAAAGGGAGAAACCAATAAACAAAAGCCACCAAGCCTAAAAAGGATGAGGAGACAAAACCACCAAAAGGCCTAGCACAAACTCAAGAGTGAAAAGATCAACAGTAGCTATCAAATAATAGCCACCCAAGACAGCCAGGTAGAGGGTAGTAGCAAACAACAGCACCCACCAAGCCCAAAAATAGTAGTCAAAAAACCTTCCTAAGTAAGGAAATAGCTAGCCAAAACTAAAGGAAAAACTAGTACAAATTAAGAAAATGGAAAAGCTAAAAGCCGTTAGAGGCATAACCTAAAAGGAGGCCACCAAAAGTTCAAAGAAGCACTTGAAGAAACTATTGACATTCAAATCCCTAAATAAAATAGTTAGCCAATGAGAACACCTCTCCAATAATAGAGGTTAAATAGCCAGTGACCACCTCAAAGAGATCTCCCAAATATTATAGTCCAAACCAGACAAGAGAGTGAAGCAACAAGAGGAGTGCAACAAAATAAAAATGCACACAGAGAAAAACATAGAAAACCTAAAAAACACAAAGCAAAATTTATTTCTGAGATAAGGTAATCTGGTGTTATCCAGATTTACCAAGCCTCTCAATTGTCTAGGAAAATTAAGATGATCATAAAGAGTGAGATCATTTAATTTAGCACCTAGATTAGCCAGAAAATCTACAAAGGCATTTCCTTCATGCCAAATGTGAGAAATTTTAAAGCATACTTGAGAGAGGAGTGTTCTAGTATGATTAAGAAGATATAATAAAATGTCATTCCCCATCATAGTGGAAGTTAACATGTCAATGAGTAAAAGAGCATGAACTTCAATCCAAATATTAATGAAACCTTTTTGCAAACAAATTTTAATAGCTTTGTTTACAACCACTAATTTAGCATAGATAATAGAATAAGCTTTAAGAGGATAAGCAAAAGCACAAATAACATTACCTTCAAAATCCCTAAAAATACCCCCACAACCAAATGTATTTTAAGAGACAGAGTCATCGGTATTAATTTTTATAATATTACTTTGAGATTTTATCCTTCTATCTATTTTACAAAAGGTGATCTCAGGTAGGTAAAGACTCAATTTTGTGGAAATAGGCTTCAAGAAGTTGATATAAAGAATGAAAGCCATGGAATTGGTTAGTATTAAAAGATCATACCAAACCCATAATTTGGAGGCAATAGCACTATTGACAAAAACATGATTACCATTTTTTGATATGAAAATAATAATAACATTTGGAAGGCAAATGAAATCCTTTATTCGAGAGCAAGGGATCAATAGGAATGAACTTCTTCAGAATTCTCCAAGTAAAGACAGAATAAGAGATAGGGATGATATTATTCCAATGTTTAATAAATGCATTAGAAGAAATATGAGCATCTCTAATATAATTCCAATCCTCTTTAAGAATAAAATCACCATTATAAGACAACTCAAAAGAATTTGATCAGCTTGTTGAAGGATGAAAATATCACTAGAATTTATCAAAAGAGAGAATGGAATAAATTTGTAAGTTTACTATCATTCCACTTATTTTTAAGCCAAAAGGAGTTAACTTTATTAGTAGTAGTAGAATGGGTAGATAAAAAAGAATCAATAGAACCACCACCAATGTATTTGTCTTACCAAAAGAAAGAAGATCCCGAATTTATACCCCAAGATATCAAGGATTCAACCTCCCATTTAATGGAGCAAAGCCTTTTCCAAACTGGGGAGTCACCAAATTTATAAGTACATATTAGAGGGTGCTTTGCTGTAGCTATCATAAAATTATCCCAGAGGCTATCTTTTTTCTAAAATTCCACTAGAGTTTATGGGAGAAGGTAGTAATAGCTTCATGAATAGGTTTGCAACCAAGTCCACCTTCACCCAAAGGACCACAACATTTATGCCAAGAAGTCCAACACATCCTATTAACTGAATTATTAGAGCCCCATAAAAATTTATGAACGAGATGATCAATTCAATTTAAGATAGAATTAGTAGGGATAATGATTTGAATAAGCTACAAAGGCATTGAATTAAAAGTACTCTTAAGCAATGTAAGCCTACCACCAAAAGAAAGTAAGTTAAATTCCCACACCAAAATTTTATTGAAAATTTTTCGGATAAGCTCATCGAAAAGATGGGACCTTTTTTAACCTTTGAAAAGAGGAGCACCCAGATATTTAACAGGGAGTTGTTGGTGTTTAAAATTAGTGATTCTCAAGATATGATTGATTTTATAATTAGAAATTTTAGAGGAGGTAATGAAGCAGCACTTGCTTTCATTAATAGAAAGACTACTTTCTCTAACAAAATAATTTAAAAATTTTTTAAGTCTTTTGATATGATGAAAAGAAGCATTACAAAAGATAATAAAATCATCAGTAAAGCTAAAATGAGAAATAGGGATACCACCAAGAGTTCCAAAGTACATGCTAGGATTGTTATTGAATAAATGATTTAAACTCCTAGAAAAGTATTCCACATCAATAATAAATAAATAATGGGACAAAGGTCTCCTTGTCTCAATCCATGAGAAGAAGGAAAGAAACCTAAAGCTTCACCATTAAGAAGAATAGAAAACTAGAAATTATTAATACAATTTTTTAGTAAGGTTAATGAAATTATTAGAGAAACCTAATAAATGAAGGATATTTAAAAGGGAATCCCATGATATATTATGAAAGGCTTTAGAAATATCTAATTTAAAAAAGGTGTTACCACCTCTAGTTGGAACATCCAAATCATGTATAAGCTCTTGAGCAAGAAAATGTTATCAGATATAGATCTCCCTCTAACAAAACTAGTTTAGTTGAGAGAGATAATTTTTTGAAGTAAAGGACTAAGTTTATTAGCAAGAATTTTAGAAATCAATTTATTAAAGAAAGTGCAAAGACTAATAGGTCTGAAATCACTCCAAGAATCCAGATTTTCTTTTTTACATATGAGAACAATGGAAGTGCTTGAAAATATTTAAGGAGAGGATTACCAATAAAGAAATCTACAATATCATCAATTAAGTCATGCTTAATAATAGACCAACAATTTTGAAAAAATTGAGTAGTACAACCCTCCAGACCAGTAACGAAATCAATGTTCATGCTATTAAGAACTTTACCAATCTCATCTTTAGTAGACAACTTAGTAAGCTAATGATTATCATCATTGGTAATAATAGAGGGGATCAAATGCGAATTAGAAATAACTTCATAAGAGTGGCTTTTATTAAGCATATTTCTAAAGTGGTTAATAATAGAATCTTTAATAACATTAATATTAGTGATCCAATCTCCATTATCATTTTTTATTTTTTGTATATAATTTAAAGCTCTCTTTTTATTAAATAAAGCATGAAAATACCTGGTATCTCTATCCCCATCAGCAATATATTTACAAGTAGATTTTTGCTGCCAATAGGTCTCTTCCATATTCTGATAATTAACAAGTTTATCTTTAGCTTCATTTAAATCCTTAAGCATAAAGGAGTCAGTTAAAATAGCATTTTCAAGATCACAAACCAAAAGTTCCATGTTTTTTATATTAGCAAAAAGATTTTTAAAATAATGTTTGCTCCACAAAACTAGATTTTGTTTGAGCCTTTTAAGCTTAAACTATAATCTATTCATTCCCCTAATTGAATTATCAGAGTGTAAAGGGGAAATCCAATTAATGGCCATGACTTTAAGAAAATCCAGATGTTGAATCCACATATTTTGAAATCTGAAAGAGGGTGAGATGTTTACTCTGAAAGAGTTTTCTTTAATAGAAACCAAAAGTTTGGCATAATCAGATAAAGTTCTACTAAAATGGTCAATAGAGGTAAGAGGCCATTGATTAATCCAATGGATTATTAATAGGATAAGGATCAACAAGAACATCTCTACAACTTCTCCCTCTTCCAAATCAGCATTTTGTTGAATAGTGGGATTAAAATGAAGATCAATCCTGGAATTAGGGAAAGGAGATGAAATTGTACCATTCAAAGCATAATTACCAATGTCAGAATCAGTGTTTCACTCAAGAATTTTAGTCACATTCAAGTTATAATTTAAATCCTCATTCTCATCAAATACTGCTGGAAAAGAAGTAGGAATAGACTAATTAGAGAATGAATCATCATTTTTTTAGCCTCTTTGAATTTGGAATTAGCCATAATAGGCATATTCTCATGCAAAGAAAGGTTGTTGGGAAAACCATCTTTTTCAACAATATTAGTACCTTTGTCATGGTCGGAATGAGAAGCAAAATCAGCAATTTTAGGAACATCAGAAGATTTCGAAGAATCTGACCTAATATCAACATTTAAGTTATTTTTAGGCACACAAATAATTTTATTAACTTTATCAGAAGCTAATTTAGAGTCATGATCATTCAAAAATTTATTTTTAAGATGCGGGTGAAGAATAAAACACTCCAAATTATCATGACTAGGTATCTTGCAATGGGAATAGAAAACCAAAAAATTTTCAAATTCCACCTTTTATAAATAACCAAACTTTTTAGATCCATTCTAGACCTCCATAAGATGTTTTTTAGATATGTCAAGTTCAACTAATATACAATCAATAGAGGTACAAGATCTCACAACGGTCTCCTGATCGATTTGAAGTGAATGATCGAAAAGAGCCTCGACAGCAAATAAAACTTGGTGGGTAACATAATGGATTCTCATATTTAGAAGAGCTAACCAAACAAGAATAATAGGTGATTCATCCTTTATATCAAAAAGGGGAGACCACTTCAACAAATGCATTTGATGGTTAAAGACATAATAAGATTGATGTGAGAAAACTCTTGAATAATCCAAATCATTCATAGGTTGAATTGGAATATTTCTTGGATTGATGAAGCCAATAGAGAAAGCACCCAAAAGTTTAAGGTTATGAAAAAAGGATCGGATCTTGTCCAAATTTGGCCAATGCAAAGCAAATTTTCCAACCAAAGTAAATTCAAAAGGTTTTGTAAGCTTTTCGACATCAAGATCTGAACACATGATTGCAGACATACCTCAAAAAGATGTAGAAATTAGACACACGAAGTCATAAGAGGTTGAGCTCTTACCATAAAGTGCATCTTTAAAGGATTTAATAGTAGGAATGGCATTGGGTTCAGGAATCCCCAAAAAATCAGATGCCCTAGCTAGATCATCCAAATTGGGAGATGTATTCCATGTGTTCAAGGTCACCATAGCCATATTCAGAAAAGATACATCACACGATCAGTCAGAGATTCAAAATGTCCAGAAAATGATCTAGAATATTGAAGTATCCACCAAAAATGAGAGATGGCAATGCGCTAATGAAATCGCCAAAGCATTGTGGAGGAGAACTAAGGTTATCGAGTTTAGGTTTCTAGTGTTTAGGGTTTAGGGTTTAGGTTTTAGTTTAGGTTTAGGGTTTAGGTTTAGATTTAGATTAGTTTTAGGTTTAGGTTTAGGGTTTAGGGTTTAAGTTTAGGTTTTAGGTTTAGGTTTAGGTTTAGGTTTATGTTTAATTTTTAGTTTAGGTTTAGGTTTAAGGTTTAGGGTTTAGGTTTAGGTTTAGGTTTAGGATTTAGGGTTTAGGGTTTAAGGTTTAGGGTTTAGGGGTTAGGGTTTAGGGTTTTAGTGTTTAGGATTTTATCCTTTAGTTTTAGTGTTTAGGTTTAGTGTTTAGGTTTTAGGTTTAAGTTTTAGGAGTTTTAGGGTTTTAGTGTTTAGGGTCAGTTTGGTTTATAGTTTTGGTTTCATTTAGGGTTTAGGGTTAGTTTAGGGTTTAAGGTTTAGGGTTTTATGATTTAGGATTTAGGTTTAGGGTTTAGGGTTTAGGGTTTATGGTTATTTTAGGATTTAAGGTTTAAGATGTAGGGTTTAGGGTTTTTTAGGGTTTAGGGTTTAGGTTTAGGGTTAGTTTTAAGGTTTAGGTTTTATGATTTAGTGTTTAGGGTCTAGGGTTTAGCATTTGGGTTTTTTTTAAATGAAGTAAACTGGTAGGTTTCAGTTTATTTAATTTATTTAATTTTTTTATTTATGTTTTTTTAGTTTAGTGTTTTTATTTTAGTTTAGGTTTATCATTTTAGTTTATCTTTTAATTTTAGGTTTAGGTTTATGTTTATTTTTTAGTTTACTTTTATTTTTATTTTATTTTTTAGGTTTAGGCATATTTTTTTTTTAGGTTTAGGTTATGGTTTTTTTTTTAGGTTTAGGTTTTTAGATTTTTATTTTAGGTTTATTTTAGGTTTTATTTTTTAGTTTAGGTTCAAGTTTATTTTGAGTTTAGTATATTTTATTTAGTTTATGGTTTAGGTTTAGTATATTTAAGGCTTAGGTTTTATTTATTTTATTTTAGTTTATTATAGTTTAGGTTTATGTTTATTTTATTTGGCTTTTTTATATTTTAATTTTAGGTTTAGGATTTTCTTTTTAGTTTAGGGTTTAGGTTTTAGGTTTGATCTTTTATTTATTTTTAGGTTTTATTTTTAGAATTATTTGTTAGGTTTAGGTTTTTATTTAGTTTATATTTTATTTTAATTTTAGTGTATTTGGTTTTTATTTTAATTAAAATTTTTATTCTTAGGTTTATTTTATTTTTAAGTTTAGTTTAGGTTTTTATTCATTTTATTTAGTCTATTTTTATTAGTTTATTTTTTTTATTTTTATGTTTAGGTTCAGGTTTTTATTTAATTTTTTATTTTATTTTAATTTTTTATTTTATTTATGTTTATGTTTTTTTATATATTTTATTTTTAGGTTTTATTTAA
Organism: Cymbidium sinense; assembly: GCA_021442155.1. Taxonomy (NCBI): domain Eukaryota; kingdom Viridiplantae; phylum Streptophyta; class Magnoliopsida; order Asparagales; family Orchidaceae; genus Cymbidium; species Cymbidium sinense. The sequence goes on along the minus strand of CM038214.1, from coordinate 311,393,507 downwards.
TTTAGTTTTAGGTTTTTAGGTTTTTAGGGTTTAAGATTGAGGGTTTAGGCTTTAGCGTTTAGGGTTTTAGGATTTAGGGTAAGGGATTAGGGTTTAGGGATTAGGTTTAGTGTTTAAGCTTTAGGATTTAGGGTTTTAGGGTTTAAGATTTAGGGTTTATGGTTTATGGTTTAGGGTCAGCTTAGGGTTTAGAGTTTTTTTTTAAAATTAAGTAAATCCATAGGTTTAGGTTTATTTAGTTTATCTTGTTTATTTTTTTATTTATTTTAGTTTATTTTATTATTATTATTATTTTTTATTTTTACTTTTAATTTTTATTTAATTTAACTTATTTATTTTAGTTTAGGTTCTTTATTTTAGTTTATTTTTTAGGTTTAGTTTTATTTTTTAGTGTAGTTTTATTTTTATTTTATTTTTTAGGTTTAGGTTTTATTTTTTATTTTTAGGTTTAGGGTTAGGTTTAGGTTCTTATTTTATTTTTTTTAGGTTTAGGTTTAGGTTTTTATTTTAGGTTTATTTTTAGGTTTTATTTTTTAGTTTAGATTTTAGTTTATTTTTAATTTACTTTATTTTATTTAGCTTTGGTTTAGGTTTAGGTTTATGTTTTGTTTATTTTAGTTTGGTTTTTTTTAGTTTAGGTTTAGGTTTATTTTAATTTGTTTATTCCATTTATATTTTAGGTTTAGGTTTTTTTTTAGTTTAGGATTTAGGTTTTATTGTTTATTTATTTTTATGTTTTATTTTATAGGCTTAGGATTTTATTTAGATATTTAGTTTATTTTAAGTTTATTTTAGGTTTATTTTATTTTTATTTTATTTAGGTTTTTTATACATAGGTTTATTTTTCAATTTTATTTTTTAGTTTATGGTTTAGGGATTTTTTTAAAAAAAAATTAAGTAAACCGATAAGTTTAGGTTTTTTTAGTTTATTTTTTATTTATTTTAGTTTATTTTATTTTTAATTTTTATTTATGAATATTTTTATTTTTATTTAGTTTACTTTATTTATTTTTGTTTTAGTTTTTTTTAGTTAATTTCTTAGGTTTAAGTTTAAGTTTAGGTTTATTTTTTAGTCTAGTTTTCTTTATATTTTATTTTTTAGGTTTAGGTTTAGGTTTAGGTTTTTATTTTATCATTTTAGGTTTAGGTTTTAGCTTATAGTTTTAAGTTTTTTTTAGGTTTTAATTTTTAGTTGAGACTTAGGTATATTTTCAGTTTATTTTATTTTATTTAGCTTCAGTTTAGGTTTAGGTTTAGTTTATTTTATGTTTAGGTTTAGATTTTATTTATTTTAGTTTAGGTTTAGGTTTAATTTATTTTTATTTTAGGTTTCAATTTTTTTTTAGTTTAGGGTTTAGGTGTCATTTTTTATTTATTTTTAGGTTTATTTTTTAGGTTTAGGTTTTTATTTTGTTTTTAGTTTGTTTTATCTTAGGTTTATTTTAGTTTTATTTTAGGTTTAGTTTTTATTTTAAGATTTATTTTATTTTTTATTTTAAGATTTTTTATTTTATTTTAGTTCAGTTTTTATTTCCTTTTTTATTTTATTTTTAGGTTTAGGTTTAGGTTTACATTTAGGTTCAGATTATATTTTAGTTTTTTAGTTTATTTTATTTTCTTATTTAGGTTTAGGTTTTAGGGTTTAGGGTATTTTGTTTAAGGTTTAGGGTTTTAGGGTTTTGGATTTTGGGTTTTGGGTTTTATTAGGGTTTAGGGTTTTTAGGGATTAGGGTTTAGGGTTTAGGTCTTAGGTTTAGGGTTTAGGTGTCATTTTTTATTTATTTTTAGGTTTATTTTTTAGGTTTAGGTTTTTATTTTGTTTTTATTTTGTTTTATCTTAGGTTTATTTTAGTTTTATTTTAGGTTTAGTTTTTATTTTTAGATTTATTTTATTTTTTATTTTAGCTTTTTATTTTATTTTAGTTAGTTTTTTATTTTTTTTTATTTTAGGTTTAGGTTTACATTTAGGTTAGTTATATTTTAGTTTTTTTAGTTTATTTTATTTTCTTATTTGGTTTAGGTTTTAGGGTTTAGGGTATTTTGTTTTATGGTTTAGGGTTTTAGGGTTTTTTTATTTTGGGTTTTTTTGGGTTTTATTAGGTTTAGGTTTTAGGATTTTTAGGGTTTAGGTCTTAGGTTTAGGGTTTAGGTTTTAGTTTAGGGTATAGGATTTAGGGTTTAAGGTTTAGGGTTTAAGTTTTATTTTTAACAAAGTTTAGGGTTTAGGGTTTACTATTTAAGGTTTAGGATTTTAGGGTCTGGGGTTAGGGTTTTTTTATCTTTAATTTTTTTACTTTTTATTCTTTGTAAATTAAGTAAAATGGTATGTTTATGTTTATTTAGTTTACTTTTTATTTATTTTAGTTTATTTTATTTTTAGTTTTATTTAGGTTTATTCTTAATTTTATTTAGTTTAGTTTATTTAATTTAGTTTAGGTTTTTTAATTTAGTTTATTTTTTAAGTTTACATTTAAGTTTAGGTTTATTTTTTAGTTTATTTTTATTTTTATTTTATTTTTTTGGTTTAGGTTTTATTTTTTATTTTTAGGTTTAGGCTTAAGTTTCTATTTTATTTTTTTAGGTTTAGGTTTTAGGTTTATATTTTAGGTTTATTTTTATGTTTTTTTTTTTAGTTTAGGTTTAAGTTTATTTTTAGTTTATTTTATTTTATTTAGTTTAGGTTTAGGTGTAGGTTTATTTTATTTTAGGTTTAGGTTTAAGTTATAATAATTTTAGTTTAGGTATAGGTTTATTTTATTTTTATTTGAGGTTTAGGTTTTTTTATAATTTTAGGATTTAGGTTTTATTTTTTATTTATTTTTAGGTTTATTTTTTAGGTGTAGGTTTTTATTTAGTTTTTATTTTATTTTATTTTGGGTTTATTTTATTTTTATTTTAGGTTTAGTTTTTATTGTATTTAAGTTTCTTACATTTAGGTTTATTTTATTTTTTAGTTTAGTTTAGGCTTTTATTTATTTTATTTTAGCTTAGTTTTTATTTTTTATTTTGTTTTATTTTTAAGTTAATGTTTAGGTTTAGGATTTTATTTTATTTTATTTTATTTATTTTATTTAGGATTATGTTTTTTTATTTATTTTATTTTTAGGTTTTATTTAGTTTTGGTTTAGGTTTTTAGGTTTTTAGGCTTTTAGGATTTCGAGTTTAGTGTTTAGGGTTTAGGGTTTAGGGTTTGGTGTTTAGAGTTTAGGGTTGTAGGTTTAGGGTTGTAGGTTTTAGGGTTTAGGGTTTAGGGTTTATGGTTTAGGGTTTAGGGTATAAGGCTTTCGGTTTAAAGGTTTTGGGTTTAGGGTTTAGGGTTTAGGGTAGGGTTTAGGGTTTAGGGTTTAGGGTTTATGGTTTGAGGGTTTAGGGATTAGGGTTTAGGGTTCTAAGTTTTGGGTTTAGGGTTAGCTTTAGGGTTTAGGGTTTGGGTTTTTTTATTTTATTTTTGTCTTATTTTTGATTTTTTTTAAAATTATGTAAACTAGTAAGTTTATGTTTATTTAGTTTATTTTATTTATTTTAGTTTATTTTATTTTTATTTTTATTTAGGTTTATTTTTATATTTATTTAGTTTAGTTTATTTAAATTTGGTTTATTTATTTTAGTTTAGGTTTTTTTATTGTAGTTCATTTTTTAGGATTAGGTTTATTTTTATTTTATTTATTAGGTTTAGGTTTTATTTTTTATTTTTAGGTTTAGCTCTAAGTTTTTATTTTATTATTTTTGGTTTAGGTTTTAGGTTTTATTTTAAGTTTACTTTTAAGTTTTATTTTTTAAGTTTTGGTTTAGATTAATTTTTAGTTTATATTATTTTATTCAGTTTAGGTTTAGGTTTAGGTTTAGTGTATTTTAGTATAGTTTATTTTAGTATAGTTTAAGTTTATTTTATTTTTATTTTAGGTTTAAGTTTTTATTTTAGCTTAGGGTTTAGGATGTATTTTTTATTTATTTTTAGGTTTTATTTTGTGGTTTATTTTCTAGGTTTAGGTTTTTTTTTAGTTTTTATTTTATTTTATTTTAGGTTAATTTTAATTTTAATTTAGGTTTAATTTTTATTTTATATAGGTTATTTTCTAGGTTTAGGTTTTTATTTTGTTTTTATTTTATTTTATTTTAGGTTTAATATTTATTTTATATAGTTTTTTTATTTTCTAATTTTGTTTATGTTTTTATTTATTTTATTTTGGTTTAGTTTTAAATTTTTTTTTTTGGGTTTAGGTATAAGTTTAGGTTGTAGTTTATGTTTTTATTTTATTTTTTAGGGTTTAGGTTTAGGTTTAGTTATATGTTTATTTTATTTTATTTAGGTTTATTTATTTTTATTTTATTTAGGTTTAGGTGTTTTATTTATTTTATTTTTAGGTTTTATTTAGTTCATGTTTAGGTTTATTTTTAGTTTATTTTATTTTATTTTTAGTTTTTTTTTTAATTTTTAATTATTTATTTTTAGGTTTTATTTTTAGGTTTATATTTTAGGTTTAGGCTTTTATTTAGTTTTTATTTTATTTTATTTTAGGTTTATTTTCATTTCATCTTACAATTAGTTTTAATTTTATTTAGGTTTTTCATTTTTAGGTTTATTTTATTTTTTAGTTTAATTTAGGTTTTTATTTATTTTATTTTAGTTTAATTTATGCTTTTAAGTTTTAGGTTTGGTTTAGGGTTTATGGTTTTATAGTTTAGTTTTTTTGGGTTTTGGGTTTTGGGTTTAGGTTTAGAGTTTAGGTTTAGGTTAAGTTTAGGTTAGGTTTAGTTTAGGGTTTAGGTTAGTGTTTATTAAGTTGAGTTTAGGTTTAGGTTTAGGTTTTAGTTAGTTAGTTGAGGTTGGTTTATTTAGTTTCTTTAGTTTGAGTTTTAGGGTTTAGGTTATTAGGATTATTTTGTAGTTTAGTTTAGAGTTTATGTTTTAGGGTTTAGGGTTTAGGATTTAGAGTTTAGGGTTTTAGGGCTTAGGGTTTAGGGTTTAGGGTTTATAGTTTTTGGGGTTTAGAGTTTATGGTTTAGGGTTTAGGGTTTAGGGTTTTAATTTTTGTTTTTTTATAGAGAACAAATTCAGATTCAACATTTCTTCTATTTGATTTCATCAACCAAGTAACACACCAAGTTTTGTAAGACACAAGCGATGACATAGATAAAAAATGAGCATGCATAGAGTAAATCAAAAACCATAGATAACTAGAACTGTCTCAACTGTAAAGACAAAGTTCCATAAGCAGTTGATTAGATTTGTCATTCTTCAGTTTCTCCAGTTCCCATCAGGACCACCTCGGCGTCTCAAGCAACGGGATCCACCATCATATCCCCAATCTCTCCCTCCGCCACCAGCACGGATGTAACCTCTATCGCTGCTCTTGCCTCCATAACCACAACTACTCCGACCAACACCTCCAAATCCACCAGCACCTCCAAATCCCCCACCACCACTGCGATAATCATCGCCTCCGCGTTCGCCTCCACTACGAGATCTAGTCTGAGCATAGTTGACGCTGATGTACCTGCCATGAAGGTTCTCCCGATTCTTATGGTTTAGGTTTATTAGGTTTTAGGGTTTAAATTTATTTCTATATTTACTTAGTTACTTTAGGTTAGGTTTAGGGTTTAGGGTTTAGGGTTTAGGGGTTTTTTTTAATTAAGAAAACCAATAGGTTTAGGTTTATTTAGGTTATTTTTTATTTATTTTAGTTTATTTTATTTTTATTTTTATTTATGTTTATTTTTTATTTTTAGTTAATTTAGCTTATTTATTTTGGGTTTATCTATTTTAGTTTATGTTTTTATTTTAGTTTATTTTTCAGGTTTATGTTTAGGTTTATGCTTATTTTTTAGTTTAGTCTTATTGTTATTTTATTTTTTAGGTTTAGGTTTTCTTTTTTATTCTTAGGTTTAGGTTTAGGTTTTCATTTTATTTTTTTTAGGTTTATGTTTTAGGGTTTTATTTTAGGTTTATTTTTAAGTTTTATTTTTTAGTGTAGGTTTAGGTTTATTTCTAGTTTATTTTATTTTACTTAGTTTAGGGTTAAAGTTTGGTTAATTTTAGGTTTATGTTTAGGTTTTACTTTTAAATTTTAGTTTATTTTAGTTTAGGTTTAGGTTTATTTTAGTCTATTTATTTTAGGTGTAGGTTTTTTTATGTTTATGGTTTAGGTTTTATATTTTATTTATTTTTAGGTTTATCTTTTAGGTTTAGGTATTTGTTAACTTTTTATTTTATTTTATTTTAGGTTTATCTTATTTTTATTTTACATTAAGTTTTTATCTTATTTAGGTATTTTATTTATTGATTTATTTTAATTTTTAGTTTAACTTAGGTTATTATTTATTTCATTTTATTTTAGTTTAGTTTTTATTTTTTATATTATTTTGTTTTTAGGTTTAGGTTTATTTATTTATTTTGTTTTTAGTTTTTATTTAGTTTAGGTTTTGGTTTTTAGGTTTTTTGGGTTTAGGGTTTAGGGTTTAAGGTTTAGGTTTTTAGGATTTAGGTTTTAGGGTTTAGGGTTTAGGGTTTAGGGTTTTAGGGTTTGGGGTTTAGGATTTAGGGTTGTAGATTTAGGGTTTGGGGTTTAGGGTTTAGGGTTAGAGGTTTTTTTAAAATTATGTAAAATGGTAGGTTTAGGTTAATTTAGTTTATTTTTTATTTATTTTTGTTTTTTGTATTATTTTTATTTAAGTTTATTTTTATTTTTATTTTTTATTTATATTTTCATTTAGTTTTTATTTTATTTTATTTTAGTTTTTTTTTTAATTTTTGGTTAAGTTTTTTATTTTTTTTAGTTTAGTTTAGGTTTTTATTTATTTTATTTTAGTTAGTTTTTATTTTTTATATTTTTATTTTTTTTAGGTTTAGGTATAGGTTTAGGTGTTAGTTTATGTTTTTATTTTATTTTGTGTTTTATTTTATTTATTTAAGCTTTTTATTTATTTTATTTTTAGGTTTTATTTAGTTTAGTTTTAGGTTTTTAGCTTTTTAGGGTTTACAGTTTAGGGTTTAGGGTTTAGGGTTTAGGGTTAATTGTTTAGGTTTTAGGTTTTAGGGTTTTGGGTTTTGAGTTTATTGTTTAGGGTTTAGGATTTAGGTTTTAGGGTTTAGGACTCAGGGTTTAGTGTTTAGGGTTTAGGGTTTTTAGGATTTATGGTTTTAGGTTTAGGGTTTAGGGTTTTTGGGGGATTTTTTTAACAGAGAATAAATATAGATTCGACACTTCTTCTTTATGATTTCATCAACCAAGTAACACACGATGTTTTTTAAGACATAAGTGAAGACATAGATAATAAATGAGCACGCATAGAACTAATTAAAAACCCTAGATAACTAGAATTGTCTCTACTGTAAAGGCACAGTTCCATAAGCAACAGATCGAATTGATCATTCTTCAGTTTTTCCAGTTCCCATCAGAACCACCCTAACCTCTCGAATTGTGGGATCCATAATCATATCCCCAATCTCTCCTTTAGCCACCACCATGGCTGTAACCTCCGTCTCTTCTCCCACCACCAGAAACACCACTACTTCAATCACTTTCCTCATTAAGCTCACCACCATTCCACCACCACTATGATAATTGTAGCCTCCGCCTTCGTCCTCCGCTATCTATAGATTAGGTGATGTTCCTAGGTTTGCCCATTCTTAGGGTTTAGGTTTAGGTTTAGGTTATTAGGTTTTTTGGTTTAGATTTATTTTTTATTTATTTAGTTACATTAGGTTTAGGTTTAGGGTTTGGGGTTTAGGGTTTAGGGTTTAGGGTTAGGGTTTTGGGTTTAGGGTTTATAGTATAGGGTTTATGGTTTAAGATTTTAGGTTGTACGCTTTTAATGTTTAGGGCTTAGGGTTTGAGTTTAACATTTAGGGTTTAGGGTTTAGTGTTTAAGATTTTGAGTTTAGGGTTAGTTTAGGGTTTAAAGTTTAGGGTTTTAAGGTTTATGCTTTTAGAGCTTAGGGTTTAGGGTCAGGATTTAAGGCTTAGGGTTTAGAGTTTTTTAGGCTTTAGAGATTAGGTTTTAGGCTTTAGGGATATATGTTTAGGGTTGTAGGTTTAGGGTTTAGTGTTTAAGGTTTAGGGTTTAAGGGTTTTTTTTAAATTAAGTAAATCGGTAGGTTTAGGATTATTTAGTCTATTTAGTTTAGTTTATATATTTAAAATTTAAGTATACTTTTTTTAATTTTAATTTAAGCTTATTTTTTATTTTTAGTTAGTTTAGCATATTTATTTTAGGTTTTTTATTTTATTTTATTTTTTTGGTTTAGGTTTATTTTTTAGATGCATTTTATTTATATTTTATTTTTATGTTTATGTTTTATTTTTTATTTAAGTTTAGGTTTAGGTTTATATTTTATTTTTTTAGGTTTAGGTTTTATGTTTTTAGTTTAGGTTTATTTTAAATTTTATTTTTTAGTTTAGGTTTGGGTTTATTTTTAGTTTATTTTATTTTATCTAGTTTACGTTTAGGTTTTTTTTAGTTTAGGGTTTCAGTTTTTTTTTATTTTTTGTAGGTTTTATTTTAAGGTTTAGTTTTTTAGGTTTAGGTTTTTATTTAGTCTTTATTTTATTTTATTTTAGGTTTAATTTCATTTTCTTTTTATTTTACATTTAGGTTTTATTTTATTTAGTTTTTTTAGGTTTATTTTATTTTTTAGTTTAGTTTAGATTTTTATTTATTTAATTTTAGTTTTATTTTTATTTTATTTTATTTTTAGGTTTAGGTTTCGATTTCGGTTAAGGTTTAGGTTTTAGTTTAAATTTTTATTATTATTTTATTTAGGTTTATGCTTTTTTATTTATTTTATTTTTTAATTTTAGTTTAGGTTTAGGTTTTTAGGTTTGTAGGGTTTAGGGTTTAGGGTTGAATGTTTAGGGCTTAGGGTTTAGGGTTTGGGGTTTAAGGTTTAGGGTTTAGGGTTATAGGTTTTATGGTTTAGGGTTAAGGGTTTAAGGTTTAGGGTTTTATGGATTAGGGTTTTAAGGTTTAGGGTTTAGGGTTTAAGGTTTAGCGTTTAGAGGTTTAGGTTGTAGTTTAAGTTTAGGTTTTTATTCTTTATGGTTTGGTTTATTATTTTCTTATTTTATTATTTTTTTATTTATTTAGGATTTATGGGTTTATTTTTAGGGTTTAGTTGTAGTTTAGGGTTTAGGTTTGGTTTTTTATGGTTTTAGGTTTAGTTAGGGTTTCTTCTTTTATTTATTTATTTTTTATTTAGGGCTTAGGGTTTATGGCTAGTTTAGGGCCTAGGGCTTAGGGTTTAGGGTTGTAGGGTTAGCATTGTAGGTTTAGGGTTTAAGGTGTTGGATTAGTATTAGGTTTTAGGGTTTTGGTTTTAGGGTTTAGGGTTTAGGGTTTAGTGTTTAAGATTTTGAGTTTAGGGTTAGTTTAGGGTTTAAAGTTTAGGGTTTTAAGGTTTATGCTTTTGAGCAGGGTTTAGGTAGATTTACTTAGGGTTTAGAGTTTTTTAGGCTTTAGAGATTAGGTTTTAGGCTTTAGGGATATATGTTTAGGGTTTAGGTTTAGGGTTTAGTGTTTAAGGTTTAGGGTTTAATTTTAAATTAAGTAAATCGGTAGGTTTAGGATTATTTAGTCTATTTAGTTTAGTTTATATATTTAAAATTTAAGTATACTTTTTTTAATTTTAATTTAAGCTTATTTTTTATTTTTAGTTAGTTTAGCATATTTATTTTAGGTTTTTTATTTTATTTTATTTTTTTGGTTTAGGTTTATTTTTAGATGCATTTTATTTATATTTTATTTTTTATGTTTATGTTTTATTTTTTATTTAAGTTTAGGTTTAGGTTTATATTTTATTTTTTTAGGTTTAGGTTTTATTTTTTTAGTTTAGGTTTATGTTTAAATTTTATTTTTTAGTTTAGGTTTGGGTTTATTTTTAGTTTATTTTATTTTATCTAGTTTAAGTTTAGGTTTTTTTTTTAGTTTAAGGTTTAGGTTTTTTTTATTTTTTTGTAGGCTTTATTTTAAGGTTTTTTTTTTAGGTTTAGGTTTTTATTTAGTTTTTATTTTATTTAATTTTAGGTTTATTTTTATTTTCTTTTATTTTACATTTAGGTTTTATTTTATTTAGTTTTTTTAGGTTTATTTTATTTTTTAGTTTAGTTTAGATTTTTATTTATTTAATTTTAGTTTTATTTTTATTTTATTTTATTTTTAGGTTTAGGTTTTAGTTTCGGTTAAGGTTTAGGTTTTAGTTTAAATTTTTATTATTATTTTATTTAGGTTTATGCTTTTTTATTTATTTTATTTTTAGGTTTAATTTAGTTTAGGTTTAGGTTTTTAGGTTTGTAGGGTTTAGGGTTTAGGGTTGAATGTTTAGGGCTTAGGGTTTAGGGTTTGGGGTTTAAGGTTTAGGGTTTAGGGTTATAGGTTTTAGGGTTTAGGGTTAAGGGTTTAGGGTTTAGGGTTTTATGGATTAGGGTTTTAAGGTTTAGGGTTTAGGGTTTAGGGTTTAGCGTTTAATTTTAGGGTTTAAGGTTGTAAGTTTAAGGTTTAGGTTCAGGGTTTAGGGTTAGTTTTATGGTTTAGGTTAGTTATTTTCTTATTTTATTATTTTTTATTTAGGTTTAATTTTTTAGTTTATGGTTTCTTAGGGTTTAGGGTTGTAGTTTAGGGTTTAGGTTTTATGGTTAGTTTTATGGTTTAGGTTTAAATTTAGGCTCTTATTTATTTATTTTTTTTATTATTTAGGGCTTAGTTTATAGCTAGTAGGGCCTAGGGCTTAGTTTAGTTGTAGGGTTGTAGTTTAGGGTTTAAGGTGTTGGATTAGTATTAGGTTTTAGGGTTTTGGTTTTAGGGTTTAGGGTTTAGGGGTTTCTTTTTAAATCGGTAGGTTTAGGTTCATTTAATTTATTTGGTTTATTTTCTTTTTTATCTTTATTTAGGTTTATTTTTTTTTATTTAGTTTAGTTTATTTATTTTAGGTTTATTTATTTTAGATTAGGTTTTTTACTTTAGTTTATTTTTTAGGTTTTGGTTCAAGTTTATGTCTATTTTTTAATTTTCTTTTATTTTTATTTTGTTATTTAGGTTTAGGTTTTATTTTTTTATTTTAAGGTTTTAGTTTAGGTTTTCATTTTATTTTTTTAGGTTTAGGCTTTAGGTTTTTATTTTAGGTTTATTTTTAGGTTTTATTCTTTAGTTTAGGTTTAGGTTGATGTTTTTTTTAATTTATTTTATTTTATTTAGTTTAGCATTTAGGTTTAGTTTATTTTAGGTTTAAGTTTAGGTTTTCTTTATTTTAGTTTAGTTTATTTTAGTTTAGGTTTAGGTTTATTTTACTTTATTTATTTCAGGTTTAGGTTTTTATTTGGTTTTTATTTTATTTTATTTTAGGTTTATTTTATTTATATTTTACGTTTAGTTTTTATTTTATTTAGGTTTTTTATTTTTAGGTTTATTTTATTTTTTAACTTAGTTTAGGTTTTTATTTATTTTATTTTATTTTAGTTTTTTTTATATTCTTTTATTTTTAGGTTTAGGTTTAGGTTTAGGTTTAGTTTAGGTTTTTATTTAATTTTAATTTTTTTTTATTTACATTTAGGTTTTCTTATTTATTTTATTTACGTTTAGGTTTTCCTATTTATTTTATTTTTAAGTTATATTTCTTTAGGTTTATTTTTTTTTTTTGGGTTTAGGGTTTAGGGTTTGGGGTTTAGGGTTTTGGGTTTTAGGTTTAGGTTTATGGTTTTAGGGTTTTAGGGTTTAGAGTTTACTATTTAGGGCTTAGGGTTTAGGATTTGGGGTTTAGGCTTAGTTTTAGGGTATAGGGTTAGGGTTTTTTATTTTTTTTAATTTTTAATTTTTTATTAGATAAAGTAAACTAGTAGGTTTTGGTTTATTTAGTTTATTTTTTATTTATTTGAGTTTTTTTATATGTTTATTTTTATTTTCTATTTTATTTAGGTTTTTATTTTAGGGTTATTTTATTTTTATTTTAGGTCTAGTTTTTATTTTATGTAGGTTTTCTATTTTTTTTAGTTTAGTTTATGTTTTTCTTTATTTTATTTTTGTTTAGTTTTTAGTTTTTTTTCTTTTTAGGTTTAGGTTTAGGTTTTAGTTTATTTTTTATTTTTTTAATTTATTTTAGTTTAGGTTTTTTTATTTATTTTATTTCTAGGTTTTATTTAGTTTAGTTTTAGGTTTTTAGCATTTTAGGGTTTAGGGTTAGTTTAGGGTTAAGGGTTTATTGCTTAGGGTTTAGGGTTTAGGGTTTAGGGTATAGGGCTGAGAGTTCAGGTTTTGGTGTTTAGGGTTTAAGATTTAGGGTTTAGGTAGTTTAGGGTTTAGGCAATTTAGGGTTTAGGGTTTAGGGTTTAGGGTTTAGGTTTTAGGTTTTAGGTTTATGGTTCAAGTTTTAGTTTACGGTTTTGGGTTTTTGGTTTTTTTAACATAGAACAAATTCAGATTCAACATTTCTTCTTTTTGATTTCTTCAACCAAGTAACACACCAAGTTTTCTAAGACGCTAGTGTTGACATAGATAAAAAATAAGCATGCATAGAGCAAATCAGAAAACCTAGATAACTAGAACCATCTCCACTATAAAGACATAGTTCTATAAGCAGCAGATTGGATCGACCGTTCTTCTATTTATCCGGTTCGCATCAGAACCACCCCGACCTCTTAAGTTGTAGGATCCACCATCATCTCCCAATCTCTCCCTCCACCACCTCCACGGCTGTAATCTCCAACATTGTTCCTGCCTCCATAACTTGACCACCACCATTTCCACCCGGCACCTCAGATCCCGATGGCTACGATAACTTCCACCTCACATTCCCCTCCATGCCGGGTGAGCTTGGTTGATGGTGATGTTCCTGTTGTCCGGGTTCTATCCATTATTAGGGTTTAACTTTTGGTTTAGGTTTATTAGGTTTTTGGGTTTAGGTTTACTTTTTTATTTATTTAGTTACTTTAGGTTTAGGGTCTAGGGTTTAGGGTTTAGGATTTAGGATTTAGGGTTTAGGTTTTAAGGTTTTAGGATTTGGGGTTTTAAGGTTTAAGCATTTAGGATTTAAGGGTTAAGGTTAGGGTTTTGAGTTTAGGGTTTAGGGTTTTTTAGGGTTTAAAATTTAGGGTTTAGGGTTGTAAGTTTAGGTTTAGGGTTTAGTTTAGTATTTAGTTTAAGGTTTTAAAAAAACAATATCTTAGGTTTCAATTTTATTTAATTTTTTTATCTATTTTATTTTTCATTTTATTTATGTATATTTTTATTTTTATTTAATTTTTTTTATTTATTTTAGTTTAGGTTTTTAATTTTAGTTTATTTTTTAGGTTTAGGTTTAGGTTTAAGTTTTAGGGTATGGGGTTTAGGGTTTAGGGTTTAAGGTTTAGGGTTGTAGGTTTTAGGGTTTAGGGTTTAGAGTTCAGGATTTTAGGGTTTGGGGTTTAGGGTTTAGGGTTTTCTTGGGGTGGGGGTGGGTTAGGGTTTGGGGTTTAGAATTTAGGTTTTAGGGTTTAGGGTTTAGGGTTTAGAGTTTTAAGGTTTAGTCTTTAGGGCTTATGGTTTTGGGTTTTTAGGGTATAGGGTTTATGGTTTAGGTTTTAGGTTTTGTGTTCAAGTTTTAGTTTTGTGTTTAGGGTTTTTGGTTTTTTATAATAGAGAACAAATTCATATTCAATATTTCTTCTTTTAGATTTCATCAACCACGTAACACACCAAGTTTTCGAAGATGAAAGTGATGCTAGAGATAAAAAATGAGCACGAATAGATTAAATCAAAAACCTTAGATAACTAGAGTCATCTTTACTGTAAAGACACAGTTCTATAAGTAGTAGATCGGATAGCTCATTCTTCAGTTTCTCTAGTTCCCATCAAAAACACCCTGACCTCTCAAGCAATGGGATCCACCATCATATCCCTGATCTCTCCCCCCACCATCATCATGACTGTAACCTCTGTCGCTCTTCCTGCCTCCGTAATCACCATTGCTCTGACCACCACCTCCATATACACCAGCACCTCAAGATCTCCCACCACCACTACGATAACTGCCACATCTTCCTTCGCCTCCACTACCAAATCTAGACTGAGCATGGCTGATGGTGATATTCCTATCATCAAAGTTATGTCCATTCTTAAGGTTTAAGTTTATGTCTAGGTTAATTAGGTTTATGGTTTAAGTTTATTTTTAATTTTATTTAGTTATTTAAGTTTAGGTTTAGGGTTTGGGGTTTACAGTTTGGGTTTAGGGTTTAGGGTTTAGGGTTTTAGGTTTACGGTGTTAGGGTTTATGTTTTTAAGGTTTAGGGTTTAGGGTTTTTTAGGGTTTAGGGTTTAGGGTTTTGGGTTGTAGGTTTAGGGTTTTGGGTTTAGGGTTTAGGGTTTAGGGTGTAGGATTTAGGGGTTATTATTTTTTCATTTTTTTAAATTAGGTAAACCAGTAGGTTTTGGTTTATTTAGTTTATTTTTTATTTATTTTAATTTATTTTAGTTTTATTTAAGTTTATTTTTTTTATTTAGTTTAGTTTTTTTATTTTAGGTTTATTTATTTTAATTTAGGTTTTTTATTTTAGTTTACATTTTAGTTGAGTTTTATTTTTATTTTATTATTTAGGAGTAGGTTTTACTTTTAACTTTTAGGTCTAGGTTTAGGTTTTATTTTATTTTTTTAGGTTTAGGTTTAAGATATTTTTTTAGGTTTATTTTTAGGTTTTATTTTTTAGTTTAGGTTTAGGTTTATTTTTAGTCTATTTTATTTTATTTAGTTTAGGTTTAGGTTTAAGTTTAGTTTATTTTATGTTTACGCTTTAGTTTTATTTATTTTAGTTTAGTTTATTTTTGTTTAGGTTTAGGTTTTTTTATTTTATTTATTTTATTTTTATTTTAGGTTTAGTTTTTTTTTTAGTTTAGGGTTTAGGTTTTATTTTTTTATTTATTTTTAGGTTTATTTTTAAGTTTATTTTTTAGGTTTAAATTCTTATTTTATTTTATTTTGGGTTTATTTTATTTTAATTTTAAATTTAGTTTTTATTTAATTTAAGTTTTTTATTCTTAGGTTTTTTTTATTTTTTTAGTTTAGTTTAGGTTTTTATTTATTTTATTTATGTTTATTTTTTTTAGTTTATTTAGTTTACTTTATTTTTTATTTTATTTTGGTTTAGCTTTTTTATATATTTCATTTTTAGGTTTTATTTAGTTTAGGTTTAGGTTTTTTGGTTTTTAGGGTTTAGGGTTTAGGGTTTAGGATTTAAGGTTTTATGGTTTAGGGTTTTAGGGTTTAGGGTTAGGGTTAGGGTTAAGGTTTTAGAGTTTAGTGTTTATGGATTAGGGTTAGGGTTATTTTTAAATTAAGTAAATCGATAGGTTAAGGTTTATTTAGTTTATTTAGTTTACTTTATTTTTTATTTTTATTTAGGTTTATTTTTTATTTAGTTTAGTTTACTTATTTTAGTTTGGGTTTTTTATTTTATTTTATTTTTTAGGTCTAGGTTTACGTTGATGTTTATTTTTCAGTTGAGTTTTATTTTAATTTCCTTTTTTAGGTTTAGGTTTTATTTTTTATTTTTAGGTTTAGGTTTATGTTTTTATTTTATTTTTGTAGGTTTAGGTTTTAGGTTTTTATTTTAGGTTTATTTTTAGGTTTTATTTTTTTAGGCTAGGTTTATGTTTATTTTTAGTTTATTTTATTATAGTTAGTTTAGGTTTAGGTTTAGGTTTAATTAATTTTAAGTTTAGGTTTAGGGTTTAGGGTTTATGGTTTAGGATTTAGGGTTTAGGGTTTAGTGTTTTAGGGTTTTGGGTTTTGGGGTTTAGGGTTTAGAGTTTAGGGTTTTTAGGGTTTAGGGTTTATGGTTTAGGCATTAGGTTTTAGGTTTAGGGTTCAGGTTTTAGTTAAGGGTTTAGGGGTTTTTTTTTTAAATTGAGAACAAATTTAGATTCAACATTTCTTTTTTTCTTATTTCATCAACCAAGTAACACACTAAGTTTTTTAAGACACAAGTGATGACATAGATAAAAAATGAGCATGCATGGAGCAAAATAAAAAACCTAGATAACTAGAACCCTCTCTATTGTAAAGATACAATTCCATAAATAGTGGATAGGATCTGCCATTCTTCAGTTTCTCCAATTCTCATCAGAACCATCTCAGCCTCTCGAATAGCAAGATCCATAACCATATCCCCGATCTATCCTTCCACGACCGCCACAACTGTAACCTCCGTCGCTCCCCCCCCCGCCTCCATAACCACCATTGCCCCAAACACCACGTACATATCCACCAGCACCTCCAAATCCCCCACCACCATTGTGATATCCTCCACCTTCGACTCCACCACTAGATCCAGACTGAGCTTGGTTGACGGTGATGTTCCTGCCATCAAGTTTCTGTCCATTCATAGGGTTTAGGTTTAGGTTTATTAGGATTTAGGGTTTGGGTTTACTTTTTAATTTATTTAGTTACTTTAGGTTTAGGTTTAGGGTTTGATGTTTAGGGTTTAGGGTTTAGGGTTTAGGGTTTAGGGTTTAGGGTTTAAGGTTTAGGGTTTTAGGGTTTATACTTTTGGGGTTTAGGGTTTAGGGTTAGGGTTTAGGGTTTACAATTTAAGGTTTAGGATTTAGGGTTTAGTGTTTATGGTTTTAGGGTTAATGCTTTTAGGGTTTATGGTTTTTTAGGGTTTAGGGTTTAGGGTTTCTGGCTATAGGTTTAGAGTTTAGGGTAGGTTTAGGTTTATTTTGTATATGTAGTTTATTGTTTATTTAATTTATTTTATTTTATTTTTAATTTTTATTTCAGTTTATTTTTTATTTTTATTTAGTTTAGTTTATTTATTTTAGGTTTATTTATTTTAGTTTAGGTTTTTTATTTTAGTTTACTTTTTAGGTTTAGGTTTAGGATTATGTTTATTTTTATTTTATTTTTTAGGTGTAGGTTTTATTTTTTACTTTTAGGTTTAGGTTTATGTTTTTGTTTAATTTATTTTACTTTTAGGTTTAGGTTTATTTAGTTTATTTTATTTTTTATTTATATCTATTTTTATTTTTTATTTTAATTTAGTTTAGTTTATTTATTTTAATTTAGCTTTTTTTATTTTATTTATTTTTTAGGTTTAGGTTTAGGTTTAAGTTTATTTTTTAGTTCAGTGTTATTTTTGTTTATTTTTTAGGTTTAGGTTTAATTTTTTATTTTTAGGTTTAGTTTTATGTTTTTATTATATTTTTTTAAGTTTAAGTTTTATGTTTCCATTTTAGGTTTATCTAAAGGTTTTACTATTTAGTTTAGTTTATGTTTATTTTTAGTTTTTTTTATTTTATTTAGTTTAGGTTTAGCTTTAGCTTTAATTTATTTTAGGTTTGGGTTTAGGGTTTAGGGTTAGTTTAGGGTTTAGGGTTTAAGGTTTAGGGTTTATGGTTTATGGTTTAGGGTTTAAGGTTTAGGGTTTAGGGTTTAGGGTTAAGGTTTTAGGTTTAGGGTTTAGGTTTTAGTTTTGGGTTCAAGGTTTTTGGGTTTTTTTCTTTACAGAGAACAAATTCAGATTCAACATTTCATCTTTTCAATTTCATCAACCAAGTAATGCTCTAAGTTTACTAAGACACAAGTGACGACATAGATAAAAAATGAGCACACATAGAGAAAATTAAGTACCCATCAGATCAGATCAGCCGTTCTTTAGTTTCTCGAGTTCCCATCAGAACCACCCCGGCCTCTCCAGTAGCGGGATTCACCATCATATAGCCGATCTCTCCTTACACCACCACCATAGATGTAGGGTTTAGGGTTTAGGATTTAGTGTATTTAGTGATAAACTGGTAGGTTTAACTTTATTAAGTAAATTAGTAGGTTTAGGTTTATTTAGTTAATTTTTTAAATATTTTAGTTTTTTATTTTTCATTTTTATGTAGGTTTATTTTTTATTTTTTTGGTTTAGTTTATTTATTTTAGTTTATATTTTTATTTAGGATTAGGTTTATTTTTATTTTTTAGTGTAATTTTATTTTTATTTTATTTCTTAAGTTAAGGTTTTATTTTTTATTTTTAGGTTTTGGTTTACATTTTTATTTTATTTTTTTAGGTTAAGGTTTTAGGTTTTCATTTTAAGTTTACTTTTACATTTTATTTTTTAGTTTAGGTTTATGTTTATTTTTAGTTTATTTTATTTTATTTAGTTTAGGGTTTAGGTTTAGTTTAGTTTAGGTTTAGGTTTAGGTTTTATTTATTTTAGTTTAGTTTATTTTAGTTTAGGATTAGGTCTATTTCATTTTCTTTATTTTAGGTTTATGTTTTTTTTTTTAGTTTAGGGTTTAGGTTTTATTTTTTATTTATTTTTAGGTTTTATTTTTACATTTATTTTTTAGGTTTAGGTTTTTGTTTAGTTTTTATTTTATTCTATTTTAGGTTTATTTTATTTTTATTTTATATTTAGTTTTTATTTTATTTAGGTTTTTTATTTTTAGTTTTATTTTCCTTTTTATTTTAGTTTATGTTCTTATTTATTTTATTTTAGTTTAATTGAATTTTTTAATTTTATTTTTTTTTAAGTTTAGGTTTAGGATTTTTTATTTATTTTATTTTTAGGTTTTATTCAGTTTAGGTTTTTAGGGTTTAGGGTTTAGTGTTTAGGATTTAGGGTTTAGGGTTTAGTTTTTGGGGTTGTCTGTTTTACGAGTTAGGGTGTACGGTTTAGGGTTAGAGTTTTTTTAAAAAAATTTTCTAGTATTTATTTTAAAATTAAGTAAACTCATGATTTAGGTTTATTTAGTTTATTTGTTATTATAATTTAGATTAATTTTTATTTTTATTTAGTTTAGTTTATTTATTTTAGGTTTATTTATTTTAGTTTAGGTTTTTTATTTTAGTTTGTTTTTTAAGTTTAGGTTTAGGTTTATTGTTTAAGTTTTGGTTTTATTTTTTATTTTTATGTTTAGGTTTAGGTTTTTATTTTATTTTTTTAGGTTTAGGTTTTAGGTTTTTATTTTAGGTTTATTTTTAGTTTATTTTATTTTTTTTAGTTTAGATTTAGGTTTAGGTTTAGGTTTTATTTATTTTAGTTTAGTTTATTTTAGTTTAGGTTTAGGTTTATTTTATTTTTTTTAGGTTTAGGTTTTTTTAGTTTAGGGTTTAGGTTCTATTTTTTATTTATGTTTAGGTTTTATTTTTAGGTTTATTATTAAGGTTTAGGTTTTTATTTAGTTTTTATTTTTTTTAATTTAAGTTTATTTTATTTTTATTTTAGGTTTAGTTTTTATTTTATTAAAGTTTTTTATTTCTTAGTTTAGTTTAGGTTTTTTTTCATTTTATTTAAGTTTAGTTTTTATTTTTTATTTTATTTTCCTTTTAGGTTTATTAGTTTAGGTATAGGTTATGTTTTTAGTTTATCTTTTATTTTAATTTATTATATTTAGGTTTAGGTTTATTTATTTATTTTATATTTAAGTTTTATTTAGTTTAAGTTTATCTTTTTAGGTTTTTATGGTTTAGGGTTTAGGGTATGGTTTGGGGTTTAGGGTTTAGGGATTAGGGTTGTATGTTTTAGGGTTTAGGATATAGGGTTTTTTATTTTTTTGATTTCTTTAATTTTCTAATTTGTTTAAATTTTTTTTAAATTAAGTAATCTGGTTGGTATAGGTTTATTTAGTTTTTATTTTGATTTAGGTTTATTTTTCTTTTTATTTAGTTTAGTTTATTTATTATACGTTTATTTATTTTAGTTTAGGTTTTTTATTTTAGTTTGTTTTTTAAGTTTAGGTTTATGTTTAAGTTTAGTTTTATTTTTATTTTAGTTTTTAGGCTTAGGTTTTATTTTTAATTTTTAGGTTTTGGTTTATGTTTTTATTTTATTTTTTAGGTTTAGGTTTTAGGTATTTATTTTAGGTTTATTTAATTTTTTAGTTTAGGTTTCTTTTTAGTTATTTTATTTTATTTATTTTAGATTTTAGTTTTGGTTTAGGTTTTCTTTATTTTAGTTTAGTTTATTTTAGTTTAGGTTTAGGTTTATTTTATTTTTAATTTATGCTTAGGTTTTCTTTTTAGTTCAGGGCTAGGTTTTAATTTATATTTATTTTTAGGTTTATTATTTAGGTTTATGTTTTTATTTAGTATTTATTTTACTATATTTTAGGTTTATTTTATTTTTATTTTAGGTTTAGTTTTTATTTTATTAAGGTATTTATTTTTTTAGTTTAGTTTTGGTTTTGTTTATTTTAATTTAGTTTAATTTGTTTTTTCTTTTTAGGTTTTGGTTTACGTTTAGGTTTAGGTTTAGCTTTTAGTTTATTCTTTTATTTTATTTTATTTTTTTAATTCATTTGGTTTAGATTATTTATTTAATTTTTTAGGTTTTAATTATTTTAGGTTTTAGTTTTTTTTGGTGGTTTAGGGTTAGTTTTGTTTCAGTTTGGGGTTTAGGGTTTAGGGTTTAGTATTTATTTTTGGGTTTATGGTTTAGGGTTTAGGGTTTAGGTTTTAGGTTTACAGTTCAGGTTTTAGTTTAGTGTTTAGGGTTTTTGGTTTTTTTTTTAACTCTGAATAAATTCATATTCAACATTTCTTCTTTTACTTATTTAGTTTATTTTTTATTTATTTTAGTTTAATTTATTTTTTACTTTTATTTACGTTTATTTTTTATTTTTATTTAGTTTAGTTTATTTGTTTTAGGTTTATTTATTTTAGTTTTGGTTTTTTATTTCAGTTTATTTTTTAGGTTTAGGTTTAGGTTTAGGTTTATTTTTTGGTTGAGTTTTATTTTTATTTCTTTTCTAGGTTTAGGTTTTATTTTCTATTTTAAGTTAGATTTAGGTTTTTTTTTTTTTTTTTTAGGTTTAGGTTTTAGGTTTTCATTTAAAGTTTATTTTTAGGTTTTATTTTTTAGTTTATTTTTAGTTTATTTCATTTTATTTAGTTTAGGGTTTAGATTTAGTTTTAGGTTTAATTTATTTTAGTTTACTTTATTTGTTTAGGTTTAGGTTTATTTTATTTTGTTTATTTATCTTTATTTTAGGTTTAGGGTTTTTTTTAGTTTAGGGTTTATTTTAAGGGTTTTTTCTCTTGTTCTCGGGTTGTCCAGACTATATACCCATTAGCATTCAATCTTATATAAATCAACACATAAATAGAGGAAAGAGAACTCTACATTCATACACTTAAGCTATAAGCACATGCATTTCTTATGTATTATAACTAGAATCATAACACATATTATTATTCAATTATAAGCATTTGAAAAATACATTTGGATTTAATAGGGATAATAGCCATGTGTATATTAAATTAAATCAATACATGCAAGCTTAGATAAAAGAAATCCATTTTATCTTACTTGATTTTGAAAAGATGGATGCATGAATTTAAATTACATACCAAATTTTACATGATTGGAAAGAAGAGAATAAAATATAAGCATGTGATTCATTCAAGTAAACTAGTTCTTAAGGACAATCAAATCAAATAAGGTTATTGAAAGCAAAACAAAGCTTCTTTAATAATTACATTTTGGATTTGATTTGATTTAAAGAGTAGAAGAGAAATCATCACTTGCTGTTTAAATCTTAATTAAGTTCATTTACTGTTGAATAATGATTAACAATTGTGGAGTAACCATAATTTCATTAAACTCCTTTTGGTTATTAAACACCTAAAGATCTACCCCATGATTTAATTAATTAAGGTCTGATGTGATTATGATTTCAATTTGATTAAGTGATTTAATTAATTAGTTAAATCTTAATTAAGTTCATTTTTAAAAAGGGTGAAATGATCTTAATGAAAGGAGTCCCAACCCTATTCCTTACTTCACTTACTGTTGAACAATGATTAATAAATTTAATTAAACAATTTGTTAATGTTAATGGGATTAATTAATCATTAATTAACTTAAAAGAGTAGTTAAGGTTTAATTAGTCAATTGTCTAATTAATTGAGTAATAAATCCCAAGAAAATCATGGGAGGTTGAGGTCATCCCATTAAATTAACCCACAAAATTTGGGATTAATTGCTCAATTAATTAAAAAGTAATTAAGATAATTAATTTTGTAATTAAACTTTAATTATCGTTCAAAATTAGTTAAGATCATTTTAATTAATTCTCCTCTCAAATACATTTAAAATGAGTATTTATTTGCATTTTTTTATTTCTCTATGATTTTTTAAAATTTTTAGTAGTTTCAACCATTAAAAATGATTAATTAAGCCAAATTAAAGCCTAATCCTATTGACACCACATGGCGCACTGACGCGGCGTGCTTTTCACTTGACATCATGGGATTGGCTACTTAAAACCTATCCGACTCAGCACCTATGCGGTGATGGTGAACACACTTTCTCATCTGTCGGATGCGCTTTCTCATCCACCGGATGCACTTTCTTGTTTGTCATCCGATCTAAGATCGGACGTCTACTATTAATCCCACAACTTAATCAGATTAAATCAGATTGATCTAGCAGATCTAATCACGACCGTCCATCTTGATTACACGGAATGGACGGTGCATGATCTAACGTTACATTAGTGAGGGATAATGGAGTCCGTCCACCATTACTCACTTGATCTGAGCTTACCTGAGCTTGGATCAACTCCAAAAGTATCCCACACCTTCATGAGATCGATCGGAGGGGATCCAATAGTCAAGATCACATGAGATACAAGCTTTCTTCAAAAAGCACCAACCCATTCTTACCTAAGGATCGATTTCAAAAGTATACATCATCGGAGCTCAAAGTTGGTGGCTCAAATGATTAAGAAAGCTTCATCTAGTGAAGATGAAGCCCTG
Source organism: Cymbidium sinense (assembly GCA_021442155.1). NCBI lineage: Eukaryota > Viridiplantae > Streptophyta > Magnoliopsida > Asparagales > Orchidaceae > Cymbidium > Cymbidium sinense. The sequence goes on along the minus strand of CM038214.1, from coordinate 311,370,796 downwards.
TTGAGTAGTAATTGGATCAATTCATCGACGTTCACTCGAAAGGCCATGAACTAATGATTTGGAGCTCGGGTGCTCAGAAAGTTTCAGAGATGATTCATTCTTGCTCGATAAGGCCTAGGGAAGGTTTGTGCAAAGTTAATTTGAATTTTTTGGAGAAATTGGGAGGTTAGGTTAAAAATGGGAGTCTTATGTCAAGATGGATGAGAATGGCATTTTTTGATCGAGGAATGAGCTTGGGAGCTTAGGGAATAGCTCTAGCATCTTATCTTGGGTAGCTAGGGCTCTAAGGAATGATTTTTGTGTGTGTTTGAGTGGAAATGAGAGGGTGTATAAGCCCCTTCATCTTGATCGAACAGTGGGATAAGGTTTGGCTTCTAGTGGCATCTGGCCATCTTAAGGAGTCGTGGGTAGTAGGGAGGAGGTGAGTTGGCTCAACTTGGTTGGTTGAAGGTGTGGAGGTGGCTACCATGGAGGAATCGTGGGTGTCCTATGGGTTTCAATGCTCCAATGAGGAGGGTGATTTCACCTCCCATTGGTCATGGTCAACCTAACCACCCCTTGGGACAGGTTGGCCAGTTTCTCATGTGTCTAAGTGGACCATTAAGAGAGTACTAAGTGGGCAAGGAATGGAAATGACCACTTATATGGGTGATTTGTCTCATGTGACGCCCTTAACCTATGGGTCAAATGATCATTTGGCATTGAAGAAGATCCACACCTTACATACATTAGTTTTTTATTGAATGAAATTGAAACCAATGACTTAGTTAAGCTATTGACTAAGTTTAAGGACTTCTTTGCATGGAGTTATGAAGAGATGCCTAGATTGGCTCCTGATGTAGCTATCCATAAACTAGCAATAGAGCTTACTACTAACCCTATCAAGCAACCTCCTAGATGCATGCAAGTAGACATAGAACAATAGGTCATTTATGAAGTCAAGAAACTAATCGATGTTGACTTCATCCGAGAAGAAAAATACCTTACCTGGTTATCCAGTGTCATCCCAGTTAGGAAAAATAATGGGCAAAAAGTGAATGTCCACTACCAATCTCGAAGTTGATGGTGAACATTGCCTCATCTCATGTAGCCTTCTCTTTCATGGATGGCTCATCTCAATATAACCAAATAAAGATGGCCCTTGGATATGAAAGAAACACTACTTTTAAAACCCTAATCAGAATCCATAGCTATAAGGTCATGACTTTTAGCCTTAAAAATGTTGATGCTACATACCAGTGGGCTATGACTTGACTCTTTGATGAACTCATTCATCATAATGTCGAGTTCTATGTTTATGATCTCGTGGTCAAAAGTAGAGAAAATGAAGACCATCTCTTTGACTTAAGAGCACTTTTCAAATAGTTAAAACAATTTAACCTCAAAATGAACCCCCTGAAGTGTGCATTTAGAGTAGCTTTAAGGAAATTCCTTGGGTTTGTTGTCCTACACCAGGGAATCAAAATCAATCTAGAGAATAAAGATAATAGAAATGCCACCCCTAAAAGTTTAAGTCAACTGATCATTCTAAGGCGATAGTATATCAAAGATGCTTTATATTCAACCTATCGGAAGATGACCATTCTCAACACTTATTAAAAGGATGCTGTGGTGAGGATGGTGAAGATGCTTCAAGACATCATACTCATGAGGAAGGAAAATGTATCATTTTAAGGCTCTACGAAAGGAAATCTCTACAACCCAAAAGCTACAACACTACATGCTACCTCATAAGGTGAACTTAATCTCTAGGTTCAATCCACTATAGTATCTCATGACATGGGCAATGCTATCTAGATGGTTGGTATAACAATCCATGATCCTCTCATAGTTTTACATTACCTTCCTATTCGATGAAAGGATAAGCAGTAGCAGATATCTTAACAACACACCCACTTCCTGTTGACTCTCTGCTTAGTGATGGTCTCCCCGATGAACAAATCATGAATTTATGGGATACTAGCATTCACTATTGGGAGATGTACTTTGATGGTACAACTTCCTCTCAAAGAGGAGAAGAACCATAATCTACTATTCCAGGAAAGGCAGTGGTAGGAATAGTTCTCTTACCTCCAGACTGTGATGTGATGAGATTCTCATATCATTTGTCCAATCCTTGCACTAATAATGGAGCTGAATATGAGGCTCTGATTGTCAATCTAAAGTTAGTCATTACTCTAAGCATCCATAACATTAACATCTTTGAGGATTCTTAGCTAGTTATTAATAAAATTGTTGGGTCCTATAAGGTTATAAAGCCTAAGCTCCATCACTACCATAAGTACACCATGGAGTTATTGGCCCAAATCCCAGAGGTTGCCATTTATAAGATTCCTCGAGGAGAGAACATCATAGTGTATGCTTTAGCCAAGCATGGCAAGGAGTTGGCATGTTCAGAGGATGAGTCCATAACAATAAAGGTCCAAAATAAACAAGTCTTATCCCTTATTGATATTGAACTCATCAAACAGTACACTCTTAAAGGATAGGTGGCCATTGCCAAGAAGGATGTGGAGTTAGATTAGAGGCAACCATTCATGGATTACCTAAATAAAGGCAAACTACCTCAAGAGAAGTCCCAAGCCCATCAGATGAAGTAGAAAGCACTTTTCTATGCTTATGTGGATGGTGTCTTGTGCCAGTGATCTTTCGATCATATGCAGTTACAATATTTAGACAAGCACAAATCCTGTAAGATCGTGACTGAGGTACACTCAGGATTATGCGAAGCCAACCAATCTGGTCTGAAGATGAAAACTAAGGTCAAGAGACTAAGATACTACTGGTCATTGATGTTCAAAGATTGCATGGATACAGCTAAGCGATGCCATCAATGTTAAATACACAGTGTGGTGCTACACCAACCACACAACATTCTACATCTTACATTGGCCTCATGGATATTTGAGTGTTGGGGTACTGACATAATGGGTTCGATTGATCCTCCTTCTACCAAGGTTCATCGGTTCATCTTAGATGCTACTAACTACTTTTACAATTTTATGAAGGTGATTTGGCTCAAAGTGGTCATAGCTCAGAATATGCTCCAGTATTTTCAGAACCATATAGTATATAGGTTCGGAGTGCATCAAAGAATTATATCTGATAATGGTACTGCATTCAAGAGCATTGAGATTAACACCATTGTCTAGAGACATAACATAGATTGGAGATATTCTACCATCAACTACCTGTGGAGAAATGTTTTAGTAAAAGCCTTCAACAAAGCTCGTATCCAAATACTGAAGAAGACACTTAACAACAACAAGCAATAGTGGCATGACTAATTTGTTGAAGCCTTGTGGGTATAACACACCACATATAGAACTCCAACTCAGTCTACTCCTTTTTCTTTAGTGTATGGGTCAAGTCTACCATTAGAAGTCCAACTCACATCATTAAGGATAGCTATGGGTAGCAAGATCATAACAGAGTAGAACACAAAGTTACAGTTAGAAGAGCTCGAAGGTTTGGAGGAGAGATGCCAACAAGCATGCCAAAACCTCGAGTTGTATAAAGCTAAAATGATTCAAGCTCACAACATGTTAGTCCATCTTAGAGCTTTCCAAATATGAGAGCTTATTTTAGTTCTAAGGAGATTGATTATTACCCATCGTAAAATGGGAGGCAAGTTTGAACCCACTTGGGAAGGCCCTTTTGTCATAGATAAGGCCTACCAAGGAGGATCTTATTAGCTAATTAATCATAAGGGAGAGCACCCAATGCTTCCAATCAATGGGTTCTACTAAAATAAATATTATAAATCATGTTTAAAATTAATTATCAACAAAGAAAATTCAATTTTGAATTCAATCTCTTCCATGTTGAAAGTATTCTTATTTAGGAAACTACCATGATGTGTTTAGGGTAGGTGTACGGAACTCGAGCTGCATCCTATCCTTCATCAACACAATACAAACCTAAACTACACACAAGCATATAAAATAAACACATATCTTTTGTCTCGGGCAACTCTGAGTTGAGATAATGACCCCAATGGAACTCACACATTAGCTGCTCTAGGTCAGGCTGATGTGCCGCCCTACTTGCGTGTCACCCCAGTGGTCTTCTTACTTTGGAGGATGTAAGTCAGGTATGCTTTCCTTCCTTGCTTGGCCACTGCACACTGATAAGTGCCTCGGTAAGCTACCTCATGTTGGCTTCATTTAAGAGGATGTGAGTATGCTACGCTTTCTTCTTGGATTAGCCTTCATGCATTGACTGAGTCAAGTATATTTGAGGTTTATGATAAGTCCCCTAGCAGCTCCTTCCCTCCTGACTGCTTCAAGTCTAGGTCTAGTCCTTCCTTGGGGCTCCCCGTTTAGTAGTCGCTCTAGGTCAGATAGCATCTACCTCACCAATGATAGACTATCCTAACGATCAGTTCTGCTTGAAAAGTTGTAAGCCTACACACTTTTTTCCAGATTGATCATTGCACACCTACGGTCACCTTAGGTTGGTTGGTTCTCACTATGCTGATGGGTACACCATTCATGCTGATAAATACACCTTAGGTTGGATTGTTCTCACACCTTAGGATACACCACTCATGGTAGATGTAAGTCTGCTAGGCTTTCTCCTTGATTTGGTACACCTATAGGCTATCTTTTTAGGGCTCAAGATAACACTACTAGCAGCACCTCCCATGTGGGCACTATATTTGGATCACATCCTTTGTGACCACATTTAGACACTACTCGGGTTACTATCAGATTGGACAGTTCCCTTTTCCTAGTAACCAGCCCTATGGTTGGAGAATTCATCCCGTGGATGTGCAAATGCTACCTTGATCTAGTAAATCTAATGTAGGCCAAGGATGACATAGCCCCTTCTCAGAGTTGTCCCTCGCACACCAACAGGGTCCATGCAAACACATTAATAAAATATATATTCACTTGTGGATTAGGAGGACACCCATAGTGGTACCTTTTCCCAAGCAAGCATATTATCTTCAAAGCAGTGTCATCAAAACTCCCTATAAGGATTTTGTAACTACTCTTGAGTTGATATAGGTCCCTAGCGATAAACACTCAGTAGTCGCCCCTAAGTCAGGTTCAATTTGTTATGTTACCAACATGTCACCCCAGCAGTTGTTCCCTACTTTGGAAGATGTAAGTCTGCTATGCCTTCTTCTTAGCACAACCATTGCACACTGAAAGGAAACCCCTTAGCTTGGCTAGCTCAACCCCATGGCCAGTAGACTATCCCTTTGGATTTGTAAATTTAAGATAGGACAAGTCTAATATATCCCCTTTTTAGTAGGTCCATCGCACATCGACATAGTCCATAAATTAAATCTATCAAATTTGACTGAGCTCATATCCCCAGCATATATGCCCTCAATTCGAAATCAAACTAAACCCAACAAACCATATCAAATCACATGAAATTAAGATAAAATTAATCTTGACTTCTTTTGAGTTGACATAAATCCATAATGACATTCACTCAGTAGTCACCATAGGTCAGTTTCGATTTATCATGCATCCAATAGGTCACCCCAACAGTTGTTCCTCACTTTGGCAAATGGAAGTATGCTACGCCTTCTTCTTAGCATAGCCATTACACACCGAAAGGCAACCCCTTAGGTTAACTAGCTCTGCCCCGTATCCGATAGACTATCCCTTTATATTTGTAAACCTGAGGTAGGTCAAGGCTGATATAGCCCCTTCTCAGTGGGTCCGTCGCACATCGACAGGGTCCATATATTAACTCAAATTAAGCCCTAATTTTTCCCTAGTGGAGTTAAATCACACCCTTCTCCCAATGGAGCCCCAAATCATATATAAACAAGTTAAGCAAATAAATCAAATTCAAAACCAACCTCCCTTGTAGAGTCAAATTAAACCAACTCCCCCAATAGAGTCTAAATCAAAGAAATCTAACCAACCTCTTATCCCTAATGTATACATCCCCAAAATAATCTATGAAATCAAACTCAAATCCCAATCCACAATGGATAGCCCGAACCTCCTTCCCTAGTGCAAGGTTCAGATTCTCAATCCCCAGCGGACTCGAGCCATAAGTCCAGTAAATATGCCACCACATCAATTTAAACAAAACAAATTAAATTTGATTTGAACTTTATCCCTGATGAATTATAGATTCTTATCACTAGTAGATCTTCTTTCTGCAAATCAGATAATCAAATCAAATTCAAACTTTATCCCCAGCAGATTTTCTTCTTCTACGCCCTTGACATGGACCCATCACATGTCATGTCCAATGCATGTGTGATCCCCTAATGGATCTCCCTCCATGTCCTTGACATGAAATTCTCATCAAATCTTATTTCTTCTCTTATGCACACCATTAATACTTAAACTAAAAGCCTTACAATGTATTCATTCAAATTACATCATCTTAACATTATAATCAACATTTTATGATTTGTGAGGGTGCAAGCTCAAACTAACTATACAATATCATGCTAAACATATTATATTGTCAATTAATACACTATATTATATTATAAAATATGATGTTATATTATAATTTGCTATAATATAATATATTGTCTAACACTGCACCTCATTAGAATCACTTAAAAACAACAAATAATGAAATTTTCTCAAAATATGAATAATGTTCATTTTGGATGTAAAATTTTTATTTTTCTATTAGACATGGTACAAAATAGCATAATTTTTGCATTGCTTTTTGGTGTGTACCATGAATTTGGCCAAATTCTTGCATCTTAATCTTCAAATTAACTTTTTTCTAAGTTTTGACCCAATCTATAATAACAAAAGTAAAACATATTAAAATGCATAATAACATTTAAGGACACACCACCACATTCATATATATGTGAAGTTATATTGTTATGTACATTATATTTTAATATGCTTTCAAAAAATATATTATCTTTCATTACAACTTAAAATGAATCACTTTAAGCACGAAATTTATAAAATTTGGTTGAAAAATGAACATTTATTTTGGATGCAAATTTCCATTCTTTTGATTAAATGACACACCATAGCACACCCCCAATGATGTTCCCTAAAGCTCACCTTAAATTTGGCCAAATCCCATCATCTCAGCCTATAAATTAGTATTTTTATGAATTATACTAGTACAAACTCTACTACATCATACTATAACAAACTTAAATATGCTAAACAACAAGTACTAATACACAATAATATGCTATAATTCATGATGCTACACTATGTTATGGCATCTATATTATAATACACTATAACTTATTATATTATACTATATTGCATATCACATCACAAAGGATTGTTTAAGGTAAAAATTCATAAATTTAGTCTAAACAATAGAAAGAACTATATAGTTTAGTCGTATCACTTACATATTTTAAATTGAAATAATATATTATGATGATATGCTCTACCTATTATGAATTTTGCCAAATTCCACCATTTTAAAGTCTAAATCAACATTTTTATAAATAATACTAGTGTAGGCTCCACTACATGATTGTAAAATACTAAAAGAATTTAAAATGCATGGAACAATATATTATGATATATGATGTTATACTATGCTACAACATATAATATTCATTTTAAACATAAAATCTTACTTTTTAGACTACAAGTGGTGTATCACACCTTTTGTACCACAACCTAATTCCAACTTCAAATTTTATAAATTTCATCATCTGATTTTTTAAATCAATATTTTTATGATTTATAATAATATAAACTATAGGGCACAATACCATAATATACTAAAACATTTCAAAAGATCTTATAACATCCAAAAATACATCACTACATGCTCAAATATATGATGTTACATTGTACTATAATATATGGTATTATAATATGATTTAAAGTTAAGGTTTAGGGTATTCAAATCTCTAATGGTCAAGGGAAATCTTTTAAAGACATTTTCTTTAGGTACCATAACTATGTTAGGATTCGATCATTCTTTAGATGTATTCCTGATGACATCTTTATTCAAGGTTTAAGGTTTAGGGCTTTGGGTTAGTTTAGGTTTTAGGGTTTAGCATTAGTTTTGGGTTTAGTGTTTAGGTTTAAGATTTAGGGTTTATGGTTAAGGGTTTAGGGTTGTATGTTTTAGGGTTTAGTGTTTAGGGTTTTAGAGTTTAGGGTTTAGGGTATAGGGTTTAGGGTTTTAGGATTTAAGGTTTAGGTTTTAAGGTTTAGAGTTTTTAGGGTTTAGGATTTATAATTTAGGGTTTAGAGTTTAGGTTTTAGGATTTAGGGTTTAGGTTTTAGGTTTAGGGTTTAAGTTTAAGTTTAGGGTTTAGTGTTTAGAGTTTAAGATTTTTTTTAAAAGAGAACAAATTTAGATTCAGCATTTATTCTTTTTGATTGCATTAACCAAGTATCACCCTGAGTTTTCTAAGACACAAGTGATGACATTGACAAAAAATGAGCACCCATAGAGCAAATCAAAATCCCTAAATAAGTAGAACCTTGTAAAGAAAAAATTCCATAAGCAACAGATTAGATCGATCGATCTTTAGTTTCTCCAGTTCCCATCAGAACCACCCTGCCTCTCGAATAGCACGATCTGCCATCATATCCTCGATCTCTCCCTCCACCACCACCATCGCTAATCCCGCCTCCATAACCACCACTGCTCTGACCACCACCTCTGTATGCACTAGCACCTCTAGATCCCCCACCACCACCATGATAACCATGACTCACCTTTCACCTGGATAACTGGTTGTATGTAATGTTAATGTTTTGGCCATTCGTAGGGTATATGGTGTAGGGTTAGTTTAGGGTTTAGGGTTTAAGGCTTAGGGTTTGGGGTTTAGGGTTTAGGGTTGTAGGTTTTAGGGTTTAGGGTTTAAGGTTTAGGGTTTACAGTTTAGGGTTTTGGGGCTTAGGGTTTTGAGTTTAGGGTTTAGGGTTTCAGGGTTTAGGGTTTAGGGTTTAGGGTTTTAAGGTTTAGGGTTCAGGGTTTTAGGGTTTAGGGTTTAGTGTTTAGGGTTGTACGTTTATAGTTTAGGGTTCAGGGTTTGTTTTAGGGCTTAGGGTTTTAGGTTTAGGGTTTAGGATTGAGGGTTTAGGGTTTAGGATTTAGGGTTTAGGGTTTTTTTAATTAAGTAAACTAGTAGGTTTAGGTTTATTTAGATTATTTAGTTTATTTTTTATTTATTTGAGTTCATTTTATTTCTAATTTTTTATTTGGGTTTATTTTAATTTTTATTTAGTTTAGTTTATTTATTTTAGGTTTTTTTATTTTAGTTTACTTTTAGGTTTAAGTTTATTTTTTAGTCGAGTTTTATTTTCATTTTATTTTTTAGGTTTAGGTTTAGGTTTAGGTTTTTATTTTATTTATTTAGGTCATAGGTTTTAGGTTTTTATTTTCACTTTACTTTTAGGTTTTATTTTTTAGTTTAGGTTCAGGTTTATTTTTCGTATATTGTATTTTATTTTGTTTAGGTTTAGGATTAGGTTTAGTCATAGGTTTTACTTATTTTAGTTTAGGTTTAGGTTTATTTTATTTTGATCATTTAATTTTTATTTTAGGGATCAGCTTTTTTTAGTTTATGATTTAATTTTTATTTTTTATTTATTTTTAGGTTTACCTTTTAGGTTTAGGTTTTTATTTTATTTTTTATTATATTTTAATTTAGGTTTATTTTATTTTTAATTTATGCATAGTTTTTATTATATTTAGGTTTTTAATTATTAGGTTTATTTTATTTTTTAATTTAGTTTAGGTTTTTATTTTATTTTATTTAGGTTTAGGTACTTTTATTTATTTCATCTTAAGGTTTTATTTAGTTTAGATTTTGGTTTTTAGGTTCTTAGGGTTTAGGGTTTAGGGTTTAGGTTTTATAGTTTGGGGTTTAGGGTTTTAGGGTTTAGGGTTTAGGGTTTTAGGGTTTAGGGTTTAGGGTTTATGTTTAGGGTTTAGGGTTTAGGATTTAAGGTTTAAGCTTTAGGGTTTAGGGTTTAGGGTAGAGTTTTTTTAGGTTTTAGGGTTAGGTTTAGGTTAACAGGTTTAGGTTAGTTTAGGGTTTATAGTTTTGGCTATAAGGTTTAGGGTTTTCAGAGTTTAGTGTTAGTATAGGGTTTAGTGTCTAAGGTTTAGGGTTTAGGGTTTAGGATTTATGGTATAGGGTTTATGGTTTAGGGTTAGGGTTAGGGTTAGGGTTTTTGGTTTTGGGTTTTGGTTTTTGGGTTTATGGTTAGTTTATGCTTTAGGGTTTCGGGTTTTGTGTTTAGGGTTTCGGGTTTTTTGTTTAGGGTTTAGGGTTCTAGGTTTATGGTTGTAGGTTTAGTGTTTAGGGTTTAGGGTTTTTTTTTATAATTTTTTTAAGTAAACCGGTAATTTAGGTTTATTTAGTTTATTTATATTATTTTTTATTTATATTAGTTTATTTATTTTAGGTTTATTTATTTTAGTTTAGGTTTTATTTTGTTTTTTTAGGTTTAGGTTTAGGTTTATGCTTATTGTTTAGTTTAGTTATAGTTTTATTTTATTTTTGAGGTTTAGGTTTTATTCTTTATTTTTAGGTTTAAGTTTAGGTTTTTTTTAGGTTTAGGTTTTAGCATTTTATTTTATTTGTTTAGTGGTTTTATTTCATTTTATTTAGTTTAGGGTTTGGGTTTAGTTTATTTTAGGTTTAGGTTTAGGTTTTATTTATTTTAGTTTAATTTAGTTTAGGTTTAGTTTTAGTTTAGTTTGTTTAGGTTTAGGTTTTATTTATTTATTTTTAGGTTTATTTTTGAGGTTTATGTTTTTATTTAGTTTTTATTTTTTTTTGTTTTAGGTTAATTTTATTTTTATTTTATGTTTATAATTTATTTTATTTAGGTTTTTTTATTTTTGTGTTTATTTTATTTTTTAGTTTAGTTTCGGATTTTATTTATTTTATATTAGTTTAGTTTTTATTTTTTTATTTTTTTATTTTTACGTTTAGGTTTAGGTTTAGGTCTTAGTTTAGGTTTTTATTTTATTTTACTTTTATATTTTATTTAGGTTTAGGTTTATTTATTTATTTTATTTTTAGGTTTTATTTAGTTTATGTTTAGGTTTTTAGGTTTTTAGTGTTTAAAGTTTAGGGTTTAGTGTTTGGGGTTTAGGGTTTAAGGTTTAGGGTTGTAGATTTTAGGGGTTAGGGTTTAGGGTTTAGGGTTTTAGGGTTTAGGGTTTAGGGTTTAAGGTTTTAAGGTTTTGGGATTAGGGTTTAGGGTTGTAGGTTTAAGGTTTAGGGTTAGTTTTAGGGTTTAGGGCTTAAGGTTAGGGTTTTTTTAAAATTAAGTAAACTGGTAGGTTTAGGTTTAAGTTTAAGGTTTAGGGTTTAGGGTTACCATTTAGGGTTTAATGTTTAGACTTTAGAGTTTTGGGTTTTTAAGGTTTTGAATTTAGGGTTTAGGGTTTTGGGTTTATGGTCTAGGGTTTAGGGGTTAGGGTTTTGGGGTATAGGGTTTAAGGGTTTAGGGATTAGGGTTGTAGGTTTGGGATTTAGGGTTTATGGTTTATGGTTTAGTGCAAGTTTTAGGGCTTTGGGTTTAGGGTTAGAGTTTTTTTTAGGGTTTAGGGTTTATGATTTAAGTTTAGGGTTCAAGTTTTATTTTTGGTTTTTTTTTTGTGGAGAACAAATTCAGATTCAACATTTCTTCTTTTCAATTTAATCAACCAAGTAACACACCAAGTTTTCTATGATACAAGTGACGACATAAGTAAAAAATGAGCACGCATAGAGCTAATCAAAAACCCTAGATAACTAGACTGTCCTTACTATAAAGACACAGTTTCATATGTAGCATATCAGATTGGCCATTCTTCAGTTTCTCCAGTTCCCATCAGAACCACCTCGGCCTCTCTAGTAGCAAGATCCACCATCATATCCTTGATCTCTCCCTCTGCCACCACCATGGTTGTAACCTCTGTCGCTCCTTGTGCCTCCATAACCACCACCTCCATATCCACTAGCACCTCCAGATCCCCCAACACCACTGCGATAACTGCCTCCTCTGCCTTCGCCTCCACCACTAGATCTAGACTAAGCCTGGTTGACGACGATGTTCCTACCATTAAGCTTCTACCCATTCTTAGGGTTTTGGTTTAGGTTTAGGTTTATTAGGTTTTACGGTTTAGCTTTATTTTAGAATTTTTTAGTTACTTTAGGTTTAGGTTTACGGTTTGGGGTTTAGGGTTTAGGATTTATGGTTAGGTTTTAGGGTTTAGTGGTTATTTTTTATTATTTTTAATCTTAAATGATTCCATAACAAATAAGAAATTACCAAATCAAACAAGACATTATCCTCTAATAAAACAGGATAAAATAAAATGCAATTCAAAAATTCACAAAAATAGTATTTGACAAAATGAGTTAATTCCCAAAGACAATAAATTTTATTTTGTAGAAGGCCAACAAAGCTTAGTCAAACAAGCTAAAACCCATATCATCATCAGATTCCTCAACAGGCTCTTTCATCTTCTCCACTATCGGAGCGATGCGGAGGAGAGTAGCAGTGTCGGTGTAGCCACATCAAATTTACTAGGATCATTCAAATACTCCTTAACCTTATCATCCTATGGGTATGTGTAATCAGTGAAAATCACGATGATGAGGACATTCTTGTAAGCGTGGATGAACATGTGGGGCACTACAACATGGATGGGAAAAGAGATGGCTAGTGAGAGAGAAGTGATCATTGAAAGGCTGTGAAAACTGAGATCATCTTGATTAGGTCAACAGTTGAACACTAAACCATCATCATACACAGACTGGATGCCAAGGCAATAAAAGAATGACCTAATCCCCAACTTAGCGAGGAGAGCAGCCTCTAAGGATCCCACCTTATCGCCTTTTTTAATCAGCTGAACCAGGGTGATAATTTCAATAGTACCTTTGTTGAGCTTAGTTGGGATGTTTAGAACCTAGAAGGAAGAAGTTTGTGAAGGATCCAGACTAGTGTTGCTTAGAGGAACCATAACATCAATAGGTGCAATAAGACCAACATGGGTAGGAGCACCAACTTTATATTTCGCAACCTCTTTGTTGACTTCTTTAAGATCACCTTTTGTAAAAATCAAATGAATCAATGTTTAGGGTTTTAGGGTTTATGCTTTTAGTGTTTAGGGTTTAGGATTTAGGGTTTAGGATTTAAGGCTTAACTTTTAGGGTTTTGTGTTTAGAGTTGTAGGTTTAGTGTTGTAGGTTTAGGGTTTAGGGTTTTTTTTTTAAATTAAGTAAACCAATAGGTTTAGGTTTTTTAGTTTCTTTAATATATTTTTTATTTATTTTAGTTTATATTATTTTCATTTTTATTTAGGTTTATTTATTTTTATTTAGTTTAGTTTATTTATTTTAGGTTTAGGGTTTCTATTTTATTTTATTTTTTAGGTTTAGGTTTATTATTTAGTTGAGCTTTATTTTTATTTTATTTTTTAGGTTTAGGTTTTATTTTTTACTTTTAGGTTTAGGTTTAGGTTTTTATTTTATTTTTTTAGGTTTAGGTTTTAGGTTTTTATTTTATGTTTATTTTTGGGTTTATTTTTTAGTTGAGGTTTAGGTTTATTTTTAGTTTATTTTATTTTATTTAGTTTATATTTTGGTTTAGGTCTAATTTATTTTTGGTATAGGTTTAGGTTTTATTTATTTTAGTCTAGTTTATTTTAGTTTAGGTTTAGGTTTATTTTATTTTGTTTATTTTAATTTTATTTTAGGTTAAGTTTTTCTTAGTTTAGGGTTTAGGTTTTATTTATTTTAGTTTAGTTTATTTTAGTTTAGGTTTAGGTTTATTTTATTTTGTTTATTTTAATTTTATTTTAGGTTAAGTTTTTTTTTAGTTTAGGGTTTAGGTTTTATTATTTATTTATATTTTGGTTTATTTTTTAGGTTTAGGTTTTTATTTAATTTTTATTTTATTTTATTTTAGGTTTATTTTTTTTTTATGTTTAGTTTTTATTATATTTAGGTTTTTTATTCTTTGCTTATTTTATTTTTTTTTGTTTAGTTTAGGTTTTTATTATTTATTATTTTTTTAATTTTTAATTTCTATTTAATTTTATTTTTAGGTTTAGGTTTAGGTTTAAGTTTAGGTTTTAATTTTATTTTTATTTTATTTTATTTAGGTTTGGGTTTTTTTTATTTTATTTTTAGGTTTTATTTAGTTTAGGTTTAGGCTTTTAGGTTTTTAGGGTTTAGGGTTTAAGGTTTAGGGTTTAGGGTTTAGGGTTTTAGGGTTTAAGGTTTTAAGGTTTTGGGTTTAGTGTTTAGGCTTTAGGGTTTATTGTTTTTAGGGTTTAGGGTTTAGGGTTTAGGGTTTAGGATTGTTTTTTTTAATTAAAAGGAATTTATTGCTCAGAAAAATAGGTATAACAAGACTATATTAAAGACTAAACTCAAAAAGAAAAAAGCTACTACTCAAATGAGCTACAAGAGAATCTTAAAGAGCTTAATCCCTAAACTAATACATCAAAGAGCAATAAAAAATAATGCTAAAACTAAAAAAGCCAAGCAGAAGATAGCAATGGGGAAGAATCCATGGAGCTCCAAAAAAACCTCCAAAGAGAGGAAGATCCATAAGAAAAGGAAAACGCAACCTATTACAACTCCAACATCTAAGGAAAAAGAGACCATCAGTAAGACTTTAGCTCCCTCAAAGAAGAAGAAGAGACCAACTAAAAAAGAGAACCTGCAACTTGTATGAAATCCCAATTAGAAGGAGATCAGAAAACATAAAGAGAAAAAAAACTCAGGCTTAGATAGGAGGAGAGAAGGATAAGCATAATAATGAGGGTCATCAAATCCTAAGTGTATCCAGCTTCAAAGAATTGTTGACCAGCCATAAAAATATCAAGGAAAAAAATCCATCATATCATCATAGCCATCCCAACTAAAGAAAAATACAATCCTATCATAATACACCAAAGAAAAGCTAAGGAAACATAAAGAGAGAGAGGAGAGTAACATAAAAAATTGAAATAAAGTAATCCCAAAAAAACCAAATATGAACACCTCTTAAAAAAGAGGGAGAAAAGAATCTCACATCCCAAAAAAAAAAGAGAAGAGCCCTCAAAGACAAAGCCAACAAAGCCCACAACAACCCCAATCCAAAGCCACCAATGCACCAAGCCAACAAAGCCCACAATAACACCTATCCAAAGCCACCAAGGCACCAAGCCAACAGAGCCCACAACAATCCCAATCCAAAGCCACCAAGGTACTAACCAAAGGAAAGTAAACAACCAACGGAAGCCACACACAATGGACACACAAAAATAGCCAGGAAAGAGCAAGAGAAACCAACCAGAGAAAAAAAGCTAAAATAAATAACTAGAGAAACAACCAACCAATTGACAAACTACATGCCAAGAACAAAAGCCCAACCTACCACCAACAAAGATAGCAAAGCACCAGGTCAAAGAATAACCAAGAATAAACCCAGACAAAACCAACTAGTAGCAAAAAAACCTAGCAGCGGAACTACAAGCTAGAAGGAATATTAGCCAAGAAGCCAATACTCCAGCAAGAAAAACTCAAGCTCAACAGAGAAAAAACTAGCCAAAAGAAAAAACCTTCCAAGGACAGAAGATTGTTTCCAAGAAGCTTTGGAACAAGTAACCCTCAGCAAGTTAGGAGGGGCATGAATCTGAACACTTTTTTTCTTTTTCTTTGTATAAACAGTTTTATAACCATGCCCTTTCTCCAAAAAATCTCGATTAAAAAATGAATCAATATTGTTATAAAATGCATGGGGCTCAGCAGAAGCTATTAATTTCAAAGAAGGGCATTCAGAATAATCCACAACATTAGACAAAGGAAAATCAGAAATAGTATGTATTTCAAAGTCATAAGTGAAAGAAGGAGCAGAAACAGCTTTATTAAGAAGACACTTATTAATATTTTCACCTTCCAACAAAATCTGAAGAGTATCATCGTTGTCTTCATTCATAAAAAAAGTAAGAAAAGCATAATCCAGATTTTTAGTACAATCTTCAGTAAGGGATTAAAATAAGATTCAAATCCCTTAGAAACACATAGCATATTACCAAAATTCTGAACATAATTACCAGCCATAGAAAAACCATCATTTTGAACCAAAACAGAACTATTCACAATAACAGAATTATCATAGTATCTAAATCTTTATTTTTAAAAGAAGGATCACCAATATTAACAAGATTATCAAGACCAAAAGTTAAAATATCATAAATAAGAACATTTTTACCACCATTCTCAATCAAAGAAGGCAAATAAATAGTTTATTTCCCATGATCAAAAGCAAACATAGGAGAAAGAGAAACAACATCTAATTGATTGGAGGAAATGGTGTAAGCATCAATAATATTTAAACCATCATCATGAAAGGACTTATGCACAATATCCAAACCATTAGAATCATTAACCACAACCTCTAAAGTCTTCCCTTTAATTGAATCATCAAAAGAAACACTTAGAGCAAGATTATTAGTTAAAACTTCCACAGAAACATCAAAATTACCTTTCGCATTTGACAAATCACTAATAGGTAAAAATTTCTTAGAAGATTTAGAAATCTGGTTTTGTAAAACATCAAAATTTTGAAAAGTAGATTTTACTTTATCCAACTTGAGAGAATCATCAATTTTTTCAATAATTGAATTCTTGCTGGTGATTTTCTTCCAAAAAGAGGGATGAGCAATAAAGCATTCAGAAATTTTGTGCCTATGAATCTTACAATGATTACAAAAAATGGGAAAGTTCTCAAAAATAACTTTCTAAAAATAACCACATTTTATCTAACCCCTCCAAATTTCATTCAGATATTTTTTAGTAATATCAATCTCTACAAGAATTCTAGCAACATACGGTCGATAAGAAGCAGCTATTACTTGATCAACTTGCAAATGCTGACCAAAAATTAACATATTGGCATAAAGAATCTGATGATTAAATAGATGAACCCACAAGTTAGGTAAAGAAATCCAAATGGGAATAATAGGAGACTCTTCATTAACATCAAATGTAGGCGCCACTTCAGAATACACATTTGATAATTGAAAACATAGTAATAACTCCTACAAAAAATTATTCCATAATCAAGGTCAATAGAAAGTTTAATTTTACATGCTTTGCATCAATTAGGCCAATAGAAAAAGAACCAGATAAATTTAAGCTATGAAAAAATAATGAATATCTTCCATCTTTGGCCATTTAAATTAAAACTTTCCAATCAAAGAAAAAGCAAGAGGCTTAGTTAATCTTTCAATATCCTCATCTAAAATCATAATTGTTGGAGTACCTTTAAAATTTGTATGAAGCAAATTCAAAGGAGGCTCAGTGGAGGAATTCTTACTAGCTAAAGCCTCTTTGAAAGATTTAGAAACTGCATGTAATTTAGCAGTAGGATTACCCAAAAAATTTGATGCCCTAGCAGGATCCATTAGCACATGGGATTTACGTCGTGGATTTGAAGAAGCATATGCCATGAGTCATGGTGTCATGATGAGAACAAGTCAAGATCGGCCCAAGGCCGACAATCTATAAGGAATCCAAGAGAGAAAGCACTCAAAAACTCACCAAGAATGCGAGGGATCCCAAAATCACCCAATAATAAGGTTTAGTTTAATTTTAGGGTTTAGGTTTTAGGCTTAGTGTCTATTAGTTATTATTAGGTTTTAGAAGTTTTAAGTTATTATTAGTTATATGTTTAGTTTAGTTAGTTTAGTTTTAGTTAGGTTATTAGTTTAGTATTATTAGTTTTAGTTTTAGTTATTATTATTTTAGGTTAGTTTAGGTGGGCGGGGGGCTTTAAGTTTAGTTTATTAGTTTATTTAGTTAGGTTATTTATTGGGGTTTAGTTTATTTTATTTTATTTATTAGTTATTATTAGTTAGTTAGTTATTTATTTAATTTAGTCAGTTATTATTATTAGTTTATGGTTTTATTATTATTTAGGTTTTAGTTAATTTTAGTTAGTGGTTTAGTTTTATTAGTTTAGTTTTATTACTTTATTTATTTGGTTATCAGTTTAGTTTATTAGTTTTATTGGTTTAGTTATGGGTTTAGGTTTATTGTTTATTATTATTAGTTTTTTAATTAGTTTGTGGTTTAGTTTTTTATTAGTTATTATTAGTTATTTATTGTTTATTATTATTATTAGTTTAGTTAGTTGGTTTATTTTTAGTTTTATTTTAGTTAGTTTTTTCATTAGTTTATTATTATTATTATTAGTTTATGTTTATTATTATTATTTAGTTTATTTATTTAGTTAGGGTTTAAGGTTTAGTTATTTAGTTATTTATTAGTTAGTTTATTATTAGTTTATTAGTTTAGTTAGTTAGTCATAAGTTATTATTATTATTATTAGTTTTTATTAGTTTAGTTATTGTTAGTTAGTTTTATTGTTATTATTATTAGTTTATTTATTCAGTTTATTAGTTTAGTTACTTAGTTAGTTTGGTTTTATTTAGTTATTCGTTTATTAGTTCATTATTCGTTAGTTATTATTAATTTTTTTAGTTAGGTGTTTTATTATTAGTTTATTATTAGTTATTAGTTAGTTTATTAGGTTTAGTTATTATTATGTCTATTTATTAGTTAGTTTTTACGATTTATTAGTTTAGGTTTAGGGTTTAGTTTTAGTTAGTTATTTAGTTTTTTATTATTAGTTATTATTATTAGTTTATTAGTTTAGTTTTAGTGTTTATTATTTATTAGGGTTTTGGTTTATTTATTAATTAGTTTAGTTTTATTAGTTAGTTTTATTAGTTAATTTGTTTATTAGTTTATTTGTTTATTAGTTATTAGTTTTAAGTTATTAGTTATTATTATTAGTTTTATTTAGTTATTATTAGGTTTTTTGTTTATTATTTATTAGTTTATTAGGTTTTATTAGTTAGTTATTAGTTAATTTTAGTTTAGTTTTATTATTAGTTTATTATTATTTTTAGTTATTGTTTAGTTATTATTATTAGTTTTATTAATTTAGTTATTAGTTATTTTACATTAGTTTAGTTTGTTATTATTAATTTTATTATTATTAGTTTTATTAATTTAGGTTTAGGGGTTTAGTGTTTAATTTATTTAGTTTTATTATTATTATTATTATTATTATTAGTATTATTAGTTTTAATTATTATTATTAGTTTATTAGTTTTAATTAGTTTAGTTATTAGTTATTTATTTAGTTAGTTTAGTTATAATTAGTTTATTATTCTTAGTTAGTTATTATTAGTTTTATTAGTTAGTTTTTATTTAGTTTATTATTATTTATTAGTTTAGTTAGTTTAGTGTTTATTTTAGTTTGGTTATAGTTATTTATTACTATTATTAGTTAAGTTTAGTTAGTTTTTAGGTTATTAGGTTTTATTATTATTTAGTGTTTTTTAGTTATTATTAGTTTTAAGTTCAGTTTATTTTTTATTATTATTAGTTATTAGTTTAGTTAGTTTTATTAGTTTATTATTATTAGTAAGTTTATTAGGTTTGCTTATTTTTATTAGATTTAGTTTATTTATTTAGGTTTTATTTATTAATTAGTTTATTATTAGTTTAGTTTATTATTATTATTATTATTATTATTATTATTAGTTTAGTGATTTATTTTATTTAGTTTAGTTTATTTGTTCAGTGTTAGTTATTATTAGTTATTTAGTTTTAGTTTAATAGTTTTTTGAGTTTTATTATTAGTTTCAGTTATTATTATTTAGTTAGTTTATTATTAGGTTTCGTTAGTTTATTAGTTTATTAGTTTTGTTTAGTTATTAGTTTTAGTTATTAGTTAGTTGTTATTATTAGTTTTTTAGTTAGTTTATTAGTTATTAGTTTTAGTTTAGTTATTTTTGTTATTGGGTTTAGTTTTATTATAAGTTAGTTATTTATTAGGTTAGTTATGTGTAGGGTTTAGGTTTATTAGTTAGTTATTATTATTAGTTAGTTATCTATTAGGATTTAGTTTAGTTTATTTATTAGTTTAGTTTTAGTTATTAGTTTAGGTTTAGTTTAGTTTTTATTAGTTTTATTACTTTAGTTTATTTTTAGTTAGTCTATTAGTGGGGTTTTTTTTATGTTTGATTTAGTTATTAGATTTTTTATTAGTTTAGTTAGTTTTTGTTATTATTAGTTTATTATTTTTTTAATTATTATTTAGTTAATTTAGTATAGTCAGTTTTATTAGTTTTTATTTTAGTTTGTTATTAGTTTTAGTTTATTATTATTTTATCAATTTTAGTTTAGTATTTATTAGTTTTAGTTTTAGTTAGTTTAGTTTGGTGTTTTATTAGTTTCTTATTAGGGTTTAGGGTTTAGGGTTTAGGGTTTGGGGTTTAGGGTTTTGGGGTTTAGGGTTTAGGGTTTAAAGTTATTGGTTTAGGGTATAGGGTATAGGGTTTGGGGTTTAGGTTTTAAAGTTTATAGTTGTAGGTTTTGGGTTTAGCATTTAGGGTTAGCATTTTTATTTATTTTATTTTTTATTTATTTTATTTTTAATGTTTAGGGTTTGTGGTTTAGGGTATAGGGTTTATGTTTTAAGTTTAGGGTTCAATTTTTTTTTAAAAGAGAATAAATTTAGATTCAACATTTCTTCTTTTTGATTTCATCAACCAAGTAATATACCAAGTTTTCTAAGACACAAGCGATGACATAGATAAAAAATGAGCATGCATAAAGCAAATCAAAAACCCTAGATAACTAACCATCTCTACCTTAAAGACACAATTCTATAAGCAACAGATTGTATCGGCCGTCTTCAGTTTCTCCAATTCCAATCAGACCCACCCTGACCTCTCGAATAGCAGGATCAACCATCATATTTATGATCTCTCCCTCTGCCACCACCATGGCTATAACCTCCGTTGCTTTTCCTGCCTCCATAACCACCACTGCTCTAGCCACCGCCTTCATATCCACCAGCACCTTCAGATCCCCCACCACCACTGCCATGACTGCCTCCTCCGCCTTCGCCACCACTGCTAGATCTTGACTAAGCCTAGTTAATGGTGATGTTCCTACCATCAAGGTTCTGCCCATTCTTAGGGTTTAGGTTTAGGCTTATGTTTATTAGGTTATAGTGTTTAAGTTTATTTTAAAATTTATTTAGTTACATTAGGTTTAGGTTTAGGGTTTGGGGTTTAAGGTTTAGGGTTTGGGTTTAGGGTTTAAGGTTTAGAGTTTAAGGTTAGGGTTTAGGGTTTAGGGTTTAGCATTTAGGGTTTATGGTTGGTTTAGGGTTTAATGTTTAGGGTTTTAGGGTTTATGCTTTTAGGATTTAATTTTTAGGGTTAGGGTTAGGGTTTAGGGATTAGGGTTTAGGGTTTAGAGTTTAGGGTTTAGGGTTTAGGGTTTTTTATAGTTTAGGGTTTTTTTTGGGGAACACCATAAAGGGGAATTTTATTGCCACAAAAAAAGGGTTACAAGGTCCTTAAGAGGGGATAAACTCAAAAACTACTACTCAAAGAGCTACAAATAGCCTAGAGATTAAATCCCCTATCTAAGTACAACCAAAACAAAGCAAAAGGTAAAGGAAAGCAACATATATAAATTGATGAAAAAGAAGAGCCATTGGACCATCTTCATCAAAGGCTCTTGAGGATGAGAGAAGCCTATGCCTTTATTAGAGAAGAAACGAACAAGGAAACATCATAAAATCTACAAACATCTAGGAGGAAGAGTTAGCACAATTAAAGCGATACAAATCAAATTAAAAGTAAAACTAGAATAATATGAGAGAATTATAGAAGAGTGTGTAAGAACAGGCTCAGGCTTAGTCACACAAAATTGGGGCAGCCACAAACATGAGCATCTAAACTTCTAATGAAATGTTATATCACAAGTGCTACTACCAGCCAAATGATGAGTGAAATCATCCCAGCCTTCATAGCCTACATACCTGATGTGGAATAGTTGCCATTTGGAGGAATTTATATGGTCTTTAGTACTTGCATACCCAAAAAATATCCACATACACCATTAAAAAGAAGGCAACATAGATCTGAATGGTAAAGGGATGCCACCCATCCCTTATAAGATAAGTATCACCAACTAATGCCAACAAAGCATGAGAATGCATAGCCAACAACATCCCAACCCAGATGAAAATCTTGGGAACATCCACCATATTAATAATATGGCCACAATAATAAATATACTTGTATAGTAGAGGCAAGAGTAAACACAACCAATAGGTAAATCCAAACAGCAAAGCTATAGATAATGGGGAGAAATACAAGGTAATCATCAGAGTAAAAGGCCAGGCAGGAAACCAAAACAATATGCATCCTGCTGGACATAGTACTCCAAAAAAACCATTCAGCATATAAGCAGAACCATTCCAACCTGGATGAGATCTCTTGTCTAAGGTAAGCATAAAGGAGAGCCACGGATCGACAATATAGATGTTAACAATCACCTTGATAATAGCATGATCATAATAGTAATTACACAAGTCTAAAGATCCAAGGGAAAAATGTAACAGTAGATAGACCCATACTGTAAAGGCACATATATTACAGTTATCCATACAACAAACAACACAACAAGAAACCAGCCACAAAACCAACTGCAATAGGTAGCCTGCAGAACATAAGAACCCGAAAGACCATGTTGGCAATAACCAAAATAGCAAAACAAATACTAAACCTGACATAGGATATTGTAGGCAGTACCATTACTGCAATGAACCAAAATGAAAATTGAGAAAATAACAGCAGTAAAATCTTGCAAATCAAGGGAAAATAGACCATCAGTTAAGCAAACAGCATCAAAAAAGATAGCAGGAGAGGGAGTCAAGAAACAATCCCAATCGTGCAAGGAAACAATAGTGATGGAAAGAAAAATAAACATTCTATCTCTACAGGTTGGGATCACCTTGATAATAGCATGATCATAATAGTAATTGCACAAGTGTAAAAGATCCAAGAAAGGAATGTAATGGCAGAAAGGCTTAGGTTTAGGTTAGGTTTAAAAGATCCATGGGATAAAGGTAACAGTAGATATACCCATACCGCAAAGGCACAGATATTATGGTTATCCATACAACAAATAACAGAACAAGAAACCAACCACAAAATAAACCACAATAGCTAGCCTTCAGAACATAAGAACCCGAAAGACCATGCTGGCAATAACCAAAATTGCAAAACAAGTACTGAACCTGACATAGGATATTGTAGGCAATACCATTACTGTAATGAACCAAAATGAAAATAAAAAAATAACAACAATAAAATTTTGCAAATCAAGGGAAAACAGACTAGCAGCTAAGCAAACAACATCTTAAAAGACAACATGAGAGGGAGTCAAGAAACAATCCCAATCGTGCAAGGAAACAACAGCGATGGCAAGCAAAATAAACATTCTATCTCTGCAGGTTGGGATCACCTTGATGATAGCATGATCACAATAGTAATTGCACAAGTCTAAACGATCCAAGAGAGGAATGTAAAGGCAGAAAGGCTTAGGTTATTAAAATCAAGTGATGGTTAGAAATTATAGGTTTAGTGTTGTAGGTTTAGGGTTTAGCATTTAGGGTTAGTTTTTTTGTTTAGGGTTTAGGGTTTAGGTTTCGGGGTTTAAGGTTTAGGGTTTAGGATTTAGGGTTTATGGTTTTTTTTAAAAAAATAAATTATGTAAAATGGTATGTTAAGGTTTATTTAGTTATTTAGTTTTTATTTATTTATTTTAATTTACTTTATTTTTTATTTATATTATAGGTTTATTTTTTATTTTTATTTAGTTTAGCTTATTGATTTTAGGTTTTTTTTAGTTCAGGTATTTTTTTAGTTTATTTTTTAGGTTTAGGTTTATGTTTAGGTTTTTTTTAGTTGAGTTTTACTTTTATTTTATATTTTAAGTTTAGGTTCAAGTTTTTATTTAATTTTTTTAGGTTTAGGTTTTAGGTTTTTATTTTAGGTTTATTTTTAGGATTTTTTTTTTTAGTTTAGGTTTTGGTTTATTTTTAGTTGAGTTTTATTTTTATATTATTTTTTATTTTTAGGTTTCGATTTAGGTTTTTATTTTATTTTCTTAGGTTTATGTTTTAGGTTTCTATTTTAAGTTTATTTTTAGGTTTTATTGTTTAGTTTAGGTTAAGGTTCATTTTTACTTTATTTATTTTATTTAGTTTAGGTTTAGGTTTTATTTATTTTCATTTATTTTATTTTAGTTTTGGTTTCGGTTTATTTTATTTTATTTATTGTATTTTTATTTTAGGTTTAATTTTTTTATTTAGGGTTTATATTTCATTTTTTATTTATTTTTAGTTTTTATTTTTAGGTTTATTTTTTGGGTTTAGGTTTTTATTTAGTTTTTATTTAATTTTAGGTTTATTTTATTTTTATTTCATGTTTAGTTTTTATTTTATTTAGGTTTATAATTCTTAGGTTTATTTTATTTTTTTAGTTTCTTTTATGTTTTTATTTATTTTATTTAGTTTATTTTTATTTTTTATTATATGTTATTTTTAGGTTTAGGTTTAGGTTTTAGTTCAGGTTGTTATTATTTTTTTATTAATTTTTTTTTAGGTTTTGGTTTTTTTATTTATTTATTTTTTTAGGTTTTATATGGTTTAGGTTTAGGTTTTGATGGTTTAGGGCTTAGGGTTTAAGGTTTAGGGTTTAAGGTTTTATGGTTTAGGGTTTTAGGGTTTAGGGTTTATGGTTAGGATTTGGGTTTTAGGGTTTAGGGTCTATGGTTTAGTATTTGGGCTTTAGGATTTAGGGTTTTAAAGGTTTAGTGTTTAGGGTTTAGGGTTTATGATTTAGGGTTAGCTTAGGGTTTAGGGTTTGTTTAGGGATTAAGGTTTAAGATTTTTAGGGTTTAGAGTTTAAGGTTTGTTTAGGGCTTAGGGTTAAGTGTTTTAGGGTTTCAGGGTTTAGGGTTTAGGGTTTTGGATTTAGGGTTAGGGTTACTGTTAGGGTTTATTTTTTATGGTTTAGGGTTTAGGGTTTAGGATTTAAGGTTAGTTTTAGGGTTTGGGGTTTATGATTTAGGGTTTAAAGTATAGGGTTTATGTGGTTTTTTTTTTAAATTAAGTAAATGAGTAGGTTTAGGTTTATTTAGTTTATTTTTTAGTTATTTTAGTTTAATTATCTTTTATTTTTATTAAGTTTAGTTTATTTATTTTAGTTTAGGTTTTTAATTTAATTTTATTTTTATGGTTTAGTTTTAGGTTTATGCTTATTTTTTTAGTTTAGTTTTATTTTTATTTTAATTTTTTAGGTGTGGGTATTTTTTTTCATTTTTAGGCTTAGGTTTAGGTTTTAGGTTTTTATTTTCGGTTTATTTTTAGGTTTTATTCTTTAGTTTAAGTTTAGGTTTATTTTTAGTTTATTTTATTTTATTAAATTTAGGGTTTAGGTTTAGTTTTATTTAGGTTTAGGTTTTGGATTTTTTATTTTAGTTTATGTTTAGGTTCATTTTATTTTGTTTATTTGAGGTTTAGGTTTTTTTTTACTTTAGGGTTTAGGTTTTATTTTTATTTTTTATGTTTATTTTTTAGGTTTAGGTTTTTATTTAGGTTTTATTTAGTTTATTTATTTTTTAGTTTTGGTTTATTTATTTTAGTGTATTTATTTTATCTTTAAGTTTAGGCTTAGGTTTAGGTTTATTTTATTTAGTTTATTTTAGTTTAGTTTCTTTTTGTTTAGGTTTGGGTTTAGGTTTTATTTAGGTTTTGGTTTTGGTTTAGGTTTAAGTTTTATTTTATTTAATTTTTTGTTTTAGGTTTAGGTTTAGGTTTAGGTTTTATTTAGGTTTAAGTGTAGGTTTAGGTTTAGGTTTAGGTTTATTTTTATTTAGTTTATTTAATTTATTTAGGTTTAGGTTTAGGTTTTAGTTTATTTATTTTAATTTTTAGCTTAGCTTAGTTTAGTTTAGGTTTAGGTTTATTTTATATGTTTAGGTTTATTTTTAGTTTAGTTTAGGTTTAGGTTTAGTTTAGGTTTAGGTGTATTTATTTATAGTTTAGTTTAGGTTTATTTTATTTAGGTTTAGGTTTTGTTCTATTTATTTATTTATTTACTTTAGGTTTAGGTTTAGGTTTAGGTTTAAGTTTAGGTTTAGGTTTATTTTAATTTATTTAGTTTAGGTTTAGGTTTAGGTTTAGGCTTTATTTAGTTTAGGTTTGGTTTAGGTTTAGTTTTGTTTAGGTTTATTCATTTAGTTTAGTTTAGTTTATTTGTTTTAAGTTTAGGTTTAGGTTAGGTTTATTTTAGTTTTATTTACTTTAGGTTTTCAGGTTTATTTAGGTTTAGGTTTAGGTTAGGTTTATTTTAGTTTAGTTTAGTTTAGGTTTTCAAGTTTATTTAGGTTTAGGTTTTATTTTTTAGTTTAGTTTAGGTTTAGGTTTAGTTTTGGTTTATTTAGTTTATTAGGTTTAGGTTTAGGTTTATTTAGTTATTTATTTAGTTTAGGTTTATTTAGGTTTAGGTTTAGGTTTAGGTTTACGTTTATTTATTTTAGTTTATTTAGTTTAGTTTATTTATTTAGTTAATTTTTTTGGGTTTAGGTTTAGGTTTAGGTTTATATTTATTTTAGGTTTATTTAGGTTTAGGTTTATTTTTATTTAGTTTAGTTTATTTAGTTTATTTAGGTTTAGGTTTATTTAGTTTTAGTTTATTTTTGTTTAGGTTTATTTAGCTTAGTTTTGGTTTAGGTTTATTTTTTAGGTTTAGGTTTATTTTAGGTTTAGGTTTATTTTAGGTTTAGGTTTATTTAGTTTAGGTTTAGGTTTAGGTTTATTTTTGTTTAGCTTAGTTTATTTATTTAGGATTAGGTTTAGGTTTAGGGTTTAGTTAATTTAGGTTTAGGTTTAGATTTATTTTAGTTTAGGTTTTAGGTTTAGGTTTAGGTTTAGGTTTATTTTAGGTTTTATTTAGTTTAGTTTAGTCTAGTTTAGGTTTATTTTATTTTGTTTAGGTTTAGGTTTAGTTTAGTTTAGTTTTGTTTTGTTTAGGTTTAGGTTTAGGTTTAGGTATTAATTTTATTTAGTTTAGTTTAGGTTTATTTAGTTTAGTTTATTTAGTTTAGGTTTATTTTAGTTTATTTTATTTAGTTAATTTAGTTTATTTACTTAGTTTTGGTTTAGGTTTATTTAGTTTATTTTATTTTATTTAATTTTATTTAATTAGTTCAGGTTTAGGATTAGGTTTAGGTTAATTATTTGTTTATTTATCTAGTTTAGTTTTATTTTAGATTATTTTAAGTTTAGTTTAGGTTTAGGTTTATCTATTTAGTTGATTTTTAGTTTAGTTTATTTTATTTTTATTTAGTTTAGTTTAGTTTAGGTTTAGGTTTAGGTTTAGGTTTATTTAGGTTATATTAGTTTAGTTTATTTAGTTTAGTTTAGGTTTAGGTTTAGGTTTAGGTTTATTTAATTTAGGTTTAGGTTTAGGTTTAGGTTGTAGTTTAGTTTAAGTTTATGTTTAGGTTTCAGTTTAGGTTTAGGTTTAAGTTTTATTTTATTTTTATTTAGGTTTAGCATTATTTATTTAGTTTAGTTTATTTTATTTAGTTTATTTATTTAGCTTAGGTTTAGGTTTTATTTAGTTTAATTTAGTTTAGTTAGTTTAATTTTAGGTTTAGATTTAGTTTTAGGATTAGTTTATTTAGTTTACTTTATTTATTTATTTATTTTGTTAGTTTAAGTTTTAGGTTTTATTCAATTTATTTATTAAGTATAGTTTTAATTTATTTATATAGTTTAGTTTATTTTAGTTTATTTAGGTTTAGGTTTATTTCATTTATTTATTTAGTTTATTTTCTTGTTTAGTTTAGGTTTATTTAGTTTAAGTTTATTTTGGTTTATGTTTTATTTAGTTTAAGTTAATTTTTAGTTTAAGTTTAGGTTTATATTTAGGTTTAGGTTTAGGGTTTATTTTAGTTTAGGATTATTTATTTTGGTTTAGGTTTAGGTTTAGTTTGGGTTTAGGTTTTATTTAGGTTTAGGTTTATTTTATTTAGGTTTAGGTTTATTTATTTTATGTTATTTTATTTTATTAGTTTTAGTTTATGTTTATTTAAGTTTATGTTTATTAAGTTTATTTAGGTTTAGGTTTAGGTTTATTTTTATTTAGGTTTTAGGTTTAGGTTCAGGTTTACGTTTTTATTTAGGTTTAGGTTTAGGTTTAGGTTTATTTTTTATTCTAGTTTAAGTTTATTTATTTAGTTTAGTTTGGGTTTAGGTTTAGGAGTATTTTTATTTTATTTTTGATTTTGTTTATTTAGTTTAGTTTTTTTTTTAGTTTAGGTTTAGGTTTAGGTTTAGGTTTTGGTTTAGGTTTACTTAGTTTAGGTTAAGTTTATTTTATTTATTTAGGTTTAAGTTTATTTAGTTTAGGTTTTTGGTTTATGTTTAAGTTTATTTTAATTTAGTTTAGTTTAGTTTAGTATAGTTTATTTATTTTTATTTATTTTTAGTTTAAGTTTATTTATTTACTATAGTTTTTTATATATAGTTAACTTAGTTTATTTTTAGGTTTAGTCTATTTAGTTTAGTTTATTTTATTTTATTTTAGTTTAGGTTTAGGTTTATTTGGGTTTATTTAGTTTTATTTATTAAAGCTTATTTATTTAGTTTATATTAGTTTATTTAGTTAAGGTTAAGGTTTAGGTTTTGGTTTAGGTTTAGGTTTAGTTTAGTTTAGTTTAGTTTAGTTTAGTTTAGTTTAGGATTAGGTTTAGGTTTAGGTTTATGTTTATGTTTAGGTTAATTTAGTTTAGTTTATTTTATTTAGTTTATTTAGTTCATTTATATTTATATTTATTTTACTTTATTTACTTTATGTTTATTTATTTGATTTATTAATTTTTTTGTTTTGGTTTAGGTTAAGGATTTTTTTATTTAGTTTAGTTTAGTTTAGTTTAGGTTTAGGCTTAGAGATTAGGTTTAGGTTTTATATTTAGGTTTAGGTTTAAGGTTTAGGGTTTAGGGTTATAGGTTTAGGGTTTATAGTTTAGGGTTAGGATTTTTTTTAATTTTTTAATTTAGGGTTTAGGATTCCTGATTTCAGGTTTTTTATGGTTTAGGGTTTAAGGTTTTGGGTTTAGAGTTGTAGGGTTAGAGTTTAGGGTTTAGGGTTAGGTTTAGGGTTTAGGGTTATAGGATTTAGGGTTTACGGATTTTTTAAAATTATGTAAACCAGTAAGTTTAGGCTTATTTAGTTTATTTAATTTAATTTTTATTTATTTTTTTATTTTATTTTTTATTTTTATTTAGTTTAGTTTATTTATTTTAGTTTAGTTTTTAAGTTTAAGTTTAAGTTTTGTCTTTTTTTAATTTAGTTTTATTTTTACTTTATTTTTTATATGTTTAAGTTTTATTGTATATTTTTAGGCTTAGGTTTAGATTTTATTTTATTTGTTTAGGTTTAGGTTTTAGGTTTTTATTTTAGGTTTTATTTCTTAGTTTAGGTTTAGGTTTATTTTTAGTTTATTTTATTTTATTTAGTTTAGGGTTTAGGATTAGCTTTAAGTTTTATTTATTTTAGTTTAGTTTATTTTAGTTTTGTTTAGGTTTATTTTATTTTGTTTCTTTTAGGTTTAGTTTTTTTTTCTACTTTAGGTTTTAGGTTTTATTTTTTATTTATTTTTAGATTTTTTTAATTTTTTAATTTTTTAGTTTAGGTTTTTATATAGTTTTTTATTTTATTTTATTTTAGGAGTATTTTATTTTTATTTTAGATTTAGTTTTTATTTTAT
The DNA here is from genome assembly GCA_021442155.1 of Cymbidium sinense. Lineage (NCBI taxonomy): Eukaryota > Viridiplantae > Streptophyta > Magnoliopsida > Asparagales > Orchidaceae > Cymbidium > Cymbidium sinense. Next base: position 311,341,200 of record CM038214.1, on the reverse strand, counting down.
TTAGGTATTTTATTTCTAGGTTTATTTTATTCTTTAGTTTAGTTTAAGTTTTTTTATTTTATTTTAGTTTTATTTTAATTATTATTTTACTTTATTTTTAGGTTTAGGTTTTGCTCTAGGTTCTAGTTTAGGTTTTTATTTCATTTTATTTTTTTTTATTTAATTTAGGTTTATGTTTTTTAATTTATTTTATCTTTAGGTTTTATTTAGTATAGGTTTAGGTTTTTAGGTTTTTAGGGTTTAAGGTTTTGGGTTTAGGGTTTAAGGTTTAGGGTTTGGGGTTTAGGGCTTCAGGTTTAGGGTTATATGTTTTAGGGTTTAGGGCTTAGGGTTTATAGTTTTAGGGTTTAGGGTTTAGGGTTTTGGGATTTGAGTTTTGGGTTTTAGGGTTTAGGGTTTAGGGTTTAGGATTGCAGGTTTAAGGTTTAGGGTTTAGCATTAGTTTTAGGATTTAGGGTAGGGTTAGGGATTTTTTTATATATTTTTATTTTTATTATTTTAAATTAAGTAAACTTGTAGGTTTAGGTTTATTTAGTTTATTTTTTATTTATTTTAGTTTATTTTACTTTTTATTTTTATTTAGATTTATTTTTATTTTTATTTAGTTTAATTTATTTATTTTACAGTAAGTTTTTTTATTTCAGTTATTTTTAGGTTTAGGTTTAGGTTTAGGTTTATTTTTTAGTTTAGTTCTATTTTTTTTATTTTTTTAGGTTTAAATTTTAATTTATATTTTTAGGTTTAGATTTAAGTTTTTATTTTATTTTTTTAGGTTTAGGTTTTAGGTTTTTATTTTAGGTTTTATTTTTTAGTTTAGGTTTTAATTTATTTTTAATTTATAAAATTTTATTTTATTTAGTTTGGGTCTAGGTTTAGGTTTAGTTTATTTTAGGTTTAGGTTTAGGTTTTATTTATTTTTGTTTAAGTTTATTTTATTTTTATTTTAGGTTTAGGTTTTTTTATGTTTTAGGATTTATATTTTATTTTTTATTTATTTCTAGGTTTCATTTTTTGGTTTATTTTTTAACTTTAGATTTTTATTTAGTTTTTATTTTATTTTAGCTTTGGTTTATTTTATTTTATTTTAGCTTTGGTTTATTTTATTTTTATTTTAGGTTTAGTTTTTATTTTATTCAGGTTTTTATATGTAGATTAGTTTAGGTGTTTGTTTATTTTATTTTAGTTTATTTATTATTTATTATTTTATTTTCTTCTTAAGTTTAGGTTTAGGTTTTGGTTTTAGTTTATGTTTTTATTTTATTTTATGTTTTTATTTTATTTTGGTTTAGATTTTTTGTTTATTTTATTTTATGTTCTATTTAGTTTAGGTTTAAGTTTTTAGCTTTTTAGTGTTTAGGGTTTGGGGTTTATGGTTTAGGATTTAGGGTTTAAGGTTTACGATTTAGGGTTTAGGGTTTAGGTTTTAGGGTTTAGGGTTTAGGATTTAGGGTTTTAGGGTTTAGGGTTTAGGGTTTAGGGTTTTTAGGGTTTAGGGTTTAGATTTTAGGTTGAGGGTTCAAGTTTTTATTTAGGGTTTAAGATTTTTGGCTTTTTTTAACATAGAACAAATTCATATTAAACATTTTTTCTTTTCAATTTCATAAACCAAGTAATATACCAAGTTTTCTAAGACGCAAGTGACAATATAGATAAAAAGTGAGAATGCATAGGGCAAATCAAAAACCCTAGATAACTCGAACCGTCTTTACTGTAATGGTACACTTCCTTAAACAGCAGATCGGATCGATCATTTTGTAGTTTCTTGATTCCCATCGAACCACAGCCTCAGTAGGCTGGATCCGCCATCATATCCTGTTCTCTCCCTCACCACCAGTTGTAACCTCTCCTCGCTCCTCACCCTCCCTGCCTCCACTCCATATCCACGCACCTCAAGATCCCACCACCTGTAACCATGCCTCAGCCTCCATAGCTAGATCTAGACTAAGCATAGTTGACGATGATGTTCCTACCGTCAAAGTTCTGGCAATTTTTAGGTTTTAGGTTTTTGTTTATGTTTTAGGGTTTAGGTTTATTTTCAAATTTATTTAGTAACTTTAGGCTTAAGTTTAGGGTTTGGGGTTTAGGTTTAGGGTTTATGGTTTGGGTTTAGGGTTCAGGATTTGGGGTTTAGCGTTTAGGGTGTAGGTTTAAGAGTTAGGGTTTAGGGTTTAGGGTTTTAGGGTTTGTGCTTTTAGGGTTTAGGGTTCAGGGTTAGGGATTAGGGTTTAGGGTTTAGGTTTCAATGTTTAGGCTTTAGGGTTTAAGGTTTAGGGCTTAGGATTTAGGGTTAGCTTAGGGTTTCAGGTTAGTTTAGGGTTTAGGCTTTAGGCTTTAGGTTTTAGGCTTTAGGGTTTAAAGTTTTAAAGTTTAAGGTTTAAGGTTTAGTAGTTTAGGTTTAGGTTTAGGTTAAGTTATTAGGTATTTAGGATTTAGGATTTAGGGTTTAGGGTTTATGGTTTAGGGTTTAGGATTAGTTTATGATTTAGTGTTTTATTTAAAATTAAGTAAACTGATAGGTTTAGGTTTATTTAGTTTATTTAGTTTATGTTTTTTAGTTTTTTTATTTTTATTTTGGTTTATTTTATATTTTTCTTTAGTTTAGTTTATTTATTTTATTTTAGTTTTTTGTATTTTAGTTTATTTTTTAGCTTTAGCTTTAGGTTTATTTTTATTTTTTAGTTTAGTTTTTATTTTTTTTATTATTTTTGGTTTATGTTTTATTATTTATTTTTCAGGTTTAGGTTTTTATTTTAATTTTTTAGGTTTTAGTTTTAAGTTTTTATTTCATGTTTACTTTTAGGTTTTATTTCTTGGTCTAGGTTTAGGTTTATTTTTAATTAATTTTATTTTATTTAGTTTAAGTTTTAGGTTTAATTTATTTTAGGTTTATGTTTAGGTTTTATTTATCATAGTTTAGTTTATTTTAGTGTAGGTTTAGGTTTATTTTATTTCTATTTTAGGTTTTGTTTTTTTTAGTTTAGGGTTTAGGTTTTATTTTTTATTTATTTTTATATTTTATTTTTAGGTTTATTATTTTCGGTTTAGGGTTATGGTTTAGGGTTTAGGGTTTAGGGTTTAGGATTTAGGGTTTAGGGTTTTAGGGTTTTTACTTTTAGGGTTTAGGGTTAGGGATTAAGGTTTAGGGTTTAGAGTTTTTTTAGTATTCAGGGTATAGGGTTTCGGGTTTAGGGTTTAAGATTTAGTGTTTAGGCATTAGGGTTTAGGGTTTCTAGGGTTTAGAGTATTAGGGTTAGCTTAGGTTTTAGGGTTAGTTTAGGGTTTAGGGTTTAGTGTTTAGGCATTAGGGTTTAGGGTTTTTTGGGATTTAGAGTTTAAGCTTTACGGTTTAGGGTTAGGATTAGGGTTTAGGGTCTAGCGTTTAAGGTTTAGGCTTTAGGGTTTAGGGTTTAGGGCTGTAGGTTTATGGTTGTAGGTTTCGAGTTTAAGGTTTAGGGTTACTTTTAGGGTTTTGGGTTTAGGGTTTTAGGTTTGGGTTTAGGATTTTTTAAAAAAAAAAAATTAAGTAAACCTATAGGTTTAAGTTTATTTAGTTTATTTAGTTTATTTTTATTTATTTTCCTTTTTTGTTTTTTAAGTTTATTTTTTATCTTTATTTAGTTTAGTTTATTTATTTTATGTTTATTTCTTTTAGTTTAGGTTTTTATTTTAGTTTATTTTTTAGGTTTAGTTTTAGGTTTATTTTTTAGTTTAGTTTTATTTTTATTTTATTTCCTAGGTTTTTGTTTTATTTTTTATTTTTTTAGGTTTAGGTTTTAGGTTTTATTTTAGGTTTATTTCTAAGTTTTATTTTTTATTTTAGGTTTAGGTTTATTTTAAGTTTAGAATATTTTATTTAGTTTAGGGTTTAGGTTTAGTTTATTTTAGGTTTAGGTTGAGGTCTTATTTAATTTAGTTTAGGTTTAAGTTTATTTTATTTTGCTTATTTTAGATTTAGGTTATTTTTTAGTTTAGGGTTAATTTTTTTAAGGGTTATTTTCTAGGATTATTTTTAGGTTTATTTTTATGGTTTAGGTTTTTTTTTTTTACTTTTTTTATTTTAGAGTTATTTTATTTTTATTTTATGTTTGGGTTTTATTTTTTTTAGGTTTTTTATTTTTAGGTTTATTTTAATTTTTTTTAGTTTTGTTTAGGTTTTTATTTGTTTTATTTTAGTTTAATTTTTATTTTTTATTTTATTTATTTTTAGGTTTAGGTTTAGGTTTTAGTATAAGCTTTTATTTTATTTTATTATTATTTTTTTAGTTAAGTTTATGTTTTTTATTTATTTTATTTTTAGGTTTTATTTAGTTTAGGTTTAAGTTTTTAGGTTTTAGGGTTTAGGATTTAGGGTTTAGGGTTTAGGGTTTGGGTTTAGGGTTTAAGGTTTAAGATTGTAGGTTTTAGGGTTTAGGTTTAGGGTTTTAGGGTTTAGGGTTTAGGTTTAGGGTTTAGGGTTTAGGGTTTATGGTTTTAGGGTTTAGGGTTTAGGGTTGTAGGTTTAGGGTTTAGGGTTTAGGGTTAGTTTTAGGGTTTAAAGTTTAAGGTTAGGATTTTTTTTATATTTATTTATTAATTTATTTTTAAATTAAATAAATTGGTATGTTTAAGTTTATTTTGTTTATTTTTATTTATTTTAGTTTATTTTATATTTTATTTTTATTTAGGTTTTTTTTTTATTTTTGTTTAGTTTACTTTATTTATTTTAGGTTTATTTATTTTAGTTTAGGTTTTTTATTTTACTTTATTTTTTAGGTTTATGTTTAGGTTTAAGCTTATTTTTTAGTTTAGTTTTATTTTTATTTTATTTTTTAAGATTAGGTTTTATTTTTTATTTTTTGGTTTAGGTTAAAGTTTCTATTTTATTTTTTTATGTTTAGGTTTTAGGTTTTTATTTTAGGTTTTATTTTTTAATTTTGGTTTAGAATTATTTTTAGTTTATTTTGTTTTATTTAGTTTAGTATTATGTCTAGGTTTAGTTTATTTTAAGTTTAGGCTTAGATTTTATTTATTTTAGTTTAGTTTACTTTGGTTTAGGTTTAGGTTAATAGTCTTTTTATTTTAGGTTTAGTTTTTTTTAGTTTAGGGTTTAGGTTTTATTTTTTATTTATTTTTAGGTTTTATTTTTTGGTTTATTTTTTAGGTTTAGGATTTTATTTAATTTTTTTTATTTTATTTTAGGTTTATTTTATTTTTAATTTAGGTTTAGTTTTTATTTTATTTAGATTTTTTATTTTTTAGTTTATTTTATGTTTTTATTTATTTTATTATAATTTAGCTTTTATTTCTTATTTTATTTTCTTTTTTGGTTTAGGTTTAAGTTAAGCTTTTAGTTTATGTTTTTATTTAATTTAATTTAATTTATTTTATTTTGGTTCAAGTTTTTATTTATTTTATTTTTAGGATTTTTTTAGTTTAGGTTTAGGTTTTTAGCTTTTTACGGTTTAGGGTTTAGGGTTTTGGTTTTTTTTTTTAACAGAGAACAAATTTAGATTCAACATTTCTTCTTTTGAATTTCATCAACCAAGTAACACACCAAGTTTTCTAAGACACAAGTGATGACATAAATCAAAAAGGAGCATGCAAAGAGCAAATCAAAAACCCTAGATAACTAGAACCATCTCTACTATAAAGACACAGTTCCATATGCAGCAGATCGGATCGACTGATCTTTAGTTTCTCTAGTTCCCATCAGAACCACCCGGCCTCTCGAGTAGCATGATCCACCATCATATCTTCGATCTATCACTCCACCACCACCACAGCTGTAGCTTTCATCACTCCTCCCACCTCCATAACCACCATTGCTCTAACCACCACTGCCATGTCCACCAGCATCTCTAGATCCCCCACCACCACTGTGATAACAGCCGTCGTCACCTTCTCCTCCATTACTAGATCTAAACAAAGCCTAGTTGACGTTCATGTTCCTATCATCAAGGTTATGCCCATTCATAGGGTTTAGGTTTAGGTTTGGGTTTATTAGGTTTATTTTTTATTTTATTTAGTTACTTTAGGTTTAGGTTTAGGGGTTTGGGTTAAGGTTTAGGGTTTAGGGTTTAGGTTTTAGGGTTTATGCTTTTAGGGTATAGGGTTTAAGGTTTAGGGTTTAAGGTTTAGGGTTTTTTAAGGTGTAGGTTTAGGGTGTAGCATTTAGGGTTGTAGGTTTATTGTTGTAGGTTTAGGGTTTAAAGTTTAGGGTTTCTTAAGGTGTAGGTTTAAGACACAAGCAACAACATAGTTCAAAAATTAGCACGCATAGAAAAAATCCAAAACCCTGGATAACTAGAACCATCTCTACTGTAAAGACATAGTTCTATAAGCAACAGATCGGATCAGACGTTCTTCAGTTTCTCTAGTTCTAATCAGAACAACCCCGGCCTCACGAGTAGCAAGATCCACCATCATATCCTCTATCTCTCCCTCCGCCACCACTACGGCTGTAACCTCTATCACTCCTCCAGCCACCATAACCACCACCTCCATATCCACCAGCACCTCTAGATCCCCCGCCACCTTAGCCTTTGCCTCCACCTCTAGATCTGGCGATCACGGTTGGCCTTCTGAGTCAGGTTATTCCCATTCTTAGGGATTTGGTTTAGGTTTAAGTTTATTTTATAATTTATTTAGTTACTTTAGGTATAGGTTTAGGGTTTGGGGCTTTGGGTTTAGTGTTTAAGATTTATGGTTTAGGGTTTAGTGTATAAGGTTTTACCGTTTATTCTTATAAGGTTTAGGGTTTAAGGTTTAGGGTTTTTCGGGGTTTAGGGTTTAGGGTTTACGGTTTAGGGCTTAGGGTTTATGGTTAGTTTATGGTTTAGGGATATTTTTAAAAATTAAGTAAACAAATAGGTTTAGGTTTATCTAGTACATTAAGTTTATTTTTTATTTATTTTAGTTTACTTTATTTTTTATTCTTATTTTGATTTATTTTTTATTTTTATTTAGTTTAGTTTATTTATTTTAGGTTTATTTATTTTAGTTATATTTTTTATTTTAGTTTATTTTTTAGGTTTAGGTTTAGGTTTAAGTTTATTTTTAGTTGAGTTTTAATTTTATTTTATTTTTATGTTTAGGTTTTATTTTTTATTTTTAGGTTTATGTTTAGGTTTTTAATTTATTTTTTTAGGTTTAGGTTTACGTTTCAATTTTATGTTCATTTTTAGTCTTTATTTTTTAGTTTAGGTTTAGGTTTATTTTTAGTTCAGTTTATTTTATTTAGTTTAGGTTTAGGTTTAGGTTTAGGTTTTATCTATTATAGTTTAGTTTATTTTAGTTTAGATATAAGTTTATTTTATTTTATTTTTATTTTATGTTTAGGATTTTTTTTAATTAATAGTTTAGGTTTTATTTTTTATTTATTTTTGGGTTTATTTTTTAGGTTTAGATTTTTATTTAGTTTTTATTATATTTTATTTTAGATTTATTTTATTATTATTTTATGTTTTATTTTTATTTTATTTTGGTTTTTTTATTGTTAGCTTTATTTTAATTTTTAGTTCAGTTTAGGTTTTTATTTATTTTATTTATTTTTATTTTATTTTGAGGTTTAGATTTAGGTTTTAGTTTTTGTTTTTATTATATTTTATTTTATTATCTTATTTAGGTTTAGGTTTATTTTCTTTATTTTAATTTTAGGTTTTATTTAGTTTAGGTTTAGGTTTTTCAGTTTTTAGGGTCTAGGTTTTTTTTTTTTTTTTTTTTTAGGGGAAGCCCCATGTAGGGGTATTTTATTACCATAAAAAGAGGGTTACAAGGTCCTTAAAAGGGGGTAAACTCAACTTCTTGCTACAATTAGCCTAAGGAGTAAATCCCTATCTAAGTACTTCCAAGAGTAAAAGAAATAAAACAATCAAAAGATACAAGATGATTAACATAATAAGCTAAAGTAAGATTAAAGCCAATGCTCTGGAGGATGTGGGAATGCATGATAACTGAGCAAACCAAGAAGGAGAGAGAATCACCGTGGTAGCACCAGTTGTTGATATTCTTGTGAGCTTTATTACGCAAACCTAAGCAAAATCATATCTAAAATATATGCTAAGAACTGAAAGATAAGGAGTCTCATTCAAGAAAAATATCATCAATATAGTCATCTTGACATGAGAATACATAAACATAAGTGAGTGAGCCATCTTAGCGATCTCATGTATAGCCATATTCAGGAAAGAAATTAGTTCAAGATATATAATCCTCCATAAGAAAATTACAGGAGACAACTTAAAAAGGCATTAAATAAGTCAATGAGCTTATAATTAACACCATCCCAATCACATGATATGTAAATGAATCTTTCAGTGCAGAAAACAACCAAGGAAACAATCCCCTTATTAATGTCTTGGAGAAAGCAATAGTAAAAGAAGATAGCATAGCTCAACATAGGGAATGAATTGCAACCAACCAAAATAAGCACCCAAAAAAAATAGTTAGAGCAGCAGCTCCAATAGCAGCATTCAGGGCCTCCATTCAGATAATCCAGATCAACAATCAATCCGAGAACCGACGAAAAGGCAACAACATCCAAGATAGGAAGGGACTAAAGCGGCCATAATACCATTCTTTCGAATAAGCTCATAAGAACCAACCAATCGAAATGAGGTAGCGTGATGCAGTCGAAAAAAATAGGAGATAAATTGCAGGCAATCGAAAACCAACCCCAACGACAAACAACTAATACAACATTGGAACCATAAAAAAAATCAACAAGTGAATTGAAATGAGTCTCAACATTAAAACCAGAAAACAACAACAGTTAAGATGACAACATCCAAGATAGGAAGATACAGCAAATTGGCCATAAAACTCCTCAATCAGAGTAGACATGCAATAAATAAATAAAGCATAAAAATAGTTATCCTGAAGGCAGCAAATCAGACAGAAATCAGCAAAAACCCTTACCATCAGGACAACAATGTTTAGGGTTTAGGGTTTAGAGTTTAGGGTTTAAGGTTTGTGGTTTTAAGGTTTAGGGTTTTAGGGTTTAGGGTTTAGGGTTAGGTTTTAGGGTTTAGGGTTTATGGTTTAGTGTTTAGGTTTTAGGGTTTAGGGTTTAGGGTTTAGGGTTAGCTTATGGTTTAGGGTTAGTTTAGGCTTTACGCTTTATAGTTTTTAGAGTTTAGGGTTTAAGGTTTAAGATTTCGGGTTAGTTTAAAGTTTAAGGTTTAGGGTTTTAAGGCTTAAGGTTTATGTTTTATGTTTTAGGGTTAGGGTTAGGGTTATTATTTAGGGCTTTGGGTTTAGGGTTTAGGGTTTAGGGTTTTTTTTATGAAACCCCATATAGGGGCATTTTATTGCCACAAAAAAATGGTTATAAGGTCCTTAAGAGGGGATAAACTTAAGATCTAATGCTTAAAGAGCTACAACTAGCCTAAAGAGTAAATCCCCTGTCTAAGTACAATCAAAACAAAGCAAAAGGGAAAATAAAGCAACATATATGAATTGATAAAAAAGAAAAGACTTTGAACCATCTTCATCATGGGCTCTTGAGGATGAGAGAAGCCTATGTCTCCATTAGAGAGGAAGCTAACAAGAAAACATCACAGACTCTACAAACATCTAAAGTAAGAGTTAGCACAAATAAAATGCTACAAATCAAAGTAAAAATAAAAGCATAATAGTATGAGAGAATTATAGAAGAGTGTGTGAGAACGGGTTCAGGCTCAGTCACACAAAATTGAGGCAGCCGCCAAACATGAGCATCCAAACTTTCAATGAAGGGTTACATCACAAGTGTTACTACTAGCCAAAAGATGAGTGAAATCATCCCAGCCATCATAGCCGACATACCTAATGTGGAGCATCTGTCATTATGAGGAAATCATATGGTATTTAGTACCTGCATACCCAAAATATAGCCACATACAACAAAGCTAAGAAAGGAAAATGGGTGCCACCACACCCTTATAAGGTAAGTACCACCAGCTAATGTCAAACAAAGCAGGAGAAATTAGAGTCAACATCCCAATCCAGATGAAAATCCAGATGAAAAGTCCACAACAATAAATATGAATGTCAAGTAGAGGCATGAGTAACCATATCCAAGATAAATACAAAAGCAAGCTACGATAAAGGGTTGAAATCAAGAAAAGGCCAAGAATGAAAATAAAACAAAAAATATTTCTTTTCAAATTAATAACCACAGAGAATAAAAGTAGTACCATCCCACCCTGTTGAGAGCTTTTGTCTAGGTAAACCACCCTTAAAGAGGGAGCCATTCAGGATCAGTCATAGAGATGATAACAATCAGCTTGATAAAAGTATATTCATAGTAGTAATTGCATAAAGGTCCAAGGGGTAAATGAAACAACAGATAGATCCATGCCGCAAAGGCCCAGATATAATGGTCGTCCAAACAACAACAACATAACAAGAAAACAACCACAAAACCTGCCGTAAAAGCTAGGTTGCAGAACATAATAAAGATCATGTGGAAAACCAAAAGAAAAGCCACATATAGGATATTGTAGGCCTGACCACTACAAAAACAAAATGAAAATCAAAATAATAAATACGGTAAAATCAACCTTCAAATCAGTGAAAGCGACCCGGCAACAAGGTAAACATCCACCGAAATGATAGCATTAGGGAATCAAAAACAAACCCAATCATGCAATGAAACAACAATGATGGCAAGCAAAGGAACATTCTCTCTACGGTTGGGAAGAGGCAACAAACTAGCAGCCTATCACGAACCTCGAAGAGCGACTTAAAAGAGTCCAAAATGGATCAGGACAACAAACAGTTAACCAATAGCTGGGGGAACAAAGGCAGGCTCCACCAATACTAGGTAACCATAAAAATGATACAAGTGATAAAAATGATATAGATAAATGCATCAGTAACCAATAGTTCCATAAGCAAAACATAGCATGGTGAACATGGTACTCCAAAATATCATTCTGATTATAAGCAAAACCCCAATTATGGCCACCCAAACATATGTTATAAATCACCTTGATAATAGCATGATCACAATAGCAATTGCACAGGTCTATAAGATTTAAGAGGAATGAAAAGGCAGATAGACCCATACCTCAAAGTCATAGATAATTTGGCTATCCACACAGTAAACAAAATAGCATAAGACCATTCAGGACACCAACCATAATAGTTAGCCTGCTGAAGGTACCAACCCTTAAAATCATTCACCCAGTAGCCAAAATAGCAGACCAAGTATTGAGCCCAATAGTGATTAATATAGGCAGTACATTTACTGTATTGAAACAAAAAGAGAATTGAAAGAAATAACATCATTAAATCCTTCAAAACAAGGATAAATAGACCATTGGCTAAGCAATCAATGTCACTATATACAACAGAAAAGAAGGCCTAAAAATAATCCCAATTGTGCAAAGAGACAAACAGAGAGAATTTCCAATCGAGCCATAAGACTACCCTAATGGCAAGCAAAAAATTCAATCTATCACTATAGATTATGTAAAGGGGCAACACAACCAAGCAGATTAGGGAAAAAGATAACAAACCCCCTTCTATAAGGGAACCAGCATGTACAATAATACATAAAGAAGGACAATTCCCAAGAAACCAAGAGTATCTATAGAGACAAGAGCCTCCAACACAAGAAAACCAGTTAAAAGTTTCAGTACAATGCATCAGGAGAAAACCAAGAGCAATAGAAAATAAAGGAAGAAAGGATTGAAACAAATAGGATAGTAAAACCTTTAACAGATCCAAAAACATAAAACTGAGGTTAATTTCTGATATAGGGTAATCCAGTAATGTCCAAATTAACTAATCCATGCAAGTGTTTAGGAAGATTAATCAGATCAAATAAAATTATATCTTCTAATCTGGTACCCAGATTAGCAAGATAATCAGCACATGCATTACCTTCACGCCAAACATGAGTGATTTTAAAACAAACTTGAGATAGAAGTGCTCTAGTGTGATTAAGGAGGTAATACAAATCTGTATTGCCCACCTTGGTGGAGGTCAACATATCAATCAGTAAGAGAGCATCCACCTCAATCTAGATGTCAAGCCAACCTTTGTGTAAACAAATCTCAATAGCTTTGTTGAAAGCCATTAATTCAGCAAAGATAACAGGACATGTAGTAAGAGGATAGGCAAAGACACAAGTAACATATCCTTTAAAGTTTCTGAAATTGCCACCAAAACTAAAAGTATTTTGAGAAACGGAACCATCAGTATTAATTTTGATAATATTCTTACGAGACTTTATCCAATAGACAATCTTATCTTTTTTATAAATATGATAATCACACAAGGTAAGACCAAGTTTGTTGACCACAAAATTACAGCCTATAAATTGAGTGTTGGTAATTAATCTGGCATTAAATAATGCACGAATTTTTTCTTTAGTTCTAGCAATAATCCTTTTATGGTTCATAGGAATCCCACGATGTTTGGCATCATTTCTATCCATCCATATGAACCATATAAGAGTAATGGCAGTTATCACTTTAATGTGGCCTTGTAGAGTTCTATGAAAGTAAAGGTCAAGAAGTTGATATAAGGATAAGGATCCATTAAAATGATCAGTATTAAAAAGATCATCATACCAAACCCAAAGTTTAGAGGCAATAGCTCCATTAATAAAGACATTGTTCACCTTTTCAATGTGAAAACAGCAATAGCATTTTGAAGGAAAGTAAAAGCCTTTATCCTACATTAAGGAATCAACAGGGATGAAATTTTTCAAAATTCTCTAAGTAAGAATAGAATAGGAAATGGGTATAGTGTTATTCCAAAGTTTAAAAAACACGTTAAAGAAATCATGAGCTTCTCTAATATGAATCCAAATATCTTTAAGGTTAAAATCACCATTTTGAGACAGCTTAAAGAGAATCTGATCAGGATGGTTAGAGATGATAGGGATGTCAGTAATTTTATGTAAAAGAGATGTAGGAATACAATCAGTAAGCTTTATATCATTCCATTTATTATTCAACTAGAATGAGTTGACTTTAATAAGCAGCAGTGGAGTGGGTAGATAAAAGATAGTCAATAGAGCCACTACCCATCCAGTTATCTTGCCAAAAAAAAGAAGATCCATAGTTGACCCCCAAAGAAATTAGGGGTTTAGCATCCCATTTGATGGAACAAAGTCTTTTTCATATATGAGAGTCAACCACTTTGTAATGACAAATGAGGGGATGCTTACCCTGGCAGTACGTAGCAGTCATGAATTTAGCCAGAGACTATTTTTGCTCCTAAAGTTACACCAAAGTTTATGAGAGAATGCAGTAATTGCTTCACAGATTGGCTTAAAGCCAAGCCCACCTTCAGCAAGGGTGCCACAGCTTTTATACCAGGAAGACCAATGCATTCTTTTAGTAGAGTTATTTGAGCCCCAGAAGAATTTATTAAGGAGGTGCTCAATTCTGTTTAAAGTAGAATTAGTATGCACAATGGTTTGAATAAGATATAAAGGCATGGAGTTAAGGGTGCTCTTAAGCAAAGTGAGTCTACCACCAAAGGATAGTAAATGGAATTGCCAAACCGAAATTTTGTTCAAAATTTTTTGAATTAACTCATCAAAGAGATGTGAACTTTTCTGACCTTTATAAAGAGGAGCTCCATGATATTTAATAGGAAGTTGGTGTTGCTGAAAGTTGGTGATTCTCAAGATTTGATTAATTTTATTATTAGAGATTTTAGAGGAAGGAATTTAGCAACTTTTGCCTTCATTAATAGAGAGACCACTTTCCTTCCCAAAATTAATTAGGAAGTTTTTAATATTTTTAATGTGATGAATGGAGGCATTGCAAAAGATAATGAAATCATCGGCAAAACTAAGATGACAGATAGGAATACCACCCTAAGTTTTAAAAAACATGCTTGGATTATTATTGAAGAGGTCATTAAGGCTCCTAGAAAGATATTCCGCAGCAATAATAAAAAGAGAGGGAGACAAGGGATCCCCTTATCGCAAACCATGAGATGAAGGAAAAAAGCCTAAGGCCTCACCATTCAGAATAATGGAGAACCAAGCATTACTAATAGAATTTTTGATAAGGGATATGATATTATCAGAGAACCCAAAAAAAATAAAGAATTTGAAAAAGAAAGGTCCAACAGATGTTATCAAAGGCTTTAGAGATATCCAATTTGAAAAGGATGTTACCACCTCTATGGGAGACATCCAAATCATGAATCATGCAAGAAGAAGGATATTATCGATATAGCTCTACTTCTAATAAAACCAATTTGATTGAGTAATTTTTTTGGAGTAGAGGACTAAGTCTCAAGGCAATTTAGCAATGAGTTTATGAAAGAAGGTGCATAGGCTCAAATCAGACTCGATTATCAATTTTTAGTATAAGGATAATGGATGTGATAGAGAAATATCTAAGAAGAGGATTACCCTTAAAGAAATCAACCACAGCATCAACTAAGTCATACTTAATAACAAACTAACATTGTTGAAAAGATTGAGTAGTATAGCCTTCCAGACCAGCAGCAGAATCAACATTCATGTTATTAAGAATTTGACCAATCTCTGCTTCCGTAAGGACCATAGTAAGCAAATGATTGTCATCACTTGTAATTGTTAAGGGAATTAAATGAGGATTGTAGATAGCCTCTAAAGTGTGGCTCTTGTTCAGAAAATTTCTAAAATGATTAGTGACAGAGTCCTTAATCTCATTATTGTCAGAGATCCAGTTGCCATTATCACTTTTAATTTTTTGGACAAAGTTTAAAGCTCTCTTTTTTTGGCAAAGAGCATGGAAATATCTGGTATTTATGTCCCCATTAGTAATATATTTACTAGTAGCCTTTTGCCGCCAATAAGTGTCTTCCATATTTTAATAAGTAACCAGGTTATCTTTTGCTTCATTTAAATCCTTAAGTTTAAAAGAGTGAGTCAAAACAGCATTTTCAAGACAACAAACCAATTGTTCCATGTTTTTTATGTTAGCAAAGAGATTTTTAAAATAGTGCTTGTTCCACCAAGTTAGGTTTTGTTTAAGTCTTTTAAGTTTAAATGAGAGATGAATCATGCCCTTAATAGAATTATCAGGGTGAAGAAGGGCCATCCAGTTGGTGGAGACAACAATCAAGAAATCAATGTGCTGAATCCACATATTCTAGACTCTGAAAGAGTTAGAGAAGGAGATGTAGTAAAATATTTTGTGCATAGATTTCAGGAGCAACACAAATTTCAAGAGCAGCTTCATAATTGTTTTTCAGATTTTCCTTCATCATCATGTTTCCATTCAAATTACTATTAAGGTCCACATGCTCCTCCTCATGTTCAAAGAATCAAAAGGAGTTTGTGTAGAGGCAATATCTTGAGGAGGCAAATGATTATGTAAAATAGGGTTGACATCCAAACTGTCATATTCAACATTGTGATTAACATTATCAATATCTTTTACCTGCTCAGATTGAATTTTCGTGTTATCCTTATGAAGCACTTAATTAAAGAAAGTAGTTGGTGTTAAGGAAGTGGAAATAGGATTCCCATTTTGGTTAACCTTTGGCACATAAATAGATTTACCCACTTTATCAGTTGGTATAATAGGATTAGGATCAATCAAGTTTTTCTTTTTAAGCTGTGGATGCAGTACGAAACATTCAGAATTATCGTGCCCATGAATTTTGCAATGCGAGCAGAAAATAGGAAAATTCTAAAATTTAACTTTTTGATTGTAACCAAACTTTTTTGAGCCTATCCAAACTTCTTTTGGGTGCCTTTTAGATATATCAATTTCCACTAAAATGAGAGTAACAGAAGGTCAAGATCTTACAGCGGTGGCCTGATCAATTTGAAGAGGCCGGCCAAAAAGAGCCCCAACGGAAAAAAGAACTTGATGCATAACATAGTGAATTCTCATGTTAGGAAGAGCCAACCAAACAGGAACAATCAGAGATTCCTCTTTTATATCAAAAAGGGGAGACCACTTTAAAAGATGCATTTAATAATTGAAAACAAAATAAGAATGTCATGAGAAGACCCTCGAATAATCTAGATCATTCATAAGTTGAATTAAAACATGCCTTGGATCAATCAAACCAATCGAAAAAGCACCATAGAGCTTGAGATTATGAAAAAAAAAGATCGGATATTATCTAGATTAGGTTGCCGCAAAGTAAATTTTCCAACTAAAGTGAATTCATAAGGCTTGGCCAGCTTCTAAACATCATTATCCAAGCACATAATTGCTAGGATACCACGAAATGAGGTCGATATCAAATTCACGGAATTAGATGGGGCAAGGCCCTTACCAGAGAGAGCATCCTTGAATGATTTTACCACAGGTAAAGAAGAAAGAGCTTGCAGATCCATAAAACCTATTGAATTAGATACCCTAGCTGCCGCCTCCATGGAGGAAATGCTCGGCTGCATGGCCAAATGAATCGCAACCATCAACAAGACCACGGGAGCATCACGCGCATCTCTAAACATAGGAAAAATAACAAAGAGCCGATCAAAAATGGTGGAAAATCAACTAGATCACATGGAAAAAGGAATTGAATCAAAGGAAAAATGCAATTGCCAAAGAGCGCCGCAGAGAGATGAGTTTTTCTATTTTCAAAGTTTAGGTTTAGTTTTATTTTATTTAGTTTCATTTAGTTTTGTTTAGTTTATTTATTTAGTTTATTTTTTATTTAGTTTTTATTTATTTTAATTTAGTTTATTTAGTTTAGTTTTTAGTTTATTTATTTAGGTTTATTTATTATTTTTTTAGTTTAGTTTTTAGTTTATTTTATTTAGTTTATTTAGTTTATTTTTTTTAAGTTTATTTATTTAGTTTAGTTTACTTTAGGGTTTAGGTTTTTAGTTTAGGGTTTAGGGTTTTTAGTTTAGTTTATTTAGTTTAGTTTATTTTAGTTTAGTTTATTTTATTTATAGTATTTATTTTAGTTTTAGCAGTTTAGTTATTTTAGTTTAGTTGGGGTTTATTTTAGTTTAGTAGGGTTTGGGGTTTAGGTTAGGGTTTAGGGTTTAGAGGTCAGGTTTAGGGTGGGATTTAGTTTTAGGGTTTAGGTATTTATGGTGGTGAGGTGGTTATCCTGGTCAGGTTTTAGGGTTAATGGTTTAGGATTTAGAGTTTAAGGTTTAGGGTTTTGGATTTTGGATTTTTTTTTTAAATTATGTAAAATAGTAAGTTTATGTTTATTTAATTTATTTTTTATTTATTTTAGTTTATTTTATTTTTTATTTTTATTTTGGTTTAATTTTTATATTTATTTAGTTTAGTTTATTTTTTTTAGTTTTATTTAATTTAGTTTAGGTTTTTTATTTTAGTATATTTCTTAGGTTTATGTGTAGTTTTATGTTTATTTTTTAGTTTAGCTTTATTTTTATTTTATTTTTTATGTTTAGATTTTTATTTTATTTTTTTAGGTTTAGGTTTTATGTTTATATTTTAGGTTTATTTTTAGGTTTTAATTTTTTTGGTTTAGGTTTAGGTTTATTTTTAGTTTATTTTATTTTATTTAATTTAGGGTATATGTTTAGGTTTATGATTTATTTATTTTATTTAGTTTATTTTAGTTTAGGTTTGGTCTATTTTAATTTGTTTATTGTAGGTTTTGGATTTTTTTTTTAAGTTTAGGGTTTAGGTTTTATTTTTTATTTATTTTTAGGTTTTATTTTTAGATTTATTTTTTAGGTTTAGGTTTTTATTTAGTTTTTATTTTATTTTATTTTAGGTTTTTTTATTTTTATTTTATGTTTGGGTTTTATTTTATTTTGGTTTTTTATTTTTAGATTTATTTATTTATTTTATTTTATTTTAGTTTTTATTTTTTATTTTCTTTTATTTTTAGGTTTAGATTTAGGTTTTAGTTTAGGTGTTTATTTTATTTTATTTTATTTATTTTAATTAGGTTTAGATTTTATTTATTTATTTTATTTTTAGGTTTTAATTAGTTTAGGCTTAGGTTTTTAGGTTTTTAGGATTTGGGGTTTAGGGTTTAGGGTTTACGGTTTTGGGTTTAGGGTTTGGGGTTTAGGGTTTATGGTGAAAATTTTCATATAAGATTTCTAAAGAATAAGAAATATACTTCCATCTTCAGTCTATGCAGGATAAAATGAGGATGGAAATATACATCTCTTCCTTTTATGCAATTTGACATCACGTAGATCCACAGATGTTGTTGTTGAGGGTGATCGAGTATGACATTGAGGAGAGGTGTACTATCTCGAAAGATAGAAGTCACCGCCATGCAATGGACCTAATCACCTCAACAAGGACTCCTAAGGACAATGGGTCGGCATATGTACCAAAAGATTTTTCCCCTACTTTACATGAAAAAGTAAAGTAAGGTTTATTTTAAACTGGGTTCGTTAAGTTCTCTATAGGGGAAAGCCCCCATAATTAATTGCATCCTAGGGAATGAGATCCTGAATAATTAAGGTAAATGATCGTCTCCAAAGATTTCAATAGGTAGGACTATCGATCGATTAGTTTATTTTGGAAGATAAAATGGGATTGATCAAAGAGAGGGAGTTATTATCGAAGCCAAAAGAAGATAAGTAGGAGATGCCCACGATGCTAGGAAACCTAGTGAGCATCTCAAACTATCCTATGGTTGGGCTTTACATTTTTGAAATTGATTTAATTTGTTTGAGTTAATTTTTTCATTAGAAATTTAAGCCTTATGATTCCATAACACAAGATTATGGAAATGCCTAAGAGGTGGGGATTTATTCTTATGGCCCACAAAGGGGAGAAACAACCTAAGAACCTAAATCTAGGGAGCTTTGGCGAGGGCCGAAAGCACAACCTAAATCTAAGGTAAAAATGGGTATTTGGTTTGCTTCCACAAGAGAGGACAAACCACCCTACTGTTTGGACTTACAACCTCATGGGGATGGCCACCAACTAACTCATCATATAGTTTTAAATTCATGTAGGCAAGTTATATGCTTTATGAAAAATAGCTAGGCTATTATTTATTTAGAAAGAGACTAAGTCTTTAAACTCACTCCCTAAAGAGACTAGATCATGTAAGGGTATGTTGCAAATGACCTAAATCTAATGTAATTCAGATTTCATTTTATTTTTATTTTTGAAGAATCATTTTGACTCAGGCTAATAGGATTCATATGCCTAATGCATGAGAAATGAGATTATTGGCCAAAATCAGCAAGAAGGGAGGAGGTGTATTTCCACTATGGCTCTTAAAGGTCAAGCCAAGTTTCTCTGGAAAAGGTGAAAGCCCTCCAATCAAGAGTGAAAAAAATATGCATTTTTGCATGATGTTATAAAAGAAGTACTCATCCAAGTAAGGGGTTGCTAATTCTTTTATCTTGATTTTAGCCTAAGCTTTATGTGAGGTTATGAGTTCTTTATTTTTAGTTTTGAATTGTTAAATTTAGTAAAAAAATTATTTTTCCCTAAGAGCATAATCCACATCCAGGCCATACATAAAGTAAGAAAGAAACTAGGAAAAGGATGCCACTTAATGCACATGCTAAACAAATCATCAATCAACTTATAAAGCTAATCGCAAAAAAATAAGAGGCCATTGTGGTTGGGTACCACCACACAAACCTGAAAACAATTTGGGTAGCCGAGCTCTACCCTTACACAACCTGATTTACAAATGAATTATATATAATTAAGCAAGGAACTCATTGTTATGGGGGTTTTCAAGCTTCATTTCTTTATTCTTCTTTTCATCTTTCTTCTTCTTTTCTTCTTTCTTCTTTGGCTCCTTCTTTTGGATGGTTGGAAGGTGGATGCTCTGAAGGCTTCACATGGTGCATAAGATGAGATCTTATGACCAATGCTCATCCTAATCCCCATAACAATCATTCCAAAATCTTAATTGCAAAAATTACATGAAAAGGAAAAGTAATTCTAGCTAACACCTGCTAAATAAAGATTAACTAAACACACCACCAAATCTCAAGCATGTATATTAGACTTATCACCCCACATGGATGACTAAGTCCACACAATTTATATAATCATTTATATGCAATGTCTCTAATAATATTTTGAAATTTTTCTTATTTTATAGTAACTTTTATCAAGTTTAATATCCACACTAAAATACACAAATGTTGTACAAAATAAAATATTAGGTGAAAATTTAATTTTTTAAGTCAATATGTCTAGCATAATTAATTATACAACATATTAAAATTTACACAATCAAAAGTTTGTAAATTTTCATAGTCCTTAATTTGATTGAAATCTAACTAATAAAATGCCAAAAATATACACATAAGTGACTAAGTTGAAATATAAAGTGGAAAAAATAATATGCCCTACCTTGAGTCATGTAGTTTTCCCAACTAGTTGGATTGATGAAATCAACTCTATACCCTTGGAACCACACTTTCTCTCTCTAAAATATATTTTTCTCACCTTCTCTCTCTCTAGCCTGCTATTTGTTTAGAAAAAAAAAGAATGGGTTTGAATATTTATAAAAATATTTTTATTAATTAATATAAAGGGATGCAATGATAATTACTAAATATTTTATATTTTAAGTATACTTTTATATAAAATCTATCATACCTTGAAATACAAGATTATAAAAATAAGGCATTTTATCTAGAGCAAACTAGTGAAAGTGATTTGCAAAATAGATATCAAATGATTTTAGAAAATCCACTTTTACAGAGTTATACAAACTTTTTAAGAAAGACAAATCCAACAAAAAATCTTTTAATTTCTTACATATGTTGTTCATAAAATAAGTAAAAATATGCTTAAAGATCATTAATGGCTATGGGAACCCACGATAATGCACTACACACTTCAGAGCTGACTGTAGCAAAATCGGTGGCAGCAATGCACTCCTCTTCTGCCTTTTCTTTAGCAGTCTGCTAGGTGTTGCACTTGATTGGTGCATCAAACTGCCATTAGTTCAGTGAAGACTTTTGCTGAGTTAGAGCACTTGTTCATCAAGAGGTTTACTGGTGCTCAGCAGAGGGTGACTGTAAGCGACCTCATTATAGAGAAATAAAAACTCAATGATACCCTTATTGATTACATTCTCAGGTGGCTCAACATGAGCATGAAATGTGAACCACACCTGTCCGAATAGCATGCCATTAAGATTATTCTCAAGAATATCAATGGCCCTGTCACCTTCACGCTTAAGGGTTTTACCTTCAAAACATTCGAGAAATTAATCAACAAAGCATCTAGCCTACAAGAGGAAGCCAAACAATTGCCCTTTCCAGACCGATCACTTAGGCCCAAGCTATAGAAGGTGTTCGAGAAGAAGCCATAGACAGTTATGTCAGTGAATAAAGGGAAGAAGCCAGCCAGAGTTTAGTATAAGAGACTACGAGCTCAACAGCCTCCTTTTCCACCTCCTCTTCCACCCCCTCAACCATCATATCAGCCACCGCAGTGGCCATAATGACCATTTCTACTAATTCAGTAGCATACCCAGCAGCAGTATTCATATCCATCACCAGGTAGCTACTTTCCACCTACTCTTGCTGATAGATTAAATAAGCCATATTCATTCAAGAGGGAGGTAGTTAGGAAAATCTTTAAGAATCTCTTAAAGCAACCTGACTTTCAGTTTCCAAAGCCTAAGAGGTCATAGGAAGCAGGCAAGAGCGATGATCCTAGCTATTTCCCCTACCACCGCATGTAAGGCCATGTCTTAGAGGATTGTGTCACTTTTAAGGATTAGCTTGAGCGTAGCTACAAGTTGAAAGCCATCTTATTAGAACAGTCATTCAGTTTGATTAGAGTAATCCTTGGGGATACTTGCAATCATGTTAAGACTAAAGAAGGTTAGGATATCTCCCTATCTCAAACCTATAAGAAAATCATTTATGAGATCAAGAAGGTTTCCTTCTTGGTGTTTGAAATAGCTCAAACTTCCAACACCAAGGAATTTTTATTAGTTGCAAAGCACAACTCATGGAGGGTGATAGCCTAGCAGCAGCAATAGCTCACCATGCTTTACCCAGGATTATCCAGTAGTGTAGCCACCGTCCGAGTCGAGTACTCGCTCCACCATTGCAGCTACCACCCCTTCACCTAGCTCCTCTTCTACTGGCAGGAGCATTGTATCTATGGATAAGGGCACTAAATCCCTTACTCCATTTACTTTACTTGATTTCTATCATGTACCTCCTCCGAAAAAGAAATTAATGAAGAAAATTTATTATACTTATATATTATCTACTTCTGATGCTCTTGATTTTATTCCTTTTGAAGGCTCTCCGAGTATAAATAAAAATAATAGCTCTAGTCCTTTCCTTTCGATTAGTGAGTATCCTTCTCTAAATCAATCAGGTTTACCTCTTGAGATTGACTTGGAGTCAACTAACCCTGAGGATCCCATAGGAGAAGCTGTAGGTATGCCTGATGAGAAGGTAGAACTTTCCATGAACTCATCATTCTAAGAAGTCACTGAAGTCAACCTATGTAGTGGAAGAGTTCTACCTACTAGGGTAGCACCTCAGGATAAGGGTAAGCAAGTAATTAGTTCCAATGAGCAGATAGCGCCTTCATAGGATGCTCAACCCATGGATATGCTTGTCGAGGACCAAGCTAGAGTTGATTACAATGTCCTAGCTCACCTTAGATAGTTTCCAGCTAAGTTAAGCATATAAGACACCCTTATCTTATCCAAAGAGATGAGGGAATCTCTAATCAAGGCCTTACTTGATCTAATGCTTAGCTTAGATGATCACTACTAAAGAGGAGACATGCCACTCTAAGGACATCTTAGGAGTTACATTCAGCGATGAAGACTTACACTTAGGGATGACCGAGCACAAGTGCCTCTTTACATTATAGTGGATGTTGGTAGATACAAACTATCTAGAGTTCTGGTTGACCCACGTGTATCAGTCAACATTTTGAGTCTAAGAACCCATGCCTGCTTGAGGATCGACATCTCCAAACTCCAAAAAGAAAGGATGATGTTTGATTGAATTCAATTAATAAGGCGAGAAGGCCTTGTGGTGTTTAGTTTTGGAAAGATAGAGGCATCACCCTACAATGGACCTAATCAAGTAATAAGGATTCCTAAGGCATGATGGGTCTTCGAATGTACCAGAGATTTTTCCCTAACTTTACATGGATGAATAAAGCAGGGTTTATATTAAACCAGGTTCTTAACTTCCCTATGGAGGCAAGCCTCTATAATTAATTACCTCTTAGGAAATAAAATTTCTTAAGAATATTCTCGATTAAAGTAGACAATTATGATCTCCAAAGATTTTAAGGTTAGACTATCAAAGGATTGGTTGTATTTGGAAAATCAATTGGGAAAGTTCATGGAGAAGACTTATTTTTGGAATCCAAATGAAATAAGTAGAAAATTCTCATGATACTAGGAAGCCTTGTGAGCATTCCAATCTATCATATGGTTGGGCTTTATAATTTTGATGTTGAGGGGATTTATATGTTTTGAGTTGAAATTTAATTAGATTACTAGGGCTTATAATCCACCAACACAAGGTTGTGGGAATGCTAAGAGGTAAGAATTTATGCTCATAGCTTGAAGGAAATAGCTACCTCGGATCCTAAATCTAGGGAGCTTTAGTACGAGCTAAAGCATGACCTAAATCTAAGCGGCAGGTGGACATAAGGGTTTACCTCCATACGAGAGAATAAATTGTAGGACTTCTTGACTTATAATCTCCTGGAGTGTCTGCCAGCTAACTTCTCCTATGATTTTAAAATCATGTAGTCTGGTCTTATGAATTGCAAGATAGCTAGGATAGTTATTTAATTATAAATAGACTAAAGTCTTAAACACACTCTCTAAAAGACTAGAGCATGAGTGGTATGAGCATATGACTTAACCTATAGATGTAAAATCTTTTCAAATTTTATTTCATTTTAGCACATCATTTTCATAGAGGCTTTAGAATTTCTTATGCCTAAATGCATGATGAAATAAGTTATGGGTCAATTCAGCAAGAAGAAGTTGTTCTCTACCACAAGGGATTCCCTCAGAAGTCAAGCATTCCTTTTTGGTGCAAGGATGGAGATCATTCATGTTCAAGAGAGAAAGATTATGCAGACATAATGTGAAACATACAATCATACAGCTAAGGGGAAGTTAAATCTTTTAATTATCTTATTTAGGTCTCAGGCTTTATGATGAGGTTATGAGTTGTTTAAATTTAGTTATGAGTGATTAGTTGAGTAGAAAAGTTATTTTTATCCTGAGAGCCTAATCATATCCAAGCCAGACATTAAAGCATCAATCATTTAAGAAATAATGAAAAACATGCCATCCTAATGCACAATGTAAACATAATATCAAACAATTATATATACTATCATAAAAGAATAAAAGGCAGGTGTGGTCGGGTGCCATCGTTCAACTTAAAGAGAGAAAAGATGGATAGCCGAGCTCTACCATTATACAACCTAGAATATGAAAGAATAATTATAATTGTATTAAATGCTATGAGGGTCTTCTTTTTTCATATCTCCATTTCTGATTTGGTTCCTTCTTTGATTTGGATGGTGCTTATTTCAAAGGTATCACAGGGTACCCCAGGACAAAGCTTTCTAGCCACTGCTCATCCTAATCCACCATAGCACTAATTCTAATTCCAATTGCAAAAATTATATTTATGTGGGAAAAGTAAATCTATCTACACCTGCAAAATAGAGGTTAGCTAAATATACATATAATCATAGGCAGTTGTATTTATAATTTGGACTTAACACCCTACACATGGGTAACTAAGCCCACCTACAAAAAGAGCTTTCATATTTATTTTTAAGCATCCCTTATGCATAATCCCTTGCAGAAAACATGATTAGGCTAATATTAACCTATCATCTAGTCTACGAAGCATACACCCTAACATCTAATCTAAAATAATACATCATAAAAAAACATACATCACATCATACAGCATCCTAACTTAGCATTAGAAGTGGTGACTTGATTCTAATGTGTGTATTAAGGCTTGTGTGGTAAGTCTTCTTAGGCATTAGTGTTGTATTTTTTCAGTGTAGAATGATTCAATTTAACATGAAAGGTTGATTTCACTTGAAGTAGTTTAATTGATTTGAGAATTTAAATTTGTGTTTTCTTTTGTTTCATTTGATTACACTTAGCAACTAAGTATTATAAAGAGAAAAAAAGGATTGCCCCCTTTAATCCCTACCTTAAGTCACTTTCTAAAGTATATTAATTTGATTTTGTTCTCTTTAGTGAATGGCTTATTAAATGATTTAATTAATCCTAAGTTTAGGTTCACTTTCATTAATCCTATTCAAAATGAAATGCATCTTAAGATTACTTTAATTAAATTACTACCACATGACATATATTATATCATTCCTTTCCATCACATAACATGTATATGATTTAATCCTAAGTGTATCTAGACATGCAACATATTTTTGCACAATTTAATGATGAATGTATGTGTATGTTTAGAATTTATATTTTATTTGATTGAATTATTTAAACATATTAATTTAAAACTTCATCCAAATTCTTATATAAGAAGGACATAAGAATGAAATTAAATAGGCATGTGCCATTGTTAAACCAGGGAAGTGAGGTAATCAAATGACCTCCTTGGAGCTAGCTAAAGCCTCATATTCATGGGATGTCTAGACTATATATCTATTTGCATTCAAACATATGTAAATTCATGCACATGAACATATGAAGTAAGCTCCAAATTATATGGCTAATTAATTCAACCACTTAGTAAGTTATGAATGCATGCAATTTTAATATAAAATGGGATTTTCATTCACTAATCACATATACATATACACGTATAAAGATATAGACAAGTATGTGTCATTGTTCAACTAGGAAAGTGAGGAATGACTTCCTTAAGGCTAGCTAAAGCCTCGTGTTCCTGAGATGTCCAGACAATATAGCCATTACCATTCAATCATATATAAATCAACACATGAATAGAGAATAGAGAACTCAACATTCATACACTTAAGCGATAACCACATGCATTTCTTATGTATATATAACTAGCATCATAACACTTATTAATATTCATTTATAATCTTTTGAAAAATACATTTGGATTTAATAGTGATAATAGCCACGCATATATTAAATTAATTCAACACATGCAAGCTTAAGGAAATCCAATTTATTTTACTTGATTTTGAAAAGATGGATGCTTGAATTCAAATGACATACCAAATTTAACCTGATTGGAAAAATGACAATCAAATATAAGCATATGATTCATTCAACCAAACTAGCACTTAAGGACAATAAAATCAAATAAGATTATTTAAAGCAAACTAAAGCTTCTTTATTAATTAAGTTTTGGATTTGATTAGATTTAAAGAGGAGAAGAGAAATCATCACTTGTTGTTTTAAAACCATTCCCACATTAGTGACTTGATTTAATTTAAGAGAATGTAATTAAGTTGATTTTATGGTTTAATTAAGTTTTACCTGTAATTAGATAAATTAATTATCCCTACCTATGTCACCTTAAAGTAATTAACTAAATAATTATGTGCTAACATGATATACATGGAAAATAAATTTGCAATGATCCTAGGAAACAAAAGGGGTCTAATGCAATTAGATCATGATTAATAGTTAATTAGATTAAGGGACTTAATTAATTACCCTTATGGTTTTCTCACACATGTGGACTAACCATAATTTCATTAAACTCATTTAGGTTATTAAACACATAAAGATCTGCCCCATGATTTAATTAATTAAGGTCTAATATGATTATGATATTAATTTGATTAAGTGATTTAATTCATAAGTTAAATTTTAATTAATTTAATTTTAAAAGGGTGAAATGAACTTAGAGAAAGGGGTCCCAACCCTATAACTTTGTTCACCTACTATTAAATGATGATTAATAAAATTAATTAACCAATTTGTTACTATTCACGAGATTAACTAATCATTAACTTAGAGGAGTAGTTAAGGTTTAATTAATTAGTTTTCCTAATTATGTGAGCACTAAATCCCAAGAAAATCTTGGGAGGTAGAGGTCATTCCCTTAAATTAACCCACAAAATTTGAGATTAATTTCTCAAGTAATTAAGGAGTAATTAAGCTAATTAATTTTTTAATTAAACCTTAATTACTTTTTAAAATTAGTTAAGGTCATTTTTAATTAATTCTACTCTGAAATACCTTTAAAATGAGTATTTATTTGCATTTTTTTATTTCTCTATGATTTGATTTTTAATTTTTAGAAGTTTTATCCATTAAAAATAATTAATTATGGCTAATTAAAGCCTAATCCTATTGACACCATGTAGCGCGCTGATGCGATGTACTTTCAGCATGGTGTCCCGGGATTGGATACTTAAAACTTATTTGATTCAGCGCCTACGTAGTGATGGCGGACGTGCTTTCTCATACGTCGTTTGATCTTAAATTGAACGGTTATGGTTAATTCCATAGCTTAATAGGATTAAATAAAATTGATCTAGTGGATTTAATCACGATCGTCCATTCTGATCATGCGAAATGGACGGTGCGTGATCTAATGTCATGCGAGTGAGGGAGAATGGAGTCTGTTTTCCATTGATCACTTGATCCAAGCTTACTCGAGCTCGTATCAACTCTAAAAGGATCCCACACCTTCATGACATCAATCGGAGGGGATCCAACAGTCAAGATCAGATGAGATGCAAGTTTTCTTTAAAAAGCTCCAACACATTTTTGCCTAAGGATCAGTTTTGGAAGCATATCTCAATGGAGCTCAAGACCAGTGGATCAAATGATTGAGGAAGCTTCATCTAGTGGAGATGAAGCCCTATTGAGTAGAAATTGGATCAATTCCTAGATGTTCACTTGGAAGGCCATGAACCGATGATTTGGAGCTCGACTTTGATCGAAGTGCCACCTCTGGTGCTCAAGAAGCTTGGGAAATGATTCATTCTTTCTTGATGAGGGCTAGGCAAGGTGCATGCAAAGTTAATTTAAGTTGATGGAGAAATAGGGAAGTTAGGTCATAAATGGGTGTGTCATATTTTGGGATGGACGGAAATGGCATTTTTTTATCAAAGAATAAGCTTGGGATCTTAGGAAATGGCTCTAGTGGCTCATCTTGGGTAGCTAGGGCTTTAAGGAATGATTTTTGTGTGTGTTTGAGTGGAAACAAGGGGTGTATACCCCCCTTCATCTTGATCAGACGGTGGGATCGAGTTTGGCTTCTAGTGGTCGTTCGACCATCTTAGGGAGTCGTGGGTGGTAGGAAGGAGGTGAGTTGGCTCGGCTTGGTTGGTTGAAGGTGTGGAGTTGGCTACCAAGGAATGCTTCAATGGAGATGGTTAGGTGATTTTACCTTTCATGAGTCATTGTCAATCCAACCACCCCTTGAGTCAGGTTGGGCAGTCTCTTAGGTTCTTAAGTGGACCATTGAGAGAGTACTAAGTGGCCAAAGAATGGAATGACCACTTAGATGGGTAATTTATCTCATGTGATGCCCTTGAATGAAGAGTAGAATGATCATTTGATATTGGATTTTATTTGGGTAGATTTGAAATGAGCCAGAAGTTGGTTAGCCCAAATTTCAAGTCAATTGGAGTTGATTTGGTTAGGTTTGATTCAATTTAACTCATTTATGTCAAATTAGGTTAGGTTGGGTTAAGTTGACCAATTGGTCATATTGGGTCAAACCAAGGGTTGGGTCAAGTTTATATAATCATTTGGGATGTTTTGGTTCAATTGGTTTGGTTTAGTTTGGCTTAGATTTGATTTTGGCTCATTTGAATTAATTTTGGGTCAAATAGGTTAAGTTGACCAATTTGACCAAATTGACCAAATTGGCTTGGGTTGGGTGTTGGTTTGGGTTATGTTGACCAATTGAAGATGATTGTAGGCTTTGGTTTCAATTAATTTAGATTTGGTTTTGATTTAGGCCAACTTGAACCTTTAGGTCAATTTGGGCTAAGTAGGTCAATTGGGTTCAATTAGGTCCAATCATGGCTTTGGTCAAGTTCAATAATCATTTTGGATTGAACTTGAGCCATTGGTTGTAATCAATTTGGATTATATTTTGATTTGACTCAATTTGGGTCAACTTGGGTCGAGAGGGCCAATTAGTTTTGGTTTGACTCAATTGATGGTCAAGTCATATTCAAATATTGATTTTGATTTGGTATGAATGATTCATTTCAAGGGTTTTGGCTTAAGTTGCAATTTGGCTAGTTTGGGTTCATATGAGTTAAGGGGTTGACTTGGTCAAATGACCAAGTTGACTTGGTTTGACCCAATTTATGACAATTGATCAACTTTGGGTGATCAATAATCATGATGGGAGGTTTTGATGGTCTTGGTTCATTCTAATTTAGGGTTTTCCTAAATTTGGGTAGGATTAGAACTTGGCACAAATAGGTCAAATTGTCCACTTTGGGTCAAGTGGAACAATTGGGTTTAATTGGATTGATTTTGGGTTGAGTTTGATTTAGTTGAGTTTATATATGAATTTGGGATTGATATATAAATTAAATTGCAATTGGCTTGGGTTCAAATGGGTTTTTCAAGTCAAAAGGGTTAAGTTGGGTTTTACTTTGGTTGATTTTAGTATGGCTTGATGATTGTAGATTTCATTTATGTTTGTGAATATAATTGAAGGTATGATTGATTCATGAGAAAATCAATTGAATTTGGGTTTTGGAATGAAGGAATTTGGCTAAGTCCATGGAGTTAGGTCATGTGTCTTAAGTTCGGATTTTGATTTGGTTTGATTTAGTTTTGATAATTTAAATGTATATTTTATTTAACTTTGTGGAGAAAATTGAAAATATGATTGATATATGAGAAAATCATTGAGTTTGACTTGATTTGGTTTAAGATTTGGCTAAGTCCATGGGATAGGTCATATGGCTTAGGAAGGGTTTTGATTTAATTTGATTTAGTTTGATTTTGTTTTGATCATTTGAATGTAGATTTAATTTATATTTAGGAAGATGATTGAAGATATAAATTGATTATGTGAAAATAAATTGGTTTTAGATTTATTTTTATTAAGATTTGGCTAAGTCCATGGGATAAGTCATATGGCTTAGGAAGGGTTTCAAGTTTGGATTTGATCATGGGCATCAATCATTTGGTTATGGAATTTGGGTTTGGATTTGGATTTGAATTTTAATTTTAGGTTTGAATTGAACTTGAGGTTTGGTTTGAGAAGGTGAACATGGATTGGATTTGGGTTGTATGGTAGGTGGATTATCTTAGTCCCTAAGGCATAACCTAATCCTATGGTTAACTCTTCTAAGTCATTAGGCTTAGGTTTAGTATTTACCTAATTGTTAGAAGTGTCTTATGACTAGGGAAGTCTTAGTGTCTAGAAGACTCCTAAGTCTAAGATGGGAAGATTGAATCCGCAATCCAAAAGTGAGGTCAACAGGCCTTTGGCTCTATAGTGTTGCCATTGGAGATAGATGATTGGAAGAATGAAGCCATGTTTCACATTATAGAATCAGATACATCTTTCAATGCTTTGCTTAGGAGACCATTGATACATAAGAATAACATAGTTCCATCCTCTCTACATCAATGTATGAAGTTTGTGAGAGGTGGGATCGTTTAATGTGTCAAAGGAGATCTCAAGCCATTTACAGTTGACGAGGTCGGCATATATGAGGATGCGACTTACTACCTCTCTAAAAATCAATAAGTTTATTCTCGTGAACTTGGCCAAAGTTAAAAAATAAAAGAAAAAGAAAAAAAAGAAAAGGAAAGATAAAAAGAAAAAGAAAAGAAAAAGAAAAGAAAAGAGAAAATGAAAAAGAATATAAAAGGGAGTGGTAATAAACTTCAAGGAGGAAGTGAGACTAACATTAGATTCCACCCACAGTTCGTTACTCCTATCGGACATATGGGTAGGATGACCTGACCTCCAATAGGCAGAGGAAGAGGTCAGTTCAGAGGCATTACTAGGGGTGGAAAACCTTCTTATTGGCCACCCACTAGAAGATATATCTCAGCTACCAAGAGTACACCTACTATCCATATAGACTTAGAATATAGTTCATAAGATGAGTTTTATATAGTTAGCACACCAGCCAGCTCTTCTCAGCAGTAGATTCCCTTGGAGGTGACACTTGAGCTAGATAGCAATGAAGGTCAGGCTCCAAAGTAAAGCATAAGTGTATCCAAGTCTATATGTGAACAGTTAAGCATTAGTTGGGAACCTTAGCTCTAACCCCACTTTCCTCTCAAAAAGCTGAGGGTTTGGTAGTTAAGGAAGCCCCTAAGTCATTCAGAGGTGTGAAGTCTCAGAGGTTATTTCTAGGAGCAACATCCTCTAGTCAAGAAGTTGATGTAGAACTTGAGGATGATTCATATAAAGATTTAATTGAATTACCTTTTGATTGGTACTTGCCTTGTGTTCATAATTTAGTAAAGAAAGATGTAATCCCACCTACTTGGTCAAAGTATAGGTCAGTCTGCTTTGAAAGAATATGGAAGAACAAATGCAAAAGCTCTCAATCAAGACTGAGACAACGATTAGGTACAGTGGGTCTAGTTGATGATGATGATTACTGCTTAATCATTACCAATCATTTGGAATCTGATTAGTTCTTTTCAAATCACATTAACTCATATGAGGAGCTATGCTTAGAAAATTTAGATGATCCAAATGATTTTGATGTCAAAGATGCACCTCCAGAGTTATAAAAAGAGATCAAGTCGACCATCAACAAACTCAAGGAAATTAACTTAGGAACTAAAGAAGATCCACGCCCGACATACATCAATTCTTTGTTGAATGAAATTGAATCCAATGACTTAGTTAGGCTATTGACTGAGTTTAAGGACTGCTTTGCATGGAGTTATGAAGAGATGCTTGGATTGGCTCCTGACGTAGCAGTCCATAAAATAGCAATAGAGTCTACTGTTAACCCTCAAACCTCCTAGGGATTTAAATATGGCATATCCAAAAGATGAATTTCCACTACCAATCTAGACGTTGATGGTGGACATTGCCTTATCTCAGCAATCTTCTCTTTCATAGATGGCTCATCTGGATATAACCAAATAAAGATGGCCCCTAAAGATGAAAGAAACATAGCTTTTAGAACCCCCAATAAGAATCTATTGCTATAAGGTCATGTCTTTCAGCCTTAAAAATGCTGGTGCTACATACCAGTGGGCTTTGACTCAAATCTTTGGTGAACTCATTCAACATCAAGCCGAGTGCTATGTAGATGATCCCATGGTAAAAAGTAGAGAAAAGGAAGACCATCTCTTTTACTTGAGATTAGTTTTTGAATAGTTAAAGATAATTTAACCTCAAAATGAACCCCATGAAGTGTTCATTCAAAGTAGATTTAGGGAGATTCCTTGGGTTTGTTGTCTGACACTAGGGAATTGAAAATGATCCAGAGAAGATCAAGGCCATATTAGAACTTCCACCCTCGAGATGTTTAACTCAACTCAAATCAATCCAAGAGTAGTTATAGTATCTAAGACACTTTATATCCAACCTATCTAAAAGATGTCATCCATTCTTAGCACTTGTCAAAAATGATGACAAGTTCAAGTAGAATGATAAGTGTGAGCATGCCTTCGAAGACATCAAGCATTATCTGATGGCATCACCGATTCTAGCAGCCCCTATCTCCGGCAAGCCACTCATACTTTACACTACTACATTAGATGACTCCCTTGGTGCTTTGTTGGCCCAAGCTAATGATGAAGAGAAGAAAAATGCCCTCTACTAACTTAGTCGTTGTTTAATCCCTGCTGAGGCTAATTATCCACCCATTGAGAATCATTGCCTAGCTTTAATTTTTGCATCCCAAAAGCTACAACACGCACATGCTTCCTCATAAGGTGAACTTAATCTTTATGATCAATCCACTATAGTATCTCATGACAGGGTTGATGCTATTTGGATGATTGGCACAACGGTCTATGATCCTCTCGCAGTTTGACATTACCTTCGTACCCCTCTATGCAGTGTTAGGATAAGCGCTAGTATATTTCTTGGCAGAACACCCACTTCCTACTGACTCTCCTCTTAGTAATAATCTCCCCAATGAACAAATCAAGAACTTAAGGGATATTAGCATTCACCACTGGGAGATGTACTTTGATGGAGCGGCTTCCTCTCAAAAAGGAGAAGAATCACAATTTACTATTCCAGAAAAAATATGGGTAGGAATAGTTCTCTTAACTCCAGACTATGATGTGATGTGATTCTCATATTATCTATCTAATCCTTGGACCAACAAAGAACCCAAATATGAGGCTCTGATTGTCAATTTTGAGTCAGCCATTACTCTAAGCACCTAGAACATCAACATCTTCAGGGATTCTTAGCTAGTTATCAACCAAATCACTGGATCCTATACGGTTATAAAGCCTAAGCTCCATCACTACCACAAGAATAGCATGGAGTTGTCGCCCTAAATCCCAGAGGTTACCATTTATAACATTCCTCGAGGAGAGAATGTCATAGCGTATGCTTTAGCCATGCTTGGTAAGGATTTGACATGTCTGGAGGATGAATACATATCAATAAAGGTATAAAATAGACAAGTCTTATCCCTTATTGATATTGAACTCATAAAATATACTCTCTTGAAGGGGAGGTTTCCATTTCTAAGAAGGACGAGGAGTTAGATTGGAGGCAACCATTCACAGATTATCTAAATAGAGGCAAACTACCTCAAGAGAAGTCCCAAGCCAATCAGATGAAGCAAAGAACACTTTCCTACACTCTTGTGGATGGTGTCATGTACTGGCAGTCTTTTGATCATATGTGGTAATGTTGTATAGACAAGCACAAAGTTTGTAAGATCATGATAAAGGTACACTCAGGATTATGTGGAGCCAACCAATCTAGTCTGAAGATTAAAGCCAAGATCAAGAGACTAGGATACTACTGGCCATCGATGATCAAAGATTGCATGGATACGGCTAGGAGATGTCACCAATGTAAAATACACGGTGTGGTCCTACACCAACCACCCAACATTTTACATCCTACATTAGCCTTATGGCCATTCGAGTGTTGGGGAACTAACATAGTAGGTCTGATTGATCCTCCTTCTTCCAAGGGTCATCAGTTCATCTTAGGTACTACT
This sequence comes from Cymbidium sinense, assembly GCA_021442155.1. Taxonomy (NCBI): domain Eukaryota; kingdom Viridiplantae; phylum Streptophyta; class Magnoliopsida; order Asparagales; family Orchidaceae; genus Cymbidium; species Cymbidium sinense. The sequence continues at coordinate 311,307,247 of CM038214.1, read as the reverse complement.
GACTACTTTTCCAAATGGGCGAAGGTGATTCTGCTCAGAGAGGTCACATAGCATGTGCTCCAATTTTTAAGAACCATATTGTATATAGGTTTAGAGTTCCTCGATGAATTATATCAGATAATGGTACTGCATTCAAGAGTACTGAGATCAACTACTTTGCCCAGAGACACAACATAGATTAGAGATATTCTACCATCAACTACTTGAGGGAAAACGGGTTAGTAGAAGCCTTCAACAAAACTTTCATCCAAATATTGAAAAAGACACTCGACAACAATAAGCAACAGTGGCATGAGACTTAGTTGAAGCCTTGTGGGTTTACTGCATGACATATAAAACTCCAACTCAGTCAACTCCTTTTTTTTCCTTAGTGTATTGTTTCGAAGCTGTTCTACCATTAGAAGTCTAACTCCCATCACTAAGGGTAGCTGTGGGTATGAAGATCACAATAAAGTAGAATGCCAAGTTATGATTAGAAGAGCTCGAAGGTTTGGAGGAGAGATGCCTGCAGGCATGCCAAAACATCGAGTTGTATAAAGGTAAAATTATTCAAGATCACAACAAGTTGGTCGTCACAGAGCTTTTTATCGAACATTAATCATAAGGGAGAATGATCAATCATTTGGCTCCACTTAAATAAATATTATAAATCATGTTTGAAAATAATTATCATCAATGAAAATTCCATTCTGAATTCAATCTCTTCCATGTTGAAACTACTCTTGTTTGCAAATTCTCCATGATGTGTTTAGGGTAGGAACAAGGAACCTGAGTGGCATCCTATCCTTCATCGACACAATACAGACACAAACTACACACAAATATATAAAACAAACACATATCTTTTTTCTCAGGCTACTCTGAGTTGAGATAAGTCTCTCAATGACACTCACTCGAGCTAGGTCTAACATGCTACCTTGCTAGTGTGTCACCCAGTGTGGTCTTTCTTTGGAGGATATAAGTGTTATGCTTTCCTTCCTTACTTGGCCGACAAGCACCTTGTAGTCTGGTAGGCCATACTATGTGGCTGGTAAGATACCTCATGTTGGCTTTGTTTAATAGGATATGAGTCAGCTGCACTTTCTTCTTGGATTAGCCTTCGTGCACTAACTAGATCGAGCATATTTGAAGTTTAGGATAAGTCCCCTCATGGCTCCTTCCATCTGACTGCTTCAAGTTTGGGTCCAGTCCTTCCTTGGGGCTCCCCACTTAGTAGTCGCTCTAGGTCAGATAGCATCTATTCCACCGATGATAGACTATCCCAATGATCAGTTTCACTTAGAAAGTTGTAAGCCTACACACTTTCTTTCTAGATTGATCATTTCACATTGACGGACACCTTAGTTTGGTTGGTTCTCACTATACTAATGAATACACCACTCATGCTGATGGATACACCTTAGGTTAGTTGGTTTTCACACCTTTGGATACACCACTCATGGTAGATGTAAGTCTGTTATGCGTTCTCATTGAGTTGGCCACTATACACCTATAGGCTTTCTTTTCTATTGCTCAGGATAACTCTCCTAGTAGCCCCTCCCCTGTGGTCACTATGTTTAGATCACATCCTTTGCAACCCCATTCAGACACTACCTGGGTTATTATCGAATTGGACAATTCCCCTTTCCTAGTAACCATTGGAGAATTTGTTCTATGGATGTCTGGTCCGAGTAAACTAAGATAAGTGAAGGCTGACATAACCCCTTCTCAGTGAGGTCCCTCGCACACCAACAAGATCCATGCAAATATATAAACAAAATTTACATTCACATGTGGATTAGGAGGACACTCCTAACAGTACCTTTTTCTAAGAAGGCATCCTATCTTTAGGACAGTGTTAGTAAAACTCCCTATAGGAATAGCCTGACTACTCTTGAGTTAATATAAGTCCCCAGCAGCATTCACTCAATAGTTGCCCCTAAGTCAGGTTCTATTTATTGTGCTATCAACAGGTCACCCTAGTAGTTGTTCCCTACTTTAGAAGATGTAAGTCTGCTATGCCTTCTTCCTAGCATAGCCATTGCACACCAAAAGGCAACCCCTTAGGTTGGCTAGCTCTACCCCATGGCCAGTAAACTATCCCTTTAGATTTATAAATCTGAGATAAGATAAGTCTAATATAGCCCCATCTCAGTGGTTCCATTGCACACCAACATGGTCCATAAATTAAATCTATCAAATTTGATCGAGCTCACATCCCCAGTGTATATGCCCTCAATTCAAAATCAAACTAAACCAAACAAACCATATCAAATCACATAAAATTAAGATGAAATTAATCTTGACTACTTTTGATTTGACATAAGTCCCTACCAGCATTCACTCAGTATTCACCCAAGGTCAGGTTCAATTTATTATGCATCTAATAGGTCACCCCAATGGTTAGATGTAAGTCTGTTATGCCTTCTTCCAAGCATAGTCATTGCACACCGAATGGCAACCCCTTAGGTTGGCTAGCTCTACCCCATAGCCGGTAGACTATCCCTTTGGATTTATAAACCTGAGGTAGGTCAAGGCTCATATAGCGCCTTATTAGTGGGTCCATCACACACCAACAGGGTTCATACATAAACTCAGATTAAATTAAACACAATCTAATTTTCCCCAATGGAGTTAAATTACACCCTTCTCCCTAGTGGAGCCCCAAATTATATATAAATAAGTCAAACAAATAAATCAAATTCAAAACCAACCTCCCAAGTGGAGCCAAATTAAACCAACTCCTCTAGTAGAGTCTAAATCAAAGAAATCCAACCAAACTATTATTCCCAACAGATACATCCCCAAATAAATTTATGAAATCAAACTAAAATCCCAATCCCCACTAGATAGCCTGAACCTACTTCCCTAATGGAAGGTTCATATACCCGATCCTTAATGGACTGGAGCCCATATCTCTAATAGATGTGCCTCCACATCAATTAAAACAAAACAAATTAAAGTCAGTTTGATCTTAATCCTCAGTGGATTATAGATACTTATCCCTAGTGGATTTTCTTTCTACAAATCATATAATTAAATCAAATTCAAACCTTATCTTCAACAGATTTTCTTCTTCTAGGCCCTCGATATAGACCCCTCACATGTCATGTCCAATGCATGTGTGATCCCCTACTAGATCTCCCTCCATGTCCTTGACATGGAATTCTCATCAAATCTTATTTCTTCTCTTATGGACACCTATAATACTTCAACCAAAAGCCTAATAATGTATTTGTTCAAATTACATCATCTTAACATTGTAATCAACACTTTATGATTTGTGATGGTGAAAGCTCAAACTAACTATACAATACCATGCTAAACATATTATAGTGTGAATTAACACACTATATTATATTATAATATATGATGTTATATTATAATTTGCTATAATATAATATATTGTTTAACATTACACCTCATTAGAATAACTTAAAAGGAACAAATAACAAAATTTTCTCAAAATACAAATAATGTTCATTTTGGATGTAAAATTGTTATTTTTCTATTATAAATGGTATAAAATATCATAATTTTGGTGTTTCTTCTTGTTGTGTGCCGTGAATTTGGCCAAATTCTTCCATCTCAACCTTCAAATTAACATTTTTGTGAGTTTTGACCCAATGTATTATAACAAATCTAAAACAAACTAAAATGTACAATAACATTAGTAACACACCACCACATTCATATATATGTGAAGTTATATTATTATGTACATTATATTTTAATATTCTATCATATAATATATTATCTTACATTACACCTTAAAATGAATCACTTTAAGCAAAAAAAAATATAAAATTTAATTGAAAAATGATCATTTATTTTGAATGCAAAATTCTATTCTTTTGATTAAATGACACACCGTAGCACACTACCAATGATGTTCCCTAAAGCCTACCTTAAATTTGGCCAAATCTCATCATCTCAGCCTATAAATCAGTGTTTTTAGGAATTATACTAGTACAAACTCTACTACATCATACTATAACAAACTAAAATATGTTAAACAATAAGTAGTAATACACAATAGTATGTTATAATGCATGATGCTACATTGTTGTATGGCATCCTATATTAAATACACTACAACATATTATATTATATTATATTTCATATCACATCACAAGGGATTTCTTAAGAAAAAAATCATAAAATTAGTCCAAATAATAAAAAACTATATATTTTAGTCGTATCACTTACATATTTTAAATTGAAACAATATATTATGATGCCATACTCTACCTATTATCAATTTCGCCAAATTCCTCCATTTTAAAGTCTAAATCAACATTTTTATAAATAATGCTAATGTAAGCTTGACTACATTATTATAAAATACTAAAAGAATTTAAAATGCTTGAACAATATATTATGATATATATATATGTTATGCTACATATAATATTTATCTTGAACATAAAATCTTACTTTTAGACTACAAGTGGCATAGCACACCTTTGTAACCTTTCCCAATTCAAATTTAACAAATTTCATCATCGATTTATTAAATCAATATTTTTATGATATATTAATATTAATATACACTAATATACTAAAACATTTCAAAACATTTTATAACATCCAAAAACACACATGCTCAAATATATGATGCTACATTATACTATAATAAATTGTATTATAATATGATTTAGGGTTAGTGTTTAGGGTATTCAAATCTCTAATAGGTAATAGAAAGTCTCTTGAAGACATTTTCTTCACCTACCATAATTATGTTAGGATTAGGTCATTCTTTATATCGACTCCTACTGACATCTTTATTCAAGGTTTAGGGCTAGGGTTTAGGGTTAGTTTAGGGTTTAGGGTTTAGGGGTAGTTTAGGGGATAGGTTTTAGGGTTTAGGGTTTGGTGTTTAGGGTTTAGGGTTTAGGGTTCATGGTTTTAGGGTTTACTGTTTAGGGTTTAGGGTTTTAGGGTTTAGGGTTTAGCATTTAGAGTTTAGCATTTAAGGTTTGAGGTTTAAGGTTTTTAGGATTTAGTGTTTAGGATTTAGGGTTTAGGGTTTAGGGTTTCGGGTTTAGGGTTTTAGTTTTAAGTTTATGTTTTAGGTTTTAGTTTAGGTTTTAGAATTTAGGGTTCAAGGTTTTTTTTAATAGAAAATAAATTCAGATTCAACATTTCTTCTTTTCAATTTCATCAACCAAGTAGCACCCCAAGTTTTCTAAGACACAAGTGATGACATAGATTACAAATGAGCACCCATATAGCAAATAAAAAACCCTCTATAAGTAGAACTTTCTCTACTATAAAGACAGTTCCATAAGCAGTAGATGAGATAAGTTATTCTTCAGTTTCTTTAGTTCCTATCAGAACCACCCTTTCCTCTCGAGTAGCGGGATCCACCATCATATCCCCAATCCCTCCCTCCACCCAAGGTTTATAACCCCACTCTCACCTCCATAACCACCCTGCTCGACCACCACCTCCATATCCACCCGACGTCGGATCCCCACCATCACTATGATAATCACCTCCTTTCCCTCCCCATCTAGTGAGCTTAGTTGACAGCGATGTTCCTACCATCAAGGTTCTACCCATTCTTAGAGTTTAGGTTTTAAGGATTTAGGTTTAGGGTTTAGGGTTATGGGTTTTAGGGTTTAGGGTTTAGGGTTTAGGATTTAGGGTTTAGGGTTTAGAGTTCAGAATTTTTGGGTTTAGGGTTTAGAGTGTAAGGTTGTAGGTTTAGAGTTTAGAGTTTAGGGTTTAAGGGTTTAGGGTTTAGGGTTTAGAGTTTAGGTTTGTAGGTTTATAGTTTAGAGTTTAGGGTTTAGGGTTAGGGTTTTTTTTAAAATTATTTTTGATTTTTTAAAAAAATTAAGCAAACTCGTAGGTTTAGATTTATTTATTTTATTATTTATTTATTTTATTATATTTTATTTGTAATTTTAATTTTGGTTTTTTTATTTTAATTTAGTTTAGTTTATTTATTTTAAGTTTATATATTTTAGTTTATTTTTTAGGCTTAGGTTTAGGTTTAGGTTTATTTTTTAGTTTTGTTTCATTTTTATTTTCTTTTTTTAGGTTTAGGTTTAAGTTTATATTTTAGTTTTATTTTAGGTTTTATTTTTTTTTTAGGTTTAGGTTTATTTTAGTTTATTTTATTTTATTTTGTTTATGTTTAGGTTTAGTTTATTTTATCTTTAGCTTTAGGTTTTATTTATTTTAGTTTAGTTTATTTTAGTTTAGGGTTAGGTTTATTTTATTTTTATTTTAGTTTTAGGTTTTATTTTTTATTTCTTTTTAGGTTTAATTTTAAGGTTTAGGTTTTTAATAAATTTTTATTTTATTATATTTTAGATTTATTTTATTTTTATTTTTATTTCAGTTTTTATTTTTCTTAGGTTTTTTATTTTAGGTTTATTTTACTTTTTAGTTTAGGTTTTTATATATTTTATTTTATTTTAGTTTTTACTTTTTTATTTTATATTATTTTTAAGTTTTGGTTTAGGTTTTTATTTTTTCATTTTATTTAGGTTTTGGTTTTTTTATTATTTTACTTTTATGTTTTATTTAGTTTAGGTTTAAGTTTTTAGGTTTTTATGGTTTAGGGTTTAGGGTTTAGGTTTTAGGGTTTAGGGTTTAGGGTTTTGGGTTTATGGTTAGAGTTCAGGATTTAGGATTTAGGGTTTAGGGTTTAGTGTTTAGTGTTTGAGTTTTAGGGTTTTGAGGGTTTAGTGTTTAGGGTTTAGGATTTAGGGTTTTGAGTTTAGGGTTTTGGTTTTAGGTTTAGGGTTTAGGTTTTAGTTTAGGGTTTAGAATTTAGGGTTCATTTTTTTTAACAGAGAACAAATTCAGGTTCAACATTTTTTCTTTTCAATTTCATCAACCAAGCAGCACCCCAAGTTTTCTTAGACACAAGCGACGACATAGAAAAAAAATGAGCACCCATAGAGCAAATCAAAAACCCTATATAAGTAGAACTATCTACTATAAATCCATAAGCGGATTAGTTGTTCTTGACTTCTTAGTTCTATCGAACCACCCAGCCTCAGTAGCAAGATCCGCCATCATATCCCGATCTCTCTCGCACTCCCATATAACCTCTCGCTCCTCCCACATCCATAACCACCACTGGTCTGACCACCACCTCCATATTGACCAGCACGTCTAGATCCCCCACCACCACTTCGATAACCACTACCTCTGCATTCCCCTCCACCGCGAGATCTATAATGAGCTTAGTTGACGTTGATGTTCCTACCGTCAAGGTTCTGCCCATTCTTAGAGTTTAGGGTTTAGGGATTCGAGTTTAGGGTTTAGGGTTGTAGGTTTTAGGATTTAGGGTTTAAGGTTTAGAGTTTAGGATTTTAGGGTTTAGGGTTTAGGGTTTAGGGTTTAGGGTTTAGCTTTGTAGGTTTAGGGTTTAGAGTTTAGGGTTTAGGGTTAGTTTTAAGGTTTAGGGTTTAAGGCTACATTTTTTTTAATTATTTTTTTTAGTTTTTTAAAAATTAATTAAACTTCTAGATTTAGGTTTATTTAGTTTATTTTTTATTTGTTTTAGTTTATTTTATTTTTAATTTTAATTTAGGTTTATTTTTATTTTTATTTAGTTTAGTTTATTTATTTTAGATTTATTTATTTTAGTTTAGGTTGTTTATTTTAGTTTATATTTTATGTTGAGTTTTAGGTTTAGGTTTATTTTTTAGTTTAGTTTTATTTTTATTTTATTTTTTTTAAGTTTAGGCTTAAGGTTTTTATTTTAGGTTTATTTTTAGGTTTTATTTTTTAATTTAGGTTTTGGTTTATTTTTAGTTTATTTTATTTTATTTAGTTTATGTTTAGGTTTAGGTTTAGTTTATTTTAGCTTTAGGTTTAAGTTTTATTTATTTTAGTTTAGGTTTAGGTTTATTTTATTTGTATTTGATGTTTAGGTTTTTTTTTAGTTTAGGTTTAGGTTTTATTTTTTATTTAATTTTACATTTTATTTTAAGGTTTATTATTTAGGTTTATGTTTTTATTTAGTTTTTTTTTATTTATTTTAGGTCTATTTTAATTTCATTTTACTTTTAGTTTTTATTTTATTTAAGTTTTTTATTTTAGGTTTAATTTATTTTTTAGTTTAGTTTAGGTTTTTATTTATTTTATTTTATTTTAGTTTTTATTTATTTTATTTTATTTCATTTTTAGGTTTTGGTTTAGGTTTTGGTTTTGGTTTTAGTTTAGGTTTTTATTTTTTATTTACTTTATTTAGGTCTTGGCTTTTTTTAATTTTATTTTTAGGTTTTATTTAGTTTAGGTTTAATTTCTTAGGTTTTTAGGGTTTAGGGTTTAGGGTTTGGGTTTTAGGGTTTAGGGTTTAGGGTTGAGGCTTTGGGGTTTAGGATTTAGGATTTATGGTTTAGAATGTTGGGTTTACAGTTTAGGGTTTACAATTTAGGGTTTAGTGTTTAGGGTTTTAGGGATTAGGGTTTAGGGTCTGTTTGGGTTTAGGGTTTATTTTAGGGCAGTTTAGGTTTAGGTTTGTAGTTTAGGGTTTAGAGTTTAGGGTTTAGGGTTAAGGGTTATGGTTTTTTTCTAATTATTTTTTTATTATATTTCTAAATTAAGTAAACTCGTAGGTTTATGTTTATTTAGTTTATTTTTTATTTATTTTAGTTTAGTTTATTTTTAATTTTGATTTAGCTTTATTTTTATTTTTATTTAGTTTAGTTTATTTATTTTAGGTTTATTTATTTTAGTTTAGGTTTTTATTTTAAATTATTTTTTAGGTTTAGGTTTAATTTTTTTAGTTTTATTTTCATTTTATTTTTTAGGTTTTAGTTTTCTTTTTTATTTTTTGGTCTAGGTTGAGGTTTTTATTTTAGTTTTTTAGGTTTAGGTTTAAGGTTTTTATTTTTGGTTTATTTTTAGGATTAAAGTTTTTATTTTAGTTTATTTTATTTTAGGTTTTTTTGTTTAGGTTTAGGTTTTTATTTAGTTTTTATTTTATTTTATTTTAGGTTTATTTTGTTTTTATTTTAGGTTTAGTTTTTATTTTGTTTAGGTTTTTTTTATTTTATAGTTTAGTTTAGGTTTTTATTTATTTTATTTCAGTTTAATTTTTATTTTTTATTTTATTTTCTTTTCCAGTTTAGGTTTAGGTTTTAGTTTATGTTTTAATATTTTTTTATTTTTTATTTTATTTTGGTTTAGGTTTTTAGGTTTTTAGGTTTTAAGGTTTAGTGTTTAGGGTTTCGATTTAGGGTTTAGGGATTAGGGTTCAGGATTTCGTGTTGTGAGTTTTAGGGTTTTAGGTTTTGGGTTTAGGGTTTAGGGTTTTAGGGTTTAGGGTTTAGGGTTTAGGGTTTAGGATTTAGGGTTTAGGGTTTTGGGGTTAGTGATTAGGTTTTTTTTTTTTATTTTATGAAGCTTCAAGAAATAAACTCAACAATAAAGCTAAAAGCAATTCCAAAAAAGAAAAAAAAATTTGAACTTGCTTTCTTTAATAAAAGATGGATCTTAAGAAAATAAAGGTGAAAACCATAGGTGCATAAACACAAAGATAATAAGTGCCTAAAATAGTGAGGACATAGTAGACTAAGACCTGGGCTTTTCCTTATTCTCTTTAAAAAGAGCCAAGAGGTACACACTAGAAGCCTTCACAACCTTGAACCTAACTCTAGGAATATCTCCTACAACATGCCCTTTACGGCCAAATCTAGCAATGAATACCTCACCATTTTCCTCGTTGAAGTTCAAACAACCATCATTTTGAACAAAGGCTGCAATCTTTTTCCCATTCTTGATCAATTGGGCCCTAACAAATTTTTTGATAGCAGAGTTGGGTTGTTTTGCCTCAATACAATTTTTTCAAGCACGTTGCCCTTTACAAGAAAAGATCATATGATTGGATTCTTCCATTCATTTCCAAGGTGGCTTTTCTTGTATGATTTGTGTGCCCACCTCTGATTTCTTCTATGGGTCTTCAATTTTTGACCAGTACCCATACCACATGTTTTCCCCATGTTGAAGAAATGAAAGAAGAGCCTCTACAATCAAATTCAGGGAGTTCTATGAGCCACAGTGACGACGGACGGGTTGAGAGCTCAATAATTGGGAATTATTTAGCTTAGTTAGTTATCAGTTAGTTTTGTTTTTAGTTAGTTAGTTATTAGTTAGTTTAGTATTTAGTTAGCGTTTAGGATTTTTTTATTTATTTATATTTATTTAATTTTTTTATTTTTTTAAATTAACTAAACTGGTAGGTTTAAGTTTATTTGGTTTATTTAGTTCATTTTTTATTTATTTTATTTTATTTTATCTTCTATTTATATTTAGGTTTATTTTTATTTAATTTTTTTAGATTTACGTTTTATTTTTTATTTATAGGTTCTTATTTTATTTTTTTAAGTTTAGGTGTTAAGTTTTTATTATAGGTTTATTTTTATGTACTATTTTTTAGTTTAGGTTTAGGTTTATTTTTACTTTATTTGATTTTATTTAGTTTAGTTTATGTTTAGGTTTAGTTTATTTTAGGTTTAGGTTTTATTTATTTTAGTTTAGTTTATCTTAGTTTAGGTTTATTTTATTTTTATTTTAGGTTTAGATTTTTTTTTTAGTTTAGGGTTTAGGTTTTAATTTTTATTTTAATTTCTTTGTAGGTTTAGTTTCGGTTTAGGTTTTAATTAACGCTTTTATTTTATTTTATTTTTTCATTTTATTTTGGTTTAGGTTTATTTATTTATTTATTTTATTTAGGTTTTTAGTTTAGGTTTATTTTATTTTAGGGTTTAGGTTTATTTATTTAGGTTTTTATTTTAGGTTTACTTTTAGTTTAATTTTTTAGTTTAGGTTTAGGTTTATTTATAGTTTATTTTATTTTATTTAGTTTAGGGTTTTGTTTATTTTAGGTTTAGGTTTAGGTTTTATTTATTATAGTTTAGTTTATTTTAGTTTAAGTTTAAGTTTATTTGGTTTTGTTTATTTTATTTTTATTTAAGGTTTAGTTTTTATTTTTAGTTTTGGGTTTGGGTTTTATTTTTTTTTTATTATTTATAGGTTTATTTTAGGTTTATTTTTTTAACTTTAGGTTTTATTTAGTATTTATTTTATTTTAGTTATTTTATTTTACATTTAGTTTTTATTTTTTTTTTTAAGTTTTATTTAGTTTATTTTATTTTATTTTATTTTATTTAGGTTTTATTTATCTTATTTTAGTTTTTTAATTTTTTTTATTTTAAGTTTTAGTTTAGTTTTTTTTATATTTATATTTTATTTAGGTTTAGGTTTTTTATTTATTTATTTTTAGGTTTTATTTACTTTATGTTTAGGTTCTTAGGTTTTTATGGTTTAGGCTTTAGGGTTTAGGGTTTATGGTTTTGGGTTTTGGGTTTTGGGTTTTGGGTTTGGGATTTAGGGTTTCAAGTTATAGGTTTAGGTTTAGGTTTAAGTTTTAGGTTTTAGTGTTTAGGGGTTTAGGTTAAGTTTAGTGTTAGCTTTAGGGTTTAGTTTTTTAGGTTTAGGCTTTGGTTTAATTTTTAGGATTTTAGGTTTGGGGTTTTAGGTTTAGGGTTTGGTTTTAATTTAGGGTTTAGGTTATGGTTTTATTTATTTATTATTATTTTTTTAATTTTTTTAATGGTTTAGGATTTAGGATTTAGGGTTTAGCTTTTTGGGTTTAGTGTTTGTGATTTAGGGTTTATGGTATAGGGTTTTTAGGGTTTAGGGTTTAGGGTGGTATTTGTAGGTTTAAGTTTAGGTTTAAATTTATTTGAGTTTAATTTATTTTATTTTTAGGTTTATTTTTTATTTTTTAGGTTTAAGGTTCATGGTTTAGGGTTTTAGGTTTTAGTTTTAGGTTTATAGGGTTTAGGGTTTAAAACTTAGTGTTTTAGCTTTAGGTTTTAGGTTTTAGGTTTAGGCAGATTTAGGTTAGTTTAGGTTTATAGTTTGGTTTAAGATTTGGCTTTAGTTTATTTAGGGTTTTAGGTTTAAGTTTATAGTTTAGTTAATTTATTTAGTATTTAGGTTTAAGTTTTGGGTTTTAGGTTTAGGTTAGGAGTTAGGTTTTAGTTTATTTAGGTTTAGTTTAGGGTTTAAGTTTTATGTTTTAGTTTAGGGTTTAGCAAGGTTTAGGGTTTGGTTTAGTGTTTATTATTTTAGGTTTATGGTGGTTTAGGGTTTTGGTTTTTAGGGTTTATAAATTATGGTTTTGTGTTTAGTGTTTAATGTTTTAGGGTTTAGGGTTTAAAGTTAGGGTTTTTTATTTTTTAAATTTTTTAAATTTTTTTAGGGTTTAGGGTTTAGGGTTTAGGGTTCAAGTTTTAGTTTCGATTTATTTTTTAATTAATTAAACTAGTAGGTTTAGGTTTTTTTAGTTGATTTTTAGGGTTTAGGGTTTAGGGTTTAGGGTTTAGGTTTTTTTTCTTTTTAAATTAAGTAAACCTATAAGTTTAGGGTTATTTAGTTTATTTAGTTTAATTTTATTTATTTTAGTTTATTTTATTTTTTATATTTATTTAAGTTTATTTTTTATTTTTATTTAGTTTAATTTATTTATTTTAGTTAAGGTTTTTTATTTTAGTTTATATTTTAGGTTTAGGTTTAATTTTTAGTTGAGTTTTATTTTTATTTTGTTTTTAGGTATAGGTTTAGGATTTAGTTTAGATTTTTATTTTATTTTATTTTTTATTTAATTTAGGTTTAGGTATTCTTATTTATTTTATTTCTAGATTTTATTATGTTTAGGTTTAGGTTTTAAGGTTTTTAGTGTTTAGGTATTAGGGTTTGTAGTTTAAGGCTTTAGGTTTTAGGGTTTTAGGTTTAGGGATTATGATTAGGGTTTAGTTTTAGGGTTTAATGTTTAGGGTTTTTATTTAGTGTTTAGGGTTTAGGGTTACCTTAGGGTTTAGGGTTTAAGGTTTAGAGTTTATGGTTTTAGGTTTAGGGTTTAGGTTTGAGGTTTAGAGTTTAAGTTTTAGGTTTAGGGTTTAGGGTTTAGGGTTAGTTTTAGGGTTTATGCTTTATGGTTTTGAGTTTAGGGTTTAGGATTTAGGTTTAGGTTTTATTTATTTTAGTTTAGTTTATTTTAGTTTAGGTTTATGTTTATTTTAGTTTATTTTATTTATTTTAGGCTTAGGTTTTTTTTAGTTTAATGTTTAGGTTTTTTTCTTATTTAGTCTTAGGTTTTGTTTTTAGGTTTTTTTTTTTGGTTTAGGTTTTTGTTTTATTTTTATTTTATTTTATTTTAGGTTTATTTTATTTTTATTTTTTGTTTAGTTTTTTTATATTTAGTTTATTTTATTTTTTTTCTTTAGTTTAGGTTTTAATTTATATTATTTTAGTTTAGTTTTTTTTTTTATTTTATTTTATTTTATTTTAGGTTTAAGTTTAGATTTAGGTTTAGGTTTTAGTTTTTACTTTAGTTTAAGTTTTTATTTTATTTTATTTTTTATTTTATTTAGGTTGAAGATTATTAATTTATTTTATTTTTAGGTTTTATTTAGTTTAGGTTTAGGTTTTAGTTTTTTTTAGGTTTAGGGATTGGTTTAGGGTTTAGGTTTAAGTTTTAAGTTTGGGGTTTAGGGTTGTTTAGGTTTAGGGTTTTAGGTTTTAAGGTTTAGTTTTGGGTTTAGGGTTTAGGTTTAGGTTTAGATTTTAGGTTTAGGTTTCGGGTTTGGGTTTAGGGTTGTAGGTTTAGGGTTTAGTGTTTAGGGTTTATGTTTTAGGGTTTAGGGTTTAGGGTTAGGGTTTTTTTATTTTATTATTTTTATTTTTATTTTTAGGATTTAGAGTTTTTGGTTTTTTTTTAATAGAGAATAAATTCAGATTCAACTTTTCCTCTTTTTGATTTCATCAACCAAGTAACACACCAAGTTTTCTAAGGCACAAGCTATGACATAGATAAAAAATGAGCATGAATAGAGCAAACCAAAAATCCTAGGTAACTAAAATAATCTCTATTTAGAAAGACTCCATAAGCGGCAGATCGGATCTTTCTTGATTTCTTCATTTCATCGAACCACCTTGGCCTCTCAAGTAGCGGATCCACCATCATATCCCTGATCTCTCCCTCTGCCACCACCATGGCTGTAACCTTCATCACTCCTCCTGCCTCCATAACCACCACTACTTCGACCACCACCTCCATATCCACCTCTTCCTTGCCTCCACCACCGATCTGTTGCCAAGTTGGTGATGTTCCTATTCAAGGTTGCCCATTCTTAGGGTTTAGTTTAGGTATATTAGGTTTTAGAGTTTAGGTTTATTTTTAAATTTATTTAGTTACTTTAGGTTTTAGGTTTATCTTGGGGTTTAGGTTTAGGTTTGTTAGGGTTTAGGGTTTGGGGTTTAGGGTTTAGGTTTAGTTTGAGGTTTCTTTGGGTTAGTTAGTTAGGATTTGATTAGGTTTAAGGTTTAGGCTTTATGGTTTAGGGTTTAGGGTTTAGGGTTGTAAGTTTAGTGTCGTATTTTTAGGGTAAAGGGTTTAGGATTTAAAATTTAGGGTTTAGGGTTTAGGATTAAAGGTTTAGGGTTTTTTATTTTTAAAAAAAAGTTAAGTACACTAGTAGGTTTAGATTTATTTAATTTACTTACTTTATTTTTTATTTATATTAGTATATTTTATTTTATATTTTTATTTAGGCTTATTTTTATTTATATTTTGTTTAGTTTATTTATTTCAGGTTTATTTATTTTAGTTTATTTTTTAGGTTTAGGTTTATGTTTAGGTTTATTTTTTAGTTGAGTTTTATTTTTATTTTATTTTATTACGTTTAGGTTTTTAGGTTTTTAGGGCTTAGGGTTTAATGTTTAGGGTGTTAGGGTTTTATAGTTTAGGGTTTAGGGTAAAGGTTTAGGGTTTAGGGTTTACGATTTAGGGTTTAATGTTTAGAGTTTAGGGTTTAGGTTTTTGGGTTTTGGGATTAGGGTTTCGGGATTAAGGTTTAGGGTTTTAGGGTTTATGCTTTTAGGGTTTAGGGTTAGGGTTTAGGGTTTAGTGTTTAGGCTTTAGGGTTTAGGGTTTAGGGTTTAGAGTTTAGGGTTTAGGATTTAAAGTTTATGGTTTATTTTATTTATTTATTTTAGTTTATTTTATTTTTTATTTTTATTTAGTTTAGTTTATTTATTTTAGTTTGGGTATTTTATTTTTGTTTATTTTTAGGTTTAGGTTTAAGTTTATTTTTTAATTAATTTTTATTTTTATTTTATTTTTAAGGTTTAGGCTTTATTTTTTATTTTAATGTTTAAGTTTAGGTTTTTATTTTATTTTTTTAGGTTTAGGTTTTTTTTAGTTTATTTTATTTTATTTAGTCAAGGTTTAGGTTTAGTTTATTTTAAGTTTAGGTTTAGGTTTAATTTATTTTAGTTTCATTAATTTTAGTTTACAGTTAGGTTTATTTTATTTTGTTTATTTTATTTTTATTTTAGGTTAAGTTTTTTTTTAGTTTACAATTTTGGTTTTATTTTTTAATTACTTTTTGGTTTTATTTTTAAGTTTAGGTTTTATTTAATCTTTATTTTATTTTAATTAGGTTTATCTTTCTTTTATATTTTTTTATTTTACATTTTATTTAGTTTAGGCTTAGGTTTTTAGGTTTTTAGGGTTTAGGTTTTAGGTTTTAGGGTTTAGGTTTATGGTTTAGGGTTTAAAAATTTATGGTTTTAGGTTTATGGTTTAGGGTTAGGGTTTAGGGTTTAGGGTTTAGGGTTTAGGGTTTAGTGTTTAGGCTTTAGGGTTTTTAGGGTTTAAGGTTTAGGGTTTGCTTAGGGTTTAGGGTTTTCTTAAAAAATCATTAAGTAAACCATTAGGTTTAGGCTTATTTAGTTTATTTTTAGTTTACTTTAATTTTATGTATTTTTTTATTTTTATTTAGTTTAGTTGATTTATTTTATGTTTATTTATTTTAATTTAGGTTTTTTATATTAGTTTATTTTTAGGTTTAGGTTTCAGTTTGGGTTTATTTTATTGTTGGGTTTTATTTTTATTTTATTTCTTAGGTTTACGTTTTTTTTTGTTTTTTTTATGTTTAGGTTAAGGTTTATATTTTATTTTTTTAGGTTTAGATTTTAGGTTTTTATTTTAGCTCTATTTTTAGGTTTTATTTTTTAGTTTATGTTTGGGTATATTTTTAGTTTATTTATTTTATTTAGTTTAGGTTTAGGTTTAGGTTTAGTTTATTTTCGATTTTGGTTTAGGTTTAACTTATTTTAGTTTCGTTTATTTTAGTTTAGGTAAAGGTTTATTTTATTTTATTTATTTTATTTTTATTTTAGGTTTTGGTTATTTTTGTTTTGGGTTTTGATTTTATTTTGTAATTATTTTTAGGTTTTATCTTCAGGTATATTTTTTAGGTTTAGGTTTTTATTTAGTTTTTATTTTAGGTTTATTTTATTTTTATTCTACCTTCTGTTTTAATTTTATTTAGGTTTTTTTTTCTTAGGTTTATTTTATTTTATCGTTTAGTTTAGGTTTTCATTTATTTTATTTTAATTTATTTTTATTAGTTTATTTTATGTTATTTTTAGGTTTAGGTTTAAGTTTTAGTTTAGATTTTCATTTTATTTTATTTTTTTATTTTAATTTATTTTATTATTTTATTTAGGTTTAGGTTTTTTTATATATTTTATTTTAGGTTTTATTTAGTTTAAGTTTAGGTTTCTAGGTTTTTAAGGTTTAGGGTTTAGGGTTTAGGGTTTAGTCTTTAAGCTTTAGGGTTTAAGGTTTAGGGTTGGCTTAGGGTTTAGGGTTTTCTTTTAAATTATGTAAACCATTAACTTTAGGTTTATTTAGTTTATTTTTTATTTATTTTAGCTTATTTTATCTTATTTTATTTATTTAGGTTTATTTTTTATTTATATTTGGTTTAGTTGATTTATTTTAGTTTATTTTTTAGGTTTAGGTTTAGGTTTGAGTTTTTTTTTTGCTGAAATTTATTTTTAGTTTAATTTTTAGGTTTAAGTTTTATTTTTTATTTTTAGGATTAGGTTTAGGTTTCTATTTTATTTTTTGAGGTTTAAGTTTTATGTTTTTATTTTAGGTTTATTTTTAGGATTTATTTATTAGTTTAGGTATAGGTTTATTTTTAGTTTATTGTATTTTATTTAGTTTAGGTTTAGGTTTAGGCTTTATTTATTTCGGTTTAGTTTATTTTAGTTTAAGTTTAGGTTTATTTTATTTTTTATTTTATTTTTATTTTAAGTTAAGGTATTTTTTAGTTTAGGGTTTAAGATTTATTATTTATTTATTTTATGGTCAATGTTTTTATTTAGTTTTTATTTTATTTTATTTTAGGTTTATTTTATTTTTATTTTATGTTTAGTTTTTATTTTATTAAATTTTTTCCTTAGGTTTATTTTATTTTTAAGTTTAGTTTAGGTTATTATTTATTTTATTTTATAATGTTTTTTTCTTTATTTTATTTTATTTTTTTATTCTGTTAATGTTTAGGTTTTTTCATTATTTTATTTTTAGGCTTTATTTATTGTATGTTTTGGTTTTTAAGTTTTGATGGTTTAAGGTTTAGGGTTTAGGGTTTAGTGTTTAGGAATTTAGGGTTTATGCTTTTAGGGTTTAGGGTTTAGGTTTAGGGTTTAGGGTTTAGTGTTGTAGGTTTAGGGTTTAGGATTTAGGGTTTATGGTTTTTTTTAAATTAAGTAAACCGGTAGGTTTAGGTTTATTTAGTTTATTTTATTTTTAATTTTTATTTAATTTAGTTTATTTAAATAAGTTTAGGTTTTTTATTTTAGTATATTTTGTAGCTTTAGGTTTATTTTTTGTTGAGTTTTATTTTAATTTTATTTTTTAGGTTTAGGTTTTATATTTTATTTTAAGGTTTAGGTTTAAGTTTTTATTTATTTTCTTAGGTTTAATTTTAGGTATTTATTTTAGTTTTACATTTAGGTTTTATTTTTTAGTTAAGGTTTAGGTATATTTTTAGCATATTTTATTTTATTTACTTTAGGTTTATGTTGAGGTTTAGGTTTTATTTATTTTAGTCAAGTTGATTATAGTTTAGGTTTAGGTTTATTTCATTTTATTTATTTTTTTATTTTAGGTTTAGCTTTTTTTTTAGTTTAGGGTTTAAGTTTTATTTTTATTTATTTTTAGGTTTATTTTTTTAAGATTAGTTTTTTTTGTTTAGTTTTTATTTTAATTTATTTTAAGTTTCTTTTATTTTTATTTTACATTTAATTTTTATTTTATTTAGGTTTTTTATTCTAAGGTATATTTGATTTTTTAATTTGGTTTAGGTTTTTATTTATTTTATTTTAATTTATTTTTATTAGTTTATTTTATTTTATTTTTATGTTTAAGTTTAGGTTTTAGTTTAGGTTTTTATTTTATTTTATTTTTTTATTTTATTTAGGTTTAGGTTTTTTATATATTTTATTTTTAGGTTTTATTTAGTTTAAGTTTAGGTTTTTGGGCTTAGGGTTTTGGGTTTAGGGCATTTAAGGTTTAGGGTTAGGTTTTAGGGTTTAGGGTTTTGGGTTTAGGGTTTAGTGCTTCGGCTTTAAGGTTTAGGGTTTTTAGGGTTTAGGGTTTAGGGTTAGCTTAGGATTTAAGGTTTTTTTAAAAAGATTAAGTAAACTGCTATGTTTAGGTTTATATCATTTATTTATAATTTATTTTAGTTTATTTTATATTTAATATTTGTTTAGGTTTTATTTTTTTATTTTATTTAGTTTAGTTGATTTATTTTGGGTTTATTTATTTTTGTTTAGGTTTTTACTTTTAGTTTAATTTTTAGGTTTAGGTTTAGGATTTTGTTTATTTTTTAGTTGAGTTTTATTTTTATTTTATTTTTAAGGTTTAGGTTTAATTTTTTATTTTTAAGTTTAGGTTATTTTTTTAGGTTTAGGTTTTAGGTTTTCATTTTAGGTTTATTTTTAGGTTTTATTTTTTAGTTTATGTTTATGTTTACTTTTAGTTTATTTTATTTTATTTTATTTAGTTTAGGTTTAATTTATTTTAGGTTTAGGTTTAGGTTTTATTTTTTTTAGTTTAGTTTATTTTAGTTTAGGTTTAGGTTTATTTTATTTTGTTTATTTTATTTTTATTTTAGGTTTAGGTTTTTTTAGTTTAGGGTTTAGTTTTTATTTTTTCTTTATTTTTATGTTTATTTTTTAGGATTAGGTTTTTATTTAGTTTTTATTTTATATTATTTTAGGGTTTTTTTTACATTAAGTTTTGATTTTATTTAGGTTTCATATTCTTAAGTTTAATTTATTTTTCTTATTTAGTTTATGTTTTTACTTATTTTATTTTAATTTAGTTTTATTAGTTTAGTTTATTTTATTTTGTAAGTTTAGGTTTTAATTTTATATTATTTATTTATTTTATTTAGGTTTAGTATTTCTATATGTTTTATTTTTAGGTTTTATTTAGTTTAGGTTTAGGTTTTTAGGTTTTTAGGGTTTAGGGTTTAGGGTTTAGAGTTTAGGGTTTTAGGGTTTAATGTTTAAGGCTTAGTGTTTAGGCTTTCGGGTTTAGGGTTTCTAGGGTTTAGGGTTTAGTGTTTAGGCTTTAGGGTTTAGGGTTTTTAGGGTTTAGAGTTTAGGGTTTAGGGTTAGCTTGGGGTTTAGTGTTTTTTTTTAAATTAAGTAAGCCTTTAAGTTTAGGTTTATTTAGTTTACTTAGTTTTTTTATTTTTTATTTCTATTTATGTTTTTTAAATTTAGTTTAGTTTATTTATTTTAGGTTTATTTATTTTAGTTTAGGTTTTTTTTAGTTTATTTTTTAGGTTTAGGTTTAGGTTTAGGTTTATTTTTTAGTTGAGTTCTATTTTAATTTTATTTTATAGGTTTAGGTTTTATTTTTTATTTTAGGTTTAGGTTTAGATTATTATTTTATTTTTTTAGGTTTAGGCTTTAGGTTTTTATTTTAGGTTGATTATTAGGTTTTCTTTTTCTAGTTTTGGTTTAAGTTTTTCTAGTTTATTTATTTTTATTTAATTTAGGTTTAGGTTTATGTTTAGTTTACTTTAAGGTTAGGTTTAAGTTTTATTTATTTTAGTTTAGGTTTAGATTTTTCATTTTGTTTATTTTATTTTTACTTTAGGTTTATGTTTTTTTGTAGTTTAAGGTTTAGGTTTTATTTTTTATTTATTTTTATGTTTTATATTTAGGTTTCGATTTTTATTTACATTTTATTTTATTTTTTTAGGTTTACTTTAGGTTTATTTTATTTCTATTTCACATTTAGTTTTTATTTTATTTAGTTTCGTACTCTTAGGTTTATTTTATTATTTTGAGTTTAGTTTAGGTTAGTTTATTATTATTATTTTATTTATTTTAGATTAGTTTATTATTATTATTATTTTTATTTTATTTTCAGGTTTAGGTTTAGGTTTTAGTTTATGTTTTTATTTTATTTTATTTATTTTACTTTATTTAGGTTTAGGTTTTTTAATTTATTTTTTTTATATGTATTATTTAATTTATGTTTAGGTTTTTAGGTATTTAGGTTTTTTGGTTTTTGGGTTTTTGGGTTTTTAGTATTTAGGGTTTAGGGTTTAGGGGTTTAGGGTTTAGGGTTTAAGGTTAGGGGTTAGGGTTTAGGGTTTAGGGTTTTGGGTTTAGTGTTTAGTGTTTAGGCTTTAAGGTTTAAGGCTTTTAAGGTTTTTAGGGTTTAGGGTTTAGGGTTAGCTTAGGGTTTATGGTTTAAAGTTTAGGGTTTAGGCTTTAGGGTTTATCATTTTTGGGTTTAGGGTTTGGGGTCTAGGGTTAGTTTATAGTTTAGGGTTTAGGGTTTTAAGGTTTAGGGTTTGGGGTTATGGTTAGGTTTTAGGGTTTAGGGTTTTTTAGGGTTTAGGGTCTAAGGTTAGTTTATAGTTTAAGATTTATGATTTAGGGTTTTATGTTTATGGTTTAGTGTTTAGGGTTAGTTTTAGGTTTGTTTAAGTTTAGGAGGTTTAGATTTAGGTTTAGGATTTTGGGTTTTTTAGGGTTTAGGGTTTAGGTTTTATGGTTTAGGGTTTTAGAGTTTATGGTTTAGTGTTTAGGGTTGAGGGTTTAGTGTTTTTGGGGTTTAGGGTTTAGGTTTTAGGTTTAGGGTTCAAGTTTGTATTTAGGGTTTAAGGTTTTTGATTTTTTTTTCAATAGAGAACAAATTCATATTCAACATTTTTTCTTTTCAATTTCCTCAACTAAGTAACACACCAAGTTTTCCAAAACGAGTGATGATAGATAAAATGAGTATAAATGAAATAATAAAAAATAGATAGTTAGAACTATTTCTATTGTAAAAACATAGTTCCATAACCTATAGATCAGATTAACCATTCTTCAGTTTCTCCAGTTCCCATAAGAACCGCCCCGACCTCTCGTGTAGCGAGATCCACCATTATATCCCTATTCTCTCCCTCTGCAACCACCACGGCTGTAACTTCTGTCACTCCTCTCGCCTCCATAATCACCACTCCAACCATCCCCCACACCCGGCCCCTAGATCCCCACGTGATAGCGATGCTCTTAGCCTCCATCATCCTTGATTGAGTGTTGTTGATTATCTCGCCATCAAGGTTTTGCCCATTCTTAGGGTTTAGGTTTAGGTTTAGGTTTATTAAGTTTTAGAGTTTAGGTTTATTTTTAGTTTATTTAGTTACTTTAGGTTTAGGGTTTTGGGTTTGGGGTTTAGGGTTTACGGTTTATGGTAGGGTTTAAGGTTTAGGGTTCAATGTTTAGGATTTATGGTTTAGGGTTTAGGGTTTAGGGTTTAGAGATTTTGGGTTTATACTTTTAGGGTTTAGGGTTTAGGGTTTAGGGTTTTTTTTAGGGTTTAGGGTTTAGGATTTACGGTTTAGGGTTTATGGTTTAGCATTTAGGGTTTATGGTTTCTTTTTTAAAATTAAGTAAATCGATAGGTTTAGGTTTATTAACTTTATTTTTTATTTATTTTTATTTAGTTTAGTTTATTTAATTTAATTTTATTTATTTTAGTTTAGGTTTTTTTATTTTAGTTTATTTTTTAGGTTTATGTTTAGGTTTATTTTTTAGTTGATTTGATTTTTACTTTATTTTATAGGTTTTGGTTATATTTTTTATTTTAAGGTTTAGGTTTAGTTTTTTCTTTATCTTTTTAGGTTTAGGTCTTAGGTTTTTATTTTAGGTTTATTTTAGGTTTTATTTTTTAGTTTATGTTTCGATTTATTTTTTAGTTTATTTTATTTTATTTAGTTTAGGTTTTGGTTTAGGTTTAGTTTAGGTTTAGGTTTAGTTTTAGGTTTAGTTTATTTTAGGCTTAGGTTTAGGTTTTATTTATTTTTATTTAGTTTATTTTAATTTTTGTTTAGGTTAATTTTATTTTATCTATTTTAGTTTTATTTTAGGTTTCGGTTTTTTTTAGTTTAGGGTTTAGGTTTTATTTTTTATTTAGTTTTAGGTTTATTTTTTAGGTTTTTGTTATTTTGTTATTTTTTATGTTCATTTATTTTTATTTTAAGTTTAGTCTTTATTTAATTTAGGTTTTTTATTCTTAGGTTTATTTTACTTTTTAGTTTAGGTTTAGGTTTTTATTTGTTTTATTTTTATTTATTTTATTTTATTTTTAGGTTTAGGTTTATGTTATAGTTTAGGTTTTTATTTTATTTTATTTTTTTATTTTATTTAGGTTTAGGTTTTTTATTTATTTTATTTTTAAGTTTTATTTAGTGTAGATTTAGCTTTTTAGGGTTTGAGGGTTTAAGGTTTAGGGTTTAGGGTTTAGGGTTTTAGGATTTATGCTTTTAGGGTTTAGGGTTTAGGGTTAGGGTTTAGGGTTTAGGATTTAGGGTTTTTTAGGGTCTAGGGTTGTAGGATTAGGGGTTAGGGTTTAGGGTTTAGGGTTTAGAGTTTAGGATTTAGGGTTTATGGTTTTTTAAATTAGTAGGTTTAGGTTTATTTAGTTTATTTTTTATTTATTTTAGTTTATTTTATTTTTTATTTTTATTTAGTTTAGTTTATTTATTTAAGTTTAGGGTTTTTATTTAAGTTTATTTTTAGTTTAGGTTTTTATTTGTTTAATTTTTGTTTATTTTAGGTTTAAGCTTTTATTTAGTTTAGTTTAGTTTTTTTTTTAGTTTAGGTTTATGTTTATTTTTATTTTAGGTTTTTTATTTTATTTTATTTTACATTTACTTTTATGTTTTATTTTTTAGTTTAAGTTTAGGTTTATTTTTAGTTTATTTTATTTTACTTACTTTAGGTTTAGATTTAGGTTTAGGTTTTATTTATTTTAGTTAAGTTTATTTTAGTTTAGATTTAAGTTTATTTTATTTTTTTATTTTTTTTAGGTTTAGGTTTTTTAGTTTAGTGTTTAGGTTTTATTTGTTTAGGTTTACTTTTAGGTTTAGGTTTTGTTTAGTTTTTATTTTATTTTAAGTTTATTTTATTTTTATTTTACATTTAGTTTTTATTATATTTAGGTTTTTATTCTTAAGTTTATTTTGATCTTTTAGTTTAGTTTTGGTTTTTAGTTATTTTATTTTTTATTTTTTATTATTTTATTTTATTTTATTTTCAGGTTTAGGTTTAAGTTTTAGTTTAGGTTTTTATTTTACTTTATTTTATTTTTTATTTAGGTTTAAGTTTTTTTATATTTTTTTATTTTTATGTTTTATTTAGTTTAGGTTTAGGTTTTTAGGTTTTTAGGGTTTAGGGTTTAGGGTTTAGGGTTTAGGGTATAGGGTTTTAAGGTTTAGGGTTTTAGGGT
Source organism: Cymbidium sinense (assembly GCA_021442155.1). Taxonomy (NCBI): domain Eukaryota; kingdom Viridiplantae; phylum Streptophyta; class Magnoliopsida; order Asparagales; family Orchidaceae; genus Cymbidium; species Cymbidium sinense. The sequence continues at coordinate 311,283,630 of CM038214.1, read as the reverse complement.
TTAAGGTTTAGGTTTAGGTTTTAGGGTTTAGGGTTTAGGTTTAGTCCTTCGGCTTTAGGGTTTAGGGTTTTCAGTTTTAGGGTTTAGGTTTTTTTTTTAAAATTAAGTAAACCATTAGGTTTAGGTTTATTAAGTTTATTTTTATTCATTTAAGTTTATTTTATTTTTTATTTTTATTTAGGTTTATTTATATTTTTATTTAGTTTAGTTGATTTATTTTGGGTTTATTTTTTTTGTTTAGGATTTTTGTTTTAGTTTATTTTTGAGGTTTAGGTTTAGGTTTATGTTTACTTTTTAGTTGTGTTTTATTTTTATTTCCAGGTTTAGGTTTTAAGTTTTTATTTTAGGTTTATTTTTAGGTTATATTTTTTAATTTATGTTTAAGTTTACTTTTAATTTATTTTATTTTATTTAGTTTAGGTTTAGGTTTAGGTTAAAAAAAAAAGGTTTAGGTTTAGGTTTATGTTTTATTTATTTTAATTTAGTTTATTTTAATTTAGGTTTAAGTTCATTTTATTTTGTTCATTTTATTTTTATTTTAGGTTTAGGTTTTTTTTAGTTTAGGGTTTAGATTTTATTTATTATTTATTTTTAGGTTTATTTTTTAGGTTTAGGCTTTTATTTAGTTTTTATTTTATATTATTTTAGGTTTATTTTCTTACATTTAGTTTTGATTTTATTTATTTATTTATTCTTAGGTTTATTTTATTTTTTTTACTTTAGTTTAAGTTTTTATTTATTTTATTTTAGTTTAATTTTATTAGTTTATTTTATTTTATTTATAGGTTTAGGTTTTAGTTTAGATTTTATTTTATATTATTTTTTTATTTAGGTTTAAGTTTTTCTATATGTTTTTTTATAAATTTTATTTATTTTAGGTTTAGGTTTTTAGGATTTCAAGGTTTAGGATTCAAGGTTAAGGGCTTAGGGTTTTAGGGTTTAAGGTTTAGGGTTATGGTTTAGGGATTAAGGTTTAAGGTTCAGTGTTTAGGCTTTAGGGTTTAGGGTTTTATGGTTTAGGGTTTCAAGGTTAGGGTTTAGTGTTTAGGCTTTAGGATTTATGGTTTAGGGTTTAGTGCGAGCTTACATTTTATTTTATTTTTTTAAATTAAGTAAGCCTTTAGGTTTAGGTTTATTTAGTTTATTTTTTATTTTTATTTATGCTTTTTTATTTTTATTTAGTATAGTTTATTTATTTTATGTTTATTTATTTTAGTTTAGTTTTTTATTATAATTTATTTTTTAGGTTTAAGTTTAGGTTTATGTTTATTTTTTAGTTTAGTTTTATTTTTATTTTATTTTATAGGTTTAGGTTTTATTTTTTTATTTTTAGTTTTATGTCTAGGTTGTTATTTTATTTTTTTAGCTCAGGTTTTAGGTTTTTATTTTAGGTTAATTTTTAAGTTTTAGGTTTAGGTTTAGGTTTTGTTTACTTTAGGTTTAGGCTTTATTTATTTTAGTTTAGGTTTAGGTTTTTTAATTTTGTTTATTTTATTTTTACTTTAGGTTTTGGTTTTTTTTTAGTTTAGGGTTTAGGTTTTATTTTTATTTATTTTTAGGTTATATTTTTAGGTTTGTCTTTTAGGTTTAGGTTTTTATTTTGTTTTTCTTTTATTTTATTTTAGGTATAATTTAGGTTTATTTTATTTTTATTTCACATTTAGTTTTTATTTTATTTACTTTTTTATTCTTAGGTTTATTTTATTTTTTAGTTTAGTTTAGGTTATTATTTATTTTAGTTTAGTTTATTTTTATTAGTTTATTTTATTTTATTTTTACGTTTAGGTTTAGGTTTTAGTTTTTTTTATTATATTTTATTTATTTTACTTTACTTAGGTTAAGGTTTTTTATTTATTTTATTTTGTAGGTATTATTTAGTTTAGTTTTTTTGGTTTTTAGTGTTTAGGGTTTTGGGTTTAGGGTTTAGTGTTTAACGTTTAGGCTTTAGAGTTTTTAGGATTTAAGGTTTAGGGTTCAGGATTATCTTAGGGTTTAAGGTTAGTTTATGGTTTATGGTTTAAGGTTTAGGCTTTAGGCTTTAGGCTTTACGGTTTAGCAATTTTAGGGTTTATAGGGTTTCGGGTTTTGGGTTTAGGGTTAGGGTTAAGGTTTAGGGTTTAGGGTCTAGGGTTAGTTTAGGGTTTAGAGTTTAGGGTTTTTTAGGGTTTAGGGTTTCGGGTTGTAAGTTTAGGGTTTAGGGTTTAGGGTTAGTTTTACGATTTAGGGTTTAGGATTTAAGATTTAGGGTTTAGGGTTTAGGGTTTAGGTTTTATGGTTTAGGGTTTTAGGGTTTATGGTTTTAGGTTTAGGGTTCAGGTTTTAGTTTAGGGTTTAAGGTTTTTAGTTTTTTTTTAATAGAGAACAAATTTAGATTCAACATTTCTTCATTTCGATTTTCTGAACCAAGTAACCAACCAAGTTTTCCAAGACACAAGGGACTACATAGATAAAAATTGAGGATGAATAGAGCAAATAAAAAACTCGAGAAAACTAGAACCGTCTCTACTGTAAAGACACAATTCCATAGGCTACATATTTGATCAGCCGTTCTTTAGTTTCTTCAGTACCCATTAGAACCACCCCGGCCTCTCGAGTGGCGAGATCCACCATCATATCCCGATCTCTCCCTCCGCCACCACCATGGTTGTAACCTCCATCGGCCCTCCCGCCTCCATAACCACAACCTCCATATTCACCAACACCTCCAGATCCCTCACCACCAGTGATAGCGATGCTTGCCCCAGCCTCCAGGATCTTGGGAGCGGTTGGCGTGATGTTCTTAGTCGAGGTTTGCCATTCTTAGGGTTTAGGTTTAGGTTTAAGTTTATTAGGTTTTAGGGTTTAGGTTTATTTTTTTAGTTTATTTAGTTACTTTAGGTTTAGGATTAGGGTTTGGGGTTTAGGGTTTAAGGTTTAAGGATAGGGTTTAGGGTTTAAGTTTAGGGTTTAGGTTTTAGGGTTTAGGGTTTAGATATTTAGGGTTTATGCTTTTAGGGTTTAGGGTTAGGGTTTAAGGTTTAGTGTTTAGAGTTTTTTATGGTTTAGAGTTTACGGTTTAGGGTTTTGGTTTATAGAGGTTTAGGGTTTAGGGTTTAGGGTTTAGGATTTAGGGTTTATGGTTTCTTTTTTAAAATTAAGTAAACCGATAGGTTTAGGTTTATTTACTTTGTTTAGTTTATTTTTATTTATTTTAGTTTATGTTATTTTATATTTTTATTTAATTTAGTTTATTTATTTTAGGTTTATTTATTTTAGTATAGGTTTTTTATTTTAGTTTATTTTTTAGGTTTAGGTTTATGTTTATTTTTAGTTGAGTTTTATTTTTACTTTATTTTTTAGGTTTTGGTTTTATTTTTTATTTTAAGGTTTAGGTTTAATTTTTTATTTATCTTTTTAGGTTTAGGTTTTAGGTTTTATTTTAGGTTTATTTTTAGGTTTTATTTTTTAGTTTAGGTTTAGGTTTATTTTTAGATTATTTTATTTATTTAGTTAAGGTTTAGGTTTAGGTTTTGTTTATTTTAGGCTTAGGTTTAGGTATTATTTATTTTAGTTTAGTTTATTTTAGTTTAAGTGTAGGTTTACTTTATTTTGTTTATTTTATTTTTATTTTTGGTTTAGGTTTATTTTAGTTTAGGGTTTAGGTTTTATTTTATATTTATTTTTAGGTTTATTTTTTAAGTTTTTCCTTTTATTTAGTTTTTATTTTATTTTATTTTAAGTTCATTTCTTTTTATTTTAAGTTTACTCTTTATTTTATTTAGTTTTTTATTCTTAGGTTTATTTTAATTTCTAGTTTAGTTTAGGTTTTTATTTATTTTATTTTATTTTATTTTTTAGTTTAGGTTTAGGTTTTAGTTTAGGTTTTTATTTTATTTTATTTTATTAATTTATTTAGGTTTAAGTTTTTTTTATATATTTTATTTTTAGGTTTTATTTAGTTTAGGTTTAGCTTTTTAGGTTTTTAGGGTTTAGGGTTTAAGGTTTAGGGTTTAAGATTTATTGTTTAGGGTTTAGCATTTTAAGTTTAGGGTTTTAGCCTGTAGGATTTAGGGTTAGGGTTTAGGATTTAGGGTTTAGCACTTAGTGTTTAGGCATTAGGGTTTAAGGTTTTTGGGGTTCACGTTAGGGTTTAAGGTTAGCTTGGGGTTTAGGTTTTTTTTACAAATTAAGTAAACTGATAAGTTTAGGTTTATTTAGTTTATTTTTTATTTATTTCAGTTTATTTTACTTTTTATTTTAATTTATGTTAATATTTTATTTTTATTTAGTTTAGTTTATTTATTTTAGGTTTATTTATTTTAGTTTATTTTTTAGGTTTAGTTTTATGTTTATGTTTATTTTTTAGTTTTATTTTATTTTATTTTATTGTTTATGTTTAGGTTTTATTTTTATTTTTAGGTTTAAGTTTAGGTTTTTATTTTATTTTTTATGTTTAGGTCTTAGGTTTTTATTTTAGGTTTATTTTTAGGTTTTATTTTTTAGTTCAAGAATAGGTTTATTTTTAGTTTATTTTATTTTATTTAGTTTAGGGTTTATGTTTAGTTGATTTTAAGGTTATGTTTAGGTTTTATTTAATTTTTCTTAGTTTACTTTAGTTTAGGTTTAAGTTTATTTTATTTTGTTTATTTTAGGTATAGGTTTTTTTTAGTTTAAGGTTTAGGTTTTTATTTTATTATTTTTAGGTTTAATATTTTTTTAAGTTTTCATGTAGTTTTTATTTTATTTTATTTTATTTTTGTTTATTTTATTTTTAATTTACCTTTACTTTTTATTTTATTTATGCTTTTATTTAATTCATTTTATTTTTTAGGTTTAGGTTTTGGTTTAGGTTTAGGTTTAGGTTTTAGTTTATTTTTCTGTTATTTTGGTTTAGGTTTTTTATTTATTTTATTTATAGGTTTTATTTAGTTTATGGTTAGGTTTTTAGGGTTTTGGGTTTTGGGTTTAGGGTTTAGGGATTAGTGTTCAGGGTTTGGGATTTATGGTTTAGGGTTTGGGGTTTAAGGTTTAAGGTTTTAGGGTTTTAGGGTTTACAGTTTAAGGTTTAGGGTATAGGGTTTTAGGGTTTAGGGTTTAGGGTTTAGGGTTTAGGGTTTTTAGGGTTTAGGGTTTAGGGTTTAGGGTTTAGAAATTAAGTTTTAGGTTTAGGGTTCAAGTTTTAATTTAAGGTTTAGGGTTTTTGGTTTTTTGTTATAGAGAATAAATTCATATTCAACATTTCTTTTTTATTTATTTAGTTTATTTAGTTTATTTTTTTATTTATTTTAATTCATTTTATATTTTATTTTTATTTATATTTATTTATTGTTTTTATTTAGTTTAGTTTAATTATTTTAGTTTTAGTTTTTTATTTTAGGTTATTATAAGTTTAGGTTAAGGTTTAGGTTTATTTTTTAGTTGTGTTTTATTTTTATTTTATTTTTAGGTTTAGGTTTTATTTTCTATATTTAGGTTTAGGTTTAGTTTTTATTTTATTTTTTTAGGTTTAGGTTTTAGGTTTTTATTTTAGGTTTATTTTTAGATTTTATTTTTTAGTTTAGGTTTATATTTATTTTTAGTTTATTTAATTTTATTTAGTTTAAGATTTAGGTTTAATTTATTTTAAGTTTAGGTTTATGTTTTATTTATTTTAGTTTAGGTTTAAGTTTATATTATTTTATTTATATTTTAGGTTTAGGTTTTGTTTTTTAGTTCATGGTTTAGGTTTTATTTTTTTATTTATTTTCAACTTTTATTTTTAGGTTTATTTTTTTATGTTTAGCTTTTTATTTAGTTTTTATTTTAATTTATTTTAGGTTTATTTTACTTTTTATTTTAAGTTTAGTTTTTTTTTTTTTTTATTTTAACTTTATTTTATTTTATTTTTAGGTTTAGGTTTTTATTTAGGTTCTTATTTTATTATATATTTTTATTTTATTTAGGTTTAGGTTTACTTATTTATTTTTTTTTTTTTTGGTTTTATTTAGTTTAGTTTTATGCTTTTAGGTTTATGGTTTAGGGTTTTAGGGTTGAGGGTTTTAAGGTTTAGGATTTAGGGCTATGGTTTAGGGTTTAGGTTTTAGGGGTTTGTGTTTAGGCTTTAGGGTTTAGGGTTTTAGGTTTAGGGATCAGGGTGTAGTTAGTTTAGGGTTTATGATTTAAGGTTTAGGATTTAGGTTTAGGTTTTAAGTTTTGTTTAGTTTTTAGGTTAGTTTTGGATTTAGGTTTAGAGTTTTATATTTAGCATTTAGAATTAAGTTTATAGTTATTAAGGTTTAGGGTTTAGTTTAGGTTAGTTTAGGGTTTAAGGGTTTAGGATTTGGTATAGGGTTTAGGGTTTAGGGGTTAGGGTTTAGGGTTTAGGGTTTAGGTTTAGGTTTAGTTTAGTTTAGGGTTTAGTGTTTAGGGTTTAGGGTTTAGGGTTGTAAGTTTAGGGCTCAAAGTTTAGTGTTTAGGGTTAGTTTTATGGTTTAGGGTTAGGGTTTTGTTTTTTAATTATTTTTGCTATTTTATTTTTTTTAATTAAGTAAATTAGTAGGTTTAAGTTTATTTATAGTATTTTTTATTTATTTTAATTTATTTTATTTTTAATTATGATTTAGGTTTATTTTTATTTTTATTTAGTTTAGCTTATTTATTTTAGGTTATTTATTTTAATTTAGGTTTTTTATTTTAGTTTATTTTTTAGGTCTAGGTTTAGGTTCAGGTTTATTTTTTCGTTTAGTTTTATTTTTTATTTTATTTTTTTGGTTTAGGTTTTATTTTTTGATTATAGGTTTAGGTTTAGCTTTTATTTTATTTTTTTAGGTTTAGGTTTTATGTTTTTATTTTAGGTTTATTTTTAGGTTTTATTTTATAGTTTATTTTTAGGTTTGCTTTTAGTTTATTTTATTTTATTTAGTTTAGGTTTAGGGTTAGGCTTTATTTATTTTAGTTTAGTTTATTTTAGTGTAGGTTTAGGTTTATTATATTTTTATTTTAGGTTTAGGTTTTCTTTTTAGTTTAGGGTTTAGATTTTATTTTTTATTTATTTTTAGGTGTATTGTTTACGTTTATATTTTTATTTAGTTACATTCAACAATGAGAACTTACTCCTAAGGACGACCGAGCACAACCACCTCTTTACATTACAATGGATGTTGGAAGATACAGGCTATCCAAAGTCTGGTTGACCTAGGTGTATCAGTCAACATTATGAGTCAAAGAACCCTTGCCTACTCTAGGATCGACATCTCCCAACTCCAAAAGGAAAGGATGATGTGAACAAGGAGAGAGGGCCTTGTGGTGCTTATTTTTGGATGTAGGGGGACACCACGCAGATCGTAGGTGTATACTTTTGGAGTTGATCTGGTACAACATTGAGGTATGATGTATTGTCTCGAAAGATAGAGGCGTCACCTTATAATGAACCTAATCATGTAAAAATGATTAGTAAAACATGATGGGTCTTCGAATGTACTAGATATTTTCCCCCTACTTTATATAGATGAATAAAGTAAGGTTTATATTAAACCATGTTCTTAAGTTCCCTATGGAGGTAAGCCTCCATAGTTAATTACATCTTAGGAAATGAAATTTCTTAAGAATACTCTCAATTAGAGTAGACAATTATCATCTCCAAATATTTGAAGGTTAGACTATCAAAGGATTGGTTGTATTTGGAAAATCAATTAGGAAAGTTCAAGGAGAAGACTTATTTTTGGAATCCAAATGAAATAAGTAGGAAATCCTCATGATACTAGGAAGCCTAGTGAGCATTCCAATCTATCCTATGGTTGGGCTTTATAATTCTAAAGTTAAGGAGATTTATATGTTTTGTGTTGAAATTTAATTAAATTACTAGGGCATATAATCCACCAACACAAGGTTGTGGGAATGCCTAAGAGGTGAGGATTTATGATCATAGCCCAAAGGAAATAGCTACCTCGAATCTTAAATCTAGGGAGCTTTAGTACGAGCTAAAGCACAACCTAAATCTAAGTGATAGGTAAACATATACCTCCAGAATAGAGAATAAATTGTCCAACTTCTTTAGTTATGACCTCCTAGAGTGGCCGCCAGCTAACTCCTCCTACGATTTTAAAACCATGTAGTCCGGTCTTATGAATTGCAAGATAGCTAGGGTAGTTATTTAATTATAAAGAGACTAAAGTCCTAATTGCACTCCCTAAGATACTAGAGCATGAGTGGTATGAGCATATGACTTAATCTATAGATGTGAAATCTTTTCAAATTTTATTTCATTTTAGATGCATTATTTTGACAGAGGCTTTAGGATTTCGTATGCCTAAATGCATGATGAAATAGGTTATGGGTCAAATCAACTAGAAGAAGGTGTTCTCCACCACAAGGGATGCCCTCACAGGTTAAGCATTCCTTTATCGTGCAAGGATGGAAATCCTTCATGTTCAAGAGAGAAAGAATATGCATGCATGATGTGAAACATACACCCATATAGGTAAGGCGTTGCTAAATCTTTTAATTATCTTATTTAAGTCTTAGACTTTATGATGAGGTTATGAGTTGTTTAAAATTTAGTTGAGTGATTAGTTGGGTAGAAAATTTATTTTTATCCTAAGAACCTAATCATATCCAAGCCACACATTAAAGCATCAATCATTTAAGAAACTATGAAAAGCATGTCGTCCTAATGCAAAATGTAAACATAACATCAAAAAATTATATAAACTATCGTAAAAGAATAAAATGCAGTGCAGTCGGGTACCACTGTACAACCGCAATAGAGAAAAGATGGATAGCCATGCTCTACCCGTATACAACCTGGAATATGAAAGAGTAATTATAATTGTATTAAATGCTATGAGGGTCTTCTTTCTTCATATCTCCATTTCTGATGTTCCTTCTTTGATTTGGATGGTGCTTGCTTCAAAGGCATCATAAGGTACCCCAGCATAAAGCCTTCTAGCCACTGCTCATCCTAATCCTCCATAACACTAATTCCTATAAAAAATTACATTTATGTGGGAAAAGTAAATCTAACTACACTTGCAAAATAGTGGTTAGCTAAATATACATATAATCCCAAGCAGTTGTGTTTATAATTTAGACTTAGAACCCTACAAATGGATAATTAAGCCCACCTGTCCTAACTTGGATTATGTTTGATGATTAAGCAACCTGCAAAAAGAGCATTCACATTTATTTTTAAGCATCCCTTAAGCATAATCCTTTGCAGAAAACATGATTAGGCTAATATTGGCCTATCATCAAGTCTATAAAGCTTACACCTTAACATCCAATCTAAACTAATACATCATAAAACAAAACATACATCACATCATACACTATCCTAACTTAGAGCTAGAAGTGGTGACTTAAATTTAATGTTTGTATTAAGGCTTGTGTGGTAAGTCTTGTTAGGCATTAGTGTTGTATTTTCTAACTATAGAAGGATTCAATTTAACATGAAAGCTAAATTTCACTTGAAGTAGTTTAATTGATTTGAGAATTTTAGTTTGTGTTTTCTTTTGTTTAATTTGATTACACATAGCAACTAAGTGTTATAAAGAGAGGAAAGGTGGATTTCCCTCTTTTGTCCCTACCTTAAGTCACTTTATAAAGTATATTAATTTGATTTAGTTTTATTAGTGAATGGCTTGTTAAATGATTTAATTAATCATAAGTTCAGGTTTAGTTTAAATAATCCTATTCAAAATAATAGGCATCTTAAGATTAATTTAATTCAATTACTACCACATGACATATATTAAATCATTCCTTTCCATCACATGTAACATGCATATGATTTAATCCTAAGTGTATCTATACATACAACATATTAACATATTTTAGCACACTTAAATAATGAATGTTTGTGTATGTTTAGAATTTATATTTTATTTGATTAAATTATTTAAACCTATTAATTCAGAATTTTATCCAAATTTTTATACAAAAAGGACATAAGAATGAAATTAAATAAGCATGTATCCTTGTTAAACTAGGGAAGTGAGAATCAAATGACCTCCTTGGAGCTAGCTAAAGCCTCGTATTCTAGAATTTCCAAACTATATGCCCATTTGCATTCAAACATAGGTAAATTCGTATACATGAACATATGAAGTAAGCTCCAAATCAATTGGCTAATTAATTCAACCACTTAGTAAATTATAATGTAAAATGGGATTTTCATTCACTAATCACATATATATATACATGTACAAAGATATAAGAAAGTACATGTCATTGTTAAACCAAGGAAGTGTGGCAATCAAATGACCTCCTTGGGGCTAACTAAAGCCTTATATTCTCGAGATGTCCAGACTATATACTTACTTTTCTTGGACACACATGGATGTACACATAAATGAGGGAAAGAAAACCTTGCAAGATTATTTTTTTTTTTTTGATTGAATCAGTTATATATATGAATTAAAGCTCTATCCAAATTCTAATGTTGAAATACATAAGAATGAAATCAAATGGGTACGTGACATTATTAAACCACGAAAGTGAGGTAATCAAATGACCTCTGTGGGTCTAGCTTGAGCCTCATGTTCCTGAGATGTCCATACTATATACCCTTTGCCAATCAATCTTATATAAATCAACACATGAATAGAGGAAAGGGAACTCAACATTCATACACTTAAGCTATAAGTACATGCATTTCTTATGTATTTATAACTAACATCATAACACATATTATTATTCATTTATAAGCTTTTGAAAAATACATTTAGATTTAATAGTTATAATATCCACATATATATTAAATTAAATCAACACATGCAAGCTTACATAATGGAAATCCATCATATTTTACTTGATTTTGAAAAGATGGATGCATGAATTCAAATGAGATACCAAATTTAACATGATTGGAAAGAGGACAATCAAATATAAGCATGTGATTCATTCACCCAAACTAGTTTTTAAGGATAATCAAATCAAATAAGATTATTTAAAGCAAACCAAAGCTTCTTTATTAATTCAGTTTTGGATTTGATTTGATTTAAAGAGGAGAAGAGAAATCATCCTTTCATGTTTTAAACCCATTCCCACATTAGTGATTTAATTTAATTTAAGTAAATGTAATTAAGTTGATTTTATGGGTTAATTAAGGTGAACCCTCAATTAGATGAATTAATTACTCTTACCTATGTCACCTTAAAGAAATTAACTAAATAATTCTAGGCCAACATGATATGCATAGAAAATAAAAGGGGTATAATGCAATTGGCTCATGATTAATAGTTAATTAGATTAAGGGACTTAATTAATTACTCTTATTGGTTTCCCATACATGTGGACTAACCATAATTTTATTAAACTTCTTTAGGTTATTAAACACCTAAAGATCTACCCCATGATTTAATTAATTAAGGTCTGATGTGATTATGATTTCAATTTGATTATGTGATTTAATTAATTAGTTAAATCTTAATTAATTTCATTTTTAAAAAAAGGGTGAAATAAACTTAGGGAAAAGGGTCCCAACCCTATTTCTTAGTTCACTTACTATTGAACAACGATTAATAAACTTAATTAACCGATTTATTACTATTCATGGGATTAATTAATCAATAATTAACTTAAAATAGTAGTTACGGTTTAAGTAGTCAATTTTCCTAATTAAGTGAGAAATAAATCCCAAGAAAATCATGGGAGGCAGAGGTCATCTTATTAAATTAACCCATAAAATTTGGGATTAATTGCTTAAGTAATTAAAGAGTAATTAAGCTACTTAATTTATAATTAAATGTTAATTATTATTTAAAATTATTTAAGATCATTTTTTAATTAATTTTCCTCTGAAATACCTTTAAAATAAGTATTTATTTATATTTTTTTGATTTCTCTATTATTTTTTATAAATTTTAGAAGTTTTAGTCATTAAAAATGATTAATTAAGCCTAATTAAAGCATAATCTAGTTGGCGCCACATGGCACACTGACACGGTGCACTTTTCACGTGGAGCCACGGGAATGGCTACTTAAAACTTATCTGACTCAATGCCTATGTGGCGCTGGCGGATGCACTTTCTCGTTTGACGTCCGATCTAAGATCGGATGGTTACAATTAATCCCACAACTTAATTGGATTAAATTAGATCGATCTAATAGATCTAATCATGACTGTCCATGCTGATCATGTAGAATGGATTGTGTGTGATCTAACATCACGCGAGTGAGGGAGAATGGAGTCCGTCCACCATTATTCACTTGATCCGTGCTTACTCGAGCTCAGATCAACTCTAAAAGGACCCACACATTCACGACATCGATCAGAGGGGATCCAAAGGTCAAGATCACATGAGATGCAAGTTTTCTTCATAAAGCTTCAACACATTTTTTTTCCTAAGGATCAGTTTTGGATGTATACCTCATCGGAGCTCAAGACTAGTGGCTAGAATGATTGAGGAAGCTTCATCTAGTGGAGATGAAGCCCCGTTGAGCAGCAATTAAAGCTTGACTTTAATTGAAGTGTCATGTCCAGTGCTAGGGAAGTTTGGGAGATGATTTGCTCTTGCTCGACGAGGCCTAAGGAAGGTGCATGCAAAGTTAATTTGAGTTTGATGGAGAAATGGGAAGTTTAAATGGGGAGTGTCCTAAAGATAGAGCAGAATGGCTTTTTTTGATTGAGTAACGAGCTTAGGAGCTTACACAATGGATCTAGCAGATCATCTTGGGAAGGTAGGGCTTTGAGGAATCATGTTTTTTGTGTTTGAGGATGGTTACAATTAATCCCACAACTTAATTGGATTAAATTAGATCGATCTAACAGATCTAATCATGACTGTCCATTCTGATCACGTAGAATGGATTGTGTGTGATCTAACATCACGCGAGTGAGGGAGAATGGAGTTTTTCCACCATTATTCACTTGATACGAGCTTACTCAAGCTCAGATCAACTCTAAAAGGACCCACACATTCACGACATCGATCAGAGGGGATCCAATAGTCAAGATCACATGAGATGCAAGTTTTCTACATAAAGCTTCAACCCATTTTTTTCCTAAGGATCAGTTTTGGATGCATACCTCGTCAGAGCTCAAGACTAGAGGCTAGAATGACTGATAAAGCTTCATCTAGTGGAGATGAAGCCCCGTTGAGCAGAGCAATTAAAGCTTGACTTTAATTGAAATGCCACATCTAGTGCTAGGGAAGTTTGGGAGATGATTTGCTCTTGCTTGATGAGGCCTAGGGAAGGTGCATGCAAAGTTAATTTGAGATTGATGGAGAAATGGGGAAGTTAGGTCAGAAATGAGTGTGTCCTATTTTAGGACGGACAGGAATGGCATTTTTTGATTGAGTAACGAGCTTAGGAGCTTACATAATGGCTCTAGCAGCTCATCTTGGGTAGGTAGGGCTCTGAGGAATCATGTTTTTTGTGTTTGAGTGGAAACAAAGGGATATAACCCCAAAGGAGGAATTATGGGTGTCCTGTGGCTTTTAAATGCTCCAATGGGGAGGGTGAGGTGATTTCACCTCCCATGGGTCATGGCCGACCCAACCACCCCTTAGGTCAAGTTGGGTAGTGTCCTAGGTGCCTAGGTGGACAATTAGGAGAGAACTAAGTGGCCACGGAATGGAAATGATAACTTACAAGGGTGATTTGTGTCATGTGATGCCTTGACCGAAGGGTAGAATGATCATTTGTCATTGGATTTGATTTGGGTAGCCAAAAGTGGGTTAGCCAAAATATCAAGTCAATTGGAGTTAATTTGCTTAGGTTTTGCTTAATTTGACCCATTTAGGTTAAATTGGGTTAGGTTGGGTCAAGTTGACCAATTGGTCATATTGGGTCAAACCAAGGATTAGGCCAAGTTCATATGATCAATTGTTTTATTTTGGTTCAATTGGTTTTGTGTAGTTTGGCTTTGATTTGATTTTGGCTCATTTAAATTCATTTGGGTCAAACGGGTTAAGTTGACCAATTTGACCAAATTGGCCAAATTGGCATGGGTTGAGTGTTGGTTTGGGTTTAGTTGACCAATTGAAGATGATTGTAGGATTTCATTTCATTTAATTTGGATTTAGTTTTGATTTAGGCCAACTTGAACTTTTAGGTCAATTTGGGCTAAGTAGGTCAATTGGGTTCAATTGGGTCCAATCATGCGGGTGAGGTGATTTCACCTCCCATGGGTCATGGCCGACCCAACCACCCTTTAGGTCAGGTTGGGCAGTGTCCTAGGTGCCTAGGTGGATAATTAGGAGAGAACTAAGTGGCCAAGGAATGGAAATGACAACTTACAAGGGTGATTTATCTCATGTGATGCCCTTGACCGAAGGATAGAATGATCATTTGGCATTGGATTTGATTTGGGCAGCCAAAAGTGGGTTAGCCAAAATTTCAAGTCAATTGGTGTTGATTTGCTTAGGTTTTGCTCAATTTGACCCATTTAGGTCAAATTGGGTTAAGTTGGGTCAAGTTGACCAATTAATCATATTGGGTCAAACCAATGGTTGGGCCAAGTTCATATGATCAATTGGGTTGTTTTGGTTCAATTGGTTTTGTGTAGTTTGGCTTAGATTTTATTTTGGCTCATTTAAATTCATTTGGGTCAAACTAGTTAAGTTGACCAATTTGACCAAATTGGCCAAATTGGCTTGGGTTGAGTGTTGGTTTGGGTTTAGTGACCAATTGAAGATGATTGTAGGCTTTCATTTCAATTAATTTGGATTTAGTTTTGATTTAGGCCAACTTGAACCTTTAGGTCAATTTGGGCTAAGTAGGTCAATTAGGTTCAATTGGTTCCAATCATGCCTTTGGTCAAGTTCAACAACTAATTTGGAATGAACTTGAGCTATTGGTTACAATCAATTTAGTTTATATTAATTTGACCTGGCCAATATTTTGGTCATTAAATATAATTTTGGGTTAAGTTCAATTTGGCTAGTTTCAGTTTGGGTTCATATGGTTAAGGGTTGACTTGGTTAAATGACTAAGTTGACTTAGTTTGACCTGATTTGTGATAATTGATCAACCTAAGGTGATCAACAGTCATGATGAGAGGTTTTGATGGGCTTGGTTCAATCCAATTTGGGTAGAATTAGAACTTAGCTCATCAATAAAATTGGCCACTTTGTGAAGTGGACACCAATGGCTTTAGTTGGCTTGATTTTGGATTGATATTGATTTAGTTGAGTTTATCTTTGGATTTGGGATTGATATATAAATTCAATTGCAATTGGCTTGGGTTCAAATGAGTTTTAGTCCATTTGAACATCAAGTCAAAAGGGTTAAGTTAGGTTTGACTTGGGTTGATTTTGGTTTGGCTTGATGATTGTAGATTTTATTTATATTATTGAATATCATTGAAGGTATGATTGATTCATGAGAAAATCAATTAAATTTGGGTTTTTGAATGAAGGAATTTGGCTAAGTCGATGGAGTTGGGTCATGTGGCTTAGGTTTGGATTTTGATTTGGTTTGATTTAGTTTTGATGATTTAAATGTATATTTCATTTAAATTTGTGAAGATGATTGAAAATATGATTTATTTGTGTGAAAATCAATTGATTTTGACTTGATTTGGATTAAGATTTGGCTAAGTCCATGGGATAGGCCATATAGCTTAGGATGGGTTTTGATTTAGTTTGATTAATTTTGATCATTTGAATGTAGATTTAATTTATATTTAGGAAGATGATTGAAGATATAAATTTGTTATGAGAAAATCAATTGATTTTGGATTGATTTGGATTATGATTTGGCTAAGTCCATTGGATAGGTCATATGACTAGGAAGGGTTTCAAGTTTGGATTTGATCATGGTCTTCATTCATTTGGTTTTAGAATTTAGATTTGGATTTTGATTTGAATTTAATGTTTGAATTGAACTTGAGGTTTGGTTTGAGTAGGTGAACATGGATTGGATTTGGTAGGTGGATTATCCTAATCCCTAAGCCATAACCTAATCCTATGGTTAACCCTTCTAAGTCTTTAGGCTTAGGTTAAGTGTTTACCTAATTGTTAGAAGTGTCTTATGATTAGGGAAGTCTTAGTTTCTAGAAGGCTTCTAAGTCTAATATGGGATGATTGAATCCACACTCCAAAAATGAGGTCAACAAGCCTTAGGCTCCATAGTGTTCCCCTTGGAGATAGATGATTGGAAAATCGAAGCCAAGTTTCACATGATAGACTTGGATACATCTTTCAACGCTTTGCTTGGGAGACCATGGATACGTGGGAACAACATAGTTCCATCCTCTCTATATTAGTGTATGAAGTTTGTGAGAGATGGGATCATCTACTTTGTCAAAGGAGATCTCAAGCCATTTACAGTTCATAAAATTGTCATATATGAGGATGTGGCTTACTACCTCAATCAAAATTATCAAGTCTATTCTCATAAACTTGGCCAAAGTTTAAAAATAAAAGAAAAAGAAATAGAAAAAGAAAAAGAAGAAAAAGACATATAAAAAGAAAAGAAAAAAGAAAATAAAAGGGAGCGAGGATAGACTTAGAGGAGGAAGTGGAGCCTGACATTAGATTCCACCCACAGTCCATTACTCCATTCGAACATATGGGTAGGATGACCTGACCTCCATCAGGAGGAGTTTAGAGGCCAGTTCAGAGGTAGTCCTAGGGCTGGAAAACCTCTTTATTGGTCACCCAATAGAAGATGTCACAACTACCAAGAGTACACCTACTATCCATATAGACTTAGAATCTAGTTCATAGGATGAGTCTTATATGGTTAACACACCAGCCAGCTCTTCTCAATAGTAGATTCCCTTGGAGGTGACACTTGAGCCAGATAGCAATGAAGACCAGGCTCCAAAGCAAAGCATAAGTGTATTCAAGTCTATATGTGAAACAGTTAGGCATCAATTAGGAACTTTATTTATAACCCTACTTTCCTCTCAAAAAGTTAAGGGTTTTGTAGTTACGGAAGCCCCTAAGTCATCCACTGGTGTGAAGACTTATAGGTTCTTTCTGGGAGCATCATCCTCAAGTCAAGAAGTTGATGTAGAACTTGAAGATAATTCATATAAAGATTTAATAGAATTAACTTTTGATTAGTACTTGCCTTGTGTTCATAATTTAGTAAAGAAAGAGTTAAACACATATACTTGTTCAAAGCACAAGTCAGGCTACTTGGAAAGAATATGGAAGAAAAAATGCAAAAGCTCTCAATCAAGATTGGGACTAGGATTCAATATAGTGGGTCCAATTGATGATGATAATTACTGCTTAGTCATCACCAATAATTTAGAATCATATAGGTTCTTTTCAAATCACATTAACTCATATGAGGAGCTGTGCTTAGAAACTTCAGTGATCTAGATGATTTTGAAGTCAAAGATGCATCGCCAGAGTTCGAAGAAGAGATCAAGTCAACCATCGATGAGCTTTAACAATCAGCTTAAGAACTGAGGAAGATCGACACCCAACACACATCAATTCTTTGTTGAATGAAATTGAAACTAATGACTTAGTTAAAGTTATTGATAAGGACTTGCATCATGGATGGAGTTATGAAGATATGCCTCGATTATTCCTCTGCATGTAGCCATCCATAAACTAGCAATAGAGCCTACTACTAAACCTATCAAGCAAGCTCCTAGATGCATGCGATTAGACATAGAATAGTAGGTCATTTATGAAGTCAAGAAACTGATCGATGCTAGCTTCATCTGAGAAGAAAAATACCCTACCTGGTTAGCTAGCATCATCCCAATTAAGAAAATGAATGGCCAAATTTATATATACATCAATTTTAGGGATTTAAATAAGCCATATCCAAAAGATTAATTTCCACTACCAATTTCAGAGTTGATGGTGGACATTGCCTCATCTAATGCATTCTTCTCTTTCATGGATGGCTCATCTAGATATAACCAAATAAAGATGGCTCCTAAAGATGAAAGAAACACAACTTTTAGAACCCTGTTCGAAATCTATTATTATAAAGGAATACCTTTTAGCCTTAAAAATGTCGGTGGTATATACTAGTGGGCTATGACTCGAATCTTTGATGAGCTCATTCCTCATCAAGTCATTTTCTATATCAATGATCTCATAGTCAAAAGTAGAGAAAAGGAAAACCATCTATTTAACATGAGAGTAGTTTTTGAATAGTGAGGACAATTTAACCTCAAAATGAACCCCCTGAAGTGTTCATTCAAAGTAGCTTTAATGAAATTCCTTGGGTTTATTATCCGACCCTAGGGAATCGAATAAATCTGAAGAAGATCAAGGCAATATTAGAAATGCCACCCCCTAAAAGTTTAACTCAACTTAAGACATTCCAAGGATGGTTGGTGTATCTAAGATGCTTTATATCCAACTTATCTAGAAAATGTCAGCCATTCTGAACACTTGTCAAAAATGACACCAAGTTCAAGTAGGATAACAAGTGTGAGCATGCTTTGAAGACATCAAGCATTACTTATTGATGCTATAAGCTCTAATAGCCCCTATCCCAGGCAACCAGCACATACTTTATGCTACTACGTTAGATGAATCCCTTAGTGCTTTGTTGGCCTAAGCTAATGATGAAGGAAAGGAAAACACAATCTACTACCTCTACCATCGTCTAATCCTTACTAAGGCTAATTATCTACCCATTGAGAAGCATTGCCTAGCTTTAATCTTTCCATCCCAAAAGCTACAACAGTACATGCTTTCTCATAAGGTGAACTTAATCTCTAGGATCAATCCACTACAGTATCTCATGATACAGACGATGCTATCCGGAAGGTTGGCATGACGGTCCATGATCCTCTCACAGTTTGACACTACCTTCATACCCCTCCGTGTGGTGAAAGGATAAGTACTAGCGGATTTCTTAGTAGTACAGCCACCTTCTACTAACTCTCCACTTAGTAATGATCTTCCCGATGAACAAATCATGAACTTATGGGATACTAGCATTCACCATTGGGAGATGTTCTTTGATGGTGCAGCTTCCTCTCAAAGAGGAGAAGAACCACAATTTACTATTCCAAGAAAGACAGGGGTAGGAATAATTCTCTTAACTCTAGACAGTGATGTGATAAAATTTTCATATCATCTGTTCAATCCTTGCACCAATAATGAAACTGAATATGAGGCTCTGATTATTGGTCTGGTGTTAGTCATCACTCTAAGAATTCAGAACATAACCATCTTTAAAGATTCTCAGCTAGTTATCAACCAAATCACTGGGTCCTACAAGGTTATAGAGCTCAAGCTCCATATCAACCACAAGTACACCATGGAGTTATTGGCCCAAATTCTAGAGGTTATGATTTATAAGATTCCTCAAGGAGAGAATGTCATAGCATATGCTTTAGCCAGGCTTGCGAAGGAGTTGGCATGATCGAAGAATGAGTACATATCAAGAAAGGTCCAAAATAGATAAGTCTTATCCCTTATTGATAATTAACTCATCAAAAAGTACTCTTATAAAGGGAGGTTGTCATTACCAGGAAGGATGAAGAGTTAGATTGGAGGCAACCATTCATGGATTACCTAAATAAAGGAAAACTACCTCAAGAGAAGTCTTAAGCCCATTAGATGAAGTAGAGAGTACTTTCTTATGCTCTTGTAAATGGTGTCTTGTACCAGTGGTCTTTCGATCATATGTGGTTATGTTATTTAGACAAGCACGAAGCCCATAAGATCATGATCGAGGTACACTCAAGATTATGTGGAGCCAACCAATCCGATCTGAAGATGAAAGCCAAGAACAATATCCTAGGATACTACTAGCCATCGATGATCAAAGATTGCATGGATACGGCTACACGATGCCACCAAATATCAAATATACGGTGTGGTCCTACACCAACCACCCAACATTCTATAACCTACATTAGCCTCATAGCCATTTGAGTGTTGGGGTACCGACATAGTGGGTATGATTGATCCTCTTTCTTCTAAAGGTCATCAGTTCATCTTAGTTGCTACTGACTACTTTTCCAAATAGGCAAAGGTAATTTCTCTCAGAGTGGTCACAATGCAGCATGTGCTTCAATTTTTTATGAACAATATCATATATAGGTTTAGAGTGCCTCAATGAATTATAACTGATAATGGTACTGCATTCAAGAGCACCGAGATAAATAACTTTGCCTGAAGACAGCATAGATTAGGGATATTCTACCATCAACTACCTATGGAAAAATGGAACAGGAGCCTTCATTAAAATTCTCATCCAAATACTAAATAAGACACTCGAAAATAATAAGCGATAGTGGCATGAGCAGTTAGTTGAAGCCTTGTAGGCCTACGTAAAACATATAGAATTCCAACTCAGTCTATTCCTTTCTACTTAGTGTTTGGATCTGAAGCCATTCTAACATTAGAATTCTAACTCCCATCACTAAGGATAGTTATGGGTAGCATAATCACAATAGAGCAAATTGCCAAGTTGCGGTTAGAAGACCTCAAAGGTTTGAAGGAGAGACACCTATGGGCATGCCAAAACCTCGAGTTGTACAAAGCTAAAATGATTCAATCTCATAAAAAATTGTTCTGTTCTAAAGCTTTTCAAGTAGGAGAGCTTATTTTAGTTCTAAGGAGACTGATTGTTGCCCATCGTAAGATAGGAGGCAAGTTTGAACCCACTTGGAAAGGCCCTTTTGCCATATAGATGGCCTACCAAAGAGGATCTTATCAGCTTATTAACCATAAGGGAGAGCACCCAATGCTTCCAATCAATGGGCTGCACTAAAAGAAAAATTATAAATCATGTTTGAAAATAATTATCATCAAAGAAAATTCCATTTTCAATTAAATCTCTTCCATGTTGAAAGTATTC
The DNA here is from genome assembly GCA_021442155.1 of Cymbidium sinense. Taxonomy (NCBI): domain Eukaryota; kingdom Viridiplantae; phylum Streptophyta; class Magnoliopsida; order Asparagales; family Orchidaceae; genus Cymbidium; species Cymbidium sinense. The sequence goes on along the minus strand of CM038214.1, from coordinate 311,262,933 downwards.
TTATTGGCGAATCTGCCACAATGTGTTTAGGGTAGGTGTAAGGAACTTGAGCGGTGTCCTATCCTTGATCAACATAACACAAACACAAACTACACACAAATATATAAAAGAAACACATATCTTTTATCTCGCTACTGAAGTTGAGATAACACCCGGACACTAACTCAACCTAGTCGGTCTAATGTGCTACCATACTAGTGTGTCACCCTAGTGGCCTTCTTGCTTTTGGAGGATGTAAGTTTGCTATGCTTTCCTTTCTTACTTGGCCACTACACACCAATGAGAACATTATTAGTTTGGTAGGCCTTACTGCATGGCCGATAAATTACCTCATGTTGGCATCATTTAAGAGGATGTAAGCTTGCTACGCTTTCTTCATGGATTAGCCTTCATGCACTTACTGGGTCGAGTATATTTTAGGTTTAAGATAAGTCCCCTAGTGGTTCCTTCCCTCCTGACTTCTTCAAGTCTGAGTCCAATCTTTCTTTAGGGTACCCCACTTAGTAGTTGCTCTAGGTCAGATAGCATCTGTCCCATTGATGATAAACTATCCCGATGATCAGTTCTACTTGGAAAGTTGTAAGCCTATACACTTTCTTTCTAGATTAATCATTGCATACCAACGGGCACCTTAGGTTGGTTATCACTATGCTGATGGATACACCTTAGGTTGGTTGGTTCTTACACCTTTGGATACACCACTCATGGCAGATGTAAGTTTTCTACACTTTCTCCATGAGTTGACCACCATACACCTATAAGCTTTTTTCTCCAAGGCTCAAGATAATATCCCTAGTAGCACCTTCCCTGTGGGCACTATATTTGGATCACATCCTTTGCAACCCCATTTAGATAGTACATGGGTTACTATCGATTGAAGCCCCTTGTTAACCCTATGGTTGGAGTATCCATCCTATGGATGTGCAGATTCTCACTTAGTCCAATAAATCTAAGATAGGTCACCACATAGCCCCTTCGCCCATTCCCTCACACACCAACATGGTCCATGTAAATATAAACAAAATATATATTCACTTGTGGATGGAGGACACATGGTATTTTTCCCAAGCGGGCATCCTATCTTTAGGTAGTATGACAAAACTCTATAAGAATCGCCTGACTACTCTTAAGTTGATATAAGTCCCAGTGGAATTCACTTAGTATTGTGCTACCAACAGGTCACCCCACTAGTTGTTCTCTGCTTTAGAAGATGTAAGTCTGCTACGCCTTCTTCCTAGCATAGCTGTTGCACACTAAAAGGCAACCCCTTAGGTTGGCTAGGTCTACCATTGGTAGACTATCTTTTGGATTTGTAAATGCGAGATAGGACAAGTTCGATATATCCCCTTCGGTGAGTCCATTTGCGACATGGTCCATAAATGAAATCTATCAAATTTGATCGAGCTCACATCTAGAGCTCAATTAGAAATCAAATTAAACCAAACAAACCATATCAAATCACATGAAATTAAGATAAAATTAATCCTGACTACTTTTGAGTTGAAATAAGTCCCCAGCAGCATTCACTCAGTAGTCATCCTAAGTCAGGTTCAATTTATTATACATCCAGTAGGTCACCCCAGTGGTTGTTCCTCGCTTTGGAATGTAAGTCTGATATGCCTTCTTCCAAGCACAACCGTTGCACACTGAAAGGCAACCCCTTAGGTTGGCAAGCTCTACCCTGCAGTCGGTAGACTATCTCTTTGGATTTGTAAACCTAAGGTAGGTTAAGGCTGATATAGTCCCTTCTCAGTGGGTTCATCGCACACTGACAGGGTTCATATATTAACTCAGATTAAATTAAACCCAATCTGATTTTCCCTAGTGGAGTTAAATCACACACTTCTCCCTAATGTAGCCCCAAATCATATATAAATAAGTGAAGCAAACAAATCAAATTCAAAATTGACCTCCCTGGTGGAGCCAAATTAAAGCAACTCCCCTAGTAGAGTCTAAATCAAAGAAATTCCAACGGATACATCCCTAAACATATCTATGAAATCAAACTCAAATCCTAATCCCCTGCGATAGCCTGAACCTGCTTCTCTGGTGGAAGGTTCATATACCCAATCCCCATTGAACTCGAGCCCATATCTCTAGCAGATATGCCTCCACATCAACTAAAATAAAATAAATTAAAGTCAATTCGATCTTAATCCCTAGTGGATTATAGATTCTTATCCCCATAGGATCTTCTTTCCGCAAATCATATAATCAAATCAAATTCAAACCTCCCCAGCATATTTTCTTCTTCTATGCCCTCGACATAGACCCCTCACATGTTATGTCCAATGTATGTGTGATCCCCTAGCAGATCTCCCTTCATGTCCTTGACATGGAATTCTCATCAAATATTTTTTCTTTTCTTATGCACAACTTTAATACTTCATCCAAAAGCCTAACAATGTATTCATTTAAATTACATCATATTAACATTATAATGAACATTTTATGATTTATGATGGTGCAACTTCAAGCTAACTATACAATATCATGCTAAACATATTATAGTGTTAATTAACAAACTATACTATATTATAATATATGATGTTATATTATAATTTGCTATAATATAATATATTGTCTAAATTACACCTCATTAGAATCACTTAAAATGAACAAATAACAAAATTTTCTTAAAATATGAATAAAGTTCATTTTAAATGTAAAATTGTTATTTTTCTATTAAAAATGGTACAAAATAGCATAATTTTGGTGTTGCTTCTTGGTGTGTGCTATGAATTTGGCCAAATTCTTCCATCCCATCCTTCCAATGAACATTTTTGTTTGACCTAATGTACTATAAGAAAACTGAAACATACAAAAATGTACAATAACATTTAGTAACACACCACCACATTCATATATATGTGAAGTTATATTGTTATGTACATTGTATTTTAATTTTCTTTCATATAATATATTATCTTACATTACACCTTAAAATGAATCACTTTAAGCAAAAAATTTATAAAATTTGGTTGAAAAATGATCATTTATTTTGGATGCAAAATTCCATTCTTTTGATTAAATGACACACCATAGCACACCCCTAATGATGTTCCCTAAAGCTACATTATACTATAAGATATGGTATTATAATATGATTTAGGGTTAGGGTTTAGGGTATTCAAATCTCTAATAGTCAAGAGAAAGTCACTTGAAGACATTTTCTTTAGCTAGCATAACTATGTTTGGATTAGGTCAATCTTTAGATCTACTCCTAATGACATCTTTATTCAAGGTTTAGGGTTAGTTTAGGGTTTAGGGTTTAGGGTTAGTTTAGGGTTTAGGGTTTAGGGTTAGTTTAGAGTTTAGGGTTTAGGGTTTAGAGTTGTAAACTTTAGGGTTTAGGGATTATGGATTTAAGCATGTGGTAGGGTTTGTGGTAGCATTTAGCATTTAAGGTAGAGTTTTAGGGTGGTTTAGGTTTATGGTTTCCTAAGTTTAGTTTAGGGTTTAGGGTTTATTGTTTAGGGTTTAAGGTTTTAGGGTTTATGGTTTAGGGTAGGGCCTGGGCTCAGGCATGGCACAGTGGTCCGTGGCCTAGAGTCAGGGTTAGTTTGGGGTTTAGTGTAGGGCCAAAGTTTTATTTTTAATTTTAAATTATTTTAAAATTAAGCAAACCCCAGAGGTTTAAGTATTTTAGTTTTTTTAATTATCTTAGGGTTTATGTTTTTTAGATTTAGCTTAGGTTTTAATTCTATTTAGGTTTTTTTAAGTTTATTTTATTAGGTTTTATTTTTTAGTTTAGGTGTAGGTCCATTTTAGTTTACTTTATTTTATTTAGGGTCTTAGTTTAGTTTAGTTTATTTTATTTATTTAGTTTATCTTTAGTTTAGGTTTAGGTTTTAGTTTAGGGTTTAAATTTTATTATTTATTTATTTTTAGGTTTTATTTTTAAGTTTATTTTTTTAGGTTTAGAATTTTATTTAATTTTTGTTTTATTTTACTTTAGGTTTATTTTATTTTTATTTTAGGTTTAGTTTTTATTTTATTTAGGTTTTATATTTTTAGTTTAGTTTAGGTTTTATTTATTTTATTTTAGTTTAGTTTTATTTTTATTTTATTTTTTGAGTTTAGGTTTAGGTTTATTTTTATTTTTTATTTTATTTTGGTTTAAGTTTTGTATTTATTTTATTTTAAGTTTTCTTTAGTTTAGGTTTAGGTTTTTTTATGGTGAGTTGTGGGTGTGGTTTGGGTTTATGATTTAGTGTTTGGGGTTTAGGGTTTAGGGTTTAGGGTATAGGTTAGGGTTTAGATATAGGGTTAGGATTTAGGGTTTAGGGTTTAGGGTTTAGGTTTTAGGTCTAAGGTTCAGGTTTTAGTTTAGTGTTTAAAGGTTTTTGTTTTTTTTAATAGAGAGCAAATTCATATTCAACATTTATTCTTTTTTATTTCATCAACCAAGTAACACAACAAGTTTTCTAAGACATAAGAGATGGCATAGATTAGAAATGAGCACACATAGTGCAAATCAAAAACCCTAGATAACTAAAATCATCTCTACTGTAAAGACATAGTTCCATAAGCAACAGATCATATCGAATGTTCTTCACTTTCTCCAGTTCCAATCAGAAACACCTCGACCTCTTGAGTTGTGGGATCCACCATCATATCCCCAATCTCTCCCTTCTCCCCTACCATGATTGTAACCTCCATCGCTCCTCTCGGTTCCATAACCACCATTGCTTTGACCACCACCTCCTAATCCACCAGCACCTCCATATCCACTAGCACGTCCAAATCCCTCACCACCACTATGATAACTACCGCCTCTGCCTTCGCCTCCACCACCAGATCTAGATTGAGCCTGGTTGTCGGTGATGTTCTTGCCATCAAGGTTCTACCCATTCTTAGGGTTTAGGTTTATCAGGGTTTAGGTTTATTTTTTAATCTATTTAGTTACCTTAGGTTTAGGTTTAGGGTTTGGGGCTCAGGGTTTGGAGTTTAGGGTTTGGGGTTTAGGGTTTAGGGTTTAGGGTTTTAAGATTTATGCTCTGTGCTGGATTAGGGTTTGTTTAGGTTTTAGGTTTAGGGTTTAGGTTTAGGTTTAGTGTGGTTTTGGGTTTAGGGTTTAGTTTAGAATTTATGGTTTAGGATTTTTTTTATTTTAAATTACAAACCAAGTAGGTTTTGGTTTATTTAGTTTAATTTTTATTTATTTTATTTTGTTTTACTTATTATTTTTATTTAAGTTTATTTTTTTATTTAGTTTAGTTTATTTATTTTAGGTTTTTTTATTTTAGTTTAGGTTTTTTATTTTAGTTTATATTTTAGGTTTAGGTTTTTTTAATAGAGTTATATTTTTATTTTATTTTTAGGTTTAGATTTTATTTTTTTTATTTTTAGGCTTAGGTTTAGATTTTTATTTTAGTTTTTTAGGTTTAAGTTTTAGGTTTTTATTTTAGGTTTATTTTTAGGTTTAATTTTTTAGTTTAAGTTTTGGTTTAATTTTACTTTATTTCATTTTATTTAGTTTAGGTTTAGGTTTAATTCACTTTATGTTTAGGATTAGGTTTTATTTATTTTAGTTTAGGTTCAAGTTTATTTTATTTTATTTATTATATTTTTATTTTTTTTTTTTTTTTTTTTTTAGATTTTATTTTAGGTTTATTTTTTTTATTTTATTTTTATTTATTATTTTATTTTATTTATTTTATTTTATTTTATCGGTTTTATTCTTAGGTTTATTTTATTTTTTTAGTTTTAGGTTTTCTTTATTTTATTTTAGCTTATTTTATTTCTCTTTACTTTTTTTTTAGGTTTAGGTTTAGGTTTTAATTTTAGGTTTATAGGTCAGTGTTTAATTTATTTTATTTAGTTTAGGATTTTAGTGGTTTAGTGTTTTTTAGGTTTCAGTGGTTAGGTTTAGACTAGGCTGGCTCTGCTTTATGCATCAGTTTTATTTAAGGTTTTTTAGAACTGGGTTTAGGGTTTGGTTTTAGGTCCAACAGGGTTTTGGGGTTATTTATGGTTTTTTTATGGTCTATTTATATGTTTATGGTTTAGGGTTTGTGGGTTTAAGATTAAGTTAGGCCTTAGGGGTTTAGGGTTAGTGTCATGATTTAGGATAATTTAGCATTTAGGTTTAGTGGTTTTATAGTTTAAGATCTAGTAGGTTTAGGGTTTTGGGTTAGTTTACAGATTTAGGGTTTGGGGTTTAGGGTTTAGGATTTAGGGTTTAGGGTTTAGGGTTTAGGGTTTTTTTTAAAAAAGAAAAAATTTAGTAAACCTGTAGGTTTAGGTTTATTTTTATTTATCTTAGTTTATTTTGTTTTTTATTTTTATATTTAGCTTTATTTTTTCTTTTTATTTAGTTTTATTTATTTATTTTAGGTTTATTTACATTAGTTTAGATTTTTTATTTTATTATATTTTTTAGGTTCAGGTTTAGGTTTTTGTTTATTTGTTAATTTAGTTTTATTTTTATTTTATTTTTTAGGTTTAGGTTTTATTTTTTATTTTTAGGTTTAGGTTTAGATTTTTATTTCTTTTTTTAGTTTTAGGTTTTAGGTTTATTTTTAGGTTTTATTCTTTAGTTAAGGTTTATGTTAATTTTTAGTTTAAGTTTAGTTTATTTTATGTCTAAGTTTAAGATTTATTTATTTTAGTTTAGGTTTAGGTTTTTTTTATTTTTCATTTTTATGTTTATTTTTTTGGTTTAGGTTTTTATTTAGTTTTTATTTTATTTTATTTTATGTTTATTTTATTTTTTTAGTTTAGTTTAAATTTTTATTTATTTTATTTTAGTTTAGTTTTTATATTTTATTATATTTTATTATATTTTATTATATATTAGTTTAGGTTTTAGTTTAGGTTTACTTTAGTTTTATTTTAGGTTTAGGCTTTTTTTTTAGTTTGCAGTTTAAGTATTATTTTTTATTGATTTTTAGGTTTAATTTTTAGGTTTTTTTTTAGGTTTAGGTTTTTATTTAGTTTTTTTTTCTTTTGGTTTATTTTATTTTTATTTTAGGGTTTTAGATTTTTTTTATTTAGCTTTTTTTATTTTTTAGTTGAGTTTAAGTTTTTATTTATTTTATTTTAGTATAGCTTTTAATTTTAATTTAGTTTTTTTTTAGGTTTAGTTTTAGCTTTAAGTTTAGGATTTTATTTTATTTTATTTTCTCTTTTATATTGGTTTAGATTATTTTTTTAGGTTTTATTTAGTTTAAGTTTAGGTTTTTAGCTTTTTAGGGTTTAGTGTTTTGGGTTTAGGGTTTGGGGTTTATGGTTTAGGGTTTAGGGTTTAGGGTTTAGGGTTTAAGTTTTAAGGTTTAGGGTTTAGGGGTTAGTGGTTAGGTTTTAGGTCTAAGGTTCAGGTTTTGGTTTAAGTTTAGGCTTTTTGATTTTTTTTTAACAAAGAACAAATTCAGATTTAACATTTCTTCTTTTCAATTTCATCAACCAAGTAATACACCAAGTTTTCTAAGACACAAGTGACGACATGTATAAAAGAGGAGCATGCATAGAGCAAATGAAAAACCCTAGATAATTAGAACCATCTCTACTATAAAAACACAGTTCTATAAGCATCGGATACCATTCTTCGCCTCCAGCCCCATCAACCATCTTGACCTCAGTAGGGGATCCACCATCATATCCACAATCTCCCTCCTACCACCATGGTGTAACTTCTATCATCGCCTCCCGCCTCCATAACCACCACTCACCACTACCTCCATATCCACCAGGTCTCAGACCGAGCCTAGTTGATGGGGATGTTCTACCCATTCTTAGGGTTTAGATTTAGGTTTAGGTTTATTAGGTTTTAGGGTTTAGGTTTATTTTCTAATTAATTTAGTTACATTAGGTTTAGGTTTAGGGTTTATGGTTTAAGGTTTATGGTTTAGAGTTAGGATTTATGGTTTAAGGTTTAGGGTTTATGGTTTAGGGTTTAAGGTTTAAGGTTTAGGGCTTTTTAGGGTTTAAGGTGTAAGGTTTTTTAGGGTTTAAGTTTTAGGGTTTAGGGTTTAGGATTTAGACTTTAATGCTTTTTTTAAATTAAGTAAACCATTAGGTTTAGGTTTATTTAGTATAGTTAGTTTATTTTTTATTTATTTTAGTTTACTTTATTTTTTATTTAGGTTTATTTTATTTATTTGGTTTATTTTATTTTTGTTTATTTATTTTAGTTTTTATTTTTTATTTTAGTTTATTTTTATTTAAGTTTTATTTTATTTTAGGTTTTAGGTTTTTTTTATTTTAGCTTTAGGTTTCATTTTTTAGATTAGGTTTTGGTTTATTTTCAGTTTATTTTATTTTATTTAGTTTAGGTTTAGGTTTATGTCTAGTTATTCTATGTTTAGGTTTAGGTTTTATTTATTTTGGTTTATTTAATTTAGTTTAGTTTTAGTTTTTTTATTTTATTTATTTTATTTTTTTATTAGGTTTAGGTTTGTTTTAGTTTAGGGTTTAGGTTTAATTTATTTATTTATTTTTAAGTTTATTCTTTAGGTTTAAGTTCTTATTTGGTTTTCATTTCATTTTATTTTAGGTTTATTTAATTTTTGTTTTACGTTGACTTTTTATTTTATTTAGGTTTTTTATTCTTAGGTTTATTTTATTTTAGTTTAGTTTAAGTTTTTATTTATTTTAGTTCAGTTTATTTTTAGTTTTTTATTTTATTTTATATTTAGGTTTAGGTTTAGCTTTTAGTTTAGGTTTTTATTTTATTTTTTTATTTTATTTTTAAGTTTTATTTAGTTTAGGTTTAGGTTTTTAGGTTTTTAGGGTTTAGGGTTTCGGGTTTAGGGTTTTAGGGTTTAGGATTTACGATTAGAGTTTACGGTTTAGGGTTTATGGTTTAGTGCTTAGGCTTTAAGTTTTAGGGTTTAGGATTTATGGTTTAGGATTTACAGTTTACGGTTTTTTTTTGGTAAAAGGGTTATTTTTTTTACCAAAAGAAAAGGATACAACATCCTTAAAGGGGATAAATCTCAAAGACTACTACTTAAAGAGATACAAAAAGACCTAAAGAGAAAAATCCCCTAACTAATATAAAAGAAAAGAAAAGGAAAAGGAAAACTAAGAAAAGAATAGTAACAACATAGAATCACTAAGCAGGTCAGCATACCACCTGAAGAGACCCAACTGTAAACGAAGGAAACCTGCAAGAAAATACTAAAGTAGAGAATAGCACAATTGAAAGAAAAATAAACAGAGATAAAGAGAAAGGAAAGAAAAGCCAAAGAAAAGGCTCAAGCTTAGTCACAAACATTAGAAGTGGCAACAAAAAATTGTAAGCAGCCAAACTCTGAAAGAGGGTAACAGTCATAAAAGATGCTACCAACCAACAAAAAAGAGTAAACATCCTAGCCATCATAGCCAACAAACCTCACAAAGGCACTCGATCACACACCAACAACCAACTAAGATCTAAAACCAGCCACTTAAAAAGGAAGAACATCAATAAAGTCACTAGCCAAAGGGGCAACAACAGAAAAAACTAAGCCAAAAAGAAAACATTCCAAGCCAGCATAACCATCCAACCACCCAAAATTAGTAGGAGTAAGAAACAAAGTCAAGGAGGAAAGATTAGAAATAGAAACAATGAGGGAGAGGGGGGGGGGGAGAGAAGAGAAGCAACCAGCAAGCTCACCAACTCCAACCAGACTACAGCAACCAAAAAAGACCATAGCAGCCACCAACCAAAATAAGTAACAACACAACCACCAAAGCAACAAAGGAAAGCAACAGCCACATCCAAAATCAAACCAGCACAACCAGCTAAAAAGAAATAGAAGGAAGAGAAGTTCAACCAACATCACATCCAGAGAAGGCATCCAAAACCAAGAAGCTTAAAGAGACTAACCACAAAGCCACCAAAGAAAGCCAACCAACCAATCAAAAGCCAAAAAAATAAAACCACAAGAATACCACAATAAAAGTAGGAACAATAATTGATAATATCCTGCAACTAAAATAGTAGAAGCCACATTCCAACCTATAAAATACAAGAATAAAATAAGACCATAATGCCCCCAAGAAAGAATAGGAGACAATAGTAACTGAACAAATCAAAACCACTACAAGCTACCAAACAGAAGCCCTAAGAAAACCACCAACAGAAAAGAAAGAAGAAAACTAATAAAATCTAATATAAGGAAAATCAGATTTATCTAAATTAGACAACCTTCTTAATTGCTTAGGAATATTCGCATTGGTAAATAAGGTAAAATTAGGGAGATTACACCACCAAACTAGCTAAGAAATCCGCACAAGCATTACCTTCTCTTAAAATATGAGTAATTTTAAAAGAAAGTTTAGAGATAATAGCTTTAATATGTCTAATTAAATTAAAAAGTTCAACATTACCCTTATGGTTTGAATTGATCATAGCAACAACCATCTCAGCATCAGATTCCAACCAAATAGTATGAAAATTTCTATCCAAACAAAGCTTAAGAGCACGATAAACAACCATCAATTCAGCAAAAATATCAGAATTAGTAGAGAGAGGAGTGGAAAAAGCCAAGATAACATTCCCATGATTATTTCTAAAAATACCACCACAACCCGACTTGTTATGTGCAACAGAGCCATCAATATTAATTTTAATACAATAATTAAGAGGCTTAATCCAATGAATAATTTTATAACCAGGAGATGACTACCACTAAATAGAGCAACCTTATGTAAAAATAAAATTATTATCTTTAGTCCTAGCAATAATCCTCTTATGATTCATAAGCACATTACGATGCTTATCATCATTTCTATCAAGACAAATAAACCAAATCAAAGTAATAGCCACCACAATTTTGATATGCCCTTTAACAGTATCAAGAAAATAAGAGTCAAGAAGTTGCATTAAAGTTAAATTACCATTAAAATAGCTTAATTTAAATAAATCCTCATACCAACCCCAAAATTTAGAGGCAATGGCACCATTAATGAAAACATGACTAACCTTCTCAATATGAAATCAACATATGCATTTAAAGGGTAGATGAAAACCTTTGTCCAAAAGTAAAGAATCAACACCAATATAATCCCTTATAATTCTCCACCCAAGAATAGAAAAAGAAGTAGGAATAATATAATTCCAAAATTTATGAAAAATAAGAGAAGAGAAATTTTAACTCTAATATAATGCCAAGTATTTTTAAAGGAAAATTCTCAATTACTAGAAATTTTGAAAAGAATTTGATCCAGAAAATTACCATCAATAGGAATATTAATGATGTTATTACTAATGAAATCAAGAATTAAATCATTTAAAATAGAGAAATTCCATTCATGATTATAAATAAAATGATTAACTTTCAAAGAAGAAGTAGAGTGAGTATTAAGCAAAAAATCAATGGAAAAAAATCCCCCATCCAGTTATCTTTCCTAAAGAAAGAAGATCCATTATTAATACTCCAAAAAATGAGAGGTTCTACTTTCCATTTAATATCACAAAGCCGTTTCCAAACAATAGAGTCACCATGTTTATAATTGCAAATTAAAGGATGTTTACCTTTGCAATAGTGAAATTTCATGAATTTAGCCCAAAGACTTTCATTTTTTGAGAATTCCACCAAAGTTTATAAGAAAAAACATTAGTGGAATCCATCAAAGATCTGCACCCAATACTACCTTCTAAATAGTACCACACATATTAGACCAAGAAGTTCAAAGAAGCCTTTTGGCCGAATTTCTAGAGCCCCAAAAAAACTTATTAAAAAGTCTTTCAATCCTAATAAAAATAAGGGAAGTAGTAACAATATTAAGCAACAAGTAAAAAGGAAGAGAATAAAAAATACTTTTAATAACAATTAACCTACCACTAAAAGATAAAAAATGAAATTCAAGGGTAGAAATTTTATTTTCAATATTATGAATTACCTCATCAAAGAGATGGGTTCTCTTATGGCCACAATATAAAGGGGGACCTAAATATTTAATAGGAATATTTTGATGAGAAAAACTAGTGATATCCTTTATTTTATTAATTCTATGAACATAAATAGAAGTAGAAGTGATAAAATAACTTTTATGAGTACTAATTAAAAGGCACTTTCCTTTTCAAATTTATTTAAAAATCCTTAAGCTTTTTAACATAATGTAACAAGCCATAACAAAAATATTATGAAATCATCAGAAAAGATTAAATGAGAGATAGCTAAACCACCATGATTCTTGAAATACATACTAGAATTCTTCTAAAAAAAGATTAAGCCAACGAGACAAATATTCAACCATAATAATAAAAAGCGACGGAGAAAGAGGCTCACCTTGTCTTATACCTTCAGAGGAATTAAAGAAACCAAAGTTTTCACCATTGATAACTAATGAAAACCAAACATTTCTAATTATATTGTTAACCAAAGAGGCAAAACGATTAGAAAAACAAAATAAAGTAAGAATTCCATTAAGAAAATCCCATGAAATTTTATCATAGGCTTTGGTGATGTCAAGCTTAAAAAGTAAATTGCAACCTTTAGTTTAAACATTCAAATCATGAATCAATTTTTGAGCAAGCAAGATGTTATCTGAAATAGTTCTACCTTTCACAGAGCTAGTTTGATTAGTGAGAAAATCTTAGGATGAAATTTACTAAGCCTATTAGTCAAAATTTTAGAAATTAATTTATTGATAAAAGTGGAAAGACTAATAGGTCTAAAGTCATTCCAAAAGTCAACATTATCTTTCTTAGGAATAAGAATAATAGTAGTGCTAGTAAAATATTTAGAAATAGAATTTCCTTGAAACAAATCCTTAACGGCATTAACAAGATCAATTTTAGTAATAAACTAAGCTTATTAAAAGAATAAAGTAGTGTAACTATCCGGCCCTGCAATAGAATCAGCATTCATACCATTAAGAATTTTAAATGTTTCCTCATCAGAAGGAGGAGCAACCAAGCACTCATTATCATCAGTAGACATAATAGAAGGGATGATAGAGGGATTGGATAAATGCACAAGTTGATAATTTTTATTTAAAAGATCATTAAAATAATTAAGAGGAGAAAAAATATATCCTCTTTTTTGGTAAGATAAGAACCATCAAAGTTCTTGATTTCATGAATGTGACCAGGAACACTCTTTTTCATTACTAAAGCATGAAAATATTTAGTGTTTCTTTCCCCCTCAGAAAGATGCTTAGAGGCAAATTTTTTCTAAAATAAGTCTCCTCTATATCATGAAACTTAATGAGATCATCTTTAGCTTCAGCAAGATTAGAATAGAAAGAAAAATCAGTAATAACAAGTTCTTCAAAATCTTTCACCTTTTGTTCCATATTCTTGATATTATCAAAAATATTTTAAAAGCACTTTTTATTCCACCAAATGATATTATGCTTAAGCCTTTTAAGATTAAGCCAAAATCTCATCATACCAAATGCAGTATTATTAGGAAAAAGAGGAGCACACTAATTATAAGTAATAACATCAGGAAAACTTTTATCTTGTAACCACATATTTTGAAAACAAAAATTTTTAATAACATTATTGTTATGAACATCATCCTTAGAATCAAAAAAGAGGAGCATGATCTAAGAGAGTTCTACTAAGATGCTCCACCGAAGTTAAAGGCCAACAGTTTAACTAATAATTATCAAATAAAGCATGATCCAACCGTTGTCACAATCTATGATTATTCCAAGTAAATTGAGAACCAATGAAACCAACATCATGAAGATTACAATCCAAATTCATATTTGCAAATTCTTTCATTGAATGTTAATTCAGCAAAGAACCCCTTCCTTTCATTCAAAGAAAGGACCGTATTGAAATCCCCACCAAAAATCCAAGAATAATTAACAAATTAGATAATTGATCCCAAGGAATTGATCTCCTCTCTAACTTATTACAAGTAGCATAAACAAAAGAGCCAAAAGCATGATAATCACCAAATAAATTATACACATTAATAATTTGATGAAAATCAGTAACAACATTAATAGAAAGAGAATTATTCCAAAATAACCAAATCTTATTATTGATATTGAAATGAAAATTGCTAAAACCAATCATCCTAGCCGCATGGATTATTTTAGATGAAAAATAAGAGGATCAAGAATAACCAAAAAACCAACTTTATAAATTCTATAAAGATTCCTACTTCTATTTCTAACACCAAGAGTACCAATGCCCCTCACATTCCAAATAAGAAAGTTAAACATTAATTTTATTTGGTAAAGAAGATGAAGAAGATTGAGTAGATCTAAAAACTTTTGGAGGATAATTCTTAAACTATTTTTTTCCTTTCACAAAAATAGTTTGAAAACATATCTCATTCTTCATGGATTCATCATTAGACAAAATTTTGTCATCATTATTAACAATAGATTTAGGAGATGTTCCCTTTTTATAAGAAGATAAATCCTCTCTCCATTAAATGAGAATTATCACTAAGCAAAATACCATCCAGAATAATAGTTAAAGAAGGGCCAAAAATAGATTTATTAATAAACAAACACTTGGCTGCACATTATCAACAAGCTCCATACCATTATTGTTGCCCAAATTCAAAGAAGATAATACAAGATTTTCTTTTAAAGATTTTTCAGGTGAAATAATAGAAACATTTTCTATAAGATCAGCAAATTTATCACAAATATCCTTAGAATTAGAAACTAAAACATGAAAATCATCCACTTAGAAATTTTCGTGAATATAATAAACAAAATAAACTTAATTACTTCCAAAACAGTTTCAGAAGAATTTTTAACAAGCTTATCACTACCACTTACATTGGGAATAACATTAGAAACATTAAGAACATCATTAGAAACATCAACAATTTCATTATAATCCACACCTCCTTAGGAAATTTCTTTGTTACATCAATTTCAACAAGGATCTGAGCAACTCACGGGCTAGATTAGATTGTGGTTTCTTGATTGATTTCCAAGGGTCTACCAAAAATAGAACCCACGGCATGCAAGAAATGATAATTAACAAAGTGAACCCAAGGATTATGTAAAGATAACCAAACTGATGTTATAGGAGATTCCTCTTTAATGTCAAAAAAATTGAGTCCATTTAAGAATACACATTTGATAATTTTTAACATAATAAGATTGGCGAGCAAATATATGACTATAATCAAGGTCATTAGACAATTTAATCAGCGCTTATCTACAATCTAGTAAACTAATTGAAAAAACACTAAAAAGATTCAATTCATGAAAGAAAACCTTAATTTCCTCCATACTAGGATACCAAAAAGAAAATTTTCCAATCAAAGTATACGCATAAGCCTCTACTAGTTTTTCAATATCCAAGTTAGAACACATAATAGCCGGAACACCTCCATAAACCCTAAGCTAACCCTAAACCCTAAACCCAAAAAACCCTAAGCCTAAAGCCTAACACTAAAGCCTGAAGCCTGAAACCTAAACCTTAACCCTGAACCCTAAACCTACAACCCTAAACCCTAAACCCTAAATAATAAAACCCTAAACCTTAAAACCAAAACCCTAAAATCCTGAACCCTAAAACCTAAACCCTAAACAATAAAACATATAACCCTAAACCATAAACCTTAAACCTTAAACCCTAAAAGCCTAAAAACTAAAACCTAAACTAAATAAAACCTATAAATAAAATAAATAAAAAAACCTAAACCTAAATAAAATAAAAACCTAAACTAAAAGCTAAACTTAAACCAAAACATAAACCTAAAAATAAAATAAAATAAAAACTTAAACTAAACTAAAAAATAAAATAGCCCTAAAAATAAAAAATGTAAATAAAAGAAAAATAAAACATAAAATAAAAATAAAATATACCTAAAATGAAATAAAATAAAAACTAAATAAAAACCTAATCCTAAGAAATAAACCTAAAGATAAAACTTAGAAATAAATAATAAATTAAACCTAAAACCTAAACTAAAAAAAAAACATATACCTAAAATAGACAAAATAAAATAAACATACACCTAAACTCAAACAAACTAAACTAAAATAAATAAAACTTAAACCCTAAACTTTAAACCACAAACCCTAAACCTTAAACTCTAAAAACCTAAAAACCAAAACCTAAACTAAATAAAACCTAAAAGTAAAATAAATAAAAACCTAAACCTAAATAAAATAAAAAAATAAAATAAAATAAAAACTTAAACTAAAATTTAAACCTAAACTTAAAAATAAAATAAAATAAAAAAATATGAAATTAACTAAAATAAAAAAATAAAACTTAAACTAAACACAAAATAAAATGAACCTAAAAATAAAAAACCTAAATAAATTAATACCAAAATGTAAAATAAAAATAAAATAAAACTAAAATAAAATAAAATAAAAACTAAGTAAAAACCTAAACCTAAATTATAAACTTAAGAAAAACCTAAAAATAAATAAAAAATAAAACCTAAACTACAAAAAAAATTTAAAAAAACTAAATCTAAAAAAAAAATTTAAGCTAAACCTAAACTAAAATAAACTAAACTAAAATAAATAAAACCTAAACCTAAACCTAATATAAACTAAACCTAAACTTAAACCTAAATAATTAAAATAAAATAAACTAAAAATAAACCAAAACCTAAACTAAAAAAAAACCTAAAAATAAACCTAAAATAAAACCTAAAACTTAAAGCTAAAATAATAAAATAAAAACCTAAACCTAAACCTAGAAATAAAAATACAACCTAAACGTAAAAAATAAAATAAAAATAAAACTAACCTAAAAAATAAACATACACCTAAACCTAAACCTAAAAAATAAACAAAAATAAAAAAGTTAAACTAAAATAAACTAAATAAAAATAAAAAATAAACCTAAAAAATATAAAGTAAACAAAATAAACAAAATAAACCTAAACCTATTTTTTTTTAAAACCTTAAACCCTAAACTAAACACTACATCCTAAACCCTAAACCCTAAAATCTAAAAGTAACCCTAAACATCATACCCTAAACCTACAACCCTAAACCCTAAACTCTAAACCCTCAAAACCCTTAACCCTAAACTTTAAACCATAAACCTTAAGCCCTAAACTAACTGTAAACCATAAACCTTAAGCACTACACCGTAATTCCTAATCATTAAACACTAAACCCTAAACCATAAACCCCAAAGCCTAAGCCATAAACCCTAAAACCCTAAACCTTAAACCCTAAACTAATAAAATAAACCTAAACTTTAAAGAAAACCATAAACTATAAACCTTAATTAACTTAAACTTGTTAACCAAACCTAAACTACAAAAAAACCTAAACCCTAAAGTTTAAAAATCTAAAACCTAAAACCTATAAATTCAAACTCTAAACCCTAAACCCTAAAACTTAAAACCCTAAACCCTAAAACCATAAACCCTAAACCCTAAACCATAAAACCAAACCCTAAACCATTAACCTAAAATTAAACCTAAACCCTAAACCTACAGCCCTAAACCCTAATCCCTAAACCTTAAAACTCCAAACCTAAAATGTAAAACCCAAAACCCTAAACTGTAAAACATTGAACCCTAAACCCTAAACCAAAAAACCTACAACCCTAGACCTTAAACCATAAACCCCAAACCCTAAACCCTAAACTCTAAACCATAAACCCTAAACTATAAAATTTAAACCCTAAAAACCTAAAAACCTAAACCTAAATTAAATAAAACATAAAAATAAATTAAATTAAATAAAACCTAAAAAAATAAATTAAGAAATACCTAAACGTACATAAAATAGAAACCTAAACTAAAACTTAAACCTAAACCTAAACCTAGTCCTAAAAATAAAAAAAAAAGTAATAAATAACTAAATTAAAATAAAATAAATATAACCTAAACTAAACTAAAAATTAAAATAAATCTAAATATAAAAAACCCTAAACATAATAAAAACTAAACGTAATATAAAAATAAAATAAACCTAAAATAAAAACTAAATAAAAACCTAAACCTAAAAAATAAACCAAAAAATAAAACATAAAAATAATTAAAGAATTATACCTAAACCCCAAACTAAGAAAAACCTAAACCTAAAATAAACAAAAGAAAATAAACATAAACCTAAACTAAAATAAACAAAACTAAATAAATAAAACATAAACCCTTAATCCTAATCCCTAAACCCTAAACCCTAATCCCTAAACGTTTAAGCCCTAAACCCTAAACCATAAACCCTAAACACTAAAACCCTAAACCCTAAACCTTAAACCCTAAGCCGTAGACCCTAAACCCTAAACCCTAAACTAAAAACCCTAAACCCTAAACCCTAAAAACCTAAAAATCTAAAAACCTGAACCTAAACTAAATAAAACCTAAAAATAAAATAAATAAAAAAACTTAAACCAAAATAAAATAAAAAATAAAAAAAAATAAAAACCTAAACTTAAACCAAATCCTAAAAGTAAACCTAAAACAAAAATAATAAAATAAAAACCTAACTAAAATAAAACCTAAACTAAACTAAAAAAATAAAATAAACCTAAAAGTAAAATCTAAATGTAAAATAAAAATAAAATCAATCTAAAATAAAAACTAAATAAAAACCTAAACCTAAGCAATAAACCTAAAAATAAATAAAAAAAGAAAACTTAAACCCTAAATTAAAAAAAAAACCTAAACCTATAATAAATAAATAAAAACATAAACCTAAACTAAAATAAACTAAACAAAAATAAATAAAACCTAAACCTAAACCTAAAATAAACTAAACCTAAACAAAAACCTAAACTAAATAAAATAAAATAAATTAAAAATAAACCTAAACCTAAAGATAAACCTAAAATAAAAACCTAAAACCTAAACCTAAAAAAAAGTAAAAAAAACCTAAACCTAAAATAAAAAAAATAAAAATAAAACCTATACTTAAAAATTAAAATAAAAATCAAACTAAACTAGAAAATAAACGTAACCCTAAACCTAAACCTAAAAAATAAACTAAAATAAAAAACCTAAACTAAAATAAATAAATATAAAATACATAAGATAAAAAAATAAAAATAAAAAAATAAACCTAAACAACGATATAAAATAAACTATGTGAACTAAATAAACCTAAACCTACCGGTTTCTTTAATTAAAAAAAAACCCCTAAGTCCTAAACCATAAACCCTAAACACTAAATTAAACCCAAACCTAAAAAATCCCCAATCCCAAACCCTAAGAAACCATAAAACTAAACCTAACTAAAACCCAAAACCCTAAACCTCAACCCTAAATACTAAACACTAAACTAAACTAATCTAAACTAAAGTTTAAACCTAACATTAACCTAAAAACCAATCATAAACTAAACCTAAAATTTAAACTATAAACCATAAATAAAACCCAAATAATAATCACTAAAACTAAACTAAAACTATAAACGCTAAACTTAATAAATCTAAACCTAACTTAAAACCTAAAGCTAAAACCTAATCCTAAAGAACACTAAATCAAAACCTTAAAACCCTAATAACCTAATTAAACTTAAAACCTAAATTCTAAACTAAACTTAATAACTAACTACACTAAAACTAACCCTAAACCCTAAACCTACAACCATAAACCTGAAACCCTAAACCATAAAACCCTAAACACTAAACCCTAAACCTAAACCCTAAAACCCTGAATGTAAAACCCTAAACCCTAAACCTTAAACCCTAAACCCTAACCCCAAACCCTAAACTCTAAACCACAAACCCTAAACCATAAACCTAAAACCCTAAAAACCTTAAAACCTAAACCTAAACCTAAAGAAAATAAAAACCTAAACTAAAATCTAAAACTAAACAAAACTTAAACCTAAAAATAAAATAAAATAAAAAATAAAAACTAAATTAAAATAAAATAAATAAAAACCTAAACTAAACTAAAAAAATAAAATATACCTAAAGAAACCTAAATTAAATAAAAATTAAATTAAAAAATAATATAAAATAAACCTAAAATAAAATTAAAAAAACCTAAACTAAACTAAACCTAAAAAATAAACATATAAAATAAACTTAAAAATAAATAAAAAATAAACCTAAAGCCCTAAACTATAAAAAATAAATAACCTAAACCTAAAATAAACAAAAATGAAATAAACAGAAACCTAAACTTAAATATAATAAACTAAGATAAATAAAACCTAAACCCTAAACCTTAAACCCTAAACCTTAAAACCCTAAACCCCAAACCCTAAACCCTAAACCTTAAACCCTAAACTCTAATAACCTAAAAACCAAAACCTAAACTAAATAAAACAAAAAAATAAAATAAATAAAATTACCTAAACTTAAATAAAATAAAATAAAATAAAAACCTAATCTAAAATCTAAAGTTAAACCTAAACTTAAACTTAAAAATAAAATAAAATAATAAATATAAATTTAACAAGAATAAAATAAATAAAAACCTAAACTAAACAAAAAATAAAATAAACCTAAAAATGAAAAACCTAAATAAAATAATACCTAAACGTAAAATAAAAATAAAATAAACCTAAAATAAAATAAAATAAAAACTAAATAAAAACCTAAACATAAATGATAAACCTAAAAAAATCTTGAAATTAAATAAAAAATAAAACCTAAACCCTAAACAAAAATAAAACTAAACCTTAAACAAAAATAAAATAAACTAAACTAAAATAATAAAACCTAAACCTAAATAAAAAATAAACTAAACCTAAACTTAAACTTAAAGTAAATAAACTAAAATAAACTAGAAATAAACCTAAACCTAAACTAAAAAATAAAACTTAAAAATAATCATAAAATAAAAACCTAAAACTTAAATCTAAAAAATAAAATAAAAACCTAAACCAAAAACTAAAAATAAAAAATAAAATGTAAACCTAAAAAATAAAATAAAAATAAAATTAAACTAAAAAAAAACAAAAACCTAAACCAAAACTAAAATGATAAACTAAACTAAAAAATTGAAACTAAAATAAATAAACATAAATTAAATAAACTAAACTGAAAAAAATAAAAAAAACCTAAATAAAAATATAAAATAAACTAAATAAATTAAGTAAACCTAAACTTATAGGCTTACTTAATTTTTTTAGAAAAAAAAACCCTAAACCCTTGCCCTAAACACTAAATCCTAAGCCCTAAACATGCAACCCAAAACATACAACCCAAAACTTACAACCCTAAACCATAACTCTAACCCTAAATCTAAAACCAACCCTAAACCCTAAACACTCTAAACCCTAAAGCCTAAAATTTCAACCTTAAAACCCTAACCTAAACCTAAACTAAACCTAAAACTAAAATAAAGCATATAAACATTAAACCATAACCTAAACCCTAAACCCTAAACCTTAAACCCTAAAACTAAACAACCTAAACTAAACTCTAAACCCTAAATAAACTTAAACTCTAAAATGTTAAAACCTAAACAAACACTAAACCCTAAACCCTGCTATAAAACATACAATAAACCCTAAACTATAAACACTAAACCCTAAACCTTAAACCCTAAACCCTAAACTAAAACCAACCCTAAAACCTAAACTAAAAAAACCTAAACCAAAACTAAATAAACCTAAAATAAATTAAATAAATAAACATAAGTTTAAATAAACTATATAAATAATAAATTAAACCTATGTTTATTTTAATTTTAAAAAAATATTAAACCCTGAACCCTATGCCCTAAACACTAAATCCTAAACCCTAAACTCTAAACCTTAAGCATACAACCCAAAACTTACAACCCTAAACCCTAACCCTAACCCTAACTCTAAAACATAAACCCTAAACCCTAAACACCCTAAACCCTAAACCCTAAACCCTCAACCTTAAACCCTAATCTAACCCTAAACCTTAAGCTAACCCTAAACCCTAAACCCTAAAGCTTAAACACTAAACCATAACCTTAAACCATAAACCCTAAAACCTAAACCTAAACCCTAAAGCCTAAACACTAAACCCTAACCCTAAACCCTAAACCCTAAAACCTAAACCCTAAACCCTAAACCCTAAAGCCTAAATCCTAAACCCTAAACCTTAAATGCTAAAACCCTAAAACCCAAAACCCTAAACCCTAAAACCTAAGCCGTAAAACATACAAACCTAAGCCCTAAACCTTAAACACCAAACCCTAAACCCTAAACCCAAAATCAAAAACCATTAACCCTAAGCCCTAAAAACCTAAAAACCTAAACCTAAACTAAATAAAACCAAAAAATAAAATTAAAAAAAAACCTAAACTTAAATAAAATAAAATAAATAAATAAAATAAAAACTAAAATTATAACATAAACCTAAACTTAAACCTAAAATAAAATAAAATAAAATATAAAAATTAAACTAAATCAAAATAAATAAAAACCTAAACTAAACTAAAAATATAAAATAAACCTAAAAGTAAAACATAAATTTGAAATATAAATAAAATCAACCTATAATAAAAACTTAATAAAAATGAAACCTAAGAAATAAACTTAAAAATAAATAAAAAATAAAACCCAAACCCTAAACTAAAAAAAACCTAAACCTAACATAAATAAGTAAAAACCTAAACCTAAACTATATAAACTAAACTAAAAAAATTAAACCTAAACCCAAAATAAAGCAAACCTAAAAATAAACCTAAATTAAATAAAATAAAATAAACTAAAAATAAGCCTAAACCTAAAAATAAACCAAAAATAAAATCCTAAAACCTAAATCAAAAAAAAGTAAAATAAAACCCTATACCTAAACCTAAAAATAAAAATAAAACCTAAACTTAAAAAATATAATAAAAATAATACTAAACTAAAAAAATAAACATAAACCTAAACCTAAACCTAAAAATTAAATTAAAATAAAAAACCTAAACAAAAATAAATAAACATACAATAAATAAACTAAACTAAATAAAAATAAAAAATAAACATAAATATATATATATATATATATATAATTAACTAAATAAACTAAAAAAACCTAAACCTATCAGTTTCTTTAATTAATAAAAACCCTAAACCCTTAATCATGAACCCAAAACACTAAATCCTAAACCTTAAAACCTAAACACAAAATCCTGAAAGAATGCCTAAACCATAAGCCTAAATCCTAAATAACCCTTAACCCTAAACCTTAAACCTTAAACCCTAAACGCTAATCACTAAACACTAAACTATAAATTGTAATCCTTAAACCCTAAACACTAAACCTTAACCCTAACCTTAACCCTAAACCCCAAACCCTAAACCAAAAACCATAAACCTTAATCCCTAAACTAACCCAAAACTAAAAACCCTAAACATTAAGACCATAAACCCTAAAGCTTAAACCATAAAACCTAAACCTTAATCTAACCATAAACCCTAACCTAACCCTAAACCCTAAACCCAAAATACCCTAAACTCTAAAGCCTAACACTAAACCAAAAACCTAAACCCTAAACTCTAAACCCACACCCCTAAACCCTAAACCCTAAACCGTAAAATCCTAAACCCTAAAACCTAAACACTAAACCCTAAACACTAAACCATAAAACATATAACCCTAAACCCTAATCCATAAACCCTAAACCCTAACGCCTAAATGATAAACCCTAATTTGTAAGCCTTAAACCCTAAAAACCTAAAAACCTAAAAACCTAAACATAAACTAAATAAAACCTAAAAATAAAATAAATAAATAAATAAACCTAAACTTAAATAAATAAAAATAAATAAATAAAATAAAGCTAAAACTAAAACTGAAACCTAAACCTAAACCTAAATCTAAAATAAAATAAAATAAAATATAAAAAGTAAACTAAAATAAAATAAATAAAAACCTAAACTAAACTAAAAATATAAAATAAACCTAAAAGTAAAACATAAATGTAAAATATAAATAAAAAGAACCTAAAATAAAAACTAAATAAAAACCTAAACCTAAGCAATCAACCTAAAAATAAATAAAAAATAAAATCCAATCCCTAAACTGAAAAAAACCTAAAGCTAAACTAAATAAACTAAATTAAAATAAATAAAACCTAAACCCAAAATAAAGCAAACCTAAAAATAAAACAAAATAAACTAAAAATAAGCCTATACCTAAAAATAAACCAAAAATAAAATCCTAAAACCTAAACCTAAAAAAAGTAAAATAAAATCCTATACCTAAACCTAAAAATAAAAAATAAAACCTAAACATAAAAAATAAAATAAAAATAAAACTAAACTAAAGAAATAAATCTAAACCTAAACCTAAACCTAAAAATTAAATTAAAATAAAAAATCTAAACTAAAATAAACAAACATATAATAAATAAACTAAACTAAATAAAAATAAATAATAAACCTGAAAATATTAATATATAAAATAAAATAAATATACAAAAAAAACCTAAACCTATGGGTTTCTTTAATTAAAAAAAAACCCTAAACCCTGAACCCTAAACCCAAAACACTAAATCCTAAACCATAAAACTTCTACTGTTGTGTTCGATTGTTGGGTGGCAGCTATTGGTCTCTTCAGAATTTGCTTAGGTTTGGTTTTTTTCAATTCTGTTTTGTTGTTTTCTTGGTTTGGGTTGGTGTTTTCTTTTTGTTGGTATTTTTATTTGTTGATTGGTATGAGTGCAGCTACTTTGTGATTTTTTTTTGGACCCGGGCTTCTTTTTACCGGAAGAGATGGTTATAGCTATTTTTGTCTATGCACCGGGTTTGTCGGCCTATTCCTCCTGACAGATTTCGGGTTTTCTTTGCCGGTTGTGGCTCTCTCTGGCTTGGTGTCTTGGGATTGGATGTTGTCTTGCCTTGGATGCTTGTGCCTTGTCTTGGTGTATTAGGATTTATATTAGCTGTTGGTATTGAATCCCTCTGGTTTATTTTGCTCTCCTTATTTCTCGATATTTGTGTCTTTGTCGGTGGAGCTAGATTTACTATTTTTCTTGCTGCCTTGGTGGTGGTTTTGATGGTAATTTTTGGATGCCCTCTTGGTCTCCCTATTGCTTTCCTCTCTCTGGTGCTACTTATCTTCTACTATTTTGCTATTTGGGTGGAGGTTTTGTCCTTGGATTTGGATTGCTAGTGCTCTTGAGATAGTTGTGGGTTATTTTTATTCCTATGGGGTTGTTTTGTTGGGTTGTGTTGTTTCCCAATTCATGTTGACTCCTCCTTTTTTATTTTTCTCTTCATTTTGGTGGTGTCTTTGGTGGAGTTATTGCTTGTTTTTTTAGCTTGGCCACTAATCCTGCTATAACTTTTGGGGTGCTAACTTTGTGTGATTGGTATGTTGTACTAAACCTAGGCCTAAACTAAATAAAATAAAATAAACTAAAAATAAACTTGATCATAATCTAAAATATAAAACCTCAAAATAAACCTAAAATAAAAACCTAAACCTAAAAAAATAAAATAAAAACATAATCCTAAACCTAAAAATAAAAAATAAAACTTAAACCTAAAAAATAAAAGAAAAAGAAAACTAAACTAAAAAATAAACTTAAACCTAAACCTAAATCGGAAAAATAAACTAAAAGAAAACCTAAACTAAAATAAATAAATTAAACTAAATAAAACTAAAAATAAACCTAAATAAAAAAATTAATAAATTAAAATAAAATAAAATAAACAAAAATAAATAATAATAAACTAAATAAACCTAAACCTAGAAGTTTACTAAATTTAAATAAAAAAAATCTATACCCTAAAACCCTAACACTAACCCTAAACCCTAAACCCTAAACCCTAAACCCTAAACCCCAAACCATAAAAAAAAACCCGAAACCCTAAACCATAAATCCTAAACCCTTACCCTAAACCCTAAAACCCTAAACCCTAAAGCCTAAAGCCTAAGCCCTAAACCCAAAACCCTAAACCCTAAACACTAAAACTAAACCCTAAACCCTAAGCCCAAAATCCCTAAACCCTAAACCCTAAAACCCTAATCCTAAACCCTAAATCCTAAACCCTAAACCTTAAACCCTAAAAACCTAAACCTAAACCTAAAAATAAAAAATAAAACCTAAACCTTAAAAATAAAATAAAAATAAAACTAAACAAAAAATAAACTTAAACCTAAACAAAAACCAAAAAAATAAACTAAAATAAACAATTGAAACTAAAATTAATAAACCTAAAATAAATAAACTAAACTAAATAAAATAAAAATAAGCCTAAATATAAATAAAAAAATAAACTAAATAAACTTGAACCTACTAGTTTACTTAATTTAAATAAAAAATTATAAAAATAAATAATTAAATAAAAAAAACCCTAAACCCAAAACCCTAAACACCCTAAACCCTAATTCTTAAACCCTAATTCGTAAACCTTAAACCCTAAACCCTAAACACTAATCCCAAAATCCTAAACACCCTAAACCCTAAATCCTAAACCATATACCCTAAACCCTAAAAAGCCCAAACCCTAAATCCTAAACCCTAATCCTAAACCCTAAACCCTAAACCCTTAACCTTAACCCTAACCCTAACTCCACCCTAAATATCCTAAACTAACCCCTAAACTATAAACCAGAAACCACAAATAACACTAAATTAAACCTTGGGATCTCTACCCTAAACCTACACTAAACTAAACCTCTAAACCTAAACTAACTTAAACCTTGTTAACAAACCTTAAACCTAAACCTAAAGTTTAAACACTAAACCCTAAACTTTAAACCCTAACTCTAAACCCTAAACCCTAAAACCCAAACTCTAAACCCTAAACCATAACTATAATCCTTAAACCCAAAACCCTAAAACCTAAACCCTAAACCAAAACCCTAATCCCCTAACCCTAAAACCCTAAACCATAAACCAAAAACCATAAACCTAAAACCTAAACCTAAATTAAATAAAACCTAAAAATAAAATAAATAAAAAAATCTAAACCTAATTAAAATAAAAAATAAAATTAAATAAAAACTAAACTAAAACTTAAACCTAAACCTAAATCTAAAAATAAAATAAAATAAAAAATAAAAGCTAAACTAAAATAAAATAAATAAAACCAAAATTAAATTAAAAAATAAATAAACCTAAAAATAAAAAAACAACCAAATAAAATAAAAACTAAACCTAAAATAAACATTAATTAAACCTAAAATAAAATAAAATAAAAAGTGAATAAAAACCTAAACCTAAAAAATAAACCTAAAAACAAATAAAAAATAAAACTTAAACCTTAAACTAAAAAAAGCAAACTTAAAATAAAAATAAAATAAATAGAATAAAATAAACTTAAACAAAAATAAATTAAACATAAACCTAAACCTAAAATAAACTAAAACTAAACATAAACCAAAACTAAATAAAATAAAATAAACAAAAAACAAACCTAAACCTAAATTAAAAAATAAAACCTAAAAATTAACTTTAAAAAAAAACCTAAAACCTAAACCTAAAAAAATAAAATTAAAACCTAAAACTTAACCTTAAAATAAAAAATAAAATCTAAATAAAAAAAATAAACCAAAAATTAAACCTAAAACTTAAAAATAAACTAAAATAAAAAAAATTAAACTAAAATAAATAAACCTAAAATAAATAAATTAAACTAAACAAAAGTAAAAATGAACTTAAATTAAAAAATAAAATAAACTAAAATAAATAAAAATAAACTAAATAAACTTAATACGATGATAAAAGTAAAATATAACTTAAAAAAATCCTAAACC
The DNA here is from genome assembly GCA_021442155.1 of Cymbidium sinense. Lineage (NCBI taxonomy): Eukaryota > Viridiplantae > Streptophyta > Magnoliopsida > Asparagales > Orchidaceae > Cymbidium > Cymbidium sinense. Next base: position 311,235,467 of record CM038214.1, on the reverse strand, counting down.
ATAAACCTAAACCATGAACCCCAATAACTCTAAACTAAACCTAAACCTAAACCCTAAACCTAAACTAAACCTAAACTAAACCCTACCTAAACCCTAAACCCTAATGTTTAAACCTAAACCCTAAACTATAAATCCTAAACCTATACCCTAAATCCTAAACTAAACTAACTAAACTTAACACCTAAACCTAAAACTAAACCTAAAACTAAACCTAAAGCCCAAACATTAATCCTTAAACACTAAACCCTAAACCCTAAACCATAAACCCTAAACCCTAACTCTAAACCCTAAACCATGAAACCCTAAACCCTAAAACCCTAAACCCTAAACCATAAACCCTAACCCTAAACCTTGAACCCTAAACCCTAAAACATAAACATTAAACCTAAACCCAAAACCCAAAGCCCTAAAAACCCTAAACCCTAAATACTAAACACTAATCCCAAAACCATAAACCCTAAATCCTAAAACCATAAACCCTAAACCCTAAACCATAAACCCTAAACCCTAAACCCTAAACCCTTATAACCTATAAACATAAACTAAATAAAATAATAATAAAACCTAAACCTAAATAAAATTAAAAAATAAAATAAAATAAAAACCTAAACTAAAACCTAAACCAAAACCTAAAACTAAACTTAAATATAAAATAAAAAACAAAAGATGAACTAAATAAAATATAATAGATAAAATCCTAAACTTAACTAAAAAATAAAATAAACCTAAAAATAAAAAAATTAAATAAAACAAAAATTGAACATAAATTAAACTTTAATTAAACATAAAATAAAATAAAATAAAAATTGAATAAAACCTAAACCTAAAAATTTAACTTAAAAATAAATGAAAAATAAAACCTAAACTATAAACTAAAAAAAAACCTAAACTTAAAACAAAAATAAAATAAACAAAATAAAGTAAACCTAAACTAAAATAATACTAAATAATACTAAATAAAAGCTAAACCTAAACCTAAAATAAACTAAACCTAAACCTGAACATAAACTAAATGAAATATAATAAACTAAAAAAAATATATCGTAAACAAAAAAATAAAACCTAAAAATAAACCTAAAATAAAAACCTAAAACCTAAACCTAAAAAATAAAGTAAAAACCTAAACATAAAAAAAAACCTAAACATAAAAAATAAAATAAAAATAGACCTAACGTAATCTAAAAAAAATAAAACCTCAAAATAAACCTAAAATAAAAACCTCAAACCTAAACCTAAAAAAATAAAATAAAAACCTAAAATTAAATGTAAAAATAAAATGTAAAACCTAAACCTAAAAAATAAAATCAAAATAAAACTAAACTAAAAAAGTAACTTATACCTAAACCTAAACCTTAAAATCAAATAAAAATAAAAAACCTAAACTAAAATAAATAAACCTAAAATAAATAAAATAAACTAAATAAAATAAAAATGAACTTAAATAAAAATAAAAAAATAAAATAAACTATAATAAATACAAAATAAACTAAATAAACCTAAACATACTAATTTACTTAATTTTAAAAAAATAAATAATAAATAATTAAAAAAACCCTAAAACTTAAATCCTAGACCCTAAACCCTAAACGCTGAATCCTACACCTTATACCGTAAGCCCTAAATAATACCATACCCTAAAACCCTAAGCTCTAAACCATACACCCTAAACCCAAACCCTAAGCCCTTAAGTATAAAGCATAAACCCTAAACCTTGAATAGTAAATCTTAAACCCTGAAACCCTAAACCCTAAATACTAAACTAACCCTAAATATTAAGCTATCCTTAAACCCTTAACCCTAAACTCTAAACCCTAAAAACTAAAACCTAAACCCTAAACACTAAACCTTAACCATAAACCCTAAACCTTAACCTTATTGGAGGTGCTGGTTGATACGATGGTGGTTATGGCGGGAGGATCCAAAGGTGGGGGATCTAGAGGTGCTGATGGATATGCAGGTGCTAGTGGATATAGAGGTTGTGGATAAACACTAAAACTAACCCTAAACCCTAAACTGTAAACCCTAAAAATAGAACCCAAACCCCTAAACCTTAAAACCTTAAACCCTAAACCCTTAACCCTATAGAAAAACCCTAAATCCTACACCATAAACCCTAAATCAAAAGATAAACCATCCTTCCTCCTCTCGGCTGCGCTCCCTCTCAAGCGATTTTGTGTTCCCGTGCAATTTTTTGGTGTTTGGCCACATTTCAGGCTACCCAATCGTGATCGCTTTTTTCTTTCTTAGTTGCGCTTCCTCTCTCGGCTTGGTTGCTTATGTGACTCTCACTAGATCGTTCAATGGCTCAGGCATCATTCTCTGTGCAACTGAGCTCATCGCACCTAGATGCGTCAGCTTTGCCCACTGATCCTAATGGTATTTTGGATCCGATTGCATCCATTAATGCGTCTGCTCTCAAGTCCTAAGGATTTTCTAAGAACCCTTTATCTAATGCTCTAATTTCTACCTCATTCCATGGATTGCCTAGCCATGTCTCACCAGATGTGGAGAAATTAGCCTTTGAGTTTCTTGGTAAATTCTCTCACTCTCACTCTAGATTATATCCGATCTTTCTTCCATAGCTTAAAGCTTTCGGGAGTCTTCACTATTGGGCTGATTGATCCTCGACATATCTTTAAAGCTTTCTCATGTTATTATTGAGCCTTTCATTAACTCTTCCAAGATTGCTCATGTTGCTAGATCGCTTGGATTTCAAAATTTCCTCTTCAGTCTTAATAATAAAATTTGGTGTTTTTGGAATAATTCCATCACCATTTCCATCATTCATGATCTTGATCAATTAGTTAATGTCAAAATCTCCTTAGGTGAGTTTTTGGCTTTTGGTTTATTTATCTATGCTTCTTGTAATAGAGCTGGTAGGAACATCCTTTGGAATCACTTAAGAACCTTCACCTCCTCGGTTAACCTTCCCTGGTTGGTTGGGGGTGATTTCAACACTATCATTGCTTCTTCAGAAAGGAGGGGAGGATGTTCTCCTAACCTCCATTCCATGGAAGACTTCTCTAATATGATCCTAGATTGCAATTTGATTGACATTGGTTTCTCTAGATCTGATTACACATGGCATAACTCTAGACTTTGGCAGCATCTTGACAGGACCCTCTTTAATTCTCTTTAGATCAACCAATGGCCTCTTACCTCTATTGAGCATTTGAACAAAACTTTGTCTGATCATGCTCCTCTTTGGATCTCTATCAAAACTCCCCCTTTTAACCCTTCTACTCCCTCACCTTTTAGATTCCAAAATATGTGGACCCAACATGGAGATTTCACTAAGTTGTTTTCACTAATTGGATGGCTCCTGTTCACCCAGATAATTCCATTAAAGGCATGATTCAGCTTTGGCTTAAGCTCAAAAGACTTAAATAAAATCTCAATTGGTGGAATAAGCATATATTTAAAAATCTTTTTACCAATCTTAAAGCTATGGAACAAGTGATTTGTTCTCTTGAAGAGGTTGTCTTAACTGATCCCAGTAAGCTTGATGAGTTGAGTATTGCCAAATATAACTTGATTAATTATTAAAATATGGAGGAAACCTATTGGCATCAAAAAGCTACTAGCAAACATATTGCTGATGGTGACAGAAACATAAGGTATTTCTATGCTATTTGCAATAAATGAAAAGCATTAAACTCGATTAAGAAAATTAAGAACTCTAATGGTGGCTGAATAACTGATAATAATGAAATTAAGGAATCTGTCATACATCACTTTCAAAATTTATTAAACTCTAATCCTTCATTAGAAACCCCCTCCAACACCCATCTAATCCTTTCTATGATTAATAATGAGGATAACCATTTGTTCACTATGCGTCCCTCGGAAGCGAAGAATAATAGTACTCTCAAGCATGAACACTGATTCTGTTGCTGGCCCTGATGGCTATACGACTCATTTCTTTCAATAATGTTGGCCTTTTATTAAATCTGATCTTGTTGATGCTGTTATTGATTTCTTTGATGGAAGCTCTATTCCCAGATATTTTTCAAGTACTTCTATTATCCTTATTCCCAAAACTAGCAATCCTGAATCTTGGGGCAATTTTAGACCTATTAGCCTTTGCACCTTTTCCAAAACTCATTGCTAAATTAATTAATAGGATTAGCCCTCGCTCCTAAAATCATCTCCCCTAATCAAACGGCTTCATTAAAAATAGAGCCATATCTCGATAATATTCTTCTCGCCAAGAGTCGGTTCATGACATTGATGTTCCTTCCAGAGGAGGTAATATCCTATTCAAACTAGACATCTCTAAAGCCTTTGACAACCTCTCGTGGGATTTCCTCATTCAAATCTTACATTTGTTTGGTTTCTCTGATAATTTTTTCAGGATTATTAAAAGTTGTATCACTAATGTCTGGTTTTTTGTTATCATGAAAGGTGAGTCCCTTGGTTTCTTTACTTTGATCCATGGTTTGTGACAAGGTGACCCACTTTCTCCTTCAGTTTTTATCATTACTGTAGAATATCTTTCGAGGAGCCTCAATGATCTTTTCATTAAAAATCCTAACATGTTTTTTAAAACTCATGGTGGTTTCCCTATTTCTCATCTTAGCTTTGCTGATGATTTTATAATCTTCTGCAATGCCTCTCTTCAACATGTTAAAACTATTAAGAATCTATTAAATGATTTTGGCAAAGTTAGTTGTCTCTTTCTCAATGAAAGAAAATGTTGTTTTATTCCTTCAGCTAAGATTCCTACCAATAGACTTAATCAAATCTCCAGAATTACTAATTTTAAGCAAAATCAACTTCCCAATTATCTCTGGCTCGCTTTTAAAGGCCAAAAGATCATCTTTTGATGACCTTATTCAAAATATCTAATAAAATTTTGGTTTGGGAATTTCATTTACTCTCTTTCGGTGGTAAGCTCACCTTGATTAAGAGCACTCTTAATTCCATGCCTTTATATCTCATCCAAACTATTGTGCCGACCATTTCTATCATCAATAGAATTGAGCGTCTCCTAAATAAATTTTTCTGGGGCTCCAATACCTCCTCTAAAAGAATGCACTGGACCTCTTGGTTTAAAAGTTGTGGCACTTTTGATGAAGGTGGTCTTGGTTGTAAATCCATAAAAGAAGCTATCAATGCCTTTTCCTATAAACTCTGGTGGAATTTTAGGAGTAATCATAGTCTTTGGGATAATTTCATGACTGCTAAATATTGCCAGGGTAAGAACCCCCTCATTTGTCCCTTTAAACCGGGTGATTCTCCTGTGTAGAAAAGACTTTTTTCTATCAAATGGGATGCAAAATCCATAATTTTTTGGGGAATTAACTCTGGCGCTTCTTTCTTTTGGCAAGATAACTGGAGTGGATGTGGATCCATTGATGACTTACTCTCCACCCATTCCACTACCTCTATTAGAGTAAACTCTTTCTGGCATAACAACAAGTGGAACAATAATAAGCTTGCTGATTTTATCCCTTTTACTTTCATGAATATGGTTTCTACTATTCCTATCACTCCAAACAATCAAGACCAGTTTCTCTTTAAGCTCTCACGTAATGGTGATTTCAACCTCAAAATGTGTGGCTCCACATTAAAGATACTCATGATTCCTCCTATGTGTTCTCCAAACTTTGGAATAACAATATCCCTACTTCTTATTATGTTCTTACTTGGCATATTTTGAAAAGTTTTATCCTTGTTGATTCCTTGTTGTGGGGTAAAGGGTTCCATTTACCCTCTAAATGTCAATGTTGTTTCCATATTGAGAATGTTAATCATGTTTTTGTTAATGGGGCCATTGGTTCTAAGCTTTGGATTTGGTATGATGATCTTTTTAACACCATCAATTTCAATGGCTCTCTTTCTTTATATCAACTTCTTGAAGTCTATTTTGATAGTACTATTAAAGGTCACATTAAAGTCATCACTGCTATCACTCTTATCTGGTTCATATGGATGGGCTTAAATGATGCAAAACATTGTGAGATCCCTATGAACCACGTGAGGATTATTGCTGGAACTAAAAACAAAATTCATGACTTATTTAAAGCCAATCTCATTCATTATATACAATTCAAAGGCTGTAAATTTGAGGCCAATAAACTCGGCTTTAACCTACCGGACCAACCTTAATGTCGAAATGACAAGATTATTTATTGGAAAAAACCTCTTGACCATATTATTAAAATTAATACTGATGCCTCTGTCTCTCATAATGGCTCTGGTTGTGGTGGCATTTTCAGGAATTCTAAGGGTATAGTACTATGTGCTTTTGCTTATCCACTTATTTCCTGCACTGCCCCATTTACTGAGCTTATGGCAGTCTACAAAGCTCTTGAGATTTGCCTCCAAAATGGCTGGCTCAATATTTAGATCGAGGTGGATGCTCTTCTGCTGATTGATCTTCTGACTTCTACCAAAATGAGCAGCACTGAATTGTACTACCTCCTCAAGCAAACTAGAGACCATCTTTCCCAACTGAATTTTAACATCACTCATGTTTGGCGTGAAGGAAATGCTTGGCCGACTACCTTGCCAACTCTGCGTTCGATGGTATCATCTTCTTTGATCAACTCACCTTACCCAAACACTTGCGTGGGCTGGTTAACTTGGACAATTCTGGGTTTCTTTATTTAGAATTTAATCTAACCTTTTGATGTATAATGTCCATTCATCTTTTAACTGTTGCCTCTTTATTTTATGGCTTTATGTTCCTTTTTGTGTCTTTTTTGGATGCTTCACATGGATATTATTTGCTATCTTGATCTCTGTGCCATGATTTAGTGTTTTAATAGCTTCTCCTTTATTTTGGAGGCTCTCTGCTTCTGGCATTTACACTAATAATGGGCTGCTATTAAGCTATGTGCATACTAATACCCTGCATTGGAATTTTGTTGAGCTATGGGTCAGCTGCTATTGGTTTTATAACACCACTCCTATTTGGGATTTAAATATCAATGCTGCCTTCATTCCTAATCCTAGGGGGCTTAATCACTGCTAGATGGAGATATTTATTTTGATGGGTTTAGCTACTGCCATTAATTTCTGCAACTGACTGTTTCTCAAAGATATTATTGCTTGGAGCATCTTAGTTACCTATGTTATTTCTATGCTTTGTATTAGTGTTCATTATGCTGGTTGCAATATTCACTTTGATGATTTACTATTAGGTTGTTGGATTTTAGCTGATAATGACTAGTGGCTAGCTTTTGACATGCTGCTTGTCTCCCATATTAGATCTTGGGCTACTGTTGATATTCTCTTTGACTCTAGCTCGACATTTTCCTTTTATTTGGTTATCTTTTATTTTATTTTTTTGCATGAAGAGGTTTTGGCCTTTTGTTGATATTTATCTTCTTGGTTGTTTTCTATACTGGAATCTGGACCCCATTCAGCCTGCTCTCTTTGGAAACCATTTTCTAATTCAACAGGGTCTCTTTGGTGGGATCTAGTTGTGGGAGGCTTTCTTCTTTTCTTCCACCTTCCAAGGTTGTTTTGCGTTTTTCTGTGACGACCCTTACCCTGACTTAGACTTATTGTGTAAAACTTTGTTACTACTTCTTGGATATCTTTTATGCTTCTTTTTCTGGTGGAATCTCTAACATTCTATTGTTTCTCAGCTATTATTTTGAACTGGATGGAGTTTCTTCAAATTGATTCTAGTTGTTTTGTTCAGCAGATCCTTTTTGTGTAGGATGTTTTTGAATTGGGGCTTTCGTCAATCTCTTTTACTATTCTTGTCTGGAGAGAAATTGTTTTTTGCTGGCTATTTTCTCTTGCTCCCTGCAGGAATGGGTTTTCATGTTTTCCTCTCTCTTTGGTTTTTTACTTTGTTTTCCCTCTCATTCTAGGCCTTACTGCTAGACTGTATTTTCTGATCTTGAAAGGTCTTGTTACTCCTTTTAATGCTAGTCATTGGTTTTTTGGGACCTGTTTCTATATTATTGTCTTTATGACTTATGAATGTTTTTTGTTTCTCGATTTTCCAACTATTTGTGTTATTATTAGTTGGGTTGTTTTTTATCACACATGTTGTTGCCTTTTTCATCCTGGTTTTATTTTCCATAGTCAGAATTCTTCTCTTTTATTATGGGATCATTTTTATGCACTTTCTACTCTTAATGGCTTTCCTATAACTTGTTGGTATCTCCTTTCTTAGTTGTTGGCTGAATTGGACCCTTGAGGCTACTATCAATCTTGCTGTTTCTGGACTTGTTTCCCATGCTCAGCAGGTTTGGAGTAACTTAATGGATTGTCATTCTGCCTTTGCTGAGGTTGTGGGTACTATTATTTACTCTGGTGGGAATTACTTGAACTCTTTTATTCTCTATTTTATATCTTTGTTCTTAAAGATATCTTTTCTTAATGGGTGTAAAAATTGTAACAATGTCTCCACTGTTGGTTTTTGGATTTTTGAGTTCCTTGCCCAGCAAGTTTTCTTTATTTTTCTTTCTATCTTGCTAACATCTGGTCATTGGTTTTCCTCTCATGCTACAACAATGGGAACATGCAAATCTTGAAGATCATTCTTTTGTTCTACTTGAACATAATTAATGGTTTATCTTATATGCATAATTGCTTGGCCAACCTCCCGTTATTATCACATTATCTTTGAATTGGATTAATGTGTCTGCTACTAAGCAACCTGCTACTGAACTATTTGCACTGAATATCTCTTACTGGATTGGCTTGTGGTGGGGAGCTTTTCATTACCTATCCCTTCATATCTGCTACTTTCTGCTCATTCCTACTATTTTCTATAACTGTAGACAGCTGAGTTGGGGTTTTGCTGACTTTCTTGCTTCTTGCAGCTTAATTACTTTTGTCCAAGGTAGGACAGCTGTTGAGCATCAAATGGTTGCAACCTTCCTTATTGCTATTACTTTGTTGTTTGTGAAATCCCATGTCTACTTTAATATCTCTTTGTAGTACTGGAATTAGTTTTTAGAGTACCTTGCTCAACAAGTGCTCTTTATTTTTTTTGTCTTATTTTCTCGCTAATATCTTGATCTTTCTGTTGTTATTTTCCCTCTGACTATGATGAGAACATGTGATTCATGGAGTACTGCTTTGCTTTACCTGGTCTTAATCACGATTTTAACTTTTATATATAGTTGGGTTATTGGTCACCCAACTGGTTGTTACTATTATTGCTTTTGGCATAACTGGATTACTGTTTCTACTACTAAGCAACCTGTTACAGAACTTTTTGCTCTGATTATCTCTTATTGGAATATTTTTTTGTGGTGGGGAGTGCATCCAAATAAAGGAGAAGCTCTCTACCTTATTTTACTATCCTTTTCTTTCCAACCCATTTAATGGGGTTTCTTGACTCTCTGGTTTCGCTTCCTTAATTCACTGGTAATGTGGTGTTGCCTATTTATTGTTTGTCGCTTATGGTCTTTGCTGACCAAAACCATTTTACTTTTTGCTTCTCTTATCTTTTGCCTAGCTTTGGTAGACTTATGCAGATCACTGTTAAGATGATCTTAACTAATTCATATTCAAACCTTATCATGCTCCATCTGAATGGGTGGACTTATAGTGAGCTTGCTACCTAATGTTGAATATGATGAACTACTTGTATTGGTGCTGGAAATTCATTGACATGGTGTCTTATATCAGGTCCTATAACCAGGATGGGAACCCCTTTCTCATTCTGGCTTTTGCTGACTCTCTATCTACCCTGTATATGGTTTTGATTATATTTGCAGGTACTAAGGATATCAAGACTTTTACCAAATAGATGCTAGGTGCTTCTCCATTGTCCTCTTGCAGGCTTGCTCCATAGTGTCATGCATTCTCGTCTTGCAGCATCTAATCTTCCTTTGGCTTTTATGTTAATCTTATTGTATCATTTGAATGATTTAATGCCTTCTTTTGCTTTTGGATGTACTTAGAGGGATTTACTCCTGATTGTAGATCTTTGAGCAGTAGTTCTGGAGTTTATCCCCTTTAAGGACCTTGTAACCCTCTTTTTGTGGCAATAAAATACCCCTACATGGGGTTTCCCCTAAAAAAAGACCCTAAACCTACAACCCTAAACACTAAACACTAAACCCCAAACCCTAAACCCTAAACCCTAAACCCTAAACCCTAAACCTTAAACTCACTAAACCCTAAAATAATAGAACCTAAACCTAAATTAAATAAAAAATAAATTAAAAGAAAAACTTAAACTGAAACCTAAACCTAAACCTAATCCTCTAAAAAAAGAAAAAAAAACTAAATTAAAATAAAATAAATAAAAACTTAAACTAAACTAAAAAAATAAAACAAACCTAAAAATAAAAATAAAATAAACCCAAAGTAAAATAAAATAAAAACTAAAGAAAAACCTAAACATAAAAAAACCTAGAATTTAGTAAAAAATAATACCTAAACCCCAAAGTAAAAAAAAATCTAAACCTAAAATAAATAAAATAAAATAAAGCTAAAGCTAAACAAAAATAAACTAAACTAAAATAAATGAAACCTAAACTTAAAGCTAAAATATACCAAACCTAAACCCTAAACTAAATAAATAAAATAAACTAAAAATAAACCTAAAATAAAATATTTAAACCTAAACCTAAAAAAATAAAATAAAAATCTAAACTTAACCTAAAAATAAAAAATAAAACCTAAACCTAAAAAATATAACTAAACTAAAAAATAAACATAACCTAAACCTAAACCTCGAAAATAAACTAAAATAAGAAACCTAACTTAAAATAAGTAAACCTAAAATAATTAAACCAAACTATATAAAAATAAAAAATAAACCTAAATAAAAAATATACTAAAATAAATAAAAAATAAACTAGATAAACTAAATAAACCTAAACATGCTTAATTTAAAAGAAAATTCTAAACACTAAACCTTAAACCCTGAATCCTAAACCTTAAACCCAAAACCATAAACCTTAAAACAATTCCTAATCCCAAAAACCTAAACCTACAACCCAGAACCATAAACCCTAAATATAAAAAAAAATTGTAACCCTAAACCCTAAAACTAATCCTAAACCCAAAACCTAAACCCTAAAGCCTAAACCCTAAAACTAGCCTTAAACCCTAAACCCTAAACCCTAAACCTTAAACCCAAAACCTAAAACCTTAAAAAACCCTAAATCCTAAATAAAAAAATAAAAATATATAAATAAAACCCTAACTGTAAATGTTAAAACCTAAACCCTAAACCTACAACCCTACGCCCTAAAACCTAAACCTAAACCTATGTTTTGGCCTAATTACAACTTGTATTACTTTGTTGTATCTGTATGGCCATCTTTTCTTTATCTTTTGTTTGTTCTTGTTGCTCCTCTTCATTTTACTGATGCATTTCCCTAATAATCTTTTTTGGTTCTATTATGATCTCTGTAGCATCTGCTACTAGCTTTCTATTAATTATCCTATCTTTTTTTGGGGTCTTACTATATGTGATGTTTCCTTTGCTAATGGAAATGTGCTTCTTGTTTCCCTAATCTGCTGGATGGAGATGTCTTATTTTCGGATCTGCAGGGACGGACTGCTTGCCATCAATACTATTTTTTGGGATTTGCTGTATTTTGTTTTTCTTTTCACGATTGAAACTATTTCTTGTCTCCTTTTTTTGTTGCCTATTCTCAAACTATTTTTTTTATTCTGGCTACCTATATTAGAGGCTCATGCCTTTGTTGTTGCAGTTGTTGGTTTGCTATAATTTGCACAGCTTCATGGTGGGTCATTCTTTATTTGTATTTTCCCTCTTAAATAGGGTTGTGGATCCTATTTTGCTCACCAACCCCGCTTCCTCAACCTGTAAGGGAAGAATGTTTAATTTAACTATTATTACTATGATTTCTTTGCAAGATTGGATTTTCTTCTTACCTTCCTTTCATCTTGATTTTGCTGATGATGTTGGATTAGATGCTAGTCTGCTTTTCCTTATCTTGAAGGATTTTAATGATGGTTTTCTTTTGATCCCCATTTTGGGTCTATGTAATACTACTATTACTGACTAGATTACCCTCTGTTGGGTGCAATATTTGGTCTGCTATCTTGGTTTGCTATCTTGGTTGTTGGCTGAATGGATTATCGAGTTTTATGCCTAGCATGCTGCTTCTGGCATTGTTTCTCTAATTATTTTTTTTGTGTTGTTTGTGGTGGGGTGCAGCTTATCTCCTGTAGCTTGTGGTCTATCTAATTTGCTACTACATTCCCATCTTGGTTCTATTCTGACTTGTGCAGTTCTTGTTGTGTTTACACTATTAACATGGTGCTTGTTAACATCTGCATTATTTAATCTGAATGGGTATCCTTTTTATGGGCTATATTCCTGGGCTATTTTCCTAGCCTGTAAGTTTCATATGATTTGGGATGGTATTATTTACATGCTAATTGATATGCTTAACTGGATTTCAGTTTTCTTTTCAGCTGGTTGTCTATTGTTTCTATCTTCTGCCTGGCCTTTCCTGCTATTTACTTGTGATGGGTTTTCCTGCTGGCTTAATTTTACTCTTGGATCTGGTATTAATAAAGTGGATGTGGCCAAGATGGTTCAATTTTATATGGGTAGGGATTTTCATGCTATGGTGACTATAGTGGTGATACTTATCCCCATTTTGCTATTTGTTGTCTCCTTTTCTATAGTGTATATGGCTTTGTTTAGGTTTGCAAGTACTAAGGCTCATAAGACTTTCAACAAATGGCTGTTATCTTCCCACAGGTTTGTAGGTTATGATGGCTATGATGATTTCACTCCTTTTTGGTTTGGTAGTAACTCTTGTGATGTAACCCTTTCGCTGAAGTTTGGATGCTCATACGTGCATCTACCCCAATTTAGTGTGACTGAGCCTGAGCCTTCTCTCACACACTTCTCTATAATTATTTTTCAATTTATGCTGCTTTTACCTTCCACTTTGTTTGTATTACTCTAATTGTGGTAATTTTTATCTGTCAACATATTTGCAGATGCATTTTTCTCCTTCTCTTGCAGGTTTGCTCCCTAGTGGCATGCATTCTCTCATCTTGATGAGCTTTGGCCAAGATCTATCCATTGGCTTCTCTATGTTAATCATTTTGTATCTTTTGCTTTCATTTTCTCTTTTATTTTTTTTTTGGAAGTACTTAGATAGGGGATTTACTCTCTAGGCTGATTGCAGCTCTTTGAGCAGTAGTTTTGGAGTTTATCCCCTCTTAAGGATCTTGTAACCCTCTTTTTGTGGCAATAAAATTTTCCCCTATATAGGGTCTAAAAAAAAATTATTAAAAAAAAACCCTAAACCTAAACTAAAATGAAAACTTAAACCTAAACCTCAACTAAACTAAACAAAGTAAAACCTAAATTGAAACCAAAACTAAAAAAAAAATAAATTAATTAAATAAACATAATTTAAATAAATTAAAATAAAAACTAAAAATAAATAAAATAAACTAAACTAAATAAACCTAAACCTAAACCTAAATCTAAGCTAAACTAAACTAATCCTAAACCTAAACCTAAACAAAACAAACTAAAATAATCTAAATAAATAAACTAAAATAAACTAAACTAATTAAACCTAAATAAACCTAAACTAAAATAAAATAAACTAAACTAAATAAACGAAACCTAAAAATAAACTAAATAAATAAAAATTAAACTAAATAAATAAATTGAATCTAAATAAATAAAAACTAAACTAAATAAATAAACCTAAACTAAAAATAAACTAAATAAATAAACTAAACTAAATAAAACCTAAACCTAAATAAACCTAAACTTAATTAACCAAAACCAAAACCTAAACCTACGCTAAATATAAAATAAACTAAATAATAAATAAAATAAATCTAAACCTAAATAAACTAAACTAAATTAAACTAAATAAATAAATAAAAATTGAACTTAGAAAATAAACTATGTAAAACCTAAAACCTAAACTAAAATAAATAAATAAACTAAAAGAAACTTAAACCTAAACCTAAATCTAAAAATAAAGTAAACTAAAATAAATTAAACTAAATAAAACCTAAACTAAATAAATAAAGTAAATAAAATAAACAGAATAAATTAAATTAAATAAATCAACCTAAATAAAATAAAATAAATCTTAAACCTAAACCTAAACCTAAACTAAACTAAAACCTAAACCTAAGCCTAAACCTAAACTTAATAAACTTAAACTTAAACCTAAAGCTAAAGCTAGACCTAAACTAAACTAAATAAACTAAAGTAATAAAACCTAAATAAACTTAAACCTAAAGCTAAACCAAAACTAAATTAAACTAAATAAAAATAAAATAAACTAAACTAAAAATAAACTAAATCAACAAAACTAAATAAATAAACCTAAACCTAAACTAAACTAAAAATAAACTAAAATAAAACTAAACTAACGTAACCACATATGATCGAAAGATTTTTGATATAAGACACCATCCACAATAGTGTAAGAAAGTACTCTCTGGCTCATCTCATAGGCTTGGGACTTCTCTTGAGATAGTTTACCTTTATCTATGTAATTCATGAATGGTTGCCTCCAACCTAACTCCTCGTCCTTCTTGGAAATGGCAACCTCCCCTTTAAGAGTGTACTTTTTGATGAGTTCAATATAAATAAGAGATAAAACTTTTCTATTTTGGACCTTTATTAATATAGACTCATCCTCTGGACATGCCAACTCCTTGGCAAGCTTGTTTAAAGCATATGCTATAGCGCTCTCTCCTCGAGGAATTTTATAAATGGTAACCTTTGTGATTTGGTCCAGCAACGCTATGGTGTACTTGTGGTAGTGATACAGCTTAAGCTTTATAAAATTATAAGACTCAGTGATTTGGTTGATAACTAGCTGAGAATCCCTGAAGATATTGATGTTGTAGATGCTTAAAGTAATGGCTAACTCTAGACCGGCAATCAAAGCATCATATTTGGGTTCATTATTGGTACAAGGATTGGACAGATGATATAAGAATCACATCACATCGCAGTCAAGAGTTAAGAGAACTATTCCTACCTCTACCTTTCCTGGTGTAGTAGATTATGGTTCTTCTTCTCTTTGAGGGGAAGTTGTACCATCAAAGTATATCTCCAAGTGGTGAATGCTAGTAATCTCTAAATTTATGATTTATTCATCAGGGAGATAATCATTAAACACAGAGTCAATAGGAAGTGTGTGTACTGCTAAAAAATCTACTAGCGATTATCCTTTCATCGCATAGAGGGTTATAAAGGTATTATCAAATTATGAGAGGATCATGGACCATTATGCCAACCGTCTAGATAGTGTCGGTCGGGTCATGAGATTCTATAGTGGAATGATCCTAAAGATTAAGTTCACCTTATGAGGAAGCATGTAGTGCTGTAGCTTTTGGGATGTAAAGATTAAAGCTAGGATATGCTTCTCAATGGGTACATAATTAGCCTCAGTATGGATTACATGATGGCTAAGGCAGTAGACTGCATTTTTCTTCCCTTTGTCATTGGCTTGGGCCAATAAAGCACCAAAGGAGTCGTCTAATGCAGTAGTGTAAAGTATGAGTGGTATGCCCGGGATAAGGATTGCTAGAACATCGGGTAATGCTTGATGTCTTCGAAGGCATGCTCACAATTATCATCCCACTTGAACTTGGCATCCTTTTTGACAAGTGTTGAGAATGCCTGACATCTTCCCGATAGGTTGGATATAATGCATCTTAGATATGCCAAACGCCCTTAGAATGATCAAAGTTGAGATAAACATTTAGAGGGTGGCACTTCGAATATCATCTTGATCTTCTCTGAATCAATTTCAGTTCCCTGGTCTCGGATAACAAACCTAAGGAATTTCCCTGAAGCTACTCCGATTGCACACTTCATGGGGTTCATTTTGAGGTTAAATTGTCTTAACTATTCGAAAACTACTCTCAAGTCAAAGAGATGGTCTTCTTTTTCTCAACTTTTGACCATGAGATCATCGACATAGCACTCAACTTGATAATGAATAAGTTTGTCAAACATTTGAGTCATAGCCCACTAGTATGTAGCACTAGCATTTTTAAGGCAGAAAGGCATGACCTTATAGCAATAGACTTTAATCGAGGTTCCAAAAGTAGTATTTCTTTCATCTTTAGGGGACATCTTTATTTGGTTATATCCAAATGAGCCATCCAAGAAAGAGAAGACTACATGAGATGAGGCAATGTCCACCATAAGCTCCAGGATTGGTAGTGGAAATTCGTCTTTTGGACATGCCTTATTCAAATCCCTAAAATTGACACATATACAAATTTGTTCATTTTTTTCTTAATTGAGACAATATTGGCTAACCAGATAGGGTATTTTTTTCTCCTAGATGAAGCTAACATCGATCAATTTCTTGACTTCAGAAATGACCTGTTGTTCTATGTCAAATCACATGCGTCTAGGAGCTTGCTTGATAGGATTAGAAGTAGGCTCTATTGCTATTTTATGGATGGCTATGTTAGGAGCCAATCCAGTAATCTCTTCATAACTCAATGAAAAGAAGTCTTTAAACTCAATCTATAACCTAACTAAGTCATTGGTTTTAATTTCATTCATCAAAGAACTGATGTATGTCGGGCGTGGATCTTCTTTACTTCCTAAGTTGATTTCCTTGAGCTTATCGATGGTTGACTTGATCTCTTCTTCAAACTCTTATGGTGCATCTTTGACTCCAAAATCATATGGATCATCTGAAGTTTCTAAGCATAGCTCCTCATATGACTTAATGTGATTTGAAAAGAACCTATCAGATTCCAAATGATTGGTGGTGACTAAGTAATAATCGTCATCATCGATTGGACCCACTGTACCGAATCCTAGTTCTGATCTTGATTGAGAGCTTTTACATTTATTCTTCCATAGTCTTTTAAAGTAGTCTAACCTATGCTTTGGTCTAGTATGTGGGATTAACCCTTTCTTTGCTAAATTATGAACATAAGATAAGTACCAATTAAAAGGTACTTATATTAAATCTTTATATGAATCATCCTCAAGTTCTACATCAAATTCTTGACTTAAGGATGATGCCCCCAGAAAGAACTTTTAAGTCTTCACTCTTATGGTTGACTTAAGGGCTTCCTTAACTACCAAAACCTCAGCTTTTTGAGAGGAAAGTGGGGTTAGAGCTAAGGTTCCCAACTAATGCCTAATTATTTCACATATAGACTTGGATACACTTATGCTATAATTTGGAGCTTGATCTTCATCACTATCTAGCTCAAGTGTCACCTCCAAGGGAATCTACTGCTAAGAAGAGCTGGCTGGTATGTTAACCATACAAGACTCATCCTATGAATTAGATTCTAAGTCTATATGGATAGCAGGTGTACTCCTTGTAGCTACGATATATCTTCTATTGGGTGGCCAATAAAGAGGTTTTCCACCCCTTGGACTATCTCTGAATTGGTCTCTTTCTCTGCCTGGTGGAGGTTAGGTCATCCTACCCATATGTTTGAATGGAGTAACAAACTTTGGGTAGAATCTAATGTCATGCTCTACTTCCTCTTCCAAGTCTATTTACGCTCCCTTTTATTTTCTTTTTCATTTTATCTTTTCTTTTCTTTTTCTTTTTCTCTTTATTTTTCTTTTATTTTTCTTTTTTTATTTTTAAACTTTGGCCAAGTTCACAAGAATAGACTTGTTGATTTTGAGGGAGGTAGTAAGCCACATCCTCATATATGCCGACCTTGTGAACCGTAAATGGCTTGAGATCTCCTTTGACATAGTAGATGATACCACCTCTCACAAACTTCATACACTGATGTAGAGATGATGGAACTATTTTGTTCAGATGTATCCATGGTCTCCCAAGCAAAGCACTGAAAGATATATCCAAGTCTATAATGTGAAACTTGGCTTTGGACTTCCAATCATCTATCTCCAAGGACAACATTATGGAGCCTAAGGCCTGTTGACCTCTCTTTTGGAGTACTGATTCAATCTTCCAATTTTAGACTTAGGAGTCTTCTAGGCACTAAGACTTCCCTAGTAATAAGATACTTCTAACATATAGGTAAAAACTTAACTTAAGCCTAAATACTTAGAAGGGTTAACCATAGGATTAGGTTATGACTTAGGGATTAGGATAATCCACCTACCCTAAAACCCAAATCCAATACATGTTCACCTTCTCAAACCAAACATCAAATTCAAATCCAAATACAAACCCAAATTCCAAAACCAAATGATTGAAGCCCATGATCAAATCCAAACTTGAAACCCTTCCTAAGCCATATGACCTATCCCATGGACTTAGCTAAATCTTAATCCAAATAAATCCAAAATAAATTGATTTTCTTATAAAAAATTTATATCTTCAATCATCTTCCTAAATATAAATCAAATCCACAATCAAATGATCAAAACTAAATCAAACTAAATCAAATTAAATCAAAATCATTCCTAAGCCATATGACCTACCCTATGAACTAAGCCAAATCTTAGTCTAAATCAAGTCAAAAACCTAATTTATTTTCTCATAAATCAATCATATTTTCAATCATCTTCACAAATTTAAATGAAATATACATTTAAATTATCAAAATTAAATCAAACCAAATCATAATCCAAACTTAAGCTACATGACCCAACTCCATGGACTTCGCCAATTTTCTTCATATTAAAACCCAAATTAAATTTATTATCTCATGAATCAACCATACCTTCAATCATATTCACAAATATAAATGAAATCTACAATCAACAAGCCAAACCAAAATAAGCTCAAGACAAACCCAACTTAACCCTTTTGACTTGAAATGTTCAAATGAACCAAAACCCATTTGAACCTAAGCGAATTGTAATTGAATTTATATATAAATCCCAAATCCATATATAAGTTCAACTAAATCAAACTCAACCCAAAATTAAGCCAACTAAACCCAATTGGTTCACTTGACCCAAAGTGGGCAATTTGACCTATTTGAGCCTAGTTTTAATCCTACCCAAAATGGATTGAACCAAGCCCATCAAAACCTGCCATCATGATTGTTGATCACCCTAGGTTGATCAATTATCACAAATTAGGACAAACTAAGTCATCTTGGTCATTTGAATAAGTCAACCCCTTAGCCCATATGAACCCAAACTAGCCAAATTGTAACCTAAGCCAAATCCCTTGAAACCAATGAGTCATATCAAATCAAAATCAATATTTGAATATGACTTGACCTTTAGTTGAGTGAAACCAAACCCAATTGTCCCTCATGACCCAAGTTGACCCAAATTGACCTAAAAGACCAAATTGGGTCCAATCAAAATATAAACCAAATTAATTGCAATCAATGGCTCAAGTTCATTCCAAATTGATTGTTGAACTTGACCAAAGCCATGATTGGACCCAATTGAACCCAATTGGCCTACTTAGCCCAAATTGACCTAAAGGTTCAAGTTGGCCTAAATCAAAACCAAATCCAAATTAATTAAATTCAAAGCCTACAATCATCTTCAATTGGTCAACTATACCCAACCCAAGCCAATTTGGCCAATTTGGTTAAATTGGTCAACTTAACCCATTTGACCCCCCTAATGAATTCAAATGAACCAAAATAAAATCTAAGCCAAACTAAACCAAACCAATTGAACCAAAATATACCAAATGATCATATGAACTTGACCCAACCTTTAGTTTGACCCAATTTGACCAATTGGTCAACTTGACCCAACTTAACCCAATTTGACCTAATTAAGTCAAATTTAGCCAAACCTAACCAAATCAACTCCAATTGACTTGAAATTTGGGTTAACCCACTTTTAGCTCATTTCAAATTTGCCCAAATCAAATCCAATGCCGAATGATCATTCTACCCTTGGGTCAAGGGTATCACATGAGACAAATCACCCATGTAAGTGGTTATTTCCATTTCTTGACCACTTAGTACTCTCCCAATGGTCCACCTAGAAACCTAGGACACTGGCCAACCTGGCCCAAGGGGTGGTTGGGTCAGTCATGACCCATGAGAGGTGAAATAAGCTCACCCTCCCCATTAGAGCATTTAAAACCCATATGACACCCAGGATTCCTCCTTGGCAGCCACCTCCACACTTTCAACCAACCAAGCTGAATCAACTCACCTCCTCCCTACCACCCACGACTCCTTGAGATGGATGGATGGCCACTAGAAGCCAAACATGATCCCAATGTCTGATCAAAATGAAGGGGGGTAAACACCCCCTCATTTCCACTCAAAGACACAAAAATCATTTCTCAGAGTCCTAGGTACCCAAGAAGAGTTGCTAGAGCCATTCCCTAAGCTCTCAAGCTTGTTCCTAAAAAAAAATGCTATTATCATCCATCTTAAAATAGGGCACACCCATTTTTGACCTAACATCCCCATTTCTCAATCAAACTCAAATTAACTTTGCAGGCACCTTCTCTAGGCCTTATCTAGCAAGAACGAATCATCTCCCAAGCTTCTCGAGCAATGAAGGTGGGACTTCGATCAAAGTTGAGATCCAAATCATCAATTTATGGCCTTCTAAGTGAACATTGAGGAATTGATCCAATTGCTACTCAACAGGACTTCATCTCCATTAGATGAAGCTTCCTTAATCATTCAAGCTGCTAATCTTGAGCTCTGGTGAGGTGTGCTTCCAAAACTAATCTTTAGGCAAAATAGGTTGAAGATTTTTAAAGAAAACTTGCATCTCATGTTATCTTGACCGTTGGATCCCCTCCGATCAATGTTATGAAGGTGTGGGATCCTTTTAGAGTTTATTTGAGCTTGACTAAGCTCAGATCAAGTGAGCAATGTTGAACGGACTTCATTCTCCCTCACTCGCATGATGTTAGATCACACACCATCTGTTCCACATGATCAGAATGGACGCTCATGATTAGATCCACTAGATCGATCTTATTTAATCATATTAAGTTGTGGGATTAATTATAGCCATAAGATCTTAGATCAGATGATGGACAAGAAAGTGCATCCGCCATCGCCATGAAAGCACTGAGTCGGATACATTTTAAGTAGCCAATCCTGCAGTGCCATGAGGAAAGCATGTCACATCAGCACGTCACGTGGCACCAATAAGATTATGCTTTAATTAGGCTTAATTAATCATTTTGAATGGCTTAAACTTCTAAAAATCATAAACAATCATAGAGAAATAAAAATGCAAATAAATACTCATTTTAAATGTAATTCATAGGATAATTAATTAAAAATGATCTTAACTAATTTTGAATAGTAATTAAGGTTTAATTAAGGTTTAATTCAAAAAATTTTAGCTTAATTACTCTTTTATTACTTAATCATCTAATCCCAAGTTTTGTGGGTTAATTTAATGGGATGACCTCTGCCTCCCATAATTTTCTTGGGATTTATTACTCAATTAATTACGAAAATTAACTAATTAAACCTTAACAACTCTTTTAAGTTAACTAATAATTAATTAATCACATGAATAGTAATAAATTGGTTAATTAAGTTTATTAATCATTGTTTAATAGTAAGTGAACTGAGGAGTAGGGTTGGGACCCCTTTCCTTAAGTTCATTTCACACTTTTTAAAAATGAAATTAAATAATATTTAACTAATTAATTAAATCACTTAATCAAATTAAAATCATAATGACATCAGACCTAAATTAATTAAATCATGGGGTAGATCATTATGTGTTTAATAACCTATAAGACTTTAATGAAACTATGGTTAGTTCACATGTGTTGGAAAACCATAGGAGTAATTAATTAAGTCCCTTAATTTAATTAACTATTAATCATGTGCCAATTGCATTAGGCCCCTTTTATTTCCTGATCATTGCAAGTTTAGTTTCCTTGCATATCATGTTGGTTCATAATTATTAAGTTAATTACTTTAAGGTTACATAGGTAAGGGTAATTAATTCATCTAATTAAGGCTTCAACTTAATTAACCAATAAAATAAACTTAATTACATTTCCATAAATTATATCAAATCAAAAATGTGGGAATGGGTTTAAAATAGAAAGTGATGATTTCTATTCTCCTCTTTAAATAAAATCAAATCCAAAACTTAATTAATAAAGAAGCTTTAGTTTACTTTAAATAATCTTATTTGATTTGATTTTCCTTAAGAACTAGTTGGTTGAATGAACCACATGTTTATATTTGATTGCCCTCTTTCCAATCATTTCAAATTTGGTATGTCATTTGAATTCATGCATCCATCTTTTCAAAATCAAGTAAAATAAAATGGATTTCTTTTATGTAAGCTTGCATGTGTTGATTTAATTTAATATATGTGTGGCTATTATCACTATTAAATCCAAATGTATTTTCTAAAGCTTATAAATGAATAATAATATGTGTTATGATGCTAGTTATAAATACATAAGAAATGCCTATGCTTATAGCTTAAGTGTATCAATGTTGAGTTCTCTTTCCTCTATTCATGTGTTGATTTATATAAGATTGAATGGTAATGGGTATATAGCCTAGACATACTGGGAACATGAGGCTTTAGCTAGCCCCATGATTTGATTACCTCACTTCCCTGGTTTAACAATACATTTTGATTTCATTCTTATGTATTTCAACATTAGAATTTGGATAGAGCTTTAATTCATATATATAAATGATTCAATCAAACAAAATATACAATATTTGCATGATTTTCTTTCCCTCATTTATGCATATATCCATGAGTATCCAAGAAAAGAAAGTATACAGTCTAGGCATCCCAAGAATACGAGGCTTTAGTTAGCCCCAAGGCGGTCATTTGATTACCTCACTTCCCTTGTTTAAAAATGACACATACTTGCCTATATTTGTACTTGTATATGTATATCTGATTAGTAAATGAAAATCCCATTTTGTATTAAAATGGCATGCATTCATAATTGACTAAGTGGTTGAATTAATTAGCCAAATGATTTCGAGCTTACTTCCTATGTTCATGTATATGAATTTACATATGTTTGAAGGCAAAAAGGTATATAGTCTAGACATCTCGAGAAAACGAGGCTTTAGCTAGCTCCAAAGAGGTCATTTAATTACCTCACTTCCCTGGTTTAACAATGGCACATGCCTATTTAATTTCATTCTTATGTCTTTTGTATAAGAATTTAGATAAAGTTTTAAATTAATATGTATGAATAATTCAATCAAATAAGATATAAATTCTAAACATACACATACATTCATCATTTAAGTGTGCTAAAATATGTTACACACTTAGGATTAAATCATATGCATGTTACATGTGATGGAAAGAATAATTTAATATATGTCACATGTAGTAACTCAATTAAATTAATCTTAAGATTCCTTTCATTTTGAATAGGATTATTTAAGGTGAACCTAAACCTATGATAAATTAAATCATTTAATAAGCCATTCACTAAAGAGAACTAAATCAAACTAATATACTTTAGAAAGTAACTTAAGGTAAGGATGAAAGAGGGAAATCCTCTTTTCCTCTCTTTGTAACACTTAGTTGCTAAGTGTAATCAAATGATACAAAAGAAAATACAAATTATAATTCTCAAATCAATTAGACTACTTCAAGTGAAATCAACCTTTCATGTTAAATTGAATCCTTCTACACTTAGAAAATACAACACTAATGCCTAACAAGACTTACCACACAAGCCTTAATACATACATTAGAATTAAGTCACCACTTCAAGCTCTAAGTTAGGATGGTGTATGATGTGATGTATATTTTGTTTTATATATTTTAGATTGGATGTTAGGGTGTATGCTTCATAGATTGGATGATAGACCAATATTAGCCTAATCATGTTTCTGGGGATTATGCTTAAGGGATGCTTAAAAATAAATCTGAATGCTCTTTTTACATGTTGCTTAAATCTTTAAGCATAATAAGGCAGTGGGCTTAGTTACCCATGTGGGTGCTAAGTCTAAATTAGAAATTGGGATTATATGTATATTTAGCTAACCTCTATTTTTGGTGTAGTTAAATTTCACACAAAAATGTAATTTTGCAATAGGAATTAGGATTAGTGCTATGGGGATTAGGATGAGCGTGGTGGGCTTGGTCCTAGGGTGCCCTGATGCCTCAAGCAAGCACCATCCAAATCAAAGAAGGAACCAAATCAAAAATGGAGATATGAAGAAAGAAGACCCCCATTGCATTTAATACAATTATAATTATTTTTTCATATTCCAGGTTGTATAAGGGTAGAGCTCAACTACCTATCTTTTTCTCTTTAGGTTGTATGGTGGTAGTACTACATTAGCCTTTTATTCTTTTACAATAGTTTATATAATTGTTTGATGTTATGTTTACATTGTGCATTAGGAAGACATGCTTTATATTTTTTTAAATGATTGATGCATTAATGTGTGGCTTGTATATGATTAGGCTCTTAGGATAAAAAAACAACTCATAACCTCATCATAAAGCCTAAGACATAAATAAGATAATTAAAAGATTTAGCAACCCCTTAGTAGTATGGTTGTTTGTTTCACATCATGCATGCATATTCTTTCTCTTGAACATGAAGGATCTCCATCCTTGCATGATAAAGGAATGCTTGACCTGTGAGGGCATCCCTTGTGGTGGAGAACACTTTCTAGCTGATTTGACCCAAAACCTATTTCATCATGCATTTAGGCATAAGAAATCCTAAAGCCTCTGTCAAAATGATGTTTCTAAAATGAAATAAAATTTGAAAATATTTTGCATCTATTAATTAAGTCATATGCTCATACCACTCATGCTCTAGTATCTTAGAGAGTGTGTTTAAGACTTTAGACTCTTTCTAATTAAATAACTGCCCTAATTATCTTGCGAATTAAAAGACCAGACTACATGATTTTAAAATCATAGGAGGAGTTAACTGGTGGTCACTCCAGGCAGTTATAAGTCCAAAAGTTGGACAATTTATTCTCTTTTGTGGAGGTAAACCCTTATGTCCACCAATCACTTAGATTTAGGTCATGCTTTAGCTCTTACTAAAGATCCTTAGATTTAGTATCCAAGGTAGCTATTTCCTTCAGACCATGAGCATAAATCATCACCTCTTAAGCACTCCCACAACTTTATGTTGGTGGATTATAAGTTCTAGTAATCTAATTAAATTTCAACCCAAAACATATAAATGGATTGTAATGCTCACTAGGCTTCTTAGTATCATGAGCATTTCTTAATTATTTTATTTGAATTCCAAGAATAAGTCTTCTCCTTGAACTTTCCCAATTGAGTTTCAAAATACAACTAATCCTTTAATAGTCTAACCTTAAAATCTTTGAAGATGATAATTGTCTACTTTAATCGAGTGTATTCTTAAGAAATTTCATTTCTTAAGATGTAATTAACTATGGAGGCTTGTCTCCATAAGGAACTTAAGAACCTGGTTTAATATAACCCTACTTTATTTATCCATGTAAAGTAAGGAAACATCTCAGTACATTTGAAGATACCTTAAGAGTCCTTGATTAGGTCTAATTTAGGGTGATGCCTCTATCTTTGAGATAGTACATCATACCTCAATGTTGTACCATCACCTCAAAATGTACCCCTACAATGTGGTGTCCCCATCTCTCCCCTCAAACATCTAAAAAGAAACACTATAATGCCCACTCACCTTATTCATTGATTCCTCTCAACATCATCCTTTCTTTTTGGTGTTTGGAGATGTCGATCCTCAAGTAGGCAAGGGTTCTTAAACTCATAATGTTGACTAATACACCTGGGTCAACCAGAACTCTGGATAGTCTATATCTTCCAACATCCACTGTAATGTAAAGAGGTTATTGCTGATCATCAAGTAAGTCTTCATCACAGTAACTTCTAAGATGTCCTTCAAGTGGCATGCCTCCTCTTTAGTAGCAGTTAAGCTAAGAATATCTCTAGATCAAGTAAGGCCTTGAGTAGAGATTCCCTCATCTCTTTGGATAAGACAAGGGTATCATATATGCTTATCTTAGCTAGAAACTTTTAAAGGCGAGCTAGGACATTATAATCAACCCTAGCTTGGTCCTCTATAAGCATATCCATGGGTGGAGCATCCTATGGATGGGCTATCTGCTCACTGGAATCAATGACTTTCTTACCTTTGTCTTGAGGTGCTACCTTAGGAGGTAGAACTTTGCCATTGCATTGGTTGACTTCAGTGACTTCTTGGAATGATGAGCTTATTCAAAGTTCTACCTATGGGCATACTTATGGGATCCTCGAGTGAGTTGACTCCATGTCAATCTCAAGAGGTGAACCTGATTGATTCAGAGAAGGATAGTCTGACTCTGAATCAAAAAAGAAATTATCAAAACTACTAGAGCTATTATTTTTATTTAGACATCAAGAGCTTTCAATAGAAATAAAATCAAGAGCATTAGAAGTAGACAATATATAAGTAGAATCATCTTTCTTCATTAATTTATTTTTGGGTGGAGGTACATGATAGAAATCAAGTAAAGTAAGTGGAGTAATGGATATAGTGCTCTATCCATAGATACAACACTTTTTTCTAGTAAAATAGGATTCAACAGAAGAAGGGGTAGCTGTAATGGTGGAGGGAGTATTGGACGATTGCACGTTCTTGAACTATCTGGGGTATGATGAGGCTGTCACCCTCCCCTAGTTGTCCTTTGCAACTAACAAACCATCCTTCGTATTGGAAGTTTGAGCTACTTCAGGCACCTACAAGGAAAGCTTCCTGATCTTAGAAATGACCTCCTTAGAGGTATGGGATAGGGAGATATCCTAACCTTCTTTGGTCTTAAGAGGATCGCAAGTATCCCTAAGGATTACTCTAACAGAACTAGATGGTTATTCTAATAAGTATTCCTTAGGGATAACTATGGCTCCCAACTTGTAGCTGCACTCAAGCTAGTCCTTAAAAGTGATACAATCCTCTAATACATGGCCTAACAAGTGGTGGTAGAGATAATAGCTAGAATCATTGCTCTTCCCCACTTCCTCTGGCCTCTTAGGCTTTGGTAACTGAAAGTTAGGTTTTTTTAAGAGATTCTTAAAGATTTTTCTAACTACCTCTCTCTTGAATGAATATGGCTTATTCAATCTATTAGCAAGAGTAGGTGAAAAGTAGCTACCTGGCGAAGAATATGAATACCACTACTTAGTAGGTTGCTGAGGTGGTGGAAATGGTCATTTTGACGACTGTGGTGGCCGGTATGATGGCTAAGGTGGTAGAAGAGGAGGTGACAAAAGAGGCTGCTGAGCTCATAGTCTCTCATACTGAACTCTGTCTAGTTGTTTCCCTCTGTCCAATGACACAACTATCCCTGGCTTCTCCTCAAAGACCTTGTGTGGCTTCGGCATAGATGATTAGTCGGGAAAAGGCAACTGTTTGGCTTCCTCTTGTAGGCTAGCCGCCTTGTTGATTAATTTCTCGAATGTTTTGATGGTGAAGCCCTTAAGCATGAAGGAAACCAGGCCATGGATATTCTTGAGAAGAATCTCAATGGGATGTTCTTCGGACAACTGTGGTTCGCATTTCATGCTCAGGTTGAGCCACCTAAGAATGTAATCAACAAGGGACTCATTGAGTTTCTATTTCTCTACAATGAGGTCGCCTATAGTCACCCTCTACTGAGCTCCAACAAACCTCTTGATGAAGAGGTGCTCCAACTCAGCAAAAGTCTTCACCAATCCGTTGGTCAGTTCAATGTATCAATCATATGCAACACCAAACAGACTACTAACAAAAAGGCAGAAGAGGAGTGCGTTGTTGCCACCGCTGTTGCAACAACCAGCTCTAAAGCATGCAATGTGTTATCGCGGGTTCCCACTGCCATCAAAGATCTTGAAGGATGGTGGCACAAGACACTAAATAAAATAAAAACTAAATAAAAGCCTAAACCTAAAAATAAACCAAAAAATAAATAAATAAAAACCCAAACCCTAAACTAAAAAAAAAATAAAACCTAAAATAAACAAAATAAACATAAACATAAACCAAAACTAAAATAAACTAAACTAAAATAAATAAAACCTAATCTTAAACCTAAACCTTAAACTAAATAAAATAAAATTAACTAAAATTAAACATAAACCTAAACTAAAAAATACTTAAAAATAAACCTAAATTAAAAACCTAAAATCTAAACCTAAAGAAATAAAATAAAAACCAAAACCTAAACCTAAAAATAAAAAATAAAACCTAAACCTAAAAAATAAAATAAAACTAAAACTAAACTAAGAAAATAAACATAAACCTAAACATAAACATAAAAAATAAACTAAAATAAAAAAAACCTAAACTAAAATAAATAAACCTAAAATAAATAAAAATAAACCTAAATAAAAATAAAATAAAATATACTAAAATAAAGAAAAAATAAACTAAATAAACCTAAACGTATATGTTTAGTTAATTAAAAAAAACCTCCTAAACCCTAAATCCTAAACAATAAAACTAACCCTAAACTATAAACCCTAAACTAACCCTAAACCCTAAACCCCTAACCCCAAACCCTAAACCTTAACTTAAAGTAACTAAATAAATTAAAAAAAATTAACTAAAACTAAAACCCTAAAACTAAACCTAAGCCCTATGAATGGACAAACACGATGGAACATAACACAAATAGGCATTCAAGAGATCAGTGGTGGAGGCGGCGGGCATAGTGATGGTGGGGATCTAGAGGTGCTGGATATGGAGGTGGTGGTCGGAGCAGTGGTGGTTATGGAGGCGGGAGGTGCGATAGAGGTTACATCCATGAGGGTGGCGGAGTGGGAGATGTGGGATATGATGGTGGATCCTCTGAGAGGCTATTCGATGGGAACTCGAAACTAAAGCGGTCGATCATCCTGGTTATGGAGTTGTGCCTTTATAGTAGAGAGATTCTAGTTATCTAAGGATTTTCTCTCATGTGTTTTTATCTATGTCGCATGTGTCTCAGAAAACTTGGTATGTTACTTGGTTGATCAAATCAAAAAGAAGAAATATTCAATCTGAATTTGTTCTCTGTTAAAAAAAAACTAAAAACCCTAAACCCTAAACTAAAACCTGAACCATAAACCTAAAACCTAAACCTTAAACCTAAACCCTAAACCCCAAACCCTAAACCACCCACCCTAAAACCTAAAGCCTAAACCCTAAACCCAAACCCTAAACTAAACTAAACCTAAACCACTAAACCTAAATCATACCCCAAAGCCTCTAAACCCTTAAACACTAAAAGCTAAAACCTAAACCTAAACAAAATAAAACCAAAAAAATAAAATAGTTAAAAAACCTAAACTAAAATAAAATAAAATAATAAAATAAAATAAAAACATAAACTAAAATAAATAAATGAAATTAAATAAAAATATAATATAAACCTAAGTAAAAAAGAAATAAACTAAAATAAATAATAAATAAATAAATAAATCACTTACATTTGTTTTTAAAAAAAATTCTAACCCTAAACCTAAACACTAAACCCTGGATCCTAAATCCTAAACCCTAAACTACCTTAAACCCTCTAAACCTCAACCCTAACCCTAAACCCTAAACCTAAACCCCAAAACATAAACCCTAAAACCTTAAACCTCCAAAACCCTAAACCCAACAACCCTAAATCATAAAAAACCCCAAAACCAAACCATAACCTAAAGTTACTAAATAAATTAAAAATTAAACCTAAACCCTAAAACCTAATAATCCTAAAACTGAACCTAAACCAAAAGAATGGGTAGAACCTTAACAGCAAGAATATCACCATCAAATAGGCTCAATCTAGATCTGGTGGTGGAGGCGAAGACGGAGGCGGTGGTTATCACAGTGGTGGTGGGGGATATAGAGGTGCTGGTGGATATGGAGCTGGTGTTTGGGCCAGTGATGGTTATGGAGGCAGGAGGTGTGATAGAGGTTACAGCCGTGGGGGTGGCGGAGAGAAAGTCTGGGATATGATTGTGGATCCCACTACTCGAGAGGCCTGGATGGTTCTGATGGGAATTGGGGAAACTAAAGAACGACCGATCGATCTCTTACAGGCTGTCCCTACGGTGAGAGGTTCTAATTATCTAGGGCTTTTGATTTGCTCTAGGCATGCTCATTTTTTATCTATGTGTCTTAGAAATCTTGGTGTGTTACTTGGTTGATAAAATTGAAAGAAGAATGGGCAGATCTGAATTTGTTTCTTGACAAAAGAAATAAAAAAACCCTAAACCATAAACTAAAACTTGAACCCTAAACCTAAAACCTAAACCCTAAACCCTAAACTTTAAATCCTAAAAATCATAAACATTAAAACCTAAAAACCATAAACCCTAAACCTCAAACCCTAGACCTAAACCATAAACCCGAAACTCTAAAAAGCTAAAAACCTAAACCTAAATTAAATAAAACCTAAAAATAAGGTAAATAAAAAAAATCTAAACCAAGATAAAATATAATAAAAACATAAACTAAAACCTAAACCTAAACCAAATAAAAAATAAAAAAATAAAAAGTAAAAAGTAAACTAAAATAATTAAAAACCTAAACTAAAAAAAAAAGAAAACCTAAATAAAATAAAAAAAACCTAAAATAAAAATAAAATAAACCTAAAATAATATAAAATAAAAACTAAATAAGAACCTAAACCTAAATAATAAACCTAAAAAATAAAACCTAAAAATAAATAAAAAATAAAACCTAAACCCTAAACTAAAAAAAAAACCTAATCGTAAAATAAAAAGAAAATAAACACAAACCTAAACTGAAATAAATAAAACCCAAACCCAAACTTAAAATTAGCTAAACCTAAACCTAAACCCAAACTAAACAAAATAAAATAAACTAAAAATAAATCTAAACCTAAACTAAAAACCTAAAAGCTAACCCTAAAAAACTTTAATAAAAATGTAAACTTAAACCTAAAAGTAAAAAATAAAACATAAAATAAAATAAAAAATAAACTAAAAATAAACCAAAAAACCTAAACTTACGAAATAAACTAAAATAAACACCCTAAATAAAATAAATAAACTCAACTTAATAAAAAT
Organism: Cymbidium sinense; assembly: GCA_021442155.1. Classification (NCBI taxonomy): domain Eukaryota; kingdom Viridiplantae; phylum Streptophyta; class Magnoliopsida; order Asparagales; family Orchidaceae; genus Cymbidium; species Cymbidium sinense. Next base: position 311,204,656 of record CM038214.1, on the reverse strand, counting down.
AAAGATAAATCTAAATCAAAATAAAAAATAAAATAAACTAAAATAAATAAAAAATAAACTAAATAAACTTAAACTTACCAGTTTTCTTGAAAAACCTAAATGCTAAACCCTAAACCCTAAATCCTAAACCCTAAAAACTTGAAAACCTAAACCTAAACTAAATTAAACCTAATAATAAAATAAATGTAAAAACCTAAACCTAAATAAAATAAAAACCTAAACTAAAAGCTAAACCTAAACCTAAAAATAAAATAAAGTAAAGTAATAAAAATAAACTAAAATAAAAAATATAAAAACTTAAACTAAATTAAAAAATTAAATTAACCTAATAATAGAAACCTAAATAAAATAAAAACTAAATGTAAAATAAAAGCAAAATAAACTGAAAATAAAATAAATTAAAAATTAAATAAAACCTAAACCTAAAGGTTAAAATAAAAAGCTAAAAAATAAATAAAAAAAAAACCTAAAACTAAAAAACCTAAACCTAAAATAAAAGTAAATAAACAAAATAAAATAAACCCAAACCTAATGCAAAATAAACTAAACTAAAATAAATAAAAACCTAAAATAAACTAAACTTAAACCTTAAACTAAATAAAATAAAACCTAAAATAAAAACCCAATACCTAAACCTAAAAAATAAAATGAAAACTTAAACCTAAACCTATAAAAAAAGGTAAGCCTAAAAAATAAATTAAAAATAAAACTCAACTAAAAAATGAACCTAAACTTAAAAAACAAACTAAAATAAAAAACCTAAACAAAAATAAATAAATTAAACTAAAAATAATCAAGAATAAACCTCAATGAAAATAAAGTAAAATAAACTCAAATAAATAAAAATAAACTAAATAAACCTAAATCTGCATGTTTTGTAATTTAAAAAAAGCTAAGCCCAATATCCTAAATCCTAAACCCTGCCACTGACCTAAACTACCTAGGCCACTGGACCCTCTAATACCTAAACCTAAACCCTACTCTAAACCTACCTCTATAAACCCTAAACCCTAAACTTGGCCCCAAACCTAGCAAACTAAAGCCTATGCACTCAACCCTAAACCATTAATCCTAAACCCTAACCCTAAACACTAAACCCTAAAACCATAAACCTTAAAGCCCTAATCCCTAAACCACACTAAACTAAACTCCCAAACCCAAAAGTTAAAACCTAAATAAAATAAATCTTAAAAATAAAATAAATAATAAAATAAATCTACTAAAAATGAAAAAATACTATAAAATAAAAACCTAAACCTAAACCTAAAAATAAAATAAATTTAATTAATAAAAATAAATTAAAATAAAAAAATTAATAACTTAAACTAAACTAAAAAAATTAAATAAACCTAAGAATAAAAAACCTAAATAAAATAAAAACTAAATGTAAAATAAAATTAAAATAAACCTAAAATAAACCTAAAATAAAATAAAATAAAAATAAAATAAAAACTTAAACCTAAAAAATAAACCTAAAAATAAGTAAAAAATTAAACCTAAACTCGAAACTAAAAAAAATCTAAAGCTAAAGTAAAAATAAATTAAATAAAATAGAATAAATCGAAACCTAAACCAAAATCAACTAAGCTAAAATAAATAAAACCTAAACCTAAAAGATATTAAACCTAAAAACTAAAGAAAATAAAATAAACTAAAATAATAAACTAAAAATAAAACCTAAAAATAAACCAAAAAATATCCTAAAACATAAACCTAAAAAATAAAATAAAAACCTAAACCTAACCCTAAAAATAAAAAAAAAACCTAAACCTAAAAAATAAAATAGAAATAAAACTAAACTAAAAAAATAAACCTAAACCTAAACCAAAACCTATAAAATAAACTAAAATAAAAAATCTAAACCAAAATAAATAAACCTAAAATAAATAAACTAAACTAAATAAAAATAAAAAATAAACATAAATAAAAATAAAGAATAAAATAAATAAAAATAAATAAAATTAAACTAAATAAATTAAACTAAACGAAAGGAGAGATCGGGGATATGATGGTGGATCCCGCTACTCGAGTGGTCGGGGTGGTTCAGATGGGAACTAGACAAGCTGAAGAACAACCAATCAGATCTGCTGCTTATGAATTATGTCTTTATAGTAGAGATAGTTCTAGTTTCTAGGGTTTTTGATTTGCTCTATGCATGCTAAACTTTTACCTATGTTGTTGCTTGTGTCTTAGAAAACTTGGTGTGTTACTTGGTTAATGAAATAAAAAAAGAAATATTGAATATGAATTTGTTGTCTATTAAAAAACCCCAAAAACCCTAAACCCTAAACCCTAAAAACCCTAAACCCTAAAATCCTAAACCCTAAACCCGAAACCCTAATACCATACACACTAAACACTAAACCTTAAATCCTCTAAAACCATAAACCTAAACCTAAACCCTAAACCCTAAACCCTAAACCTAAACCTAACCCATACCAAAATCCTAAACCCTAAAATCATAAACCCTAAACTAAATTAAACCTTAAAACCCTAAACCTTTTGAAACCCACTAAACCATAAACTAAACCTAAACCCTAAGCTAACCCTGGTAATCCTCCTTAACCAACCCTAAACCCTAAACCCAAAGCCCTCTAACCTTAAACTAACCCTAAACTCTAAACCTAAACCCTAAACCTTAAAAACCTAAAAACCTAACCCTAAACTAAAAAATAATAATAATAAAATAAAATAAATAAAAAATATAAACTTAAATAAAAGAAAAAAATAAAATAAAATAAAAATATAAACTAAAACCTAAACCTAAAGTTAAAAAAATAATTTAATTTAATTAAAATTAACTAAAATAAAAAAATAATAACCTAACCTAAACTAAAAAATAAAATAAACTTAAGAAAAAATATTAAATAAAATAAAAAGTAAACATAAAATGAAAATAAAATAAAGTAAAAACTAAATAAAAACCTAAATCAAATACATTAAACCTAAAAACATATAAAAAATAAAACTTAAATCCTAAACTAAAAAAAAATACCTAAACCTAAAATATGAATAAAATAAACCTACACTTAAAATTAAGTAAAATAAACTACAATAAATAAAACCTAAACCTAAAATAAACTAAACCTAAACCTAAACCTAAACTAAATAAAATAAAATAAACTAAAAATAAACTTAAACCTAAACGAAAAAAGAAAACCAAAAAATAAACCTAAAATAAAAACCTAAAGCCTAAACCTAAAAAAATAAAATAAAAACCTAAACCTAAACCTACAAATAAAAAATAAAACCTAAACCTATAAAATAAAATAAAAATAAAACTCAACTAAAAAATAAACCTAAACCCTAAACCATAGAGCTAAAGCCTAAAGCCTAAACTAACCATAAACCCTAAACCCACAAAACTCTAAACGCTAAAGCCTAAACACTAAATCCTAAATCCTAAGCCCTAAACCCTAACCCTAAACCCTAAACCTTAAAACCCTAAACCCTAAACCCTAAATGCATAAACCCTAAACCCTAAACCCTAAACCATAACCCTAAACCTAAACTTAAAGTAACTAAATAAATAAAAAAATAAACTTAAACTCTAAAACCTAATAAACTTAAACCCTAAGAATGGGCAGAACCTTGACAACATGAACATCACCATCAACCAGGCTTAGTCTAGATCTGGCTATGGAGGCGAAGGTAGAGGTGGCGGTTGTCACAGTGGTGGTGGGGGATCTAGAGGTGCTACTAGATATGGGGGTGATGGTCAGAGCAGTGGTGGTTATGGAGGCAGGAGGAGCGACAAAGGTTATAGCCGTGGTGGTGATGAAGGGAGAGATCAGGGATATGATGGTGGATCCCGCTAGTCAAGAAGCCAAGGTGGTTCTAATGGGAACTGGAGAAACTGAAGAATGGTCAATCCGATCAGCTTCTTATGGAACTGTGTCTCTATAGTAAAGATAATTCTAGTAATATTGGGTTTTTATTTTGCTTTATGCATGCTCATTTTTTAACAATGTCGTCACTTATGTCTTAGAAAACTTGGTGTGTTACTTGGTTGATGAAATAAAAAAAAAGAAATGTTGAATCTGAATTTTTTCTCTATAAAAAAAAACTAGAAAACCTAAACCCTAAACGAAAACCTAAACCCTAAACGAAAACCTAAACCCTAAACCCTAAACTTAAACCCTAAACCCTATAGCCTAAAAACCCTAAACCCTAAATCTGAAACCCTAAACCCTAAAACCCTATTCTCTAAACCATAAACCCTAAAACCTTAAACCCTAAACCCTAAACATACAACCCTAAACCCTATGCCCTAACCCTAAAAAATTGTAAACACTAAACCCTAAAACTTAAACCCTAAACCCTAAACCCTAAACTAACCCCAAACTTGGCCCTAAACTGGATGCTCCCTAACTGGTTTTAAAGGCCCTAAAAAGCCAAAATAAACTGATCACCCTGACCAACCATAAACCTAAACCCCCAAACCCTGGGCCTGACTAACTAAACTCCTAAAACACTAGACCCTGGCCCATGCCCAACACTAAACTCTACCCTGACTAAAAAAAAAAACTTGACAAATACTATACCAAATGATATAAAATAAACCTAAACCTAAATAAAATAAAATGTAAAATATAAACATAACATAAACATCCTAAACCTAAAATAAAATAAAATAAATAAATAAAATAAATAATAACCTAAACTAAACTAAAAAATAAAATAAACTTAAGAATAAAATTAAATAAAATAAAATAAACATAAAATAAAATAAAATAAACTAAAATAATAATAATAATAATAACTAAATAAAACTAAACCTAAAAAAAAACCTAAAAAATAAACCTAAAAAAAATTAAATATAAAACCTAAACCCTAAATTAAAAAAAACCTAACCTAAATTAAAAAATAAATAAACCAAATCCTAAACTAAAATAAGCTAAACTAAAATAAATAAAACTTAAACCTAAACTAAAGTAAACTAAACTTAAGCTAAATAAAAATAAGTAAACTAAAAATAAACCTAAACCTAAACTAGAAAATGAATCCTCAAAATAAACCTAAAATAAAATGCTAAAACCTAAACCAAAAAAAATTAAAATATAAACCTAAACTTAAATCTAAAAATAAATATTAAACCTAAACCTAAAAAATAAACAAAACTAAAAAACCTAAACTAAACTAAATATGCCTAAAATAAATAAACTAAATTAAATAGAAATAAAAAATATAATAAATTAAAATAAATAATAAATAAACTAAATAAACCTAAACCTTCTGATTAACTTAATTAAAAAAATTCCTAAGCTAACACTAAACCCTAAATCCTAAACCCTAAAACCGTAAACCCTAAAGCCTAAACACTAAACCATAAACCTTAAACCCTAAACCCTAACCCTAAACCCTAAACCCTAAAACCATAAATCCTAATACCATAAACCCTAAACCTTAAACCCTAAACCCTAAAAACCTAAAAACCTAAACCTAAACTAAATAAAATCTAAAAATAAAATAAATAACAAAACATAAACCTCAATATAATAAAAAAATAAAATAAAATAAAATCCTAAACTAAAACCTAAACCTAAACATAAAATAAAATAAAATAGATAAAAATCTAAACAAAACTAAAAAAAAAAATAAACCTATGAATAAAAAACCTAACTAAAATAAAGACTAAATGTAAAATAAAAATAAAATAAAATAAAAACTAAATAAAAGCCTAAACCTAAAAAAACATAAAATTAAAACCTAAAAATAAATAAAAAATAAAACTTAAACTCTAAACTAAAAAAAACTAAACCTAAAATAAAAATAAAATAAATAATATAAAATAAACCTAAACTGAAACTAAAATAAACTAAAGTAAAATAAATAAAACCTAAACCTAAACTTAAAATAAGCTAAACCTAAACTAAATAAAGTAAAATAAACAAAACATAAACCTAACCTAAAAAATAAAATTAAAAAATAAACTAAAAATAATAACCTAAAAACTAAACTTTAAAAAATAAAATAAAAACATAAATCTAAACCTAAAAATTAAAAATAAAACCTAAACCTAAAAATAAATTAAAAAAACTCATCTAAAAAATAAACTAAAATAAATAAATAAAGAAATACAAAATAATCTTAAATAAAAATAAAAATAAAATAAATAAATAAATAAAAAAAAAAACTAAATAAACCTAAACCTACTTGGTTTGCTTAATTAAAACCCAACCCAAAATCCTAAACCCACCTTAAACCCTAAACCCTAAATCTAATCTCTAAACCCTGGCGATACCTTAAACTAACCACCTAAAACTACAAACCTCTAAACCCACCCTAAAATTCACCACAAATCCTAACCTAAAGTGACCCTAAAAGACTCTCTAACCTGACCTAACCCTAAACCTTTTAAACAATCCTAAACCCTCTACCTAAACCCTAAAACTAAATCATAAAATCACGGATGGTCTGAAGCCCTAAACCCTAAAGTAACCCTAAAGCCAAACCTTAAATCTAAACCTTAAACCCTAAACCCAAACCACACCTTAAACCCAACACAAACTAAACCTAACACCTGTAAAAAATACACCACAAACCCTAACCTAAAAACCCAAACCCTAAAGCATAAACCACCCCAAACCCTAAAATATGATGGTGGATCCCATTTTCAGTGGTCGGTGGTTCTAATGGGAATTAGAGGATAAATAACAATCGATTTGCTATGGAACTATGTCTTTATAGTAAAAATAGTTCTAGTAGTCTAGGGTTTTTATTTGCTCTATGTGTGCTCATTTTTTATCTATGTCGTTACTTATGTCTTAGAAAACTTGGTGTGTTACTTGGATGATGAAATCAAAAAGAAGAAATATTGAATCTAAATTTGTTCTCTGTTAACAAAAAAACCAAAAACCCTAAACCCTAAACTAAAACATAAATCCTAAACCCTAAATCCTAAAAACCCTAAAATATAAGCCATAAACCCTAAACTGTAAATCCTAAATCCTAAACCCTAAGACCCTAAACCCTAAACCCTAAACCCTAATCCCTAAACCTACAACCCTAAACCCTAAACCCAAACCTCTCAAAAACCATAAACCCTAAAACCTAAACCCTAAACCAAAACATAAACCCTAAACCCTAAATCTTAAATGCTAAACCATAAAACCATAAACCTAAACCCTAAATAAACCTAAACCCTGACTAAACCCCTAAATCCTAAACAAACCCTAAACTACTATAAACCTAAAACCCATAAAGCCTAAATGTTTTGAGCCTAAAGCCAGCCAAGCCACCATATACCATAAACTAAACACCCTAAACCCTAAACCCTAAACCAAGATCCTAAACCTAAAAGGAAAACCTTAAAATAAAATAAATAAAACCAATAAAATAAAAAATAAATAAAAAAACATAAACTAAAACTTTTGTCCTAAACCTAAAAAAATAATAACCTAAACTAAACTAAAAAATAAAATATACTTAAGAATAAAAAACTAAATAAAATAAAAAGAAAACTTATAATTAAAATAAAATAAAATAGAAACTAAATAAAAACATAAACCTAAAAAATATACCTAAAAATATATAAAAAATAAAACTTAAACCTTAAACTAAAAAAAAACCTAAACCTAAAATAAAAATAAAATAAAGAAAATAAAATAAACCTAAACCTAAACTAAAATAAATAAATCCTAAACCTAAACTTAAAATAAACTAAACCTGAACCTCAAACTAAATAAAATAAAATAAACTAAAAATAAACAGAAACCTAAACTAAAAAGTAAAACCTAAAAATAAACCTAAAATAAAAACCTAGAACCTAAACCTAAAAAAATAAAATAAAACCATAACCTAAATCTAAAAATATAAAATAAAACCTAAACCTAAAAAATAAGCATAAGCCTAAACCTAAAAAATAAAGTAAAATAAAAATTTAAACTAAAACAAATAAACCTATAATAAATAAACTAAACTAAATAAAAATAAAAAAGTAAACATAATTAAAAAAATCAAATAAACTAAAATAAATAAATAAAACTAAATAAATCTAAACCTATCAGTTTACTTACTTTAAAAAAACCACCTAAACCCTAAACCCTAAACCCTAAACCCTAAACCCTAAACCATAAACCCTAAACCCTAAACCCTAAAACTAACCCTAAACCTTAGACTCTAAACTTACAACCCTAAACCCAAAACTCTAAAAACCTAAAAACTAAAATCTAAACTAAGTAAACTAAAAAATAAAATAAATAAAAAAACCAAACCTTAACTAAAACCTAAACCTAAACCTATACCAAAATGTAAAAACAAATAAATTAAAACAAAAACTTAATTAAAATAAAATAAATAAAACCCTAAACTAAACTAAAAAAATAAAATAAACCTAAAATAAAACAAAATAAATACTAAATAAAAACCTAAACCTAAAAAAAATAAATCTAAAAATAAAACCTAAACCCTAAATTTAAAAAAAAATCCTAAACCTAAAATAAATAATATAAAATAAACCTAAACCTAAACAAAAATAAGCTAAACTATAATAAATAAAACTTAAACCTAAACCTAGAATAAACTAAACCTAAACCTTAAACTCAATAAGATAAAATAAACTAAAAAAAAATCCTAAACCTAACTTAAAAAATAATACCTAAAAATAAACCTAAAATAAAAACCTAAAACCTAAACCTAAAAAAATAAAATAAAAACCTAAACCTAAACCTAAAAATAGAAAATTAAACCTACACCTAAAAAACAAAATAAAAATAATACTAAACTAAAAAAATAAAACTAAACCTAAACATAAACATAATAAACAAACCAAAATAGAAATTCTAAACTAAAATAAACAAACCTAAATTCAATAAAGTAAACTAAATAAAAAAGAAACTAAAAAAATTAAATAAATCAAAACCTACAAGTCTACTTAATTAAAAAAAGAACCTTAACCCTAAACCCTAAACACTAAAACTAACCATAAATCCTAAACCTTGAACACTGAACCCTAAACCCTAAAGCTTAAAACCATAAACTCTAAACCCTAAACCCTAAACATTAAACCCTAAACCAATAACCCTAAAACCTACAACCTTAAACCCTAAACCATAAACCCTAAAAACCTAAAAACCTAAACCTAAACTAAAGAAAGACTAAAAATAAAATAAATAAAAAAACCTAAACCAAAATAAAATAGAAAAATAAAATAAAATAAAAACCTTAACTAAAATCTAAACCTAAACCTAAACGTAAAAATAAGTTTAAAAAAAACTAAACTATAATAAAATAAATAAAAACCTAAACTATACTAAAAAATAAAATGAACCTAAATAAAATATAAATAAAATAAACCAAAAATAAAAACTAAATAAAAACCTAAACCTAAAAATGGAACCTAAAAATAAATAAAAAATTAAACCTAAACCTAAACCCTAAACAAAAAAAAACTAAACCTAAATAAACAAAATAAAATAAACTAAACTAAAATAAATAAAACATAAAACCTAAACCAAAAATAAACTAAACCTAAACCCTAAACTAAAATAAAATAAACTTAAAATAAACCTACACCTAAACTAAACAATTAAACCTAATAATAATCATAAAATAAAAATCTAAAATTGAAACCTAAAAAAATAAAATAAAAACTTCAACCTAAATCTAAACATAGAAAATAAAATGTAAACTTAAAAATAAACTAAAAATAAGCCTAATAAATAAACTAAAATAAAAATATAACTAAAATAAAAAAAACCAAAAAAATAAACTAAACTAAATAAAAATAATAAATAAACATAAATAAATAAAATAAAATAAACTAAAATAAATAAAAAATAAACTAAATAAATCTAAACCTATCAGTTTACTTAATTTTTTTTAAAAAACACCCTAAACCCTAAACCCTAAACCCTAAATCCTAAACCATAAACCCTAAACTCTAAACCTACAACCCTAAACCCTCAACCTTATACCCTAAACCCTTAAAAACCCCAAACCCTCAACCCTAAACCCTAAACCCTAAACCCTAAATGTTATATTGCAAATCCTAAACCATAAACCCTAAACCCTAAACTCTAAACCCTAAATCCAAAACATAGAACCAAGAACTTAAAACCTTAAACCCTAAATCCTAAACCCTAAATCCTAAACCCTAAACCTTAAACCCTAAAAATTGAAAAACCTAAACCTAAACTAAATAAAATCAAAAACTAAAATAAATAGGAAAGCTTAAAACAAAATAAAATAAAATAATATAAAAACCTAACTAAAACCAAAACTAAAATGTAATAAGAAAATAAAATAAATAAATAAAAATTAAACTAAAGTAAAAAAAATAAATATTAAACTAAAATAAAATAAATAAAAATCTAAACTAAACTAAAAAATAAAATTAACCTAAAAATAAAAAATTTAAACAAAATAAAACTAAATGTAAAATAAAAATAAAATAAATACTTAATAAAAACCTAAAACTAAAAAATAAACTTAAAAATGAAACCTAAAAAAATAAAAAATAAAACCTAAACACTAAACTAAAAAAAAACTTAAACCTAAAATAAAATAAAATAAAACCTGAACTAAAATAACTAAACTAATAAAAAAAACAAAACCTAAACCTATACCTAAAATAAATTAAACCTAAACCTGAACCAAAAACCTAAATAAAATGAAATAAACTAAAAATAAACCTAAACCTAAAAAAGAATAAAATAAAAATCTAAACCTAAACCTAAAAATAAAAAAAATAAAATTAAACTTAAAAAATAAATAAAAATAAAACTACACCAAAAAATAAACATAAACCTAAACCTAAACCTAAAAAATTAACTAAAATAAAAAACCACAACTAAAATAAATAAACCTTAAATAAATATACTAAACTAAATAAAAATTAAAAGTAAACCTAAATAGAAAAAAATAAACTAAAATAAATAAACTAAATAAACATAAACCTACTGATTAACTTAATTTAAAAAAGAAAACTCTAAACCCTAAACCTTAAACCCTAAATCCTAAACCCTAAACCCTAAAACTAACCCTAAACCCTAAACCCTAAACCCTATACCCTAAACCTTAAAAAACCTTAAACCCTAAACCCTAAACCCTAAACCCTAAACACTAAACCCTAAATCCTAATCAACCCTAAACCCTAAACCTTTATCCCTAAACCCTAAACCCTAAAACCCTAAATCGTAAACCATGAACTCACCCTAAACACTAATCCCTAAAAACCCAAAACCTTAAAGACTAAACCCTAAACCCTAAACTAACCCTAAACCCTAAACTCTAAGCCCTATAAACCTATAAACCTAAGAACCTAAACTTAATAAAACCTAATAATAAAATAAATAAATAAAACCTAAACCTAAATAAAATAAAATAAAAACTTAAACTAAAACCTAAACCTAAACTTAAAAATAAGTTAAAATAAAAAAATAAAAACTAAACTATAATAAAATAAATAAAAACCTAAACTATACTTGAAAAATATAATAAACTTAAAAATAAAAAACCTAAATAAAATAAAAACTAAACATTAAATAAAAATAAACTAAAACTAAATTAAAATAAAATAAAAACTAAATAAAAACCTAAACCTAAGAAACAAAACTGAAAAATAAATAAAAAATAAAGCCTAAACCCTAAACAAAAATACTTATCCTAAAATTTAAAATAAATTAAACTAAACTAAAATAAATAAAACGTAAGCTTAAACCAAAAATAAACTTAACCTAAACCCTAAACTAAAATAAAATAAACTAAAAATAAACCTATACCTAAACTAAAAAATTATACTAATTAATAATCCTAAAATAAAAATCTAAAACTGAAACCTAAAAAAAATAAAATAAAAACTTCAACCTAAACCTACACATAAGAAATAAAACATAAACCAAAAAAATAAACTAAAAATAAAACTAAACTAAAAAATAAGCATAAACCTAAACCTAACAAATAAACTGAAATAAAAATCCTAAACTAAAATAAAAAAACCTAAAATAAATAAACTAAACTAAATAAAAATAAAAAATAAACATAAATAAATAAAATAAAATGAACTAAAATTAATAAACAAAATAAAAAAAATAAACCAAAATCTATCAGTTTACTTAATTTTTTTTTAAAAAAAACAACCTAAACCCTAAATCCTAAACCTTAAATCCTAAACCCTAAACCCTAAACCCTAAACTCTAAACCTACAAACCTAAACCCTCAACCCTACACCTTAAACCCTAAAAAACCCCAAACCCTCAACCCTAAACCCTAAACCCAAAACCATAAATGCTAAATCCTAAAACCTACAACCTTAAACCCTAAACGCTAAACCCAAAACCCTAATCCCTAAACCATATACCTTAAACCCTAAACCCTAAACCATAAAACCCTAAAACCCTAAACCCTAAAGCCTAAACCCTAAACCGTAAACATACAACCTAAAATGTAGAACCCTAAACCCTAAACCTTAAACCCTAAAACCTAAACCCTAAATCCTAAACCCTAAACCTTAAACCCTAAAAATTGAAAAACCTAAACCTAAAATAAATAAAACTAAAAAATAAAATAAATAGAAAAGCATAAACCTGATTTTTATCTACCCGAGCCTAGGAGACCGGAGGAAGTAGGCAAAAGTCATGATCCAAATTTTTTCCCTTACCACCATATGCTAGGCGACATTTTAGAGGATTGATTCACATTCAAGGACCGACATGAAAACACTTTCAAGATCGGTGATGTAGTTATCCCAAAGGAATACTTTGTGGAACAACCCTCTAGTTCCATTAGGGTAATCCTTGGGGATACAAGCGATCCTTCTAAAACCAAAGAAGGTTGGGACATTTTCTTTGTCTAAAACCTCTAAGAAAATAATTCAGAAGATCAAGAAGCTTTCCTTGTAGGTGCCTGGGTCAGCTCAAACCTCCAACACCAAGGAAGGTTTACAAGTTGCTAGTGCCAACTCTAGGAAAGTGAGAGCTCGAAGAAAGATCTGTAGAAAGATCTACATCGATATGTCGCCCAGATAGCCCTTTATCTCGCCCACGAGGTGTTCACCTCCTCGGCCTTGCAACTTCCACACTTCTTCCTTTTCAGCTAGCTATTCTATTTCATCTACTAGTAGAACTCTTGTATCGGTGGATAAGGGCATCAAATACCTTACTCCACTCACTCTACTTGACTTCTACATTGTACCCCAAAATAATTCCAAGAAATTGAAGAATAAAGCTACTTTGAATTACATCTATGTCTCTTTTGATGAGTTGTCTTCTTCTATTCCTAACGATAACTCTTAAAGTCTAATTAACTATAATACTTTATATTTTTCTCTTTTTGATTCAGAGTTAGACTTTTCAACTCTGAATACTATGGGTTCACCTCTGAAGATAGACTTGCAATCATATGATTATGAGAGTCCCATAGGAGAAGTTGTAGGTGAGCATGAAGTACAGGTAGAACCTTCCATCACCTTGCCTCTAGAGATTACCGAAGTCAACCTCCGTAGTGGCAAGGTTCTACCTCCTAGGGTAGCACCTCAAGAAAGAGGGAAACAAGTCATTGGTACTGAAGATTGAGAAGCCCTTCCACAGGATGCTCCACCCTTGGATATGCTTGTGGAAGATCAGCTGAAGGTGGACTACAATATCATTTCTCATCTATGAAAGTTAACATCTAAGCTAAGCATACACGATGCCCATGTCTTATCCAATGAGATGGGGGAATCAATAATCAAGGCCCTCCTTGATCCTGAAATATGCTTAGCTCAGCTGACCTCTATAGGTGAGGAAGCACATTATGCAAAAGAAGCCCAATGGATCACCTTCACAGATGAAGACTTCCTTTTACGGGACTTGGAGCACAACCGTCCCCTATACATCACAATTGACATGGACAGGTTCAGACTCGCTATGGTTCTCATGGATTCAGGTTCATCGGTGAACATTATGAGTCTAAAGACCCTTTCCTATTTCAAGATCGACATCTCTACATTTTGAGGAGATAGGATGATGTTGAGATGATTCAATGATCAAGGTGAGAGGGCTTTAAGTTATAAAGTGTTACCTTTGGAGATAGTTGACTGGAAGACTGAAGCTAAGTTCTACATCATTGACTTGAATACTTCAATCACTACTTTTCTTGGTAGGCCTTAGATACATTAAAATAAGATTATTCTCATAAGTGCATCAAGTTCAGAAAAGATGGAATTGAGTATCATGTTAATGGGGATAAAAAGCCATTTTCAGTTAGAGAGGTTGAGATTTATGAGGATGCGTCCTACTATCTTCCTCAAAACACCCTTTCTCATGAACTTGGACAAAATTCAAATGCAAATACAAAAGTAAAAGAAAATGAAGTAAAAAAGAAAGATAAAAGAAAATGAAAAGAAAAATAAAAGTGCAAGTACACAAAAAAAAGGGAATTGAAGAAGAAATAGATCAACATACCACATTCCAACCACAGTTCATTCCATCATATAGACATGTGGGTAGAATGGCTCAACCCCCACCAAGCAGAGGTAGAGGCAGAAACAAAGGTAGTTCCAGAGGTGGGAGACCCCCTATTTGGCCTTCAACCAATAGAAATCGTGTCTCAGTTCATAGGAGTACCCCTACTTTTCACATAGATTTGGAATCCAGCTCAGAGGATGAGTCTAATGTGATTAGTATACAAGCCAACCCTTCTCAGCGGGTTCCTTTGGAGGTGACTTTAGATCCAAACAGAGATAAAGACTAGGCCTCCAAGCAAAGTAAAGTATTTGAATTTGGTTTATGTCAAACTATTAGGCAGTAGTTAAAAACTTTAGCTCTAACCTCACATACATCTTAGAAAGTTGAAGGTTTAGTAGTTAAGGAAGTCCCTAAGTCTTCCAGTGATATGAAGCAGAAGAAGTTCTTTTTGTGTTCATCATCCTCAAGTCCAGCGCTTGATGTAAGACTTGAGACAGATACTTTTAAAGAATTAGCTTTTGACTTTTACTCGCCTTGTGTTAAAAATCTTATACAGAAAGGTTTAGTTCCTCACACATCATCCAAGCATAGGTCAGAATACTTCAAAAAGCTACGGAATAATACAGGCAGGGAAGCACAATCAAGAGTAGGACTAGGATTCAGTACAATGGGTCTGGTCGATGATGAAGATTATTGCTTAATTATTACTAACCATTTGGAGTCCGATAGTTTCTTCTCACATATGCCCAACTCTTATAAAAATGTGTGTTTAGAAGCTTCAGATGTTCCAGATGATCTCCAAGTCAAAGAGGCATTGCCAGAGTTTGAAGATGAGATTCATTCAACAATAGACAAGCTTAAAGAAATCAACCTCAAGATAAAAAAAATACTCGCCCGACATATATCAATTCATTGCTGAATGAAGAAGAAACCAATGACTTAGTTAGGCTATTGACTTAGTTTAAAGACTGCTTTGCATGGAGTTATGAAGAAATGCCTAGATTATCTCCTGACGTAGAGGTCCACAAGCTAGCTATAGACCCTAAAATTACCCCTATTAAGCAATGTCCTAGATGCATGCGATTAGAAATTGAACAACGGGTCATTTCTGAAGTCAACAAATTGATCAATGCAGGTTTCATCAGGGAAGAAAAATATCCTACCTGGTTAGCTAGTGTCATCCTAGTTAAGAAGAAGAATGTCCAAATTTGCATTTGCATCAATTTTAGGGACTTAAATAAGGCATGTCCTAAAGATGAGTTTCCTCTTCCTATACTAGAATTAATGGTGGACATTGCCTCATCTCATGCAGTCTTCTCTTTCATGGATGGGTCATCTGGCCATAACCAAATCAAAATGTCTCATCTCATGCAGTCAAATAATAGTAATAGCTAATGCAATTTTAACATGACCCTTAGAAGTATGAGAGAATCATTCTTCAAGGAGTTGCATAATAGAAAATGAACCATTAAAGTGGAAGTCTTAAAAATATTATCATACCAATTCCACATTCTAGCAGCAATAGGGCCATTCACAGAAACATGATCCATACTTTCAATGTGATAGAAACAATGACATTTAGAGGGGAGTTGGAAACCTTTTTTCAAAAGAGTAGCATCCACAGGGATATAATGCTTAAGAATGCACCAAGTTAAGATCCGGTATGAAATAGGGATACTATTATTCCATATTTTAGTAAAAACCAAGGACTCTTGATATTTAAATCTTATAAAATGCTACACATCCTTAAAAAATCTCTAGAATAAGATATTTTGAAAAGAGTTTTGTCGGGTTCATTAGGGTGAGGTCAAATTTTAAGGATTTTATTGATGATCACATTAGAGACAAGGTTATTCAGTTGATCCACATCCTAATTATTATTAATAATTAACTGATGAACCTTAAGCACCACCCTGAAATGAGTATTGAGAAGGGAATCAATAGAGCCCTGACCAAGCCAATTGTCTTGCCAAAAAAATGAGGAACCATAATTGATACCCCAAGAAATTAAATTCACAGCACTACATTTGATACTACAAAGTCTTCTCCAAATAAGAGAATCCCTAGCTTTGAAAGCACTAATGAGGGGGTGTTTGCCCTGACAATATTTTGCATGCATAAACTTCGAACAGTAACTATCTTTATTTCTAAAGTCACCTTATTTTATAGGAAAAATAATTAATAGAATCCTCTAAGGTTTTGCAATCCAAGCCACCTTTATTATTCGTACCACAATAGTTATGCCAACTAGCCCAATGTAATCTTTTGGTACATGTATTAGATCCCAAAAAGAATTTATTAAAAGCCTATTAATCCTTTTAATAATAGAATGGGTATGGACAATAGTAGACAAGAGATACATTGGCAGAGAGCAAAGGGTACTTTTGATCAGGATAATTCTAGCACTAAAGGGATTAAATGAATCCCAAGAAGAGGATTTTTATTTACTTTATGAATAACTTAATCAAATAAAGTAGACCTTTTCGTCCCTCTATATAAGAGAATCCCCAGATACTTGATTGGGAGATTTTCATAAAATAAACTAGTAATATTTTTGATAACACTAATCTTAGATAAGGAGATAGAAGAGCTAGTAATAAAAAATTTTTATTAGGATTAATATTCAAGGCACTCTCCCTGTCAAAATGAATTAAGAAATTACATAATTTTTTAATATTATGAGTGGAGGCATTGCAAAATATAATGAAATCAACAGCAAAGCTAAGGTGAAAAATGGGAAACCCACCAATGGTTCTATAGAACATGTTAGGCATTAAAAAAACATATGCTCAAGACATCTAGAAAGATATTCCACTACAATAATGAAAAGAGCAGTAGAAAGAGGGTCACCTTGCCTTAGCCCATGATTAGAGGAGAAAAAACCATGCACTCACCATTAAGAAGCATAAAAAACCAAGAATTCTCAATCCCATTCCTAATTAAAGCAATAAATTTATTAGAGAACCCAAATAAAGCCAAAATTTTATATAGGAAAACCCAACCAATATTATTGTAAACTTTGGAAATGTCAAGCTTAAAAAGTAGGTTCCACCACAAACTTTGGCATTCAAATCATGGATCATCTCTTGAGCTAAAAGTACATTATCAAAAATGGATCTCCCTTTAACAAAATTGATTTGATTAGGGGAGATAATTTTAGGGAGCAAGATACTCAATCTTTTAGCCAAAATCTTAGAGATAAGTTTTTTTTAAATGAAAGAGCAAAGGCTAATCGACCTAAAATCACTCCAAACTTTAGGATTGCCTTTTTTAATAATTAAAATAATGGAGGTGCTAAAAAAATATTTGGGAAGGATACGACCCTTAAAAATATCATGAACTACATTAATTAGGTCCTCTTTAATGACAATCCAACATTTTTGGAAAAAAAAGGGTAGTATAACCATTAGGCCTAGCTACAGAGTCTTTATTTATATTCTACAAAATATCAGAAATTTCAATCTTAGAAGGTAAGGAAGAAAGCATATTGTTATTCTCATATGAAATAAAATTAGGAATAAATTTAGGCCAAGAAATATCATCATAAGCAACATTTTTATTCAGAATCTCTTTATATAAAAGGACAACAAACTCAATAAATTCCTTTTTATCCATACACCAAACACCATCATTAATTTTAATTTTATGAATATGGTTTATAGATTTTTTCTTTTTAACCATGACATGGAAATATTTGGTATTGTGATCTCCATCAGGGATCCATTTCATAGAAGTTTTTTGCTGCTAGTAAGTCTTTTCCATATCTTGAAAACATGTCAACCTATCTTTAGTTTAAGCCAACATCTAAATTTTAGAAGGATCATTAACAACATCTTCCAAAATGGTCACCTCATTCTCCATTTTATTAATATCGACAAAAGATTCTTAAAGTAATGTTTATTCCACCAAGAAGGGCATTGCTTAAGTCTTTTTAATTTGAACCACAATCTCTTCATCCTAAAAATAGAGTCATCATGATGTATAGGTTCTTCCCAGTTACTAGAAACAACATTGAAAAATCTATCATCCATAAGCCACATATTTTGGAAATTAAAAGGGATAGGGGAGAAGGATTTTGGTAGCATTAAAATTAACATTAATAAGCAAGGGAGAATTGTCTGATAGGGTTCTGCTTAAGTGCTCCGTAGAAGTAATATGGAAAATATTAATCCATGGATGATTAAAAAGAACCCTGTCAAGCCTTTGTCATAGTCTGTAATTATTCCATGTAAAGTGTGACCCAGTAAAGCCAATGTGAGTAAGATGACATTTAAGGATCAAGTTATTAAAATCTTCTATAGAAAATAAGTTAGGAGCATTACCACAACAACGTTCAGAGGAAGTAGAGATAGTACTAAAATCTTTACCCACAAACCATAGAGCATCAACATAAGAAGAAAGACTAATAAGTTTCTCCCAAAGAATGCATCTACCATTTCTATTACAAGAAGCATAAATAAAGGAACCAAAACAACTAAAATTATTATAAGTAGTCTTAACATTCACAACTTGGGATAAATCATACAAAATCTACATAACATAGGGACTATTCCAAAAAATCCAAATTTTATTGCTAGAGTTAGCAAAAAAAATTCTAAAGAGCCAATCATTCTAGCAACATAATAAATCTTAGTAGGAATAATAAATAGTTCCAAGATAGCCAAGAAGGAAATGTTATGAGTACAAACTAAGTTTATAATTCTATTTCTAACAAAGAGGGTATCAATCCCTCTCACATTCCAAATTAAGAAAGAAACCATTTATTTTTTTGGCAGAAGAGCCAGATATAGTAAATTTGGCACATTAGGAAGTTTGGTTTTAGGAGTTTTATTTTTCTTTTTTAAAAATAGTTTGGAACTTATTATTCATATCCACTACATCACCATCTGAGATAGATTGTTCAGGGTTATTTTTGGAGAAAATTTCCACATTTAAAGCATCATTACAAGCCACTTCACCCTCTTCCAAATCTGTATTAGGTTGAAATGTCAGAATAGAAATCAGTTCAACAATAGAAAAGGAGGTGGGAAAATGATTAGAGCCATTTAAAGCATAAGTGCCCAAGTTAGAATTAGAAGCCTTTTCATTAGTTTCCTCTCCATTCAAACCCTCATCTAGGATCATATTCTCATCAATTAATGGTGGCATAGAAGCAAGAATTGAATCATTTGAGACAAAATCATCATCCAAAAGTTTCAAAACCATATTATTACCCATATTATTACCAATATCGAGGGCATTCAATTGTATAGAATCATTTAAGGGTAAGGCATCCTTATTAACATGACTAACATCCAAAAATTGATCAGGCTTAAGAACTGCACCATTCTCCATAGAAATAGTGGGTGGATCAAGATAATGTCCCTCAGTTTTAGGTAAAGAAATGTCCATATAAGAAAAATTTTGTGCTTTAACCAAGGGTACCTTTAGGTTGTGATCCAAATTATTATTAACCATTTTTGGTTTCTTAAAGTGAGGGTGAACAACAAAATAATCTGAAAACCCATGAACATAAATTTTATAATGGGAACAAAAAACAAGAACATTCTTAAATTCCACTATTGCAAATATCCATATTTCTCTAATCCTAGGTAAATTTCCTTAGGAAATTTATTAGTTATATCCAACTTGACTAACATCCGAGCAACAGAGGGCCGAGTATTAGAAATAGTCACCTGATCAGCTTGAAGAGGATGACCGAACATCACACCCACAATAAAAAAAAATTCATGATTAATGAAATGGATAAGCAAATTAGGAAGAGAGATCCAACATGAAACAATAGGAGATTCCTCTTAAATATCAAAAAGAGGCATCCATTTGAACAATCTTATCTGACAATTGAAAACAAAATACAAGCGATGTGAAAAAACATGAGAGAAATCCAAATTGTTGGAAAGCTGGATCAATACATGACGAGAATTGATCAATCCAATAGAAAAAATTTTAGAGAGTTTCAAGCTATGGAAGAAAGATTGAATATTCTACATTGTAGGATGATGCAAAGCGAATTTACCCACCAACATAAACTTAAAAGGCTTTGCAAGCCTTTCCACAACTGAATCTGAACACATTATCATGGGTACACCCCAAAAAAAATTCAAAATAAGCTCGATAGACTCACCAGTGCAATTGGACTTACTAGCAAGAACATTATTGAATGATTTTGAAGCCAGTGATGGATTTAAACTATAAACCCCCAAAGTGCCAGAGAAAATAGCGGGAGTAGCCAGAATATCAGAATTTCCCCACATGGAAGTAGAATTCACAACAATAATAAACAATGGATCATGATGGGATAAGCTGAATGTCGATCAAACCTGCCAAAATGGAAGCAATAGCCAAAATTGCCACAGAGAAAGCCACAAAGGGGATGCACATCCATAAGGCAAATAAAATTTGCTAGAGCACAAAGAGAATGGAGGAAAGAGAAGATGCTTGAACGAATGGGTTTCATTTTTATTTAGGGTTTATTTAGGTTACTAGGGTTTGTTATTTGTATTTTAGGGTTTATGTTGGGTTTTAGGGTTAGTTTTGGTTTTAGGGTTTAGGGTTTTAGGGTTTATGTTTTAAAGTTTAGGGTTTAGGGCCTAGGGTTTAGGGCTAGTAGAGTTCAGGGCTCTAGGGTTAGTTTAGGAGGGTTTTAGGTTTTTAGGATTTGTGGCCTGGGTTTGTGGTTTTAGGCTTGTTTTATGGTTTAGGTCACGATTACAATTTAGGATTTGGGCTCTAGCCTTTTTTTTTTAATTAAATAAACCAGTAGGTTTAGGTTTATTTAGTTTATTTTGATTTAATTTGTTTATTCTTTATTTAATTTTTATTTTATCTTTATATTTATTTTTTATTTTTATTTATTTTAGTTTATTTATTTAGTTTAGGTTTTTATTAGTTTTCTTTTGTAGGTTTAGGTTTATTTTTTTTTAGTTATTTTATTTTATTTTTAGGTTTAGGTTTTATTTTATTTTTTTAGGTTTAGGTTTTTTTTTTTTTAGGTTTATGTTTGGTTTTATTTTTGGTTTATTTAGGTTTATTTAGGTTTATTTTAGTTTATTTTATTTTATTTAGGTTAGGTTTAGGTTTAGTTTATTTTAGATTTAGGTTTAGGTTAATTTATTTTAGTTTAAGTTTAAGTTTATTTTATTTTATTTATTTTAGGTTTAGTTGTTCTTTTTAGTTTAGGGTTTTGGTTGTATTTTTTATTTATTTTTTGTATTATTTTTAGGTTTATTTTTTATGTTTTGGTTTTTATTTAGTTTATATTTTATTTAGGGTTTTATGCCACCATCCTTCAAGATCTTTGATGGTAGTGGGAACCCACGATAATACATTACACACTTTAGAGCTGACTATTTCAACACCGTTGGTAGTAACATGCTCCTCTTCATCCTTTTCGTTAGCAGTATGTCAGGTGTTGCATTTGATTGGTTCGCCAAACTGCCCAACAATTTGGTGAAGACTTTTGCTGAGTTTGAGCACCTCTTCATCAAGAGGTTTGCTAGAGCTCAGAGGGTGACTTGTAACCTCATTGAAGAGAAATAAAACTCAATGAGTCCCTTGTTGATTACATTCTCGTGGCACAACTGAGCATGAAATGAACCATAGTTGTCCAAACAACATGCCATTGAGATTCTTCTCAAAATATCCATGGCTCACCCTTCATGCTTAAGGGCTTTACATAAAAAACATTCAAGAAATTAATCAACAAGTATAGCCTACAAGAGGAAGCCAAACAGTTTCCCTTTCCTGACAAATCATCTAGGCCCAAGCTGTAGAAGGTGATTGAGAAGAAGCCAGGGACATTTATGTTAGCGGACAAAGGGATGCTACTAGAGTTCAGTGTGAGAGACTACGAGCTCAGCAGCCTCCTTTGCCTCCTCCTCTTCCACCACCTCAGCCACCATATCGGCCACCGCAGCCACCACAATGACCATTTCCACCACCTCAGTAGCCTACCGAGCAGTGATATTCATAACCATCACCATAAAGCTACTTTCCACCCTCACTTACAAATAGGTTGAATAAGACATATTCATTCAAGAGGGAGATAGTTAGGAAAATCTTTAAGAATCTCTTAAAGAAACTTGACTTTTAGTTACCAAAGCCTAAGAGGTTGGAGGAAGTGGGCAAGAGCAATGATCTTAACTATTGCCCCTACCACTACATGTTAAGCCATGTCTTAGAGGATTGTTACTTTTAAGGACTAGCTTGAGCACATCTACAAGTTGAGCCATATCCTAAAGAATACTTATTAGGACAACCATCTCAGTTAGAGTAATCCTTGGGATACTTGTGATCCTCTTAAGACTAAAGAAGGTTAGATATATCTCCTACAAACCTCTAAGAAGATCATTTCTAAGATCAAGAAGCTTTGCTAGTTTCAAAGGATAACTCGAGGAGGGTGACAAACAGAGTAGCAAAGAGCTCACCATACTTTCTCGATAGTTAGTAGCCACCATCCCAGTCCAGACTTCTCCACCATTGCTACCACCTCTTCGCTAGCTCCTCTCTGGAGCATTGTATCTGATAAGCATAAATTCCTTACTCTTTAGTTAATTTCTATGTACCTCCACCCAAAAAAGAAATTAATGAAGAAGGCTAATTCTACTTATATATTGTCTACTTCTGATGCTCTTGATTTTATTCCTATTGAAAGCTTTGTAAGTCTAAATAAAAATAATAGCTCTAGTAGTTTCGATTCTTTCCTTTCTAATTTAAAGTTAGAGTATCCTTCTTTGAATAAATTAGGTTCTCCCCTTGAGATTGACTTGGAGTCAACTAAGTTTGAGGATCCCATAGGAGAAGTTGTAGGTATGCTAGATAAGAAGGTATAACTTTCCACAAGCACATCATTCCAAGAAGTCACTCAATATACAAAGTTCTACCTCCTCAAAGCACCAGATAAGTGTAAGCAAGTCATTGGTTCCAAAGTGAGAAGATAGCCCTCCATAGGATACTCCACCCATGGATATGCTTATGGAGGACCAAGCCGAAGTTGATTACAATGTCCTAACTCACCTTAGAAAGTTTCACTAAGTTAAGCATATAAGACACCCTTGTCTTATCCAAAGAGATGAGGGAATCTCTAATCAAGGCCTTACTCTAGATATTTAGCTTAGATAACCGCTACTTAAGAGGAGGTTTGCCACTCAAAAAGACATTCAAAGACTTATGACACCCTCTTTATATTATGGGATGTTGAAATACAAGTTATCTAGAGTTCTGTAACCTGTGTGTATCAACATTATGTCTAAGATCCTTGCCTACTTGAGGATCAACATCTCCAAACTCCAAAAAGAAAGGATGATGTTAAAAGGATTCAATGAACAAGGTGAGAGGGCATTGTGGTGTTTATTTTTGGATGTATGGGGCACCACTCAAATTATAGGGGCGATACTTTTTGAGGTGATCGAATACAACATTGAGGTATGATGTGCAATCTTGAAAGATAGAGGCATCACCCTATAATGGACCTAATCACATAATAAGGACTCCTAAGGCATGATGGGTCTTTGAATGTACTAGATTTTTCCCTACTTACATGAATGAATAAAATAGTGTTTATATTAAACTTGGTTCTTAAGTTCTATGGAGGCAAGCCTCCATAGTTAATTACTTCTAGAAAATGAAATTTCTAAAATTATTCTTGATTAAAGTAGACAATATCATGTCCAAAGATTTCAAGGTTAGACTATCAAAGGATTGGTTGTATTTGGAAAATTAACTAGGAAAGTTCAAGGAGAAGACTTATTTTTGGAATCTAAATGAAATAAGTAGGAAATGCTCATGATACTAGGAAGCCTAGTGCATTCTAATCTATCTTATGGTTGGGCTTTATAATTGAAGTTGAGGAGATTTATATGTTTTGAGTTGAAATTTAATTAGATTGGGCTTATAATCCACCAACACAAGGTTGTGGGAATGCCTAAGAGGTGAGGATTTATGCTCCTAAGAAAATAGCTACCTGATCTTAAATCTAGGGAGCTTTAGTACTAGTTAAAGCATGACCTAAATCTAAGCGATAAGTGGACATAAGGGTTTACCTCCATAAGAGAGAATAAATTGTCCACTGACTTATAACCACCGAGTGACCGCTAACTCCTCCTATGATTTTAAAACCATGTAGTCGTCTTATGAATTGCAAGATAGCTAGGTAGTTATTTAATTAGAAAGAGACTAAAGTCCTAAACACACTCTCTAAGAAACTAGACCATGCATGGTATGAGCATATGACTTAATCTATAGATGCAAAATCTTTTCAAATTTTTTTCATTTTAGACACATCATTTTGAAAGAGGATTTAGGATTTCTTATGCCTAAATGCGTGATTAAATAGGTTATGGGTCAAATCAGCTAGAAGAATTTATTCTCCACCATAAGGGATGCCCTCAGCTATCAAGCATTCCTTTATCATGCAAGGATGGAGATCCTTCATGTTCAAGGGAGAAATAATATGCATGCATGATGTGAAACATACAACCATACAGCTAAGGGGTTGCTAAATCTTTTAATTATCTTATTTATGTCTTAGGCTTTATGATGAGGTTATGAGTTGTTTAAAATTTAGTTATGAGTGATTAGTTGGGTAGAAAAGTTATTTTTATCCTAAGAGCCTAATCGAATCCAAGCACACATTAAAGCCTCATTCATTTAAAATACTTTGAAAAGCATGCCATCCTAATGCACAATGTAAACATAACATCAAGCAATTATATAAACTATCATAAAAGAATAAAATGCCACTGTGGTCGGGTACAAGCCAAAGAGAGAAAAGATGGGTAGCCGAGCTCTACCCTTATACAACCTGGAATATTAAAGAATAATTATAATTGTATTAAATGCTATTGGGGTCTTCTTTCTTCATATCTCCAATTTTGATTTGGTTCCTTCTTTGATTTGGATGGTGCTTTCTTCAAAGGCATCAGGCACCCCAAGCAAAGCCTTCTAGCCACTGCTCATCCTAATCTCCCATAGCACTAATCCTAATTCATACAAAAATTACATTTATGTGGGAAAAGTAAATCTAACTACACCTGCAAAATAGAGGTTAGCTAAATATACATATAATCCCAAGAAGTATTTATAATTTGGACTTAGCACTCTACACATGGGTAACTAAGCCCACATGTCCTAACTTGGATTATGATTAAGGATTTAAGCAACTGCAAAAAGAGCATTCACATTTATTTTTAAGCATCCCTTAAGCATAATCCCCTACAAAAAACATGATTAGGCTAATATTGGCCTATCATCCAGTCTACAAAGCATACACCCTTACATCCAATCTAGAATAATACATCATATAACAAAAACATACATCATATCACACCATCCCATGTTAGAGCTAAAAGTGGTGACTTAATTCTAATGTATGTATTAAGGCTTGTGTGGTAAGTCTTGTTAGGCATTAGTGTTGTATTTTTAAGTATAGAAGGATTCAATTTAACATGAAAGGTTGATTTCACTTGAAGTAGTTTAATTGATTTGAGAATTTAAATTTGTGTTTTCTTTTGTTTCATTTGATTACACTTAGCAACTAAGTGTTATAAAGAGAGGAAAAGAGGATTTCCCACTTTCATCCCTACCTTAAGTCACTTTCTAAAGTATATTAATTTGATTTAGTTCTCTTTAGTGAATTAAATGATTTAATTAATCCTAAGTTTGGGTTCACTTTAAATAATCCTATTCAAAATGAAAGTCATCTTAAGATTAACTTAATTGAATTACTACCACATGACATATATTAAATCATTGTTTTCCATCACATGTAGCATGCATTTAATCCTAAGTGTAATATCTAACATATATTTAGCACTTAAATGAAATGATGAATGTATGTGTATATTTAGAATTTATATTTTATTTGATTGAATTATTTAACATTTTAATTTAAACTTTATCCAAATTATTATACAAAAAAGGACATAAGAATGAAATTAAATGTATGTGCCATTGTTATACCAATGAAAATGAGTAGCTAATTTCAAGATGGATCTAGATTAAATTCATTTGCAAATTTGTATACATGAACATGTAAGCTCCAAATCATTTGGATAATTAATTTTAGTCAATTATGAATGCAATGCAATTAATGTAAAATGATTTTCATAACATATATACACAAAATATAGGCAAGTATGTGTCATTGTTAAACTAGGGAAGTGAGGTAATCAAATGACCTCGTTGGGGCTAACTAAAGCCTCGTATTCCTAGGATATCAAAACTATATACTTGGTTTTCTTTAACACATATGGATGTATAGATAAATGAGGGAAAAAAAACCATGCAAAGATTGTATATATTTTTTTGATTAAATCATTTATATATATGAATTAAAGTTCTATCCAAATTTTAATGTTGAAATACATAAGAATGAAATCAAATGGCACGTATTGTTAAACTAGGAGGTATTCAAATGACCAACCTTGAGGGCTAAAGCCCGTGTTCCTGGATGTCCGACTATATACCCATTACCATTCAATCTTATATAAATCAACACATGAATAGAGGAAAGAGAACTCAACATTCATACACTTAATCTATAAGCACATGCATTTCTTATGTATTTATAACTAGCATCATAACACATATTATTATTCATTTATAAGCTTTTGAAAAATACATTTGGATTTAATAGTGATAATAGCCATGCAAATATTAAATTAAATCAACACATGCAAGCTTACATAAAGGAAATCTATTTATTTATCTTGATTTTGAAAAGATGGATGCATGAATTAAAAAGACATATCAAATTTAACATGATTTGAAAGAGGAAAATTAAATATAAGCATGTGATTCATTCGACCAAGCTAGTTCTTAAGGACAATCAAATCAAATAAGATTATTTAAAGCAAAGCAAAGCTTCTTTATTAATTAAGTTTTGGATTTGATTTGATTTAAAGAGGAGAAGAGAAATCATCACTTGATGTTTTAAACCCATTCCCGCATTAGTGATTTGATTTAATTTAAGGAAATGTAATTAAGTTGATTTTATGGGTTAATTAAGTTGAACCCTTAAATAGATGAATTAATTACCCTTACCTATGTCACTTTAAAGTAGTTAACTAAATAATTATGAGCCAACATGATATACATTTAAAATAAACTTGGAATGATCTTAAGAAATAAAAGGGGCCTAATGCAATTTTCTGATGATTAATAGTTAAGGACAATTAATTAATTACTCTTATTTTCCCACACATGTGGACTAACCATAATTTCATTAAACTCTTTATTAAACACCTAAAAGATCTACCCCATGATTTAATTAATTAAGGTCTGATGTGATTATGATTTCAATTTGATTAAGTGATTTAATTAATTAGTTAAATCTTAATTAATTTCATTTTAAAAGTGTGAAATGAACTTAAAGGGGTCCCAACACTATTCCTTAGTTCACTTACTATGAACAATGATTAATTAATTAACCAATTTATTATTATTCATTAGATTAATTAATCATTAATTAACTTAAAAGAGTAGTTAAGGTTTAATTAGTCAATTTTCCTAATTAAGTGAGCAATAAATTAAGAAAATCATGGGATTAGAGGTCATCCCTTTAAATTAACCAATAAAATTTGGGCTTAATTGCTCAAGTATGTAAGGAGTAATTAAGCTAATTAATTTTGTAATTAAACCTTAATTACTATTCAAAATTAGTTAAGATAATTTTTAATTAATTCACCTCCGAAATACCTTTAAAATGAGTATTTACTTGCAATTTTTTATTTCTCTATGATTTTTTTTTATTTTTAAAAGTTTTAGGCATTAAAAATGATTAATTAAGCCTAATTAAAGTCAAAACCTATTGGCACCATGTGGCGCGCTGATGTGGCATGCTTTCCATGTGGTGTAGTGGGATTGGTTACTTTAAACTTTTTTGACTTAGTGCCTATGTGGCGGTAGTGAATTTGCTTTCTTGTCTGCCATTCGATCTATGATTATACAGCTATGATTAATCCCACAACTTAATAAGATTAAATCAGACCGATCTTGCCAATATAACCATGACTTACCATTCCGTTCATGCAAAATGGACAGTGCATGATCTAACATCACACGAGTGAGGGAGAATGGAGTTCAACTATTGTTGCTCACTTTCTCCAAGCTTACCCAAGCTCAGATCAGCTCCAAAAGGATCCCACACCTTCACGACATTGATTGAGGGGATCCAACAGTCAATATTACACGAGATGCAAGTTTTCTTAAAAATGCTCCAACCCATTTTTGCCTAATGATAGGTTTTGGAGGCATACCTGCTAGAGAGCTCAAGATCGGTGACTCTAAATTGAGGAAGCTTCATCTAGTGGAGATGAAGCCCTATTGAGTAGAATTGGATCAATTCCTGACATTCACTCAAGGCCATGAATCGATGATGGAGCTCACTTTGATCAAAGTCCCACCTCTAGTTGAAGCTTAGGAGATGATTCATTTTTGCTCGATGAGGCCTAAGGAAGGTGCATGCAAAGTTAATTTGAGTTTGATTGAAAAATGGGGAATTTATGTCAAAAATGGTAGTGTCCTATTTCAAGATGGACAGGAATGGAATTTTTGATCAAGGAATGAGCTTGGGAGCTTAAGGAATGGCTCTAGCGGCTCATCTTAGGTAGCTAGGGCTCTGAGGAATTATTTTGTTATTTATTTGAGTGGAAACGAGGGGGTGTATACCCCTTTCATCTTGATTGGATGGTGGATTGGGTTTGGATTCTAGTGGCCATCCGGCCATCTTAGGGAGTCATGGGTGGTAGGGAGGAGGTGAGCTGGCTTGGCTTGGTTTGTTGAAGGTTTGGACATGGCTGCTAAAGAGGAATTATGGGTGTCCTATGGGTTTCAAATGCTCCAATGGAGAGGGTGAGGTGATGTCACCTCCATTGGGTCATGGTTGACCCAACAACCCATTGGTTTAGGTTGGGCAGTGTCCTAGGTGCCTAGGTGGACCATTGGGAGTGTGCCAAGTGTCCAAGGAATGGAAATGACCACTTACATGGTTGATTTGTCTCATGTGATGCCCTTGATCGAAGGGTAGAATGATCATTTGGCACTAGATTTGATTTGGGCATATTTGAAATGAGTCATAAGTGGGTTAGCCCAAATTTCAAGTCAATTGGTTTAATTTGACTCATTTAGGTCAAATTAGGTTAGGTTTCAAGTTGACCAATTGGTCAAATTCAATCAAGGGTCATATATGATCATTTGGGATGTTTTGGTTCAATTGGTTTGGTTTAGTTTGGCTTAGATTTGATTTTGGCATTTGAATTCATTTGGGTCAAATAGTTAACCAATTTGACCAAATTGGCCAAATTGGCTTGGGTGATGGGTTGGTTTAGTTGACAATTGAAGATGATTGTAGGCTTTGGTTTTAATTAATTTTAGTTTTGATTTAGTCCAACTTAACCATTAGTCAATTTGGGCTAAGTAGGTCAATTGGGTTCAATTGTGTTCAATCATGGCTTTGGTCAAGTTCAACAATCAATTTGGAATGAACTTGAGCCATTGGTTGCAATCAATTTGGTTTATATTTTGAATTGACCCAAATTATTCTTTTAGGTCAGTTTGGGTCAAGAGGGCCAATTGGGTTTGGTTTGACTCAATTGAAGGTCAAGTCATATTCAAATATTGATTTTGATTTGGTATGAATCATTTCAAGGATTTGGCTTTGGCTTTGGCTAGTTTGGGTTCATATGGGTTAAGGGGTTGACTTGGTCAAATGTTCAAGTTGGCTTGGTTTGACCCAATTTGTGATAATTGATCAACCTAGGGTGATCAACAATCATGAGAGGTTTTGATGGCTTGGTTCAATAAATTTGGGTAGGATTAGAACTTGGCTCAAATAGGTCAAATTGGCCACTTTGGGTCAAGTGGACCAATTGGGTTTAGTTGGCTTGATTTTGGTTTGAGTTTATATTTGGATTTGGAATTGATATATAAATTCAATTGTAATTGGCTTGGGTCCAAATGGGTTTTGGTTCATTTGAACATTTCAAGTCAAAAGGTTAAGTTGGGTTTGACTTGGGTAGCTTTTTGTTTGGCTTGGTGATTTTAGATTTCATTTATATTTGTGAACATGATATAAGGTATGATTGATTCATGAGAAAATTAATTGAATTTGGGTTTTGGAATAAAGGAATTTGGCTAAGTCCATGGAGTTGGGCCATTTGGCTTAAGTTTGGATTTTGATTTGGTTTGATTTAGTTTTGATGATTTAAATGTATATTTCATTTAAATTTGTGAAGATGATTGAAAATATGATTGATTTATAAGAAAATCAATTGATTTTGACTTGATTTGGATTAAGATTTTTCTAGGTCCATGGGATAGGTCATATGGCTTAGGAAGCTATTTAATATAATTTGATTTTGTTTTGATCATTTGAATATAGATTTGATTTATATTTAGAAAGATGATTGAAGATATAAATTGATTATGAGAAAATCAATGATTTTGGATTAATTTGGATATTTGCTAAGTCCATGGATAGGTCATATGGCTTAAGAAGGGTTACAAGTTTGGATTTGATCATGGGCTTCAATCATTTGTTTTAAAATTTTGGTTTGGATTTTGATTTGAATTTGATGTTTGAATTGAACTTGAGGTTTGGCTTGAGAAGGTGAACATGGGATTGGATTTGGGTTGTAGGGTGATTGATTCTTAATCCCTAAGGCATAACCTTATGGTTAACTCTTCTAAGTCTTTAGGCTTAGGTTAAGTGTTTACCTAATTATTAGAACGTCTTATGACTGGGAAATCTTAGTGTCTAGAAGACCTAAGTCTAAGATGGGAAGATTGAATTTGCACTGAAAGTGAGGTCAACGCCCAGTTCCATGTTTCTTGGAGATAGATGATTGGAAGACCAAGCCAAGTTTCACATTATAGACTTGGATACATATTTCAACACTTTGCTTGGGAGACCATCATATATGAGAACAACATAGTTCCATCCTTTGTACATCAGTGTATGAAGTTCATGAGAGGTGGGATCCTCTATTATGTCAAAGGAGATCTAAAGTCATTTACGGTTCACGAGGTTGACATATATGAGGATGCAGCTTACTACCTCCCTCAAAATCAACAAGTCTATTCTCACAAACTTGGCAAAAGTTTACAAATAAAAGAAAAAGAAAAAAATTAAAAAGAAAGAGAAAAAGGGAAAGAAAAGAGAAAATGAAATAAAAATAAAAGGGAATTAAAATAGACTTGGAGGAGGAAGTGGAGCTCATTAATAGATTCA
Source organism: Cymbidium sinense (assembly GCA_021442155.1). Classification (NCBI taxonomy): domain Eukaryota; kingdom Viridiplantae; phylum Streptophyta; class Magnoliopsida; order Asparagales; family Orchidaceae; genus Cymbidium; species Cymbidium sinense. Next base: position 311,173,042 of record CM038214.1, on the reverse strand, counting down.
ACCCACGCTCTTTTACTCCATTCAACATATGGGTAGACGACTTAACCTCCAAAGGTAAGAAGTCCTGGGTGGAAAACCTCCTTATTGGCCACCCAATAAGATATGTCCCAACTACTAGTACACCGCTATCCATATAGCTTAGAATCTATAGGATGTTATACCATTAGCATGCTAGCTCTTCAATAGTAAATTCCTTGAGTCATACTGAGCCAGATGAAGACTGGCTCAAAGCAAAGCATAAGTGTATCCAAGTCTATATATGAAATAAGAAAATTAGTTGGGAACCTTAGCTCAACCTCACTTTCCTCAAAACCTAAGGATTTTGGTAGTTAAGTCATCCATGTGTGTGAAGACTCGTGAGGTTCTTTCGGGAGCATCATCTCAAGTCAAGAAGTTAATGTAGAACTTGAGAATGATTCATACAAAGATTTAATAGAATTATCATTTGATTGGTACTTTCCTTGTGTTCATAATTTAGCAAAGAATGGGTTAATCCCACATACTTGGTCAAAGCACAGGTCAGACTACTTCAAAAGAATATGAAAGAACAAATGCAAAAGCTATCAATCAAGATCGAGGCTAGGATTCTATATAGTGGGTCTAGTCAATGATGGTGATTACTACTTAGTCATCACCAATCATTTAGAATCTGATATGTTCTTTTCAAATCATATTAACTTATATGAGGAGAGGTTCTTAGAAACCAAAGATGATCATGATTTTGAAGTCAAAGATGCACCAGTTTGAAGAAGAGATCAAGTCAACCATCGACGAGCTCAAGAAATTAACTTGAACTAAAGAAGATCCATGCCTAGCATACATCTTTTGTTGAATGAAATTGAAACCAATGACTTAGTTAGCTATTGATTAAGTTTAAGGACTACTTTTCATGGAGTTATGAAGAGGTGCCGGATTGGCTCTGAAGCGTCCATAAACAATAGAGCCTACCGCTAACCCTATCAAGAAAAGCTCCACAATGCGATTAGACATAGAACAATAAGTCATTTATGAAGTCAAGAAATTGATCGATGTTGGCTTCATCTAAGAAGAAAAAGACCCTACCTGGTTAGCCAACATTATCCTAGTTAAGAAAAAGAATGGCCAAATTCACATATGCATCAATTTTATAGATTTAAATGGGATGTCCAAAAGATGAATTTCCACTACCAATCTCATAGAATGGTGGACATTGCCTCATCTCATTTCTATTCATGGATGGCTCATCTAGATATAACCAAATAAAGATGGCTAAAGAAAGAAACACCACTTCAATCAAAATCTATTACTATAAGGTCATTCCTTTCAGCCTTAAAAATGCTACTACATACTAGTAGCTATGACTGAATCTTCAACAAACTCATTCATCATCAAAAGTGCTATGTCGATGATCTCGTGTCAAAAGTAGAGAAAAGAAAGACCATCTCTTTGACTTGAGAGTTTTTTTTGAACAAGTTAAGACAATTTAACCTCAAAATGAACCCCAAAGCATCGTAGTAGCTTTAGGGAAATTCTTCTATTTGTCCCACACAGAATAAAAAATTGATAGAAGATCAAGGCAATATTAGAAATTCCACCTAAAAGTTTAACTCAACTCGATCATTCCAAGGGTGGTTGTATCTAAGATGCTTTATATCCAACTTATCGGAAGATGTCACCATTCAACACTTGTCAAAATGGATGCCAAGTTTAAGTGGGATGATAAGTGTGAGTATGCCTTCGAAAACATCAAGCATTACCTGGTGACATCACTGATTCTAGAAGCCCCTATCCCTGGTAAGTTGCTCATACTTTACACTATTACGTTAGATGACTCCCTTAGTGCTTTGTTAACCTAGGCCAACAACAAAGGGAAGGAAAATGCACTATACTTCCTCAGTCATCGTCTAATCCCTATTGAGGCTAATTATCCACCCATTGAGAAGCATTGCCTAGCTTTAATCTTTGCATCCCAAAAGCTATAGCACTACATGCTTCTTCATAAGATAAACTTAATCTATAGGATCAATCCACTACAGTACCTCATGACATAGCTAACACTATATGGATGTCTGGCATGATGGTCATTGATCCTCTCGTAATTTGGCATTACCTTCATACCCCTCTTTGTGGTGAAAGGATAAGCACTAGCATATTTTAAGCGACTCCACTTAATGATGATCTCCTTGATGAACAAATCATGAACTTAGGGGATGGTAGAATTCACCATTGGGAGATGTACTTTAATGGTGTAGCTTCCTCTCAAAGAGGAGAAGAACCATAATCTACTATTCCAAAAAAAGCAAGGGTAGGAATAGTTCTCTTTACTTTAGACTGTGATGTGATGAGATTCTCATATCATTTATCCAATCCTTGCACCAATAATAAGTCATACGATATGAGCCGCCTAGAGTTAGTCGTTACTCTAATCATCCAGAACATCAACATTTTTTGGGATTCTCAGCTAGTTATCAACCAAATAACTGGGTCTTATAAGGTTATAAAGCCCAAGCTCCATCACTACCACAACTAAACCATGGAGTTATTGTCCCAAATCCTAATGGTTACCATTTATAAGATTCTTCGAGGAGAGAACATCATAGCATATTCTTTAGCCAAGCTTGCAAAGGAGTTGGCATGTCCAGAGGATGAGCCTATATCAATAAAGGTCCAAAATGGAGAAGTCTTATCATTTATTGATATTGTACTCATCAAAAAGTACTATCTTGAAGAGGAGGTTTCCATTTCCAAGAAGGATGATGAGTTAGATTACCTAAATAAAGACAAACTACCTCAAGAGAAGTCTCAATCCCATAAAATAGCAAAGAGCACTTTCTATGCTTTGTGGATGGTGTTGTACCGGTCTTTTGATCATATGTGGTTATGTTGTTGACAAGCATAAAGCCATAAGATCATGACCAGGTATACTGTGGATTATGTGGAGCCAACCAAATCCAAGATGAAAGCCAAGATCAAGAGAATAGATACTAACCATCGATGATTAAAGATTGCATGGATACGGCTAGCCAATGCCACCAATGTCAAATACACGGTGTGGTCATACACTAACCACCCAACATTCTACGTCCTACATTGGCCTCTCAAACATTCAAGTGTTGGGGTATCGACATAGTGGATTTGATTGATCATTCTTCTTCTAAGGGTCATTGGTTCATGTTAGCTTCTACATACTACTTTTCCAAATAAGCAAAGGTGATTCTGCTCAAAGAGGTCACAACTCAACATGTGCTCCAGGTTTTTAGAAACCATATCGTATATAAGTTCTGAGTGCCTCGATAATTTATATATGATAATGCCACTGTCTTCAAGAGCACCAAGATTAACAACTTTTCTCAAAGACACAACATAGATTAGAGATATTCTACCATTAAATACCCGAAAAATTGTAAGCCTTCAACAAAACTCTCATCCAAATATCAAGAAGACACTCACAATAATAAGTGATAAGCGTGAGCAATTAGTTGAAGCCTTGTTGGCCTACTGCACCACATATAGAACTCCAACTCAGTCTACTCCTTTCTCCTTAGTGTATGGGTCTGAAGCCATTCTACCATTAGAAGTCCAATGTCCATCACTAAAGATAGTTGTGGGTAGCAAGATCACAACAAAGCAGAATGCAAAGTTGCAGTTAGAAGAGCTCAAAGGTTAGAAGGAGAGATGCCTACTGGCATGCCAAAACCTTGAGTTGTACAAAGCTAAAATGATTCAAGCTCACAACAAGTTGGTCCATCTTAGAGCATTTCAAGTAGGAGAGCTTATTTTAGTTCTAGGAGACCATTGCCCATCGTAAATATGGGAGGCAAGTTTGAACCCACTTGAAGGCCCTTTTCCATAGAGAAGCCTACCAAGGAGGATCTTATCAACTTATTTATCATAAGGGAGATCACCTAGTGCTTCCAATCAATAGGCTCTACTTAAGGACATATTATAAATCATGTTTGAAATTAATTATCATTAATGAAAATTCCATTTTGAATTCAATCTCTTTCAAGTTGAAAGTATTCTTATTTGCAAATCTACCACGATGTGTTTAGGGTAGGTGTAAGGAACCCGAACAACATCCTTTCCTTTATTGACATAGGAACAACACAAACTATGCACAAACATATAAAATAAACACTTATTTTTATCTTGGACTACTCTGAGTTGAGATAATTCCCCAATGACACTCAATAGCTTCTAAGTCGCTGATGCTACCCTATTAGTGTGTCACCTGGTCTTCTTGCTTTGGAGGATGTAAGTCTACTACACTTTTCTTCCATTTGGCCTCTACACGATGAGTGCCTTGTTAGTTTGGTAGTCTTTACCACGTATGTGCTACATCATGTTGGCTTCATTTAAGAGGATGTGAGTCTACTATGCTTTCTTCTTGGATTAGCCTTTGTGCATTGACTGGGTCGACTATATTTGAGTTTAGGATAAGTCCCTTAGCTACTCCTGCCCTCCTGACTGCTTCAAGTCTAGGTCCAGTTTTTCCTTAGGGCTCCCTGCATAGTAGTCAATCTATGTTAGATAGCATATATCCCACCGATAATGAACTATCCTGATGATCAGTTCTGCTTATAAAGTTGTAAGCCTTCACACTTTCTTTCTAAATTGATCTACACAACGGCACTTTAGGTTGGTTGGTTCTACTGTTGATGGATACACTACTAATGCTCATGGATAAACCTTAGGTTGGTTGGTTGTCACACCTTAGGATACACCACTCATGGTAGATGTAAGTCTGCTATGCTTTCTCCTTGATTTGGACACTATACACCTATAAGCTTTCTTTTCCAAGCCTCAAGATAATGCCCCTAGGAGGACACCCCTAGCTTTCTTTTCCACTGCACCTAAGGGCACTATATTTGGATCACATCCTTTGCAAACCCCATTTAGACACTACTTGTTACTATCAAATTAGACGCTCTTCCCTAAGAATACCCTTGTGGTTGGAGAATCCATCATGTGGATGTACAGATTCTCCCTTGGTCTAGTAAATCTGAGATAGGTCAAGGCCGACATAGCTACTTCTCAGTGTGGTCCCTTGCACACCAATAGGGTTCATGCAAACATATAAACAAAATATATATTCACTTGTGGATTAGGAGGACACCCCTCGCATACCTTTCCCAAGCAAGCATCTTATCTTAGGTCGCAAAACTCCCTATAAGAATTTCTTGGCTACTTTTGAGTTGATATAAGTCCCCTATAACATTCACGTAGTAGTCTCTCCTAAGTTAGGTTCGATTTGACAGCCACCAAATGTGTCATCCCGATTGTTCCCCGCTTTAAAAGATTTAAGTCTATTATGCCTTCTTCTAGCACCAACAAAAGGAAACCCCTTGGTTGGCTAGCTACCCACATGGCCGTAGACTATCTCTTTGGATTTGTAAATCTGAGATATGATAAGTCTGATATAGCCCCTTCTTAGTGGGTCCATTGCACACCGACATGGTTCATAATTTAAATCTGTCAAATTTGATTGAGCTCACATCCCCAGCAGATATGCCCTTTCAAAATCAAACTAAAGCAAAGAAACCATATCAAATCACATCAAATTAAGATAAAATTAATCCTAACTACTTTTGAGTTGACATAAGTCTCCAAATGACATTCACTAGAAGTCACCTAGTCGTTCGATTTATGCATCCAACAGTCACCCTATTGTTGCTTTGGATGATGTATGTCCTAAGCCTTCTTCCAAGCACAGCTGTTGCACACCAAAAGGTAACCCCTTAGATTAGCTAGCTCTACCCTACAACCAGTAGACTATCCCATTGGATTTGTAAACCTGAGGCAGGTCAAGGCTGATATAGCACCTTCTTTGTGAGTCCATTGCACCCTACAACTAGTAGACTATCCCCAGTGGAGCCCCAAATCTTATATAAACAAGTCAAGCAAATAAATCAAATTCAAAACCAACCTCCCCAATGGAGCCAAATTAAACCAACTCCCTCAGTAGAGTTTAAATCAAAGAAATCCAACCAAACTCTTATTCCCAGAGGATACATCTGTAAACAAATCTATGAAATCAAACTCAAATCCCAATCCCTAGCGGATAGCCCGAACCTGCTTCCCTAGTGGAAGGTTCATATACACGATCCCCAATAGACTCAAGCCCATATCTCTAGTAGATATTCCTCCACATCAATTAAATCAATAAAATTTAAGTTGATTCAATTTTAATCCCCGGCAGATTATAGATTCTTATCCCTAGCGGATTTTCTTTCCACAAGCCATATAATCAAATCAAATTCAAACCTTATCCCCAGTAGATTTTTTTCTTCTAATCCCTCAGCATAAACCCCTCCTATGTCATGTCTAATGCATGTGTGATCTGCTAGAAGGTCTCCCTCCACATCCTTAACATGGAATTCTCATCAAATCTTTTTTTTCTTTTATGCACACCTTTAATACTTCATCGAAAAGAATAACAATGTATTCATTTAAATGACATCATCTTAACATTCTAATCAACATTTTATGATTTGTGATGGTGCATGCTCAAACTAACTTTATACAATATAATGCTAAACATATTATAGTGTGAATTAACACATAAGATTATATTATAACATATGATGTTATATTATAATTTTTTATAATATAATATATTGTCTAACATTACACCTTATTTGAATCACTTAAAAAGAACAAATAACAAAATTTTCTCTAAATATGAATAATGATCATTTTGGATGTAAAACTATTATTTTTTTATATTATAAATGGTACAAAATAGCATAATTTTGGTGGTGCTTCTTGGTGTGTACCATTAATTTGGTCAAATTCTTCCATCTCAACCTTCAAATTAACATTTCTGTGAGTTTTGACCCAATGTATTATAATAAAAAGTAAAACATACTAAAATGTACAATAACATTTAGTAGACACACCACTTTCATATATATATATATATATATATATATATATATATATATATATATATATATATATATATATATATATATATATATATATATATATATATATATATATATATATATATGTCTAATATTATTATGTACATTTTTAATTTGCTTTCATGTAATATATTATCTCTTACAAAAAAAATTATAAAATTTGGAAAATGAACATTTATTTTGGATGCAACTTTCCATTCTTTTGATTAAATGATGATAATGATGTTCGCTAAAGCTTACCTTAAATTTGGCCAACTAACTCATACTATGTTCGCTAAAGCACACCATAGTATTTTTATGAATTATACTAGTACAAACTCTACTACATCATACTATAACCAACTAATATATGCTAGAAAATAAGTATTAATACACAAAAGTATGCTATAATGCTTGATGCTACACTATGTTATGGTATCTTATATTATAATACACTATAACATATTATATTATATTTCATATCACATCACAAGGAGTTGCTTAAGTTAAAAAATTGTAAAATTAGTCTAAGTAATAAAAAACTATATATTTTAGTCATATCACTTACATATTTTAAATTTAAACAAATATTTTGATGCCATTCTCTACCTATTATGAATTTGGTCAAATTCCACCATTTTAAAGTCTAAATCAACATTTTAATAAACAATGTTAGTGTAGGATTGACTACATGATTGTAAAATACTAAAAGAATTCAAAATGTGCAGAACAATATATTATGATATATGATGATATACTTTGCTACAACATATAATAATTATTTTAAACATAAAATCTTACTTTTAGACTGGAAGTGGTGTAGCACACCTTTGGTACTACAACCTAATTGCCACTTCAAATTTAACAAATTTCATCATCTGATTTATTAAATCAATATTTTTATGATTTATATTAACATAGATAATTGGGCACAATACCATAATATACTAAAATATTTTAAAACATCTTATAACATCTAAAAACACATCACTACATGTTCAAATATATGATGCTACATTATACTATAATATATGGTGTTATAATATGATTTAGGTTAGGTTAGGTATTCAAATCTAATAGTCAAGGGAAAGTCTCTTGAAGACATTTTCTTTAGCTACCATAACTAGGTTAGATTAGGTCATTCTTAGATCTATCAATGGCATCTTAATTTCAAGTTTAGGGTTTAGGGTTAGGGTATAGTTACTTGGGGTTAAGGTTTGGTTTAGGGTTTTGTGGTTTAGTTTAGGGTTTGGGGTTTAGCATTTAGGGTTTAGGTCAGGTTTGTGGAGTTTATGGTAGGGTTAGGGTAGTTTATATTTTATTTATTTTATTAGGTTTACAGTTTTTTAGTATTTAGGGTTTAGGGTTTAGGGTATGGTTTAGGATTTTGTTTAGGTTTAGTGGTATTTAGTGGTTTAGGTGGGGTTTAGTGGTAGAGGTTTAGGATTTGGTTAAGTTTAAGTTTAGGTTTAAGTTTAGTTTGGGGTTTAGTTTTTTTAATAAAGTATAAATTCAACATATCTTCTTTTGATTTTATGAACTAAGTAGCACCCCAAGTTTAGTAAGACAACCGACAACATAGATAAAATGAGCACCCATGATAAAATCAAAACCCTAGATAAGTAGAACCATCTCTACTATAAAGACAGTTCCATAAACAATGATCGACAATCGCTCTTTAGTTTCTCCACTTCCCATGAGAACCACACTAACCTCTTGAGTAGCTGGATCTGCCATCATATCCCTGATCTCTCCTTCCACCACCACCATGGCTGTAACCTTCATCGCTCCTCCCACCTCCATAACCACCACTGGTCCAACCACCAGCTCTTCCAGATCCCCCACCACCACTACGATAACCGTCTCCTCCTCCTTCGCCTCCACCGCTAGATCTAGACTAAGCCTAGTTGATGATGATGTTTCTGCTATAAAGGTTTTGCCCATTATTAGGTTTAGGATGTTTAGTGTTTTAGGTTAGTTTAGGTTTGGGGTTTGGGGGGTTTATGGTTTGTGGGTTAGTTAGGGTTTAAGGAGTGTAGGGTTTGGTGGTAGGGTTTAGGGTCAGTGTAGGGTTTAGGTTTAGGTTGGGTGGTTGTGGTTTGGTTTAGGTTTAGATTTAAGGATTTAGTGTTTTTCTAATTACAAACCAGTGTTTAGATTTAATTAGTTAGTTTTATTAATTTGAGATTATTTTTATTTTTTATTTAAGTTTATTTTAATTTTATTTTGTTTATTTATTTTTCATTTATTTATTATTTTAGATTTTATTTTAGTTTATTTTTAAAGTTTAGGTTTATTTTAGTTGAGTTTTATTTTATTTTATTTTAAGTTTAGGTTTTATTTTCATTTTGAGTTTTAGGTTTAGGTTTTGTGTATTTTTTTAGGTTCTTCTTAGGTTTTAATTTATGTTTTATTTTTTATTTTTTTAGCTCAGCATTTTTAATTTAGTTTATTTTATTTTGTTTTGGTTTGGTTTAGTTAAGGTTTAATTTATTTTAGATTAGGTTTAGGTTTATTTATTTAGTTTAGTTTATTTTAGTTTATAGGTTTTTTATTTTATTTATTTTATTTTATTTTATTTGGTTTTAGTTTATTTTATGTTTTATTTATTATTTATTTTTTAATTTAGATTCATGTTTTATTTAGTTTTATTGTATTTTATTTTAGGTTTATTTTATTTTATTTAGGTTTATTTTTATTTTATTTAGGTTTTAGTCTAATTTTAGGTTTTATTTATTATTTTTTATTTTATTTTTTTATTTTATTTTGCTTTTTAAGTTTAGGTATAGGTTTAGTTTCAAGTTTTAGTTTATGTTTTTATCTTATTTTGATCTAGGTTTTTTATTTATTTTATTTTTAGGTTTAGGATTTTAGGTTTTTAGGGTTTAGGGTTTTAGATTTAGGTTTTAGGGTTTATTTAGGTTAGGGTTTTATTTGGGGTTTAGGTTAGGGTTGGGTTTAGAGTTTAGGTTTTAGGTTTTGTTTATTTTGTGTAGTTTAGGTTTAAGGTTTTTTTTTAAATAGAGAACAAATTCAGATTCAACATTTATTCTTTTTGATTTCATCAACGAAGTAGCACCCCATGTTTTCTAAGACATAATTTATGGCATAGATCGAAAATGACCAATCATAGAGCAAATAAAAAATCCCATGATAAGTAAAACTATATCTATAGTATGGAAACAATTCCATAAGCAGCATATCGGATCAACCGTTCTTCCATTTCTCCAGTTCCCATCAAAACCACCCCCACCTCTCGAGTAGCGGGATCGGCCATCATATCCCTGATCTCACCCTCCGCTACCACCATGGCTATGACCTCCATCGCTCCTCCGCCATCATTTCTCTAGTTTAGTAAATTTTAGTTTAGGTTATTTTAGGTTTAGGTTTAGGGTTTGGGTTTGGGATTTAGGGTTTGTCTAGTTTTGGGGTTTTAGGTTTATTTTTTAGGGTTTGTGGCTCAGTTTGGTGGGTTTTTTTAAAGTTTAGGGTTAACTAGTGGCTAGCTCAGTGTGGTTTAGTTTAGAATTAGGGTGGGGTGCCTAGGGCTAGGCTCATGGCTCAGGGTTAGTTGGGTTTGGCTCAGGGTGAGTGGGATTTTGGTAGGGCCTGTGGCTAAGGTTTAAGATGGTTGGATTTAAAAAAGTGAACAAAGAAGTTTAAGTTTATTTTAGTTTGTTTATTTTTGAGTATTTATTTATTTATTTTATTTATTTAGTCAACTTATTTTTTTTAGTTTATTTCATTTTAGTTATATGTATTATTTTATCTTTTAGGGTTAGGATTTTATTTTAGGTTTTTAGGTTTAATTTTTAGTAAGTTTAGGTTTATTTTAATATTTTATTTATTTAGTTAGTTTAGTTTATTTGTTTTAGGTTTTATTTATAGTTTAGTTTTATTTTTAGTTTATGTTTTGGTTTATTTTATTTGTTTATTTTATTTTGATTTGAGCTTTAGGTTTTAGTTTATGGTTTAGATTTTTTTTTTTAAATTTATTTTAGATTATTTTTAGTTTAGGTTTTATTTAGTTTTATTTTAATTTATTTTTTAGTTTATTTTATTTTAGGTTTAGTTTTAATTTTACTTAGGTTTTATTTTTTAGTTTAGTTTAGTTTATTTTATTTTATTTTAGTTTAGCTTTAATTGTTTTTTTTCTTTAGTTAGTTTTATTTTATTATATTTTATATTATTTAGGTTTAGGTTTTATTTATCTTCTTTAGGTTTTATTTGTTTAGGTTTAGTTTTAGGTTTTAGGATTTGGGTAGTGGTTAGTTTTTTTGGCTTGGGTTTATGGTTTAGAGTTTAGGTTTTAGGTTTTGCTGTTTAATTTTTAGTTTAGTGTTTAGGGCTTAAGTTTTCTTTTAATAGAGAACAAAAATAGATTCAACATTTCTTCTCTTTGATTTGATCAACCAAGTAGCACCCCAAGTTTTCTAAGACACAAGCGATGATATAGATAAAAAATGAGCACCCATAGAGAAAATCAAAAACCCTAGAAAAGTAGAATAGTCTTTACTGTAAAGAAACAACTCCATAAGCAGCATATTAGATCGACCATTCTTCAGTTTCTCTAGTTCCCATCAGAACCACCCCCACCTCTCGAGTAGCGGGATCCACTATCATATCTCCATCTCTCCATCCGACCAACATGGTTATAACCTCCATCCTCCCTCCTCCATAACCACCACTACTCTGACCACCACCTCCATATCCACCAGCACCTCCATATCCCCCACCACCATTATGACAACCATCTTCACCTTCACCTCCACTACTAGATCTGGGATCGATTGTGTGATGTTCCTACCATCTTCAAGCGTTCAGAGTTTAATTTGGTTAGTTTTAGGTTTTGGTGTTTAGGGTTTGGGGGTTTAGTGTTAGGTAGGGTTTAGGGTTTAGGTTAGGGTTAGGGGGCTTGGTTTAGGCTTGTGGTTTAGGGGTTTAGGGTTTAGTTTTATGGTTTATGATTAGGTTTAGGCTTTATGGTTTGTGGTTTGGTTTAGGGTTTAGAGTTTAGGGTAGGGTAGGATTTAGGGTTTAGTTTTTTAAAAAAAAATTAAGTAAACCCCAGTTTATTTATGTAGTTTATTTAGTTTATTTTATTTTTTATTTAGTTTATTTTGTTTTTATTTAGGTTTTGATTTTAGTTTTTTAGGTTTTAGTTTTATTTTTTGTTGAGTTTAATTTCTTTATTTTTAGATTACATTTTATTTTTATTTTTAGGTTTGTTCTATTTTAATTTTAAGGATCATATTTAGGTTTTTTATTTTATGTTTATTTAGTTTATTTTAGTTTTAGTTTAGTTTAGTTTAGTTTATTTTAGGTTTAGTTTAGGTTTAGGTTTTATATTTTTTAGTTTATTTTAGTTTAAGTTTAGGTTAATTTTATTTTGTTTATTTTATTTTATTTTTTAGGTTTTTTTTTTAAGTTTAGGGTTTAAGTTTTATTTTTATTTTATTTATGTTTTATTTTAGTTTTATTTTGGTTTAGGCTTTATTTAGTTTTTTTATTTTATTTTATTTTTATGTTTATTTTATAATTACATTTATTTTATTTTATTTAGGTTTTTTTATTCTTAAGTTTATTTTTTATTTTTTAGTTTTATTTTAGTTTTATTTTATTTTATTTTATTTTTATTATTTTGATTTATTTTGATGTTTAGATCTATTTTAGTTTAGTTTTAATTTTTAATTATTATTTTTGTTTATTTTATTATTTTTTATTTATTTAGGTTTTGTTATTTAGTCAGTTTTGGGTTTAGGCCTTGTGGTTTAGTCCAGTTAGGCTCAGGTTTATCAGCTTATTATGAAAGATTTAGGTTTTGGCCTGGGCTTTATCATTTATAGGGCTCAGTGGCTCATGGGTTAGGTTGTGGCTCAGAGTTTAGTTCATGATGTGGTTGGACTCAGAGTTGTGGGTGGGCTCAGAGTAGGAGGTTTGTTTAGAGCCTGTGGTTTGGTCAGGCATCCAGGCTGTACCAAGATCCTGAAAGCCCAAATCTGAGACGCCTCACATCACATGCCCAGAGGGTAAGTTTGTTTTAAATCTTGTACTTTTAGTTGGTTGGTCCTCAGTTTCAGTGGCTCAGGCCTGAGCCTGTGAGCCTAGAGTTTATTTAGGGTTTATGTTTGTGGCCTGGCTCAGGTCAGGTGGCCTGGTGGTTTGTGGCCTGGCCCAGTGGCTCAGAGCCCAGGTCTTGGGAGTTGTGGCCTAGGATGTGGAGTGGTTGTGGCCTGGTTGGGTTTAGGCCTGGATCAGGGTCTTTAGTGGCCCAGTAAGGCCTTAGTTTAGGACTCAGTGGTTTAGATTGTGGTTGGGTTTATAGAGTTCACTTGAGCCCAGGATCAGTGTATTATAGGCTGTTTTAATGTATGGCTCAGTTAGTTAGATTAGTGGGGCTCAGTGAGGTTGGCCTTGGCCCAAGATAGTCTAGGTTTAGTTTAGTTTTGTTGGGTAGTTTAGATCAGTGGTCATGTTATTTATTATTTATTTTTTTATTTTAGGTTTATGATCTAGGGTTAGGGGTGCAGTGAGGAGCAGGTAGGGCCTAGGTTATTTTAGGGTTTAGGTTTATGGCCTAGTGTTTAGTTTGTGGTTTTAGTGTTTAGGGTTTAGATTTGGGTTTAGATTTTGATTTAGTGTTTAGGGTTTTTTTAAGCAAATAGTTCAATTTTATTTAGTTCTTTTTTTATTTATTTTAGATATTTTATTTTTTTGTTTTTATTTAGCTTTAATTTTAATTTTAATTTAGTTTAGTTTATTTATTTTAGGTTTATTTATTTTAGTTTAGGTTTTATATTTAGTTTAGTTTTGGTTTTAGTTTAGTTATGTTTAGTTTATTTTATTTTTTTATTTTATTATTTTTTATTTGTTTTTTTTATTTTATTTTAGTTTATTTAATTTTATTTAATAGTTTTGGTTTAGGTTTTATTTATTTTAGTTTAGTTTTTATTTTAGTTTAAGTTTAGGTTTAATTTATTTTATTTATTATTTTTTTTTTTTTTATTTAGGTTTTATTTTTATTTTATTTTTATATTTTTTAGGTTTAGATTTCTATTTATTTTGATTTTATTTTATTTTATGTTGATTTTATTTTATTTTATGTTTAGTGTTTATTTTATTTAGGTTTCATTTTTAGGTTTATTTTATTTTTAGTTTTAGTTTATGTTTTAATTTATTTTATTTTAGTTTAATATTTTATTTTTTAATTTATTTAAGTTTAGCTTTAAGCATAAGTTTAGGTTTAGTCAGTTTAAGTATTATTTAATATTGGTAAGGATTTTAATTTTAATATTAGTTAGTTTGTTTTTAGGTTTGTGGCTCAGGGCCTCAGAGTTTGTGGCCTTTTAGGGTAGGACTGGGTCAGTGGCCCAGGGCCTGTGGTTAAAGTCAGTGGCTCAGGGCTCAGATTGGTGGGTAGGCATTTAGTATGGTTTTACATAGGCTTGTTTTAGGTCTTTAGGTCAGGTTTTTTTTTATTTTTTTATTTTTATTTTGAATTTTAGTAGGGTTTAGGTTAGTTTTTTATGGTTTATGATTAGTTTTAGGTTATTTTAGTTTAGAATTTAGGGTATGGTTTAGCTTTATGGTTTAGTATTTTTATTTTGTCAAGTTTGTGGTTAGTTTAGTTAGGTTAATGGTTTTTAGTTTTTTTGAGTTTAGGTTTAGGATTTAGGTTTAATGTTTTAGGATTTTTAGAGTTTAGGGTTTGGTTTGGGTTTTGGGTTTTTTGGGGTTTAGGTTTGTTTTATTTAGTTTAGGTTTTAAGTTTAGGGTTTTTTTTGTTTGTTTTTTTTTAACAGTATAAATATTCAACATGTCTTATTTTTGATTTTATCAATTAAGTAGCACCCCAAGTTTAGTAAGATACAACTGACGACATAGATAAAAAATGAGCACCCATAGAGCAAATCAAAAACCTCAAATAAGTAGAACCATCTTTACTATAAAGACAGTTCTATAAACAACAGATCAGATCGACCGTTCTTTAGTTTCTCCACTTCCCATGAGAACCACACTCACCTCTCGAGTAGCTGGACGCCATCATATCCCGATTCTCCTTCCACCACCACCACCAGTGAACCTTCATCGCTCCTCCCACCTCCATAACCACCACTGCTCCGACCACCACCTCTATATCCACCAGCTCCTCCAGATCCCCCACCACAACTACAATAACCGTCTCCTCCTCCTTCGCCTCCACCGCTAGATCTATGCTAAGCCTAGTTGACGATGATGTTCCTGCTATCAAGATTTTTCCCATTATTAGGTTTTAGGATACAGGGTTTAGGTTACTTTAGGTATAGTGTTTGGGGTTTAGGGTTTATGTCAGGTTTTGTGGTTTTTGTGGTTTAAGGTTTTGGCTTTAAGGTTGTAAGTTTAGGTTCTAGGTTTAGTTTTGTGTTTAAGGTTTGTTTTAGGGTTTAAGGTTTTGGGTTTTAGGATTTAAGGATTAGTGTTTTTTTTAATTAAGCAAACCTAGGTTTAGATTTATTTTGTTAGTTTTATTAATTTGAGTTTTTTTTATTTTATTTAAGTTTATATTTTATTTACTTTACTTTATTTTTTTATTTTATTTATTTTAGTTTAGCTCTTATTTTAGTTTATTTTAAGTTTAGGTTTATTTTTTTAGTGAGTTTTATTTTATTTTATTTTAAGTTTAGGTTTTATTTTAATTTTAGTAGGTTTAGGTTTTTGTTATATTTTTTTAGGTTCTTCTTTAGGTTTTAATTTTATTTTATAGGTTTTATTTTTTTAGTTTAGTTATTTTTTAATTTAGTTTATTTTTTTTTATTTTGGTTTTGGTTTAGGTTAAGGTTTAATTTATTTTAGGATTAAGTTTAGGTATTATTTATTTTAGTTTATTTTAGTAGATTAGTTTCTTTTATTTTATTTATTTTATTTTATTTTTTTTTTTTTTAGTTTTTTTATGTTTTATTTATTATTTATTTTAGGTTTAATTTTAGGTTCAAGTTTTATTTAGTTTTATGTATTTTAGGATTATTTAATTTTATTTAGGTTTACTTTTATTTTATTTAGATTTTAGTCTAATTTAGGTTTTATTTATTTTATTTTATTTATTTTTTTATTTTTTATTTTTTTGCTTTTTAGGTTTGGTATAGCTTTAGTTTCAAGTTATTTTATGTTTTATCTTATTTTGATTTAGGTTTTATTTATTTTATTTTTTAGGTTTGTGTTTTTGTGGTTTTTTTTAGGGTTGGGTATTTAGGTTTTGTGGGTTTATTTAAGGTAGGTTTATTTTAGGGTTTGGTTTAGGTTTAGGGTTTAGGGTTTAGAGTTTAGGTTTTAGGTTCATTAAGTTTTGTAGGGTTTGTATTTTAAGGTTTTTTTTTTTAAATAGAGAACAAATTCAGATTCAAGATTTATTCTTTTTGATTTCATCAATGAAGTAGCACCCCAAGTTTTCTAAGACACAATTGATTGCATAGATAAAAAATGAGCAACCATAGAGCAAATAAAAAATCCCGTGATAAGTAAAACTGTCTCTACAGTAAGGAAACAATTCCATAAGCAGCATCTCGGATCAAATGTTCTTTAATTTCTCCAGTTCCCATCAAAACCACCCCCAACTCTCGAGTAGCGGGATCGGCCATCATATCCCTGATCTCACCCTCCGCTACCACCATGGGACCTCCATCTCTCCTCCCATCATTTCTCAAGTTTAGTATTTTAGTTTGGGTTAGGGTTTAGGGTTTAGGGTTTGGGATTTAGGGTTTAGGTCAGTAGTTTTAGGGTTAGGGTTTAGGTTTAAGGTTGGGGTTTGTGGTTTTTTGGTTTGTTTGTGGTTTTAAAGAGGGTTTAGCATTTAGGGTTTGTGTTTAGTTTTTGGGTTTATTTGTGGATTTTATCTGGGGTTTAAGGTTTAAGGTTTTATTTATGGTTTGTGGTTTTAGTTTTAAGGTTTAGGTTTAGTAGGATTTTAGGGTAGGGTTTGGATGGTGGATCTTGGGTTTTGGGTTTTAAAATTTAGTAAAACCAGAAGTTTAAGTTTATTTAGTTTGT
Source organism: Cymbidium sinense (assembly GCA_021442155.1). NCBI lineage: Eukaryota > Viridiplantae > Streptophyta > Magnoliopsida > Asparagales > Orchidaceae > Cymbidium > Cymbidium sinense. The sequence continues at coordinate 311,156,135 of CM038214.1, read as the reverse complement.
TCTTATTTCTATTTTATTTATTTTATTTTATTTAGGTTTATTTATTTTAGTTCAAATTTATTTTTTTTGTTTAGGTTTTATTTCCTATTTTTAGTTTTATGTTTATGTTATTATTTTATTTTTTTTAGGTTTTGGTTTTTAGGATTTTATTTTAGGTTTATTTTTAGGTTTTATCTTTTAGTTTAAGTTTAGGTTTATTTTTAGTTTATTTTATTTTATTTAATTTAGGTTTACGTTTAGGTTTAGGTTTAGGTTTAGGTTTTATTTATTTTAGTTTAGTTTTTTTTAGTTTATGTTTTGGTTTATTTTATTTTATTTTATTTTTTGATTTGAGTTTTAGGTTTTTTTAGTTTAGATTTTTTTTTAAATTTATTTTAGGTTTATTTTAAGGTTTAGGTTTTATTTAGTTTTTATTTCAATTTATTTTTGTTTATTTTTAGGTTTAGTTTTATTTTACTTAGGTTTTATTTTTTAGTTTAGTTTAGATTTTATTTTTTTATTTTAGTTTAGCTTTTAATTATTTTTGTTTTTCTTTTAAGTTTTTATTTTATTATATTTTTATTATTTAGGTTTAGGTTTTTTTTATTTATTTTCTTTTAGGTTTTATTTTGTTTAGTTCAGTTTTTAGCTTTAGGATTTTGGGTTTAGGGTTTAGGTTAGTTTATGGTTTTGGGTTTTGGGTTTAGGGTTTAGAGTTTGGTTTAGGGTTTAATTTTTAGTTTAGGGTTTAGGGTTTAAGTTTTCTTTTAATAGAGAACAAAAATAGATTCAACATTTCTTCTCTTTGATTTGATCAACCAAGTAGCACCCAAGTTTTCTAAGACATTTTATGATATAGATAAAAAATGAGCACCCATAGAGAAAATCAAAAACCCTAGATAAGTAGAACAGTCTCTACTATAAAGAAACAACTCCATAAGCAGCATATTAGATCGTCCATTCTTCAGTTTCTCTAGTTCCCATCAGAACCACCCCCACCTCTTGAGTAGCGGGATCCATTATCATATCCCCGATCTCTCCATCTAGCACCAACATGGCTATAACCTCCGTCGCTCCTCCCTCCTCCATAACCACCACTACTCTGACCACCACCTCCATATCCACCAGCACCTCCATATCCCCCACCACCATTATGACAACCGCCTCCTGCCTTCACCTCCACTACTAGATCTAGACTGAGCCGAGTTGATGGTGATGTTCCTACCATCAAGGTTCAATGCGTTCTTAGAGTTTAATATTTAGGGTTTAGGTTTTATTTATTTTAGTTTAGTTTATTTTAGTTAGGTTTAGGTTAATTTTATTTTGTTTATTTTATTTTTATTTTAGGGTCAGGTATTTTTTAAGTATTTTAATGTTTTCTTTTTAGTTTTATTTTTTATGTTTAGGCTTTTATTTAGTTTTTATTTTATTTTATTTTATCATGTTTATTTTCAATTTACATTTACTTTATTTTATTTAGGTTTTAAATCTTAAGTTTATTTTTATTTTAGTTTAGTTATTTTATTTTATTTTATTTTATTTTGATTTATTTTGATGTGTACGTCTGGTTTTAGTTTAGGTATTTAATTTTAATTTTATTTTTTAGTTTATTTATTTATTATTAGGTTTAGAGTTTAGTGAGGGTTTAGGGTAGGGTTTGTGGCCTAAAGTCCAGGGTTTATGGTAGGGTTTGGGCTCAGGCTCAGTTTATGGATTTAGGTTGGGTTTTGGGTTTGGGTAGGGTCAATAGGGTTTAGGGTTAATTTAGGGTTTTAGCCTGGGATTTTGGTCAGGGTGTGGTTAGAGGGCTCAGATCAGGGCTCAGGATTTGAGGGGCTGGCTCAGATTTGTGGGTTTAGGGCTTAAGGTTTAGGCCTAGGGTTTAGGGTTTAGAGTTTTAAAAAAAACAAGCAAACCCAGAGTTAGTTTATTTAGTTTATTTAGTTTATTTTTATTTTAGTTTATTTTAATTTTTTATTTAGGATTATTTTTATTTATTTAGTTTAGTTTATTTATTTTAGGTTTATTTATTTTAGATTAGGTTTTATTTTAGTTTATTTTTAGCCACGTTTAGGTTTATGCTTATTTTTAGTTTGTTTTATTTTTATTTTATTTTAGGTTTAGGTTTTAGTTTTATTTTGAGGTTCAGTTTAGGTTTTAATTTTGTTTTTAGGTTTAGGATTTTTTTATTTTAGGTTTATCTTTAGGTTTTATTTTTTATTTTAGCTTTATTTTAGTTTATATTTTATTTATTTTAAGTTTGGGTTTTTAGGTTTAGTTTCTTTATTTATATTTAGTTTAGTTTAATTTAATTATTTATTTAAATATTATTTTGGTTTATTTTTATTTTAGTTTAGAGTTTATGTTTTATTTTATTTATTTTAAGTTTTACTTTTAGGTTTAGGTTTTATTAGTTTTATTTTATTTTATTTTAGGTCAATTTATTTTGATTTATAGTTTTATTTTATTTAGCTTATTTTTAGGTTTATGTTATTTTTTGTTTAGTTTTGGATTTTATTTTATTTTATTAATGTTTAGGTTTTATTTATTTATTTTATTGTTAAGATTTATTTTAGTTTGGTTTTTTTAGGTTTTAGAGTTTTTGGTTTTTAGGGTTTGGGTTTAGGGATAGGGTTTAAGGTTTAGGTTTAGTTTTGGGTTTTAGGGTTTAGGGTTTTGTGGTTTTGTAGGGTTTTAAGTTTTTTAAGGGTTTAGGGTTTAGAGTTTAGAAAGTTTAGGTTGGGGTTTTTTAGGTTCCTTTTTAGTTTAGGGTTTAGGGTTTTTAGATTTTTTTAGTTGAGAAGAAATTCAAATTCAACATTTCTTCTTTTTGATTTCATCAACCAAGTAACACACGAAGTTTTCTAAGGCACAAGTGACAACATAGATAAAAAATGAGCACGCATAGAGCAAATCAAAAACCCTAGATAACTAGAACTATCAATATTGTAAAGATATTTTAAGCAATAGTTGATCTAGCTCTTCGCTTAGTTTTCATCATAACCACCTTGGCCTATTGAGTAGCGTAATCCACCATCATATCCCGGATCTCTCCCACCGCCGCCACCATAGCTGTAACCTTTGTCTCTCCTTCGGCCTTGATAACCACCACTGCTCCCACCACCACCTCCATATCCACCAACACCTCTAGATCCCCCATCACCACTGCCATAATTGCCACACCGCCGCTCCACCACAGATCTGACTAAGCCTAGTGATCTGGATGTTCTTGCCATCAAGGTTATGCCCATTCTTAAGGTTTAAGTTTATTTTTAATTTTATAAGTTACTGGTTTAGCCAGGTCTGTGTTTAGTCAGGGTTTAGGTGTGGAGGGTTTAGAGTGGGGTTTTAGGTTTATGCTTAGGGTGGGTTAGATTAGGTTTTAGAGTGGGTTTAGGGTTTAATAGTGGTCAGTGGGGTCAGGATTGGTTTTGGATTTAGGTATTTTGGGTGGGTATCAGATTAGGGCTTAGTGTCAGGATTTAGGGCCCAGGATTTATTCTAGGGTTTTGGCCCATGTAGTTTGGTCAGGTCAGTTATTTAGTTGTGGTCAGTGTGGCCTTAGTGGGAAGGCCCAAGATTTAGGGCCTGAGTTTAAGTCAGTTTAGGGTTGTAGTTTAGCTCAGGGTGTGGTAGTCATGGTATTATGCACATTTATCTTTATTTTTATGATCTTTGGGTTTAGGTGGGTTTAGGTGGCTCAGGGGTTTTAGTTTGTGGGTTTTAGCTAGGATCTTAGATTTTGTTTAGGGTTTTTAAATTAAGCAAACTGTGTCAATTATTTAGTCTCTTTTATTTATTTTAGATATTTTATCATTTTATTTTTATTTAGGTTTAATTTTTATTTTTATTTAGTTTAGTTTATTTATTTTAGTTTAGGTTTTATATTTAGTTTAGTTTTTTGCTTAGGTTTTAGTTTAAGTTTTTTTTAGTTTAGTTTTATTTTTATTTTTATTATTTTTTATTTTTGTTTAGGTTTTAGGTTTATTTTTAGTTTATTTAATTTTATTTAATTTAGGTTTAGGTTTAGGTTTTATTTATTTTAGTTTAGTTTATTTTAGTTTAAGTTTAGATTTAATTTATTTTGTTTATTCTAAGTTTAGGTTTTTTTTTTTTATTTTAGGTTTATTTATTTATTTTAGTTTATTTATTTTAAGTTTAGATTTAATTTATTTTGTTTATTCTAAGTTTAGGTTTTTTTTTAGTTTAGGGTTTTAGGTTTTTTATTCATTTTATGTTTATTTTTAGGTTTAGATTTATTTAGTTTTATTTTATTTTATTTTATGTTGATTATTATTTTATATTTATATTTTATTTTAGATTTTCATTTTTAGGTTTATTTTAATTTTAGTTTATGTTTTAATTTATTTTATTTTAGTTTAGTCATTATTTTATTTTATTTTTAAGTTTAGCTTTAAGCATATAAGTTTAGGTTTAGTTTAGGTTCTTTTATGATCTTATTTAATTTAAGGTTTAGGTTTATTTTAGTTTAGGTTATTTAGTTTAGTTTATGCCTTTTTTTTTTAGGGTTTGCCAGGTCCTGTGGAGGTTCAGGGCTCAGGGTCTGGAGTTTAAGCCCAGGGCCTGCTGGCCTGTGGGTACAGGCTTGCGCTTGTGGCCCAAAGTTTATTTATGGAGATTTTGGTAGGCCCAGTGGGTCTTAGGGCCTGGGCTCACGCCTCAGTAGGTCAGGCTCAGTAGGGGTTTATAGGGTCAGGTTTTATTTTATTTTATCTGAATTTAGTAGGGTTTAGTTTTTAGTTTATGATATTTGTAGTTAGTGGTTTAGTTTAGTAAGCCTCAGATTTAGTATTTGTGGTTTAGTGTTTGAGTTTACCAGAGAGGTTTAAGGTTATGTATAGGCTCTAGAGTGGGTAGGATTTAGGGTTTAATGTTTTAAATTAAGTAAACCATAAGTTTGGAACATTTAAGATATTTAGTTTATTTTTTATTTATTTTCACTTTATTTCTATTTTCTTTAGGTTTATTTTTTTAATTTAGGTTTAAAAAAAAGGGTGTTTTTTAGTGTTTAGGTTTTTTAGTAGGGTTAAGATTTAGTTTTTTTTTAAATTACAAACCCGACAGTTTACGTTATTTAGAAAATTTATTTTATATTTATATTTTTGTTTTTACTTTATTTTCTATTTTATTTAGGTTTATTTTTATTTTTATTTATTTTAATTTATTTATTTTGTCTTATTTATTTTGTTTAGTTTTTATTTTAGTTTAGTTTTAGGCTAGGTTTTGGTTTAGGTTTATTTTAGTTTTTAGGTTTTATTTTTATTTATTTTTATGTTTATCTTTTAGGTTTAAGTTTTATTTAGTTTTATTTTATCTTATTTTACTATTTTATTTATTTTATGTTGGGTCAGGTTTTAGGTTTAGGTCTTGTTAGGTTTTAGGTTTTAGTGGCCTGGGGTAATGTTTAGGGTGGGCCTAGGTTGCAAGTTTGTGGTGTGGTGGGCCTAGTAGCTCCATGGTGGTTGGCTATGGTAGGGTTTAGGGTCAGCCTAGGGTTTCATGATTAAGTGTAGTTTTAGGTTTGTGGTCAGGGTTTTATTTTATTTATTTTATTTATGGTTTAGGGTTTATGGTTATTTTGTTAAATTTAGGGTGAATCCAAGGCATGGGTTTAGCTTTGGCCTAGGTTTCAGAGGTTTGGTTTTAGGGTCAGGGTTTAGAGCTTGTGGTTTTTTAGGCTCTTTAAAAAATTATGCAAACCCATCATTTTAGGTTTATTTATTTCTATCTTTATTTTATTAATTATTTGACTTTATATTATTTAGGTATATTTTTAATTTTTATTTAGTTTAGTTTATTTATTTTAGTTTTATTTATTTTAGTTTAGGTTTAGGTTTATTTTTAGTTGAGTTTCCTTTTAGGTTTATGTTTTATTTTTTATATTTAGGTTTTTGGTTTATGTTTTTATATTATTTTTTTAGGTTTAGGTTTTAGGTTTTATTTTAGGTTTATTTTAAGTTTTATTTTAGTTTAGAGTTTAGGTTTATTTTTAGTTTATTTTATTTTATTTAGTTTAGGTTTAAGTTTAGTTTATTTTAGGTTTAGGTTTAGGTTTTATTTATTTTAGATTAGTTTATTTTAGTTTAGGTTTAAGTTTATTTTATTTTTATTTATTTATTTTTATTTTAGGTTTAGGCTTTTTTTAGTTTAGGTTCATTATTTAGGTTTAGGTTTTTATTTAGTTTATATTTTATTATATTTTAAGTTTATATTATTTTTAACATTTAGTTTTATTTTATTTATGTATTTTATTCTTAAGTTTACTTTAAGATAGTTTAAGTTTTTTATTTATTTTATTTTAGTTTTACCATTTTATTTTATTTTATTTTAGTTTAGGTTTAGATTTTAGTTTAGATTTTTATTTTATTTTATCTTATTTTATTTAAGTTTAGATTTTATTTATCTTTATTTTGGTTTATTTAGATTTGGTTTAGCCTTAGGTCTAGGCCTGGGGTGGGTTGGCCTGGGTTTAGGTTTATGGTGTGGTTAAGGGTTTAGGGCAGGGCTGTGGTTTAGGGCCTAGGATTAGGGTCAGGATCTGGGCTCATGCCTTAGGCTCAGCTTTAGATTTAGGGTTTAGGGTCAGTCCAGGGTTTAGGGTGCTTTGGGTCGAGTCATTTAGGGTGCCTGGCCTTGGGTTAGGGCTCACGCCTTTGTTTAGTTTAAAATCTTAGGGTTGGGTCAGTGGCTCAGGTCCGGTCCGGGGGTCAAGGACCCACTCAGGGTAAGGGTGTTTTGGCAGCTCTAGGATCTAGGCTCAGGCTGTGCCTAGGGGCTCAGGGTCATCTTGCTGGCTCAGTAGCCTGTTCTTGGGCCTTTTCTTTTAATCACAAATTTAGGGTCTTGGTTTTTTTAATCTGCAACAAGCAGGTTCGCCTCATTTAGCCTATTTATTTTATTTTATCTAGTTTTTTATTTTTATTTTTTATTTAGTTTATATCTCATTTTCTTTAGTTTATTTTATTTATTTAAGGTTTTTATCTTAGTATAGTTTTGTTATTTTAGGTTTTTTTATTTTTAAATTTAATCCTTGACTCCCTTTAATTTTATTTTTGGTTTAGTTTTATTCATATTATTAGTACTGTGTTTTCTTTATTTTCTTTTTAGGTTTAGTTTTGTTTCATTTTAGGTTCATTTTAGGTTTGATTTTTTTAGTTTACGTGTAGGTTTATTTTTAGTTTATTTTATTTTATTTCATTTAGGTTTTATCTTTAGTTTATTTTAGGTTTAAGTTTAGGTTTTATTTTTTTTAGTTTAGGTTTTGGTTTATTTTATTTTGTTCATTTTAGGTTTAGGTTTTTTTAAAAAAATTAGGGTTTAGGTTTTATTTTTTATTTATTTTTAAATTTATTTTTTAGTTTTAGGTTTTTATTTAGTTTTTATTTAATTTTATTTTAGGTTTATTTTATTTTTATTTTATGCTTAATTTTAATTTTATTTAGGTTTTTTATTTTTAGGTTTATTTTATTTTTTAGTTTAGGTTAGGTTTTTATTTATTTTATTTGAGTTTAGTTTTTATTATTTATTTTAAATTATTTTTAGGTTTAGGTTTAGGTTTAGGTTTTAGTTTAGGTTTCTATTTTATTTTATTTTATTTTACTTTATTTATGTTTAGGTTTTTAATTTATTTTATTTTTATGTTTTATTTAGTTTAGGTTTTAGGTATTTAGGTTTTTAGGGTTTAGGGCTTTTAGGGTTTAGGGTTTAGGATTTCAGGTTTAGGTTTAGCTTAGGGTTTATCATTAGTTTAGGGTTTAAGGTTTAAGGTTTAAGCTTTAGGCTTTAGGGTTTACGATTTGTAGGGTTTAGGATTTAGGGCAGTTTAGGGTCTAAGGTTTAGGGTTTTAGGCTTAGGTTTATTTAGTCTATTTTTCATTTATTTTAGTTTATTTTATTTCATTTTTTTATTTAGTTTAGTTTATTTAATTTAGGTTTATTTATTTTAATTAAAGTTTTTTATTTTAGTTTAGTTTAGTTTTTTTAAAAAGGATTAGATTTAGGTTTATTTTTTTAGATTACTTTTATTTTTGTTTTATTATTTAGGTTTAGGTTTTATTTTTTATTTTTAGGTTTAGTCTTTTATTTTTCTTTTTTATGTTTTGGTTTTAGGTTTCCATTTTAGGCTCATTTCTAGGATTTATTTTTTAGTTTAGGCATAAGTTTATTTTTAATTTATTTTATTTTATTTAGTTTAGGGTTTATGTTTAATTAATTTTAGGCTTAGGTTTATGTTTTTTTTAGTTTAGGGTTTAGTTTTTATTTAATATTTATTTTAAGGTTTAATTTTTAGGTTTAGGATGTTATTTTATTTTTATTTTAGGATTATTGTATTTTTTATTTTAAGTTTAGTGATTATTTTATTTAGGTTTCTTATTTTTAGGTTTATTTTATTAGCTTAATTTAGGTTATTAATCACTTTATTTGAGTTTATTTTTTATTTTTAGTTTGTTTTATTTTTAGGTTTATGTTTAGGTTTTTATTTTATTTAATTTTATTTATTTTATTTAAGTTTATGTTTTATTATTTGTTTTATTTTAGGTTTTATTTAGTTTAAGTTTAGGTTTTTAGGTTTTTAGGGTTTAGGGTTTTGGGTTTAGGATTTTATGGTTTAGGGTTTTAGTGTTTAGGGTTTAGGGTTAGGATTTAGGGTTTGGGGGTTAGTTTAGTGTGTGGAGGTTTAGGGTGGTAGGTTTAGCCTCAGGATTTAGGGTTTTGTGGTAGGATTTAGAGATGAGGTAGGTCACATCAGGGTTGGTTTCAGGTTTAGGGTTTTAAGGCCCAGTTTAAGTTAGGAGTTTGAGGAGTTGTGGTCGGGGAGTTTAAGTGTTTAGGATCTGGGTGGAGGGCTCAGGTTAAAGGCTCAGTAGTGATCAGGGTAGGTTAGTGGATCAGAGAGGAGGTAAGTATTATGGATCAGGTTTAGTTGTTGGTCAGTTTAGGGTTATTTAGGGTTTAGGGTTTAGGATTTAGGTTTAGGAGGTTAAGAGCATTTTGGGTTTTTAAAAAATCAAGCAAACCCGGCAGGTTTAGGTTCATTTAGTTTATTTAATTTATTTAATATTTTTACTTATGTTTATTTTTTTATTTAGTTAAGTTTATTTATTTTAGTTTAGCTTTTTATTCTAGTTTATTTTTTTGGTTTAGGTTTTTGTTTATGTTTATTTTTTAGTTTAGTGTCATTTTTATTTTGTTTTTATGTTTAGGTTTAGGTTTAGATTTTTTTTAGGTTTAGGTTTTAGGTTTATTTTTATGTTTTATTTTTTAGTTTAGGTTTAAGTTTATTTTTAGTTTATTTTATTTTATTTATTTTAGGGTTTAGGTTTCGTTTATTTCTGGTTTAGGTTTAGGTTTTATGTATTTTAGTTTAGTTTATTTTATTTTAGGTTTAGGTTAATTTTATTTTATTTATTTTAGGTTTAGGTTTTTTTTTAGTTTAGGGTAGGTTTTTTTTTATTTATTTTTAGGTTTTTTTAGGTTTATTTTTTAGGTTTAGGTTTTTAGTTAGTTTTTATTTTATTTTACATTAGGTTTATCTTATTTTTATTATACATTTAAGTTATATTTTATATAGGTATTTTATTTTAGGTTTATTTTATTTTTTTTAGTTTAGTTTAGGTTTATATTTATTTTGTTTTAGTTTAATTTTTATTTTTTATTTTATTTTATTTTTAGGTTTAGGTATAGGTTTAGGTTATAGTTTTGATTTTATTTTATTTATTTTAATTAGGTTTAGGTTTTTTATTTATTTTATTTTTAGGCTTTACTTAGTTTAGGTTTAGATTTTTAGGTTTTAGGGTTTACGATTTAAGGCTCAGCATTTAGGGTTTAGGGTTTAGGGTTGATAGTTTTAGGGTTTAGAGTTTAGGGTTTAGGGTTAGTTTTAAGGTTTAGAGTTAGGGTTTATTCATTTATTTTTTAAAATTAAGAAAACTTGTAGGTTTAGGTTTATTTGTTTTATTTTTTATTTATTTTAGGTTATTTTATGTTTTCTTTTTATTTAGGTTTACTTATTTATTTAGTTTTGTTTATTTATTTTAAGTTTATTTCTTTTAGTTTAGGTTTTTTATTTTAGTTTATGTTTTAGGGTTAGGTTTAGCTTTAGGTTTATTTTTTAGTGTGGTTTTATTTTTTATTTTATTTTTTAGGTATAGGTTTTGTTTTATATTTTTAAGTTTAGGATTAACTTTTTATTTTATTTTCTTATGTTTATGTTTTAGGTTTATTTTTAGGTTTTAAATTTTAATTTAAGTTTAGGTTTACTTTGATTTTATTTTATTTTATTTAGTTTTTTTAGTTTAGGTTTATTTTAGGTTTAGGTTTAGGTTTTATTTATTTTAGTTTAGGTTTAGGTTTATTTTATTTTTATTTTAGGTTTAGGTTTTCTTTTTACAGTTTCAGTCTTAGATTTTATTTTATATTTATTTTTAGGTTTATTTTTTAGGTTTAGGTTCTATTTAAATTTTATTTAATTTTTTTTTAGGTTTACTTTAATTTTATTTTAAGCTTAGTTTTTATTTATTTAGGCTTTTTTATTTTCTTAGTTTAGTGTACATTTTTATTTATTTTATTTTAATTTAATTTTTATTTTTTATTTTATTTTTATTTTAGGTTTAAGTTTAGGTTTTTTTATATTTTTTATTTTTAGGTTTTATTTATTTTAGGTTTATGCTATTAGCTTTTAAAAGTTTAGGGTTTAGGGTTAGTTTATGGTTTAGGTCTTTGTTTTGGGTTTAGGATTTATGGTTTAGGATTTAAAGTTTAGGGTTTAGGGTTTACAGTTTAGGGTTTAGGGTTTATGTTTCAGTTTTAGGTTGAGGTTTTAGTTTAGGGCTTAGGGTATTTTTTAACAGAGTAACACACCAAGTTTTCTAAGATTAAATATTTGTTATTTTTGATTTCATCTACCATGTAACACACCAAGTTTTCTAAGACATAGGCGACGACATAGATAAAAAATGAGCAGGCATAGAGCAAATCAAAAACCCTAGATAACTAGAACCATCTCTACTATAAAGACACAGTTCTATAAGCGACAGATCAGATCGAGTTTATGGTTTAGGGTTTAGGGTTTAGGATTTAGTGTTTCTAGTTTTTTTTTTAAAAAAAAATTAAGTAAACTCATAGGTTTAGGTATATTTAGTTTATTGTTTATTTATTATAGTTAATTTTATTTTTAATTTTTATATAATTTAGTTTATTTATTTTAGATTTATTTAGTTTATTTTTTAGGTTCAGGATTCTTTTTTAGTTGAGTTTTATTTTTATTTTATTTTTTAGGTCTAAGTTTTATTTTTTAATTTTAGGTTTAGCTTTAGGTTTTTATTTTATTTTCTTAGGTTTAGGTTTTAGGTTTTTATTTTAGGTTTATTTTTAGGTTTTATTTTATAATTTAGGTTTAGGTTTATTTTTAGTTTATTTTATTATATGTAGTTTAGGTTTAGGTTTAGGTTTATGTTTAGCTGTAGTTTATTTTATATTTAGGTTTAGGTTTTATTTATTTTAGTTTAGTTTATTTTAGTTTAGGCTTAGGTTTATTTTATTTTATTTATTTTTTTATTTTAGGTTTATGTTTTTTTATAATTTAAACTTTAGGATTTATTTTTTATTTATTTTTGGTTTTTTTTAGGTTTTTTTTTTAGGTTTAAGTTTTGATTTAGTTTTTATTTTATTATATTTTAGGTTTATTTTATTTTTATTTTACGTTTAGTTTTTATTTTATTTTTTTAGTTTAGTTTAGGTTTTATTCATTTTATATTAGTTTATTTTATTATAGTTTCAAGTTTAGGTTTAGGTTTTAGTTTAGGTTTTTATTTTATTTTATTTTATTTATTTTATTTAGGCTTATGTTTTTTTATATATTTTATTTTTAGGTTTTATTTAGCTTAGGTTTAGCTTTTTAGGTTTTTAGGGTTTAGTGTTTAGGGTTTAGGGTTAAGGGTTTAGGGTTTATGGTTTAGGGTTTAGTGTTTAGGCTTTACGGTTTAGGGTTTCTAAGGTTTAGGGTTTTTTTTAAAAAAATTAAGTAATTCGGTAGGTTTAGGTTTACGCAGTTTATTTAGTTTATTTTTTATTTATTTTCATTTATTTTACATTTTATTTTTATTTATTTTTATTTAGTTTTGTTTATTTGTTATAGGTTTATTTATTTTAGTTTAGGTTTTAAATTTTAGTTTATATTTTTAGGTTTAGGTTCATTTTTTAGTTGTGTTTTATTTTTATTTTATTTTGTATTTTTAGGTTAAGGTTTAGATTTTTATTTTATTTTTTTAGGTTAAGTTTTAGGTATTTTTAGGGTTTAGTGTTTAGGGTTTAAGGTTTTTAGGGTTTAGGGTTTAGAGTTTAGGATTTAGGGTTTAAGTTTTAAGTTTAGGGTTTAAGTTTTAGTTTACAGGTTTAGGGTTTAAGGTTTTTTTTAACAAAGTATAAATTCAGATTCAACATATCTTCTTCTTGATTTTATCAACTAAGTAGCACCCCAAGTTTAGTAAGATACAACTGACGACATAGATAAAAAATGAGCACCCATAGAGCAAATTAAAAACCCTAGATAAGTAGAACCATCTCTACTATAAAGACAGTTCCATAAACAATAGATCAGATCAACCGTTCTTTAGTTTCTCCACTTCCCATGAGAACCACACTCACCTCTTGAGTAGCTGGATCTGCCATCATATCCCTGATCTCTCCTTCCACCACCACCACGGCTGTAACCTTCATCACTCCTCCCACCTCCATAACCACCACTGCTCCGACAACCAGCTCCTCCAGATCCCCCACCACCCCTATGATAACCGTCTCCTCCTCCTTTGCCTCCACCGCTAGATCTAGACTAAGCCTAGTTGACGATGATGTTCCTGCTATCAAGGTTTTGCCCATTATTAGGTTTTAGGGATAGTTTAGGGTTTAGGGTTAGTTTAGGGTTTAGTGTTTGGGGTTTAGGATTTATGGTTATAGGTTTTAGGTTTTAGGGTTTAGAGTTTAGTGTTTTAGGGTTTAAGGTTTAGGGTTTAGGGTTGTAAGTTTAGGGTTCTAGGTTTAGGTTTTAGGGTTTAAGGTTTGTTTTAGGGTTTAAGGTTTAGGGTTTAGGATTTAAGGATTAGTGTTTTTTCTAATAAAGTAAACTGGTAGGTTTAGATTTAATTAGTTAGTTTTTTATTAATTTGAGATTATTTTTTTATTTTTATTTAAGTTTATTTTTTATTTTTATTTAGTTTAGTTTATTTTTTTCATTTATTTATTTTAGTTTAGGTTTCATATTTTAGTTTATTTCTTAAGTTTAGGTTTATTTTTTCGTTGAGTTTTATTTTTATTTTATTTTTAAGTTTAGGTTTTATTTTTTATTTTGAGTTTTAGGTTTAGGTTTTTGTAATATTTTTTTAGGTTCTTCTTTTAGGTTTTAATTTTATGTTTTTATAGGTTTTATTTTTTAGTTTAGGTTTACGATTATTTTTAATTTAGTTTATTTTATTTTGTTTTGGTTTTGGTTTAGGTTAAGGTTTAATTTATTTTAGGATTAGGTTTAGGTTTTATTTATTTTAGTTTAGTTTATTTTAGTTTAGGTTTAGGTTTGTTTTATTTTGTTTATTTTATTTTTATTTTAGGTTTTGGTTTTTTTTAGTTTAGGGTTTATGTTTTATTTATTATTTATTTTTAGGTTTAATTTTTAGGTTCAAGTTTTTATTTAGTTTTTATTGTATTTTATTTTAGGTTTATTTTATTTTTATTTAGGTTTATTTTTTATTTTATTTAAGTTTTTTAGTCTAATTTAGGTTTTTATTTATTTTATTTTTATTTAGTTTTAATTTTTTTTATTTTTGCTTTCTTTTAGGTTTAGGTATAGGTTTAGTTTCAAGTTTTAGTTTATGTTTTTAGCTTATTTTGCTTTAGGTTTTTTATTTATTTTATTTTTAGGTTTAGGTTTTTAGGTTTTTAGGGTTTAGGGTTTCGGATTTAGGTTTTAGGGTTTATTTAAGGTTTAGGGTTTAGGGTTTGGGGTTTGGGGTTTAGTGTTTAGGGTTTAGGGTTTAGAGTTTAGGTTTTAGGTTTCGGGTTTAAGTTTTTGTGTTGGGTTTAGGGTTTAAGGTTTTTCTTTTAAATAGAGAATAAATTCAGATTCAACATTTATTCTTTTGATTTCATCAACGAAGTAGCTCCCCATGTTTTCTAAGACACAATTGATGGCATAGATCAAAAATGAGCAATCATAGAGCAAATAAAAAATCCCATGATAGGTAAAACTGTCTCTACAGTATGGAAATCAATTCCATAAGCAGCATATCGGATCAACCGTTCTTCAGTTTCTCCAGTTCCCATCAAAACCACCCCAACCTCTCGAGTAGCAGGATCGGCCATCATATCCCTGATCTCACCCTCCGCTACCACCATGGCTATGACCTCCATCGCTCCTCCGCCATCATTTCTCTAGTTTAGTAAATTTTAGTTTAGGGTTAGTTTAGGGTTTAGGGTTTAGGGTTTAGGGTTTGGGATTTAGGGTTTAGGGTTGTAGGTTTTAGGGTTTAGGGTTTAGGATTTAAGGTTTAAGGTTTTAGGGTTTAGTTTTTTTGGTTTAGGGTTTAGGGTTTTAAAGTTTAGGGTTTAGCATTTAGGTTTTAGGCCTTAGGCTTTAGGGTTTAGGCTTTAGGATTTTAGGATCTAGGGTTTAAGGTTTAGGGTTGTAGGTTTATGGTTTAGGGTTTAGAGTTAGTTTTAGGGTTTAGGGTTAAGAGTTTAGGATTTAGGGTTTAGGGTGTAGGGTTTAAGGTTTATGGTTTAGGATTTTGGGTTTTGGGTTTTTTTTTAAAAAAATTTAGTGAACTAGTAAGTTTAAGTTTATTTAGTTTGTTTCTTATTTCTTTGAGTTTATTTATTTTTTATTTTATTTAGGTTTATTTATTTTAGTTCAACTTTATTTTTTTTAGGTTTAGGTTTTATTTTCTATTTTTAGTTTTATGTTTATGTTATTATTTTATTTTTTATAGGTTTAGGTTTTAGGTTTTTATTTTTGGTTT
The DNA here is from genome assembly GCA_021442155.1 of Cymbidium sinense. Lineage (NCBI taxonomy): Eukaryota > Viridiplantae > Streptophyta > Magnoliopsida > Asparagales > Orchidaceae > Cymbidium > Cymbidium sinense. The sequence goes on along the minus strand of CM038214.1, from coordinate 311,141,127 downwards.
ATTTTTAGGTTTAATTTTTTAGTATAAGTTTAGGTTTAATTTATTTTATTTAGTTTAGGTTTATGTTTAGGTATAGGTTTAGTTTATTTTAGGTTTATGTTTTGGTTTTATTTATTTTAGTTTAGTTTATTTTATTTTATGTTTTGGTTTATTTTATTTTGTTTATTTTATTTTGATTTGAGCATTAGGTTTTTTTAGTTTATGGTTTATATTTTTTTTTAAATTTATTTTTAGGTTTATTTTTTAGGTTTAGGTTTTTATTTAGTTTTTATTTCAATTTATTTTTAGTTTATTTTTTTTAGGTTTAGTTTTTATTTTACTTAGGTTTTTATTTTTTTTGTTTAGTTTAGGTTTTTATTTATATTATTTTAGTTTAGCTTTTAATTATTTTTGTTTTTCTTTTTAAGTTAGTTTTTATTTTATTATATTTTTTATATTATTTAGGTTTAGGTTTTTTTATTTATTTTCTTTTTAGGTTTTATTCTGTTTAGGTCTAGGCTTTTAGCTTTTTAGGATTTAGGGTTTAGGGTTTAGGGTTAGTTTAGGGTTTTGGGTTTTGGGTTTATGATTTAGAGTTTAGGTTTTAGGTTTAGGGTTTAATTTTTAGTTTAGGGTTTAGGCTTTAAGTTTTCTTTTAATTGAGAACAAAAATAGATTCAACATTTCTTCTCTTTGATTTGATCAACCAAGTAGCTCCCCAAGTTTTCTAAGACATAAGCGATGATATAGATAAAAAATGAGCACCCATAGAGAAAATCAAAAACCCTAGAAAAGTAGAACAGTCTCTACTATAAAGAAACAACTCCATAAGCAGCATATTAGATCGGCCATTCTTCAGTTTCTAGTTCCCATCGAACCACCCCACCTCTCAGTGGCGATCCACTATCATATCCCCACCTCTCCATCCAAACAAACATGGCTATAACCTCCATCCCTCCTCCCTCCTCCATAACCACCACTACTCTGACCACCACCTCCATATCCACCAGCACCTCCACATCCCCCACCACGATTATGACAACCGCCTTCGCCTTCACCTCCACTACTAGATCTTGACTGAGTCGAGTTGACGGTGATGTTCCTACCATCAAGGTTCAATGCGTCCGTAGAGTTTAATATTTAGGGTTAGTTTAGGGTTTAGGGTTTAGTGTTGTATGTTTTAGGGTTTGGGGTTTAGTGTTTAGGGTTTAGGGATTAGGGTTTAGGGTTAGGGTTCTAGGATTTAAGGTTTAGGGTTTAGGGTTTAGGGTTTATAGTTTAGGGTTTAGGGTTTAGAGTTTTATGGTTTACGATTTTAGGTTTAGGGTTTATGGTTTAGGGTTAGTTTTAGGGTTTAGAGTTTAGGGTTTAGGGTTTAGGATTTAGGGTTTAGGTTTTAAAAAAAAATTAAGTAAACTGGTTGGTTTAGGTTTATGTAGTTTATTTAGTTTATTTTTTATTTTTATTTAGTTTGTTAGTTTTTTTAGTTTAGGTTTTTTATTTTAGTTTATTTTTTAGGTTTAGTTTTATTTTTTTGTTGAGTTTAATTATCTTTTATTTTTTAGGATTACATTTTATTTTTTTATTAGGTTTAGGTTTAGGTTTCTATTTTAATTTTTAATCATGTTTTAGGTTTTTATTCTAATTTTATGTTTATTTTCAATTTATTTTTTTTAGTTTAGGTTTAGGTTTAGGTTTAGGTTTTATTTATTTTAGTTTAGTTTATTTTAGTTTAGGTTTAGGTTAATTTTATTTTGTTTATTTTATTTTTATTTTAGGTTTAGGTTTTTTTAAGTTTAGGGTTTAAGTTTTATTTTTATTTATTTTATGTTTTTTTTAGTTTTATTTTTTTTTAGGTTTTATTTAGTTTTTTTTATTTTATTTTATTTTATTCTATGTTTATTTTATTCTAATTTTACATTTACTTTTATTTTATTTAGGTTTTTAATTCTTAAGTTTATTTTTTATTTTTTAGTTTCATTTAGGTTTTATTTTATTTTATTTTATTTTATTATTATTTTGATTTATTTTGATGTTTAGATCTTGGTTTTAGTTTAGGTTTTTAATTTTTAATTTTATTATTTTTTTAGGTTCAGGTTTATTTATTTATTTTATTATTAGGTTTAGGTTTTAAGTTCACGGTTTTATTTAGGGGTTGTTTAGGGTTTAGTGGTTTTAGGGTTTAGGGTTTTAGGGCTCAGTTTGGGGTTTAGGGTTTAGTTGGGTTTAGGGTTTGGGTTTAGAGTTAGAAGTTTAGGTTAATTTAGGGGTTTAGTGGCTCAGCTTATGGTTGGGGTTTAGGGTTTGTGGTTAGTTAGGGTTTAGGATTTAGAGTTAGGTTAGTTTAGTTTTTAGGGTGGGTTTGTTCAAGGTTTAGGGTTTAGGGTTTAGGTTTAGAGTGTTTTTTAAAAAAAATTAAGCAAACCCAGGTTTTTATTTAGTTTATTTTTTATTTTAGTTTATTTTAATTTTAATTTTATTTAGGATTATTTTATTTCTATTTAGTTTAGTTTATTTATTTTAGGTTTATTTATTTAGTTTAGGTTTTTATTTTAGTTTATTTTTTAGGTACGCCAGTTTATGCTTATTTTTTAGTTTTGTTTTATTTTTATTTTATTTTTTAGGTTTAGGTTTTAGTTTTTATTATTAGGTTTAGGTTTAGGTTTTAATTTTGTTTTTTAGGTTTAGGTTTTAGGTTTTTATTTTAGGTTTATTTTTAGGTTTTATTTTTTAGTTTATGTTTATTTTTAGTTTATTTATTTTTATTTAGTTTAAGTTTAAGCTTAGGTTTAGGTTTAGGTTGTATTTATTATAGTTTAGGTTTAGGCTTAATTTATTTTGCTTATTTAAATATTATTTTTGGTTTAGTTTTTTTATTTTTAGTTTAGAATTTATGTTTTATTTTTTATTTATTTTTAGGTTTTACTTTTTAGGTTTAAGTTTTTATTTAGTTTTTATTTTATTTTATTTTAGGTTTATTTTATTTTGATTTAATGATTAGTTTTTATTTTATTTAGCTTTTTTTTAGGTTTATGTTTTTTTTGTTTAGTTTTGGATTTTATTTAGGTTTATGTTTTATTTATTTATTTTATTATTAAGTTTTATTTAGTTTAGGTTCAGGTTTTTAGGTTTTTAGAGTTTAGTGTTTTGGGTTCGCGATTTAGGGTTTAGGGTTTAGGGTTATAGGTTTTAGGGTTTAAGGTTTAGGGTTTAGGGTTTAGGGTTTAGGGTGTTAGGGTTTAGGGTTTAGGGTTTTAGGTTTAAGGGTTTAGGGTTTAGGGTTTAGGTTTAAAGTTTAGGGTTGGGGTTTTAGGTCTAGGGTTCAGTTTTTAGTTTAGGGTTTAGGGTTTTTAGATTTTTATAGTTGAGAAGAAATTCAAATTCAACATTTCATCTTTTTGATTTCATCAACCAAGTAACACACAGAGTTTTTTAAGGCACAAGCGACAACATAGATAAAAAATGTGCACGCATAGAGCAAATCAAAAACCCTAGATAATTAGAACTATCTATACTGTAAAGATAGTTCCTTAAGCAATAGGTTGGATCAGTCGTTTTTCAATTTCTCTGGTTTTTATCATAACCACCTTGTCCTCTTGAGTAGCGTAATCGACCATCATATCCCGGATCTCTCTCGCCGCCACCACCATAACTGTAACCTTTGTCTCTCCTTCAGCCTTGATAACCACCACTGCTCCCACCACCACCTCCATATCCACCAACACCTCTAGATCCCCCATCACCACTGCGATAATTGCCACCTCTGCCTTCCCCTCCACCACTACATCTGGACTAAGCCTAGTTGATGGAGACGTTCTTGCCATCAAGGTTATGCCCATTCTGAGGGTTTAAGTTTGTTTTAATTTTATAAGTTACTTTTAGTTTAGGTTTACGGTCTAGGGTTTAGGTTTAGGGTTTAGGGTTTATGTTTTAGCTTAGGGTTTAAAGTTTAGGGTTTTAGGGTTTATGCTTTTAGGGTTTAAGGTTTAGGGTTAGGGTTTAGGGTTTAGGGTTTTAGGGTTTAAGGTTTTAGGGTTTAGAGTTTAGGGTTTTATGGTTTATGCTTTTAGGGTTTAAGGTTTAGGGTTAGGGTTTAGGGTTTAGGGTTTTAGGGTTTAAGGTTTTAGGGTTTAGGGTTTAGGATTAGGTTTTGAGTTTAGGGTTTAGGGTTTAGTGTTTAGGGTTTAGTGTTTAGCGTTTAGGATTTAGGATTTTGGGTTTTTAGGATTTAGGGTTTTGTGTTTAGGGTTACTTTAGATTTAGGATTTAGGGTTTAGAATTTATTCTTTAGGGTTTGGTGTTTTAAAGGTTTATGTTTTATGGTTTAGGATTAGTTTAGGGTTTAGAGTTTAGGGTTTGGGTTTAGGGTTTAGGGTTTAGGGTTTAAGGTTTAAGATTTAGGGTTTGAGGGTTTAAGTTTAGGGTTTAGGGTTTGTTAGTTTAGGGTTTAGTGTTTAGGGTTTAGGGTTTAGGGTTATGGTTTATTTATTTATTATTTATTTTTTTATTTAGGGTTTATGATTTTTTAGGGTTAAGGGTTTAGGGTGTAGGGTTTAGAGTTGTAGGTTTAGGGTTTAGGGTTAGTTTTAGGGTTTAAGGTTTATGGTTTAGTGTTTAGGGTTTAGGGTTTAGGGTTTAGGGTTTTGGATTTAGGATTTCAGATTTAGTGTTTAGGGTTTTTTTCAGAATTAAGTAAACTGGTAGGTTCAATTTTATTTAGTTCTTTTTTTATTTATTTTTGATATTTTATTTTTTGTTTTTATTTAGGTTTAATTTTTATTTTAATTTAGTTTAGTTTATTTATTTTAGGTTTGTTTATTTTAGTTTAGGTTTTATATTTAGTTTAGTTTTTTGCTTAGGTTTTAGTTTATGTTTTTTTAGTTTATTTTTATTTTTATTTTTATTATTTTTTATTTTTGTTTAGGTTTTAGGTTTATTTTTAGTTTATTTAATTTTATTTAATTTAGGTTTTGGTTTAGGTTTTATTTATTTTAGTTTAGTTTATTTTAGTTTAAGTTTAGGTTTAATTTATTTTGTTTATTCTAGGTTTAGGTTTTTTTTAGTTTAGGGTTTAGGTTTTATTTTTTATTTATTTTTTATGTTTATTTTTTAGGTTTAGATTTCTATTTACTTTTATTTTATTTTATTTTATGTTGATTTTATTTTTATTTTATGTTTAGTGTTTATTTTATTTAGGTTTTCTATTTTTAGGTTTATTTTATTTTTTAATTTAGTTTGTGTTTTAATTTATTTTATTTTAGTTTAGTCATGATTTTATATTTTATTTTATTTTTAAGTTTAGCTTTAAGTATAAGTTTAGGTTTTAGTTTAGGTTTCAGTTTAGGTTTTATTTTATTTAATTTTATTAAGGTTTAGGTTTTTTATTTTAATTTTAGGTATTATTTAGTTTAGTTTTATGTTTTTAGGTTTTTAGGGTTTAGGGTTTACAGTTCAGGGTTCAGGGTTTAGGGTTTAGGGTTTAGGACTTAAGGTTTAGGGTTGTAGGTTTTAGGGCTTAGGGTTTAAAGTTTAGGATTTAGGGTTTAGAATTTAAGGTTTAAGGTTTAGGGTATTTAGGTTTGGGGTTTAGGGTTTATAGTTTAGGGTTTTGTGTTTAGGGTTGTAGGTTTTGGGTTTAGGGTTAGGTTTTTTTTATTTTTTTTTTGTTTATTTTGAATTTAGGGTTTAGGGTTTAGGGTTAGTTTTATGGTTTATAATTAGTTTTAGGGTTAGTTTAGGGTTTAGAATTTAGGGTATAGGGTTTAGGCTTTATGGTTTAGGGTTTTTAGGGTTTAGTGTATCAAGTTTAGGGTTAGTTTAGAGTTTAGGGTTAATGGTTTTAGGGTTTAGTTTTTAGAGTTTAGGGTTTAGGATTTAGGGTTTAATGTTTTAGGATTTGGTGTTTAAGGTTTAGGGTTTAGTGTTTAGGGTTTAAGGTTTTTAGGGTTTAGGGTTTAGGGTTTAGGATTTAGGGTTTAGGTTTTAAGTTTAGGGTTTAAGTTTTAGTTTAAGGTTTAGGGTTTACGGTTTTTTTTAACAAAGAATAAATTCAGATTCAACATATCTTATTTTTGATTTTATCAATTAAGAAGCACCCAAGTTTAAGATACAAGGCATAGATAAAAATGAGCACCCATAGAGCAAATCAAAAACCCTAGATAAGTAGAACCATCTCTACTATAAAGACAGTTCTATAAACAACAGATCAGATCGATCATTCTTTAGTTTCTCCACTTCCCATGAGAACCACACTCACCTCTCGAGTAGCTGGACCTGCCATCATATCCCCAATCTCTCCTTCCACCACCACCACGGTTGTAACCTTCATCGCTCCTCCCACCTCCATAACCACCACTGCTCCGACCACCACCTCTATATCCACCAGCTCCTCCAGATCCCCCACCAAAACTACAATAACCGTCTCCTCCTCCCAGCCTCCGCCAGATCTAGTAGCCTAGTTGACGATGATGTTCCTGTTATCAAGATTTTTCCCATTATTAGGTTTTAGGGATAGTTTAGGGTTTAGGGTTAGTTTAGGGTTTAGTGTTTGGGGTTTAGGGTTTATGGTTGTAGATTTTAGGGTTTAGGGTTTAGGGTTTAGTGTTTTAGGGTTTAAGGTTTAGGGTTTAGGGTTGTAAGTTTAGGGCTCTAGGTTTAGGTTTTAGGGTTTAAGGTTTGTTTTAGGGTTTAAGGTTTAGGGTTTAGGATTTAAGTATTAGTGTTTTTTTTAATTAAGTAAACAGGTAGGTTTAGGTTTATTTAGTTAGTTTTTTATTAATTTGAGTTTATTTTTTTATTTTTATCTAAGTTTATTTTTTATTTTTATTTAGTTTAGTTTATTTTTTTCGTTTATTTATTTTAATTTAGGTTTCTTATTTTAGTTTATTTTTTAAGTTTAGGTTTATTTTTTAGTTGAGTTTTATTTTTATTTTATTTTTAAGTTTAGGTTTTATTTTTTATTTTTAGGTTTAGGTTTAGGATTTTGTAATATTTTTTTAGGTTCTTCTTTTAGGTTTTAATTTTATTTTTTTTATAGGTTTTATTTTTTAGTTTAGGTTTACGATTATTTTTAATTTAGTTTATTTTATTTTGTTTTGGTTTTGGTTTAGGTTAAGGTTTAATTTATTTTAGGATTAGGTTTAGGTTTTATTTATTTTAGTTTAGTTTATTTTAGTTTAGGATTAGGTTTCTTTTATTTTATTTATTTTGTTTTTATTCTAGGTTTTGTTTTTTTTAGTTTAGGGTTTATGTTTTATTTATTATTTATTTTTAGGTTTAATTTTTAGGTTCAAGTTTTATTTAGTTTTTATTGTATTTTATTTTAGGTTTATTTAATTTTTATTTAGGTTTACTTTTTATTTTATTTAGGTTTTTTAGTCTAATTTAGGTTTTTATTTATTGTATTTTTATTTATTTTTTATTTTTTATTTTTTGCTTTCTTTTAGGTTTAGGTATAGCTTTAGTTTCAAGTTTTAGTTTATGTTTTTATCTTATTTTGATTTAGGTTTTTTATTTATTTTAATTTTAGGTTTAGGTTTTTAGGTTTTTAGGTTTTTAGGGTTTAGGGTTATGGATTTAGGTTTTAGGGTTTATTTAAGGTTTAGGGTTTAGGGTTTAGGGTTTGGGGTTTAGTGTTTAGGGTTTAGGGTTTAGAGTTTAGGTTTTAGGTTTCGGGTTTAAGTTTTTGTGTAGGGTTTAGGGTTTAAGGTTTTTTTTTTTAAATAGAGAACAAATTCAGATTCAACATTTATTCTTTTTGATTTCATCAATGAAGTAGCACCCCAAATTTTCTAAGACACAATTGATGGCATAGATAAAAAATGAGCAACCATAGAGCAAATAAAAAATCCCATGATAAGTAAAACTATCTCTAAAGTAAGGAAACAATTCCATAAGCAGCATATCAGATCAACCGTTCTTTAGTTTTTCCAGTTCCCATCAAAACCACCCCCACCTCTCGAGTAGCGGGATCGACCATCATATCCCTGATCTCACCCTCCGCTACCACAATGGCTATGACCTCCATCTCTCCTCCGCCATCATTTCTCTAGTTTAGTAAATTTTAGTTTAGGGTTAGTTTAGGGTTTAGGGTTTAGGTTTTGGGATTTAGGATTTAGGGTTGTAGGTTTTAGGGTTTAGGGTTTAGGGTTTAAGGTTTAAGGTTTTAGGGTTTAGTGTTTTTGGTTTAGGGTTTAGGGTCTTAAAGTTTAGGGTTTAGCATTTAGGGTTTAGGCTTTAGGCTTTAGGGTTTAGGCTTTAGGATTTTAGGGTCTAGGGTTTAAGGTTTAAGGCTGTCGATTTATGGTTTAGGGTTTAGAGTTAGTTTTAGGGTTTAGGGTTTAGAGTTTAGGATTTAGGGTTTAGGGTTTAGGGTTTAAGGTTTATGGTTTAGGATTTTGGTTTTGGGTTTTGGTTTTTTTTTTAAAAAAAATTTAGTAAACCGATAGGTTTAAGTTTATTTAGTTTGTTTCTTATTTCTTTGAGTTTATTTATTTTTTATTTTATTTAGGTTTATTTATTCTAGTTCAACTTTATTTTTTTTTGTTTAGGTTTTATTTCCTATTTTTAGTTTTATGTTTATGTTATTATTTTATTTTTTTAGGTTTTGGTTTTTAGGATTTTATTTTAGGTTTATTTTTAGGTTTTATTTTTTAGTTTAAGTTTAGGTTTATTTTTAGTTTATTTTATTTTATTTAGTTAAGGTTTATGTTTAGGTTTAGGTTTAGTTTATTTTAGGTTTAGGTTTAGGTTTTACTTATTTTAGTTTAGTTTATTTTAGTTTATGTTTTGGTTTATTTTATTTTGTTTATTTTATTTTGATTTGAGCTTTAGGTTTTTTTAGTTTAAGGTTTAGATTTTTTTTTTAAAATTTATTTTTAGGTTTATTTTTTAGGTTTATGTTTTTATTTAGTTTTTATTTCAATTTATTTTTTATTTATTTTTTTAGGTTTAGTTTTTATTTTACTTAGGTTTTATTTTTTTTAATTTAGTTTAGATTTTTATTTATTTTATTTTAGTTTAGCTTTTAATTATTTTTGTTTTTCTTTTTAAGTTAGTTTTTATTTTATTATATTTTTTTATTATTTAGGTTTAGGTTTTTTTATTTATTTTCTTTTTAGGTTTTATTTTGTTTAGGTCTAGGCTTTTAGCTTTTTAGGATTTTGGGTTTAGGGTTTAGGGTTAGTTTAGGGTTTTGGGTTTTGGGTTTAGGGTTTAGAGTTTAGGTTTTAGGTTTAGGGTTTAATTTTTAGTTTAGGGTTTAGGGTTTAAGTTTTCTTTTAATAGAGAACAAAAATAGATTCAACATTTCTTCTCTTTGATTTGATCAACCAAGTAGCACCCCAAGTTTTCTAAGACATAAGCGATGATATAGATAAAAAATGAGCACCCATAGAGAAAATCAAAACCCAGATAAGTAGAGCTCTACTATAAAGAAACAACTCCATAAGCATATTAGATGTCCATTCTTGGTTTCTCCCCAGAACCACCCCACCTCTTGAGTAGCGGGATCCATTATCATATCCCGATCTCTAGCAACATGGCTATAACCTCCATCGCTCCTCCTCCATAACCACTACTCACCACCACCTCCATATCCACCTCCATATCCCCACCACCATTATGACAACGCCTCGCCTTCACCTCCACTTTAGATCTAGGAGATGGTGATGTTCCTACCATCAAGGTTCAATGCGTTCTTAGAGTTTAATATTTAGGGTTAGTTTAGGGTTTAGGGTTTAGGGTTTAGGGTTTATGGTTTAGTGTTGTATGTTTTAGGGTTTGGGGTTTAGTGTTTAGGGTTTAGGGTTTAGGGTTTAGGGTTTAGGGTTCTAGGATTTAAGCTTTAAGGTTTAGGGTTTAGGGTTTATAGTTTAGGGTTTAGGGTTTAGACTTTTATGGTTTACAATTTTAGGTTTAGGGTTTAAGGTTTAGGGTTAGTTTTACGATTTAGAGTTTAGGGTTTAGGGTTTAGGATTTAGGGTTTAGGTTTTTAAAAAAAAATTAAGTAAACTGGTAGGTTTAGGTTTATGTAGTTTATTTAGTTTATTTTTTATTTTTATTTAGTTTTGTTTGTTTTTTTAATTTAGGTTTTATTTTAGTTTATTTTTTAGGTTTAGTTTTATTTTTTTTGTTGAGTTTAATTTCCTTTTATTTTTTAGGATTACATTTTATTTTTTTTATTAGGTTTAGGTTTAGGTTTTTATTTTAATTTTTAAGGTTCATGTTTTAGGTTTTTATTCTAATTTTATGTTTATTTTCAGTTTATTTTTTTTTAGTTTAGGTTTAGGTTTAGGTTTAGTTTATTTTAGGTTTAAGTTTAGGTTTAGGTTAATTTTATTTTGTTTATTTTATTTTTATTTTAGGTTTAGGCTTTTTTTAAGTTTATGCTTTAAGTTTTATTTTTTATTTATTTTTATGTTTTATTTTTAGTTTTATTTTTTATGTTTAGGCTTTTATTTACTTTTTATTTTATTTTATTTTATTCCTTATTTATTTTATTCTACTTTTACATTTACTTTTATTTTATTTAGGTTTTTTATTCTTAAGTTTATTTTTTATTTTTTAGTTTAGTTTAGGTTTTGTTTTATTTTATTTTATTTTATTATTATTTTGATTTATTTTGATGTTTAGGTCTTGGTTTTAGTTTAGGTTTTAATTTTTAATTTTTATTATTTTTTTAGGTTTAGGTTTATTTATTTATTTTATTATTAGGTTTAGGTTTTAAGTTTACAGTGTTTAGGGTTTAGGGGTTAGGGTTTAGGGTTTTAGGTTTTAGAGTCTTAGTGTTTAGGGTTTAGGGTTTTGTGTTTAGGCTTTACAGTTTACAGATTTTAGGGTTTTGGGTTTAGGGTTAGTTAGGGTTTAGGGTTTAGGCTTTGGGATTTTTAAGGTTAGGGTTTAGGGTTTGGAGTTTTAGGGTTTACAGATTAGGGTTTAGGATTTAGAGTTAGGGTTAGGGTTTAGAGTTTAGGGTTTAGGATTTGTTCTAAGGTTTAGGGTTTAGGGTTTAGGGTTTAGAGTTTTTTTAAAAAAAAATTAAGTACCGGTAGATTTAAGTTTATTTAGTTTATTTAGTTTATTTTTTATTTTAGTTTATTTTAATTTTTATTTAGGATTATTTTTTATTTCTATTTAGTTTAAATTATTTATTTTAGGTTTATTTATTTTAGTTTAGGTTTTTTATTTTAGTTTATTTTTTAGGTTTATGTTTAGGTTTATGCTTATTTTTTAGTTTTGTTTTATTTTTATTTTATTTTTTAGGTTTAGGTTTTAGTTTTTATTTTGAAGTTTAGGTTTTAATTTTGTTTTTTTAGGTTTAGCTTTTAGGTTTTTTTTTAGGTTTATTTTTAGGTTTTATTTTTTAGTTTAGGTTTATTTTTAATTTATTTATTTTATTTAGTTTAAGTTTAAGCTTAGGTTTAGGTTTATGTTGTATTTATTATAGTTTAGGTTTAGGCTTAATTTATTTTGCTTATTTAAATATTATTTTTGGTTTAGTTTTTTTATTTTTAGTTTAGAGTTTATGTTTTATTTTTTATTTATTTTAAGTTTTACTTTTTAGGTTTAGGTTTTTATTAGTTTTTATTTTATTTTATTTTAGGTCTATTTTATTTTGATTTAATGCTTAGTTTTTATTTTATTTAGCTTTTTTTTAGGTTTATGTTATTTTTTGTTTAGTTTTAGATTTTATTTTATTTTATTGAGGTTTAGGTTTTATTTATTTATTTTATTATTAAGATTTATTTAGTTTAGGTTCAGGTTTTTAAGTTTTTAGAGTTTAGTGTTTTGGGTTTGGGGTTTAGGGTTTAGGGTTATAGGTTTTAGGGTTTAAGGTTTAGGGTTTAGGGTTTAGGGTTTAGGGTTTAGGGTTTTAGGGTTTAGGATTTAGGGTTTTAGGTTTAAGGGTTTAGGGTTTAGGGTTTAGGGTTTAGGTTTAAAGTTTAGGGTTGGGGTTTTAGGTCTAGGGTTTAGTTTTTAGTTTAGGGTTTAGGGTTTTTATATTTTTTTAGTTGAGAAGAAATTCAAATTCAACATTTCTTCTTTTTGATTTCATCAACCAAGTAACACATGAAGTTTTTAGGCGACAACATAGATAAATAGAGCAAATCAAAAACCCTAGATAACTAGAACTATCTATATTGTAAAGATATTTCCTTAAGCAATAGGTTGGATCGGTCGTTCTTCAGTTTCTCTAGTTTTCATCATAACCACCTTGGCCTATTGAGTAGCGTAATCCACCATCATATCCCGGATCTCTCCCAGCAGCCATTAGTAACCTTTGTCTCCTTTGATAACCTGCTTACCACCTCCATATCCACACCTCTAGATCCCCATCACCAGCCATATACCTTTTTGCCTGATTACTGGTTAGATGTTCTTGCCATCAAGGTTATGCCCATTCTTAGGGTTTAAGTTTGTTTTTAATTTTATAAGTTACTTTTGGTTTAGGTTTAGGGTCTAGGGCTTAGGTTTAGGGTTTAGGGTTTAGGGTTTAGGGCTTAGGGTTTAGAGTTTAGGGTTTTATGGTTTACGCTTTTAGGGTTTAGGGTTTAGGATTAGGTTTTTGAGTTTAGGGTTTAGGGTTTAATGTTTAGGGTTTAGTGTTTAGGGTTTAGGATTTAGGGTTTTGGGTTTTTAGGATTTATGGTTTTGGGTTTAGGTTAGGGGTTTAGGTTTACTTTAGTGTTTAGGATTTAGGGTTTAGGATTTATTCTTTAGGGTTTGGTGTTTTAAAGGTTTATGTTTTATGGTTTAGGGTTAGTTTAGGATTAGTTTAGGTTTTAGGTTTAGGTTTAGGTTTAGGTTTAGTTTAGGGTTTGAGGGTTTAAGTTTAGGGTTTAGGTTTATTGTTTAGGGTTTAATGTTTAGGTTTATTATAGTTTATTTATTTATTATTTATTTATTTTTTAGTTGATGGTTTAAGGTTTAGAGTTTAGGTTTAGGGTTTAGGTTTAGATTTATTTAGATTTAATTTAGTGTTTAGGGTTTTAAAATTATTTAGTGTTAGTTTAGGGTTAAGGTTTGGGCTTTTAGTTTAGGTTTATATAGTTTTAGTTTAGTTTAGGGTTTATGGTTTCTTTAGGGTTTAGGTTTAGGGTTTAGGGTTTGATTTATGGTTTAGGGTTAGTTTAATTTAAGGTTTATTAGTTTTGGTTTAGGTTTGGGTTTAGGGTATTGTGTTAGTTTTAGGGATTAGGGTTTAAGCTTATGGTTTATTTTTTTTATTTTTTTTATTTAGGGTTTAGAGTTTAAGATTTAGGGTTTAGGGTTTAGTGTTGTTTTTAAATTAAATAAACCAGTATGTTTAGGTATATTTAGTTTATTTAGTTTATTTTTTATTTATTTTAGTTTATTATATTTTTTATTTATATTTTGGTTTATTTTTTATTTTTATTTAGTTTAGTTTATTCATTTTAGTTTAGGTTTTTTATTTTAGTTTATTTTTTTAGGTTAGTTTAGGTTTATTTTATTTTTAGTTTAGTTTTATTTTTATTTTATTTTTTTTTTATTTTATTTTTTAGTTTACATTTTATTTTAATTTTTAGGTTTAGGTTTTGGGTTTTATTTTAATTTATTTTAGGTTTTATTTTTTAGTTTAGGTTTATGTTTATTTTTAGTTTATTTTATTTTATTTAGATTAGGTTTAGGTTTAGGTTTAATTTATTTTAGGTTTACATTTATGTATTATTTATTTTAGCTTAGGTTTAGGTTTATTTTATTTTGTTTATTTTAGGTTTAGGTTTTTATTTCATTTAAGCCATAGATTTTATTTTTTTATCTATTTTTAGGTTTTATGAATAGGTTTATTTTTTAGGTTTAGTTTTTATTTTATTTTATTTTAGGTTTATTTTATTTTTATTTTACATTTAGTTTTCATTTTATTTAGGTTTTTATTTTTTAGGTTTATTTTATTTTTTAGTTTAGTTTAGGTTTTTATTTATTATATTTTGGTTTTATTTTCATTTTATTTTATTTTTTTTAGGTTTAGGATTGGGTTTAGGATTGGGTTTAGGTTTTTATTTAATTTTATTTTATTTATTTAATTTAGGTTTAGGTTTTTTTGTTTATTTTATTTTAAGTTTTATTTAGTTTAGGTTTAGGTATTTAGGTTTTTATGATTTAGGGTTGTAGGTTTTGGGCTTTAGGGTTTGGGGTTTAGGGTTTAGGGTTTAGGATTTTAAGGTTTAGGGTTTAAGGTTTAGGTTTAGAGCTTAGGATTTAAGGTTTATGGTTTTGTCTTTTAGGGTTTAGGTTTAGGGTTTAGGATTTAGGGTTTAGGGTTGTAGGTTTAGGGTTTAGGGTTTAGGGTTAGTATTAAGGTTTAGTGTTTAGGGTTTAGGGTTTAAGGTTTAGGGTTAGTTTTAAGGTTTAGGGTTTCGGGTATAGGATCTTTTTTTTTAAACTGAATAAACCGGTAAGTTTAGGTTTATTTTTTATTTATTTTACTCATTTATTATTTAGGATTATTTTTGTAATTATTTAGTTTAGTTTATTTATTTTAGGTTTATTTATTTTAGTTTAGGTTGTTTATTTTAGTTTGTTTTCTAGGTCTAGATTTATGTTTATGTTTATTTTTAGTTTAGTTTTATTTTTATGTTATTTTTTAAGTTTAGGTTTTATTTTTTATCTTTAGGTTTAGGTTTAGGTTTTGGTTTTTATTTTATTTTTTTTTTGTTTAGGTTTTAGGTTTTTATTTTGGGTTAATTTCCATGTTTTATTTTTTAGTTTAGGTTTAGGTTTATTTTTAGTTTATTTTATTTTATTTAGTTTAGGGTTTAGGTTTAGATTTTATGTTTAGGTATAGGTTTTATTTATTTTATTTTAGTTAATTATAATGTAGGTTTAAGATTATTTTATTTTCATTTTATATTTGGGTTTTTTTCATTAGTTTAGAGTTTAGGTTTTATTTTTTTATTTATTTTTAACTTTTATTTTAGGTTTTATTTAGGTTTAGTTTAGGTTAGTTTAGGATTGAGTTTAGGGTTTAGTTTTAGGTTTATACTTTTAGGTTTTAGGGTTTGGGTTATAGATTAGGTTTAGGTTTTAGGGTTTAGGGTTTAGGCTTTAGGTTTTAGTGTTTATATAGTTTAGAGTTTAGGATTTAGGGTTAGGTTTAGGTTAGTTTAGGGTTTATGGTTTTAGGGTTTAGTTTAGTGTTAGTTAAGTTTAGGGTTTAGGTTTAGGTTTTGTGTTTTAGTTTAGAACTTTGGGATAGTTTAGGTTTAGGGTTTAGGGTTAGGGTTTTATTTATTTAGAGTTTAGGTTTAGGGTTTAGGGTTGTATGTTTAGGTTTTGGGTTTAAGGTTAATTTTCGAGGTTAGGGTTAGTTTAGTGTTTATGGTTTATATAGTTTATTTTTTTATTTTAGTTTATTTTATTTTTTATTTTTATTTAGGTTCATTTTTTTATTTAGTTTAGTTTATTTATTTTAAGTTTAGGTTTTTTATTTTAGTTTAATTTTTTTTTTGGTTTAGGTTTAGGTTTATGTTGATTTTTTAGTTTGGTTTTATTTTTATTTTCTTTTTTAGGTTTAGGTTTTTTGTTTAATTTGAGGTTTAAGTATAGGTTTTTATTTTATATTTTTAAGTTTAGGTTTTATGTTTTTATTTTAGGTTTATTTTTAGGTTTTATTTTTTAGTTTAGGTTTAGGTTTATCTTTAATTTATTTTATTTTATTTAGTTTAGGGTTTAGGTTTAGTATATTTTAGTTTTTATTTATTTTAGTTTAGGTTTTGGTTTGTTTTATGATGTTTATTTTAGGTTTAGGCTTTTTTTTTAGTTTAGGGTTTATGTATTATTTTTTATTTTTTTAGGTTTATTTTAGGTTTATTTTATTTTTATTTTACATTTAGTTTTAATTATATTTAGATTTTGTATTTTTTAGGCTTATTTTATTTGCTTGGTTTAGTTTATGTTTTTATTTATTTTATTTTAGTTCATTTATTTTATTTTATTTTTAAATATAAGTTTAAGTTTATGTTTAGGTTTAGGTTTAGATTTTAATTTAGGTTTTTAATTTTAATTTTTTTTTATTTAATTTAGGTATAGGTTTATTTATTTATTTTCTTTTTAGGTATTATTTAGTTTAGGTTTTTAGAGTTTAGGGTTTATCATTGAAGGTTTAGTTTAATTTGAGGGTTTAGGTTTAGGGTTTAGGGTTTATATTTTAGGGTTTAGGGTTTAGGATTTAGTTTAGGTATATGTAGTTTATTGTGTTTATTTTTTGATGGTTTTTAATTTTAAGTTTTTGTTTATTTTAAGGTTTAGTGGGCTTATTTATGGGATTTGGTTTAGTTTACTTTAGAGTTTAGCTTTAGGTTTAAGTTTATTTTAGTTTAGTTTTGGGTTTAGGTTTATTTTGGTTTTATTAGGTTTAGGTTTTTTTATTTTAGGTTTAGTTTATAGTTTAGTTTAGGTTTAGTTTAGGTTTAGTTTATTTTAGATTAGTTTTATTTAGGTTTATTTTTAGTTTAGTGTTTTGGGTTTAGGGTTTAGTTTATTTAGGTTTAGGATTTAGTTTATTTAGGTTTAGGGTTTATGATTTAGGTTTAGTTTAGGTTTTATTTATTTAGGGTTTAGATTTTAGTTTTTTAGAGTTAGGGTTTAGGTTAAGGTTTATATAGTGTTTAGGGTTTAGGTTTAAGGTTATTAGGTTAAGCATTTAGGTTTAAGTTTAATTTAGTTTAGGGTTTAGGGTTTTAGGTTTAGTTTAGATTTAGGTTTTAGGTTTAGGTTTAGGTTTAGGGTTTAGTTTAGGTTTAGGGCTTTGGGTTAGTTTTAGGGTTTATGGTTTAGGGTTAGTTTTTTTTATTTTTTTTAAATTTTTAATTAAGTAAAGTGGTTAGTTTAGATTTATTAAGCTTAATTTTTATTTATTTTAGTTTTATTTATTTATTTTTATTTAGTTTTGTTTATTTATTTTAGGTTTTTTATTTTAGTTTAGGTTTTCTATTTTAGTTCACTTTTTTTAATTTTAGGTTTAGGTTTAGGATTATTATTAAGCTAGTTTTATTTTTATCTTATTTTTTAAGTCTAGGTTTTTTTTTAGGTTTAGGTTTATGTTTTTATTTTATTTTTTTAGGTTTAGGTTTTAGGTTTTTATTTTAAGTTTATTTTTAGGTTTTATTTTTCAGTTTAGGTTTAGTTTTATGTTTAGTTTATTTTATTTTATCTATTTTAGGTTTAGGTTAAGGGTTAGTTTTTTTTAGGTTTAGGTTTAGGTTTTTTATATTTTTTTAGTTTATTTTAGTTTAGGTCTAAGTTTATTTTATTTTTATTTTAGGTTTAGATTTTTTTTTTAGTTTAGGGTTTAGGTTTTATTTTTTAGCTATTTTTAGCTTTTATTTTTAGGTTTATTATTTAGGTTTAGTTTTTTATTTAGTTTTTATTGTATTTTATTTTTAGGTTTGTTTTATTTTCATTTTAGGTTTAGTTTTTTTTGGTTTACGACCTAGGTTTTATTTTTTATTTATTTTATGTTTTCTTTTTTGGTTTATTTTTTAGGTTTAGGTTTTTATTTAGTTTTTATTTTACTTTATTTTAGGTTTATTTTATTTTTATTTTTTTAGTTTTTATTTTATTTAGGTTATATATTTTTTTTGTTTTGATATTTATTTTATTTTAGTTTAGTTTTTATTTTTTCTTTTTTTCTTTTTACGTTTAGGTTTAAGTTTTGGTCTCAGTTTAAGTTTTTATTTGATTTTATTTCTTTATTTTATTTTGTTTTAGGTTTATTCATTTATTTTATTTTTATAATTTATTTAGTTTAGGTTTAGGATTTTGGCTTTTAACGGTTTAGGGTTTAAGGTTAGTTCAAGGTTTTGGGTTAAGGGATTAAGGTTTAGGGTTTGGGGTTTAGGGTTTAGGGTTTAGGGTTTTTTTTGGGTTTAGGGTTTAGGGTTTAAGATTTAAGGTTTAGGGTTTAGGGTTTTAGGGTTTAGTGTTTAAGGTTTAGGGTTTATAGTTTTTATGGTTTAGTGTTTACGATTTAGGTTTTAGTGTTTAGGGTTTAGGATTTTGGGTTTTGGGGTTTAGGGTTTAGTGTTTAGGGATTACACTTTATTTAGCTTATTTTTATTGATTTTAGTTTATTTTTTATTTTGATTTAGGTTTATTTTTATTTTTAATTAGCTTAGTTTATTTATTTTGATTTCATTTATTTTAGTTTAGGTTTTTTATTTTAGTTTTTTTTTTAGGTTTAGGTTTAGGTTTAGGATTATTTTTTAGTTTAGTTTTATTTCTATTTTATTTTTTAGGTTTAGGTTTTATTTTTTATTTTTAGGTTTAGGTTTATTTTTTTATTTTTATTTTTTAGGTTTTAGTTTAAGGTTTTTATTTTAGATTTATTTTTAGGTTTTATTTTTAAGTTTAGGTTCGAGTTTATTTTTTATTTATTTTATTTATTTTAGTTTAGGTTTAGTTTATTTTAGGTTTAGGTTTATGTTTTATTTTTTAAGTTTAATTAATTTTAGTTTAGCTTTAAGTGAACTTTATTTTTATTTTAGGTATAGGTTTTATTTTTGTTTAGGAATTAAGTTTTATTCTTTATTTATTTTTTGGTTTTATTTTTTCCTTTACTATTTAGGTTTAGGTTTTTATTTTGTTTTTATTTTATTTTATTTAGGTTTTTTATTTTTTTACTTTAGTTCAGTTTTTTATTTATTTTAGCTTAGTTTTAGTTTTTATTTATTTTTTATTTTCTTTTTAGGTTTTGGTTTATGTTTTAGTTTATATATTTTTTTAATTTTTTAAAATATTTTTTTTAGGTTTTAATTAGTTTGGGTTTAAGTTCTTTCCTTTTTAGGGTTTAGAATTTAAGGTTTAGGGTTTAGGGTTTTGGGTTAGTTTAGGGTTTAGGGTTTAGGGTTTAGGGCTTAGGGTATAGGGGTTTTAAGGTTTAGAATTTAGGGTTTAGGTTTTAGTTTAGGGTTCAGGTTTTAGTTTAAGGTATATATGCTTCGTTCAGTTACGTATTGCTACGTATTGCTTGATTCAACATTTCATCTTTTGTTTATTTAGTTTATTTAATTTATTTTAATTTTTATTTTTATGTATGTTTAACTTTTATTTTTATTTAGTTTAGTTTATTTATTTTAGGTTTATTTATTTTAGTTTAGGTTTTTTTAGTTTGTTTTTTGGTTTATGTTTATGTTTATTTTTACTTTTTAGTTGAGTTTTTTTTTTTTAGGTTTAGGATTTATTTTTTATTTTAGGTTTAGGTTTAGGTTTTTATTTTATTTTTTAAGGTTTTTTTTAGTTTATTTTTTATTTTAAGATTATTTTTTGGTTTTAATTTTTTAGTTTAGGTTTAGGTTTATTTTTAGTTTATTTTATTTTATTTAGTTTAGGATTTAGGATTAGTTTATTTTAGGTTTAGGTTTGGGTTTTATTTATTTTAGTTTAGTTTATCTTAGTTTAGGTTTAGGTTTATTTTATTTTATTTATTTTATTTTTATTTAGGTTTAGGTTTTTTTCTTAGTTTGGGGTTTAGGTTTTATTTTTTGATTTATTTTTTATGTTTAGGTTTTTATTTAGTTTCTATTTTATTTTATTTTAGTATTCTTTTAAGTTTATTTTATTTTTATTTTACGTTTAGTTTTTTATTTTACTTAGGTTTTTTATTCTTATGTTTATTTCATTTTCTTAGTTTATTTTAGATTTTTATTTATTTTATTATAGGTTATTTTTATTAGTTTTTTTATTTTAATTTTAGGTCTTGATTTATGTTTATTTTAGGTTTTCTTTATGTTTAATTTAGTTTAGGTTTAGGTTTTTAGTTTTTTAGTGTTTAAGTTTTAAGGTTTAGGGTTAGTTTTAGGGTTTAGGGTTTAGGATTTAGGATTTAGGGTATAGGGTCTAGGGTTTATGGTTTAGGGTTTACTGTTTAGGGTATAGGGTTTAGGGTTTAGGGTTTTTGGGGTTAGAGTTTTAGAGTTTACGGTTTAGGGTTTAGGGTTAGGATTTAGGGTTTAGGGTTTAGTGTTTAAAACTTTGAGTTTAGGACTTTGGCTTTAACATTTGTTAGGTTTTAGTTTAGTGTTGATTGGGGTTTAGGTTTAAGTTTAGTTTAGATTTATTGTTTTGGGTTTTTAGGCTTTAGGGTTAGTTTAGGGTCTCGGGTTTAGGATTTTAGGGTTTAGGATTTATGGTTTTGGATTTTGGGTTAGGGTTAGGGTTTTAAAGTTTAGGGTTTTAGGGTTGATGGTTTATGATTTTGGGTTTTGGATTAGGGTTTAAAGTTTAGGGTCAGTTTAAGGTTTAGTGTTTAGGGTATTGAGTTTATGATTTAGAAATTTTTAGGGTTTAGGGTTTAGGGTTTAGGTTTTAGGGTTTTAGGGTTTAGGGATTTAAGGTTTTAGGGTTTTAGGTTTTAAGGTTCAGGGTTTTAGGGGTTAGGTTTTAGGGTTTAGGTTTGTAGGTTTAGGGTTTAAGGTTAGTTTTAGGGTTTAGGGTTTAGGTTAAAGTTATTTATTTATTTATATTTATTTATTTATTTATTTTATTAAATAAAGTGGTAGGTTTACGTTTATTTAGTTTATTTTTTATTTATTTTAGTTTATTTTATTTTTTATTTTGATTTAAATTTACTTTTTCTTAATTTAATTTATTTATTTAGGTTTGTTTATTTTAGTTTACTTTTTAGGTGTAGGTTTAGAATTAGCTTTATTTTTTAGTTTACTGTTATTTTATTTTATTTTGTAGGTTTAGGTTTAAGCTTTTATTTTATTTTTTTAGGATTAGGTTTTAGGTTTTTATTTTAGATTTATTTTTAGGCTTTAGTTTTTAATTTAGGTTTAGGTTTATTTTTAGTTTATTTTTAGTTTATTTTATTTTATTTAGTTTATGTTTAGGTTTAGGTGTAGGTTTAGGTTTTATTTTTTATTTATTTTTAGGTTTTATTGTTAGGTTTATTGTTAGGTTTAGATTTTTATTTAGTTTTTCTTTTATTTTATTTTAGTTTTATTTTATTTTTATTTTAGGTTTTATTTTTATTTTATTTAGATTTTTTTATTTTTTAGTTTAGTTTAGGATTCTATTTATTTTATTTTAGTTTAGTTTTTATTTTTTATTTTTTTCTTTTTAGATTTAACATGATTGGAAAGAGGACATTGAAATATAAGCTTGTGATTCATTTAATCAAACTTGTTCTTAAGGACAATCAAATCAAATAAGATTATTTCAAGTAAACCAAAGCTTCTTTGTTAATTAAGTTTTGGATTCGATTTGATTTAAAGAGGAGAAGAGAAATCATCACTTGCTATTTTAAACCCTTCCCACATTAGTGATTTGATTTAATTTAAGGAAATATAATTAAGTTGATTTTATGGGTTAATTAAGTTCAACCCTTAATTAGATGAATTAATTACCCTTACCTATGTCACCTTAAAGTAATTAACTAAATAATTATGAGCCAACATGATATGCATGGAAAATAAACCTGCAATGATCCTAAGAAATAAAAGGCGCCTAATGAAGTTGTCTCATGATTAATAGTTAATTAGATTAAGGGACTAAATTAATTACTCTTATGGTTTTCTCACACATGTGGACTAACCAAAATTTCATTAAACTCATTTAGGTTATTAAACACCTAAAGATGTACTCCATAATTTAATTAATTAAGGTCTGATGTGATTATGATTTCAATTTGATTAAGTGATTTAATTAATTAGTTAAATCTTAATTAATTTCATTTTAAAAAGGGTGAAATGAACATAGTGAAAGGGGTCCCAACCCTATTCCTTAGTTCACTTACTGTTGAATAATGATTAATAAACATAATTAACCAATTTAATACTGTTCATGGAATTAATTAATCATTAATTAACTTAAAAGAGTAGTTAAGGTTTAATTAGTCAATTATTCCAATTAAGTGAGCAATAAATCCCAAGAAAATCATGGGAGGAAGAGATCATCCCATTAAATTAACCCACAAAATTTGGGATTAATTGCTCAAGTAATTAAGGAGTAATTAAGCTAATTAAATTTGTAATTAAATTATAATTACTATTCAAAATTAGTTAAGATCATTTTTAATTAATTCTCCTGTTAAATACCATTAAAATGAGTTTTTATTTTCATTTTTTGATTTACCTATGATTTTTAAAAGTTTTAGCCATTAAAAATAATTAAATAAGCCTAAGTAAAGCCTAATCCTATTGGCAGCACATGGCAGGCTGATGCGGTGCGCCTTCCACATGTCATCGCAGGATTGGCTACTTAAAACTTATCCGACTTAGGGCCTACATGGTGGCGGCGGACGCTCTCTCTCGTCAGCTGTCCGATCTAAGATCAGATGGCTATAATTAATCCCACAGCTTAATAGGATTAAGTCAGATCGATCAAGTGGATCTAATCACGATCGTCTATTCTGATCATGCGGAATGGATGGCGCATGATCTAATGTCAAGCGAGTGAGGAAGAATGGAATCTGTTCGCCATTGCCCACTTAATCCAAGCTTACTCGAGCTCGGATCAACTTCAAAAGGATCCACACCTTCACAACATCGATTGGAGGGGATCCAATGGTCATGATCACATGAGATGCAAGTTTCTTCAAAAAGTTCCAACCCATTTTTGCCTAAGGATTGGTTTTGGAAGCATAACTTGCTAGAGCTCAAGTTCGATAGCTTGAACGATTGAGGATGCTTCATCAAGTGGAGAAGAAGCCCTATTGAGTAGTAATTGGATCGATTCTTTTATGTTCCCTTGAAAGGCCATGAACTTATGATTTGGAGCTCATCTTTTATCGAAGTCCCATCTCTGATGCTCGAGAAGCTTGGGAGATGATACATTCTTGCTCGATGAGGCCTAGGGAAGGTGCGTTCAAAGTTAATTTGAGTTTGATGGATAAATGGGGAATTTAGATCAAAAATGGGAGTGTCCTATTTTGGGATGCACCGGAATGGCATTTTCTAATCAAGGAACAAACTTAGGAGCTTAGGAAATGGCTCTTGCTGCTCGTCTTGGGTAGCTAGGGCTCTGAGGATTGATTTTTGTGTGTGTTTGAGTGGAAATGATAAGGTGTGTACCCCCCTTCATCTTGATCGAATGGTGGGATTAGTTTGGTTTTCTAATGGATGTCCAACCGTGAGTTAAGAGTGGGTGGAGGAGGTGAGTTGGCTTGGCTTTGGTTGAAGGTGGAGGTGGCTGCCAAGGAAGAATCATTGGTGTCCTATGGGTTTCAAATACTCCAATGGGAGGGTGAGGTGATCTCACCTCCATCGATCATGGACCCAACCACCCCTTGGCTGGGTTAAAGGTGTCTAGTGCCTAGGTGGACCATTGGGAGAGTACCAAGTGGCCAATGAATGGAAATGACCACTTACATGGGTGATTTATCTCAAGTGATGCCTTTGACCCAAGGGTTGAATGATAATTTGGCATTAGATTTAATTTGGGTAGATTTGAAATGAGATAAAAGTGGGTTAGCCCAAATTTCAAGTCAATTGGAGTTGATTTAGTTATGTTTGGCTCAATTTGACTCATTTAGCTAAAATTGGGTTAGGTTGGGACAAGTTGACCAATTGGTCAAATAGGGTCAAACCAAGGGTTGGGTCAAGTTCATATGATCATTTGGGATGTTTTAGTATAAATGGTTTGGTTTAGTTTATCTTAGATTTGATTTTGGCTCATTTGAATTCATTTGGGTCAAATGGGTTAAGTTGACCAATTTGACTAAATTGGCTTGGGTTAGGTGTTGGTTTGGGTTTAGTTGACCAATTAAAGATGATTGTAGACTTTTGTTTCAATTAATTTGGATTTTGTTTTGATTTTAGCCAACTTGAACATATGGGTCACTTTGGGCTAAGTAGGTCAATTGGGTGAAATCATGGCTTTGGTCAAGTTCAACAATCAATTTGGAATGAATTTGAGCCATTGGTTTATATTTTGATTTGACCCAAATTGGTCTTTTAGGCCAATTTGGGTCAAAAGGATCAATTGGATTTGGTTTGACTCAATTAAAGGTCAAGTCATATTCAAATATTGATTTTGATTTGGTATGAATCATTGGTTTCAAGAGATTTGGCTTAGGTAATTTGGCTAGTTTGGGTTCATATAGTTGGGATTGACTTGGTCAAATGACCAAGTTGACTTGGTTTGACCCAATTTGTGACAATTGATCAACCTAGGGTGATCAACAATCATGATGGGATGTTTTGATGGGTTTGATTCAATCCAATTTGGGTAGGATTAAAACTTAGCTCAAATAGGTCAAATTGGCCACTTTGGGTCCAGTGGACAAATTGGGTTTAGTTGGCTCGAGTTTGGGTTGAGTTTGATTTAGTTGAGTTTATATATGGATTTGGGATTGATATATAAATTCAATTTTTGGGTTCAAATGAGTTTTGGTTCATTTGAACATTTTAAGTCAAAAGGGTTAAGTTTGGTTTGACTTGGGTTGATTTTAGTTTAGTTTTATGATTGTAGATTTCCTTTATATTTGTGAATATTATTGAAGGAATGATTGATTCATGTGAAAATCAATTGAATTTAAGTTTAGGAATGAAGGAATTTGGCTAAGTCCATAGAGTTGGTTCATGTGGCTTAGGTTTGGATTTTGATTTGGTTTGATTTAGTTTTCATGATTTAAATGTATATTTCATTTAAATTTGTGAAGATGATTGAAAATAAGATTGATTTGTGAGAAAATCAATTGAGTTTGACTTGATTTGGATTAAGATTTGGCTAAGTCCATGGGATAGGTCATATGGCTAAGGAAGGGTTTTGATTTAATTTGATTAAGTTTAATTTAGTTTTGATCATTCAAATGTAGATTTGATTTATATTTGGGAAGATGATTGAAGATAAAAATTGATTATGAGAAAATCAAATAATTTTGTATTGATTTGGATGAAGATTTGGCTATGTCCATGGGATAGGTCATATGGCTTAGGAAGGGTTTCAAGTTTGGATTTGATCATGGGCTTTAATCATTTGGTATTAGAAATTGGCTTTGGATTTGGATTTGAATTTAATGTTTGAATTGAACTTGAGGTTTGGTTTGAGAAAGTGAACAATTGGATTTGGGTTGTTAGGTAGGTGGAATATCCTAATCCCTAAGGCATAACCTAACATGGTTAACCTTCTAAGTCTTTAGGCTTAGGTTAAGTGTTTACCTAATTGTTATAAGTGTCTTATGACTAGGGAAGTCTTAGTGTCTACAAGACTCCTAAGTATAATATGGGAAGATTGAATTCGCATTCCAAAAGTGAGGTCAACAGGCCTTAGGCTCCATAGTGTTTCCCTCAGAGATAAATGATTGGAAGACTGAAGCCAAGTTTCACATTATAGACTCAAATACATATTTCAACACTTTTCATGGAAGACCATGGATACATGAGAACACCATAGTTCCATCCATTCTACATCAGTGTATGAAGTTTGTGAGAGGTGGGATCGCCTACTATGTCAAAGGAGATCTCAAGCCATTTATAGTTCATGAGGTCAGCATATATGAGGATGCGGCTTACTACCTCCCTCAAAATCAGCAAGTATATTCTCGCAAACTTGGCCAAAATTTAAAAAAAAAGTAAAGGAAAAAGAAAAATAAAAAGAAAGAGAAAAAGAAAAAGAAACGAAAAGAAAAAATGAAAAATAAAATAAAAGATAGAGGAAATAGACTTGGAGGAGGAAGTGGAGCCTGGCATTAGATTCCACTCACCGTTCATTACTCTATTTGAACATATGGATCGGATGACCTAACCTCCACCAGGTTGAGGAAGAGGCTATTTCAGAGGTAGTCCCATGGGTGGAAAACCACTTTATTGGCCACCCAATAGAAGATATATCCTAGCTACCAGGAATACACCTACTATCCATATAGACTTAGAATCTAGTTCATAGGATGAGTCTTATATGGTTAGCACACTAGCCAGCTCTTCTTAATAGTAGATTCCTCTGACACTTGAGCCAGAGGGATGAATACCTCCCAAAGCAAAGCATAAGTGTATCCAAAGTCTATATGTGAAATAATTAGGCATCGTTGAGAACCTTAGCTCTAACCCCACTTTCCTCAAAAAAGCGAGGGTTTGGTAAAAAAGCCTCTAAGTCATCCAATGTGAAACTCGATGTTTTGGGAGCATCATCCTCAAGTCAAGAAGTTGATGTAGAACTTGATGATGATTCATTAAAGATTTAATATAATTACTTTTTGATTAGTACTTGCCTTGTGTTCATAATTTAGCAAAGAAAGGGTTAATCCCACATACTTGGTCAAACCACAGGTTAGACTACTTTAAAAGAATATGGAAGAAAAAATGAAAAAGCTCTCAATCAAGATAGAGACTAGGATTAGGTATAGTGGGTCCTGTCGATGATGATGATTAGTGCTTAGTCATCACCAATCATTTGGAATCAGATAGGTTATTTTTAGATCACATTAACTCATATCAGGATCTATGATTAAAAACTTCTGATGATCCAGATGACTTTGAAGTCAAAGATGCATTGCCAGAGTTCGAAGAAGAGATCAAGTCAACCATCGATGAGTGCAAAGAAATCAACTTAAAAATTGAAGAAGATCCACGCTCGACATATATCAGTTCTTTGTTGGATGAAATTGAAACTAATGACTTAGTTAGGCTATTAACTAAGTTTAAGGACTACTTTGCATGGAGTTATAAAGAGATTCCTAGATTCTCTCTTGACGTAGCGATCCATAAACAAGTAATAGAGACTACTACTAATCGTATCAAGCAAGCTCCAAGATGCATGCGATTAGACATAGAATAAAAGGTTATTTATGAAGTCATGAAACTGATCGATGATGGCTTCATCTGGGAAGAAAAATATCATGCCTCGTTAGCTAGCATCGTCCTAGTTACAAAAAAGAATGGCCTCATCTCATGCAGTCTTCTCTTTCATGGATGGCTCATCTGGATATAACCAAATAAAGATGGCCCCTGAAGATGAAATAAATAGTTCTTTTAGAACCCTATTCAAAATCTATTGCTATAAGATCATGCCTTTCAGCCTTAAAAATGCTGATGCACATACCAGTAGGCTATGACTTGAATCTTCAATGAAATCATTCATCATCAAGTTGAGTGTTTATGTCGATGATCTCGTGGTAAAAAGTAGAGAAAAGGAAGGCCATCTCTTTGACTTGAGAGTAGTATTTGAATAGTTAAGATAATTTAACATCAAAATGAACCCCCTTAAGTGTGCATTTGTAGTAGCTTCAAGGAAATTCTTTTAGTTTGTTGTCCGACACCAGGGAATCAAAATTGATCCGAAGAAGAATAAAGTGATATTAGAAATGCCACTCTCTAAAAGTTTAACTCAACTTAGATCATTCTAAGGGTGGTTGGCTTATCTAAGATGTTTTATATCCAACATATCAGGAAGATGTCAACCATTCTCAACACTTTCCAAAAAGATGCCAAGTTCAAGTGGGATAATAAGTGTGAGCATGACTTCGAAGACATCAAGTATTAGCTGATGATGTCGCTGGTTCTAGCAGCCCCTATCCTGGGCAAGTCGCTCATAGTTTACACTGCTGTATTAGATGACTTCCTTGGTGCTTTGTTGGCCCAAGCCAAAGCTGAAGGAAAGGAAAATGCAGTCTACTACCTCAGTCATTATCTAATCTCTGCTGAGGCTAATTATCCACTCATTAAGAAATATTGCTTAGCTTTAATCTTTTCATCCCAAAAGTTAGATCACTACATGCTTCCTCATAAGGTGAACTTAATCTCTAGGATCAATCTACTATAGTATCTCATTACATGACTGATGCTATCCAGACAGTTGGCACAATGGTCCATGATCCTCTCACAGTTCGATGTTACCTTCATACCCCTCTATACGATGAAAGGATAAGCGCTAAAAGATTTGTTAGCAACACACCCACTTTCTACTGACTCTCTGCTTAGTGATGATCTCCCTGATGAACAAATCATGAACTTAAGGGATACTAGCATTCATCGATGGGAGATGTACTTCTTAATGAGAAGAAGAACCATAATCTACTATTTCAGGAATGGCAGGAGAAAGAATAGTTCTCTTAACTCTAGACCATGATGTGAGGAGATTCTCATATCAACTATCCAATCCTTGTACCAATAATGAAGCCAAAAATGAGACTCTGATTATAGATCTGGAGTTATTCATTATTCTAAGCATCCAGAATATCAACATCTTTGGGGATTCTTAACTATTTATCAACCAAATTGCTAGATCCTATAAGTTTATAAAGCCTAAGCTCCATCACTACCATAGGTACACCATGGAGTTGTTGGCCCAAATCTTATGTTTAAGGTTTAGGTTTGTTCAATTTTAGTGTTTAGGTTTATTTTTTAAATTTATTTAGTTACTTTAGGTTTAGGTTTAGGGTTTGGGATTTAGGGTTTAGAATTTAAGGATTTTGGAGAGAGGGTTTAGGGTTTAGGGAGAGGAGAGAGGTTTATAGAGGATTTAAGGTTAAAGTTGGGAGGGTAGGTAGGTAGATAAGTCTGTAAAAGTTTGGATTAGGGTATGGTTAGTGGTAGTTTTTAGAGATGTGGTTAGTAGGTTTTGGTCAAGTGAGGATCATGGTGGTGTAGGAGAGAAGAGGGAGGTATGTTTATGGCCAATGTCATGTGGGTGGAGTGGATGGTGAGGATATAGGGTAGGCTCAGTGTGTAAGTTTTAGTTTAGTCTGGTTTAGGGAGGGAGTTTATAGGGTATGGTCAGAGTTTAGGGTAGTTAGGGTTTCCTGAGATCTAATGAGCAGTTTAGGGTTGCAGGTAGTGTTGTTTTAGATTTGTTTTAGGGTTTAAGGTTTAGGGTTGAGATTTAAGATTTAAGGTTTGGTTTTAAGGTTTAGGGTTTGGTTCAAGGTTTAGAATTTTATGTTTTATGGTTTAGGTTTAGGGTTTATTTTAAAATTAAGCAAACCAGTAGGTTTAGGTTTATTTTTGTTTATTTAGTTTATTTTTATTTTATTTTAGTATTTTATTTTATATTTTATTTAGTTTATTTTTTTTTTATTTAATTTATTTATATTTTAGTAGGTTTTCTATTTTAGTTTTCCCACGTTGGGTCTTTAGGTTTAGGTTTAGGTTTATGTTTATTTTTAGTTTAGTTTAGTTTTATTTTTAGGTTTAGGTTTTTTTATTTTTTTAGTTTTTTTATTTTATTTTTTATGTTTAAATTTTAAGTTTTTATTTTAGGTTTACTTTTAGGTTTTAATTTTTAGTTTATTTTATTTTATTTAGTATAGAGTTTAGGTTTAGTTTATTTTAGGTTTAGGTTTAGGTTTTATTTATTTTAGTTTTTATAGTTTAGGTTTAGGTTTATTATATTCTTTAATTTAGGTTTTGGTTTTTTTTCCTGTAAGTTGGGCTATTTTTTTTATATTTTTAGTTTGGTTTAGTTTACTTTAGGTTTAGTAGGTTTAGGTCATTTATTTAAGTTTAGTTTTTTAGTTTAGGTTTAGGCTCTTTCTTCTTTGTTTATTTTAGATTTAGGTTTTTTTTACTTTAGGGTTTAAGTTTTATTTTTTATTTATTTTTAGGTTTATTTTTTAAGTTTAGGTTTTTATTTAGTTTTGTTTTATTTTATTTTATTTAGGTTTATTTTATATTTTAATCTTGTTTAGGTTTTTAATTATTTATTTTAGTTTAGTTTTTATTTTTATTTTATTTTTAAGTTTAGGTTTTAGTTTAGGTTTTTATTTTATTTTATTTTTTATTTTTTTTTTAGGTTTAGGTTTTATTTATTTTATTTTTATGTTTAATTTAGTTTAGGTTTTAAGGATTTTGTGGGTTTAGGGTTTACTTTAGGTTTTGGGTTTAGGGTTTAGGGTTTTAAGGTTTAGGGTTAGTTTTAGGGTTATGGGTTTTTTTATTATTTTTTATGTATTTTTAGGGTTTAGGGTTTAGGTTTTAGGTTTAGGGTTCAGCTTTTAGTTTAAGTTTTAGGGCTTTTATTTTTTTTTAACAGAGAATTAATTTAGATTCAACATTTCTTCTTCATGATTATATCAACGATGTAACACTCCATGTTTTCTAGGATAGAAGCGATGACATAGATAAAAATGAGCACACATAAAGAAAATTAAAAACCTAAGATAACTAGAACCATCTCTACTGTAAATAGATAGTTCCATAAGCCCTTCTTCAGTTTCTCCAGTTCCCATCATAACCACCCTAGCCTACCTATTAGAGGGGTCCACAATCATATCCTCGATCTCTCCCTCCACCACCAAGACACCAAACCTTACTCCTCCTCCATATCCACCAACTACCTTTACCTCCATATCCACCAACACCTCCATATCCCCCACCACCACACTGATAACTGACGCATCAACCTTCACCTCCACCACCAGATCTAGACTGAGCTTGATTGATGGTGATGTTCCTGCCGTCAAGGTTCTGCCCATTCTTAGGGTTTTGGTTTAGGTTTATTAGGTTTTAGTGTTTAATTTTTTTAGTTACTTTAAGTTTAGGTTTAGTATTTGGGGTTTAGGGTTTAGGGTAGGGTTGTTCATTTAGGGTTTAGGGTTATGCTTTGGGTTTAGGTTTATGGTTAGGGTTAAAGTTTAGAGTTTATGGTTTAGGGTTTAGAGTTTAGTTTTGTGGTTTTCATGTATGGGTTTGGGTTGGGTTAGGGTTTAGGGAGGATTTACCTAGTTGTAGGTTTAGGGTTAGCTTTAGGGCTTAGGGAGGATAAGATTTTTTTTATTTTTTAGAGTTTAGGTTTGGGGTTTGGGTAGGGTTGGTTTAGTTTTTATAGTGTTTAGGGTTCAAGTTTTGGTTTAGGGTTTGGGATTTTGGTTTTAATAGAGAACAAATAAATTCAACATTTCTTCTTCTGATTTCATCAACCAAGTAACACACCAAGTTTTCTAAGAAACAAGCAATGTCATAGATCAAAATGAGCACGCATAGAGCAAATCAAAAGCCAAAGAATCATCTCTTATAAAGACAAACCCATAAGTAGCATACCATATCAGCCTTTCTTCAGTTTCCCTAGTTCCCATTAGAACTACCCTGGCCTCTCGAGTAGAGGGATCCACCATCATATCCTCGATCTCTTCTTGTGCCACCACCATGGCTGTAACCTCCATTGCTCCTCCCACCTCCATAACCATGACTGCTCTCACCACCACCTTCATATCCACCAGCACCTCTAGATCCCCCACCAACACTACGATTACCACCGCCTTTGCCTTCGCCTCCACCGCTAGATCAGGACTGAGCTTGGTTAACGGTGATGTTCCTACTGCCAAGGTTCTGACCATTCTTAGGATTTAGGCTTAGGTTTATTATGTTTTAGGGTTCAGGTTTAGTTTTTAATTTATTTAATTACTTTAGGTTTAGGTTTAGGGTTTGGTGTTTAGGGTTTATGGTTTACTATGTAGGCCTAGGGTTTAGGGTTTAGGTTCTTTTTAATTTTAAACTCAAATGATTCAATAATATACAAGAAATTACCAAATCAAATAAGACACTATCCTTTAATAACTAATAAAATAGAATAAAATAAAATGTAATTAAAAAATTTACAAAAATAGTATTTTAAAAATTGATTTAACTCCTAGAGATAAAAAAAATTTGATTTTATAGAAGGACAACAAAGCTTAGTCGAACAAGCGTAAAACCCATATCATCGATCTGCAGCTTTTTCCTTCTTCTTCCATTATAGCAACCACCAAGTAAGAGAGTAGAAGCATCGCATAGCCACGTCAAATTTACTAGGATCTTTCAAATGCTCCTTAACCTTCTCGACTTGCGGGTACGTGTAATCAGTGGCAATTGTGATGGTGAGAGGACATTCTTGTAAGAGTTGATGAACATGTGGGATGCTACAGCAAGGGTGGGATAAGAGAGGACAGTGAGAGAGAAGTGATCATTAAAAGGGTTGCCAAAAACTTCTTGATGAGATCATCTTTAGTGAGGTCAAGCACCTCAAGACTGAACACTGAACCATCATCATACATTGACTGGACGATAAGGCCATAAGAGAATGGCCTAGTCCCCAGCTTAGCGAGGAGGGCAGCCTTTGAAGATCTCACCTTATCGCCTTTTTTAATCAGCTCAACCGGGGTGATAATTTCAACAGAACCTGGAAGAAAGAGGTTTGTGAAGGATCCAAACCAATGCTACCTGGGGGAACCACAACATCAATAGGTGCAACAACACCAACATGTGCAAGCGCACCAACTTTGTATTTCTCAACCTCTTCAGTGACTTCTTTAAGATCAACTTTCATAAAAATCAACTCAATCGTGGTTTAGGGTTTTGAGTTTTAGCATTTAAGCTTTTATATTTTAGGTTTAGGGTTTAGAGTTTAGGGTTTACACTTTAGGGTTTAAGGTTTATGGTTTTGGGTTTAGTGTTTTTTAGGCTTTAGGGTTTAGGGTTTAGGGTTGTAGGTTTAACGTTGTATGTTTAGGATTTAGCGTTTGGGTTTAAGATTTATGGTTTAGGTTTTTTTTTTTACTTTTTAAATTAAGTAAACTAGAAGGTTTATGTTTATTTAGTTTATTTAATTTATTTTGTATTTTTATTTAGGTTTATTTTATTTATTTAGTTTAGTTTATTTACTTTTGATTTATTTATTTTTAGTTTAGAGTTTTTATTTTACTTTATCTTTTAGGTTTAGGTTTAGGTTTATTTTTTAGTTGAGATTTATTTTTATTTTATCCTTAAGGTTTAGGTTATAATTTTGACTTTTGAGGTTTAGGTTTAGGTTTATATTTTATTTTTTTTTTATTTAGGATTTAGGTTTTTATTTTAATTTATTTTTATATTAATTTTTTTTATTTAGGTTTAGGTTTATTTTTAGTTTATTTTATTTTATTTAGTCTATGTTTAGTTTATATTAGGTTTAAGTTTAGGTTTTATTTATTTTAGTTTAGGTTTTGGTTTATTTTATTTTATTTATTAGATTTTTATTTTAGGTTTAGTTTTTTTTAGTTTAGGGTTTTATGTTTTATTTTTTATTTATTTTAACATTTATTTTTTTAGGTTTAGGTTTTCATTTTATCTTATTTTAGGATTATTTTATTTTTATTTTATGTTTAGTTTGTATTTTGTTTAGGTTTTTCATTCTAAGGTTTATTTTATTTTTTAGTTTAGTTTAAGTTTTTATTTATTTTGTTTTAGTTTATTCTTATTTTTTCTTTATTTTATTAATAGGATTTATTTAGTTTAGGTTTAAGTTTTTAGGTTTTTAGGGTTTAGGGTTTGGGGATTAGTGTTTAGGGTTTTAAGGTTTAGGGTTTTGGGGTTTAGGGTTAAGGTTTAGGGTTTAGGGTTTAGGGTTTTGGTATTATGGTTTAGTGTTTAGGGTTTAGGATTTAGGGTTTAGGGTTTAGGGTTTAAGGCTTTACAATTAAATGTTTAGGGCTTAGGGTTAGGGTTAGTTTAGGGTTTAGGGTTTAAGGTTAGTTTTAGGGTTTAGGGTTTAGGGTTAGTGTTTTTTTATTATTTTTATTATTTTTTTTTTAGGGTTTAGGGTTTAGGATTTAGGTTTAGGGTTCAAGTTTTAGTTTAGGGTTTAGGGTTTTTAATTTTTGTTTTTCTAACAAAGAGGAAATTTATATTCAACATTTCTTCTTTTAGTTTTCGTCAACCACGTAACACGTTAGGTTTCTCTAGCTCCCATCAAAACCACCCTGCCTCTCGAGTAGCAGGATCCACCATCATATCCCCGATCTCTCCCTCTGCCACCACCACGGTAGTAACCTCTATCACAGTTCCATAGGTTCTTTTTAATTTATTTTATTTTTAGGATTTATTTAGTTTAGGTTTTGGTTTTTAAGTTTTGGTGTTTAGGCTTTAGGGTTTGGGATTTAGGTTTAAGGTTTAGGGTTTATGGTTTAGGATTTGGGGTTTAGTGTTATAGGTTTTAGGGTTTATGGTTAGGGTTTATAGTTTAGGGTTTAGGGTTTAAGATTTTTAGTTTTAAGGTTTAGGGTTTAGGATTTAGGGTTTAGGGTTTAGGGTTTTAGGGTTGTAGGTTTAGGGTTTAGGTTTAGGGTTAGTTTTAGGATTAGGGTTTTTTATTGACTTTGTATTTATTCTTTTTTTATATTTTATTTTGTTAGGGTTTAGGGTTTAGGGTTCAGGTTTATTTTTGAATTAAGTAAACCTATAGGTTTAAGTTTTTTTTATTTATTTTTAGGATTTAGGGTTTAGGGTTTAACTTAGGGTTTATGTTCTTTTTTAAATTCAGTAAATCGGTAGGTTTTGGGTTATTTAGCTTATTTTGTGTATTTTTTATTTATTTTA
This sequence comes from Cymbidium sinense, assembly GCA_021442155.1. NCBI lineage: Eukaryota > Viridiplantae > Streptophyta > Magnoliopsida > Asparagales > Orchidaceae > Cymbidium > Cymbidium sinense. Next base: position 311,106,925 of record CM038214.1, on the reverse strand, counting down.
GTTTATTTTATTTTTAATTTTTAATTATGTTTATTTTTTATTTTTAATTAGTTTAATTTATTTATTTTAGGTTTATTTATCTTAGTTTAGGTTTTTTATTTTAGTTAGTTTTTTTAGTTTTAGGTTTATTTTTTATTTGAGATTTATTTTTATTTTATTTTTCAGGTTTAGGTTTTATTTCTTATTTTTATGTTTAGGTTTAGATTTTTATTTTATTTTTTTAATCTTAGATTTTAGGATTTTATTTTAGGTTTATTTTTAGATTTTATTTGTTAGTTTAGGATTAGGTTTATTTTTAGTTTATTTTTTTATTTAGATTAAGTTTAGGTTTAGGTTTAATTTATTTTAGGTTTAGGGTTAGGTTTTATTTATTTTAGTTTAGGTTTAGGTTTAGGTTTATTTTATTTTTATTTTAGATTTAGGTTTTATTTTCTTTAGGTTTCTTATTCTAAGGTTTATTTTATTTTATTTAGTTTAGTTTTGGTGATTAATTATTTTATATTAGTTTATTTTATTTAATTTTTAGGTTTAAGTTTAGGTTTTTGTTTAGGTTTTTATTTTATTTTATTTTATTTATTTTATTTAGGTTTAGGTTTTGTTATTTATTTTATTATTAGGTTTTATTTAGTTTAGGTTTATGTTTTTATGGTTTAGCGTTTAGGGTTTAGGGTTTTAGGCTTTAGGGTTTTAGGGTTTAGGGTTTAGTGTTTAGGGTTTTTTGTTTTTGGGGTTTAGGGTTGTAGGTTTAGAGTTAGCATAGGGTTTAGGGTTAGCTTAGGGTTTAGGGTTAAGGGTTTAGGGTTTTTTACAGTTTAGGGTTAGTTGTAGGGTTTAGGATTTAAGGTTAGGAATTAGGGTTTCAGGTTTAGTGTTTAGGCTTTAGGGGTTTTTATTTAAATTAAGTAAACTGATAGGTTTGGGTTTATTTAGTTTTTTTTATTTATTTATTTTAGTTTATTATATTTTTTATTTTTATTTAGGTTAATTTTTTATTTTTATTTAATTTTGCTTATTTATTTTAGGTTTAATTATTTTAGTTCATTTTTTAGGTTTAAGTTTATGTTTATGTTTATTTTTTAGTTTAGTTTTATTTTTATTTTATTTTTAGGATTAGGTTTTATTTTTTATTTTTATGTTTAGGTTTAGGTTTAGGTTTTTATTTTATTTTTTTAGGTTTATGTTTTAGGTTTTCATTTTAGGTTTTATTTGTTATTTCAGGTTTAGGTTAATTTTTGGTTATTTTATTTTAGTTTAGGTTTAGGGTTTTTTAGGTTAGGTCCAGGGGATGTAGAGCTACAATTACTAAGGGTTCAAGAGCAAAAGAAAACCATAATGCAAACAAAAGATACAAGATGATTAACATAATAAGCTAAAAGAAAAGACAAATGCTCGATGGTTGTAAGAGTGCTTGATAATATGGAGCAAACCAGATAAAAGGGAGAAACACACAAAGTGATAGTGAGAGATTAGAGCAGTTAATGTAAACAAAAAAAAGGTGAAACAATATAATAAGAGTATGATAATAAGGAAATGTGGTAGAGAAGGCTTAGGCTCAATCACACCATGTTGGGGCGGATGCAAGTATGAAACTTATGAAGGGTTACATCACAAGAGCTACTAGAACCAAAAGGTGTGAGAACATCACGACCATCATAGCCAACAAACTGAGGGAGGGAGTACCCAATTGTTGATAATCATGTGAGCTTTATTACGCAAACCTAAACAAAATCATATTTATGCATATGCAATAGTTCAAAGAAACCATCCCACAGAAAGCATTAAGCTCAATAAATCCTGTGAAGTCAATGGGTCTTTAAAAGACACCATCCCCATTGTAAGGTAAATAAATAACTTAGTCAGGCCAGAAGTATGGATTAGGGGTAGATGTAAGGTCCAAAAATAGTGCCCAATCAATATAATGCATTCAGATTGGTTCAGCCCCCATATTAGATACAATTCAATAGTTTGCAGGAAACAATAGTAAGGGAAGGCAGCAGAACCAGAAACCCAAGAAATAGCCAATAAGCATGTCAGCAAAAGCCAGGGAATTAAACCATAAACAGGAAAAGACAGAGACAGTTCATAATACCACCCTTTAATAATAGAGATTATATTCCAAGGAGTATGCACTAGTATCCCTGCATTAGAAAACTGGGAGTAGGCCAAATAATTTCCATATGAGATTCCAGAAATACAAGAGTACAGATAACCCAGAGTAAAGGACCAGGCAGTAGCAGCCAAGACAGCCAAAATCAAGACATGATCGTGTCTCATAAAGAATGCATTCCAGGATAAATTCCCAAGACAAAAGAGATAGTAGAAAGCCATTCGGTCCCAAATGGGAATAGTAAAATGTAAGACCGCATTATCGATAATGAGCAATACCTGATAGAAATAGGATGCACTCGAGAACTCAACAACAAAATAGCTAGTGCAATGTAAAATACAGATTAGGATCCACATTAGAATCCACATTAGAATCCAGCTGCTCTACAATCAATCCAAATAACAAGACAGCAAAAGGTAAAAATCTCATTGCAGGAAAGAGACCACCAAAACAGCAAAAACCAGTTAATTCGCCAAGTTGCCACTCATCCAGAAAAACCAAAAGTTTGACAGAAAAAGGATGAACTAAATAATAGCAGAAAATGTAGATCAATGAATTCCAATGATAAGCATAAAACAGACCGGGAAGGTGATTCGAAGCAAAAACAACCAAGCAATCAACAACATCAATAGAAACCTGCTGAACCAAATAATCCAAAGCCACAGGGGGAGTAAGGTGGGGATTGATCCGAGACCAACCAACAAGGCGAAAACCAACCCGGCCAAGATTCCACCCATAACATATATAGGATAATGTATATCTCCCCACCATAAGCCTATCCAAGAGGTAATATTCGTGGAAATCGACGTCGGAACCATAATCCAATCGCGGGGTACAATAATAACCAGGGTTTGTTAATGACCCAATTATGCATATAAGATAAATCATTGATTAATTCCAAGCATAACAAAGAAATGTGCTTCAAGTTGAATATTCCAATCATAGCATAGGATGGGAGAACAAGACAAGGAAAAGCAACAACATCCCAAAGATGGACAATACGTTAACACTCCCATAAAGAAAAGGAAATATTACTAAGATGGATATATAGAAGAGATTGTATAAGTTCACGGATTTTCCATCAGAGTAAGCAGTGCCCACAATCCCAATAGATGCATAATGATAATATTTTGAAAAACTCCAAACCTGCTGATCATGGGAACCAAAACCAGAAACAACAAGACTAATATGGAAAAGAATAACACAATTCCATTCCTGCAAAGAGATATTAGTGTAGAGATGGGATCTAATCAGAAAAATAACTGCAATAAAGAAAACTGCAACCAATAGGTGCTCAATAGTAGTCCTAAGAGCAAACAGTCCTCATGCAATAAGAAACCAAACCAATTAAAGGTAAATGGAAAGTCCCAAACTTACCAGAACTTATAGCAGATTAAAGGACTACAGCAGATTAAGAGATAAAGGATAATGTCAGCACCCCAACAGAGACAAATCTGATCAGTGAAGATCAGAAAAGTTACCACATAAGGAACATTCAAAATAGTAGCAACACTATCCTTAGAGGAATACCCCACAGGCTTTCCATAATAACAATCATTGAGAGTATACAAACCATAGGTTAAGCTCCAGAGAACAGCTTGAGTAGATGCTCAATATTAGAAGCAGTAATAGAGATACTATAGCAGGTTACGACAGTAGCCCAGAGGCAACTAATCAGATAAGCCAAATCCACAAACATCCAAAATCTTAAGACATCAACAAAACATCGACTATAATCGCATAAAAGAATTGACACGCCAAACCAAGAAGGTAACAGTATAAGCCCATTAGATGCAGGAATACAATATAAATAGTGATTAAATATGATTCACCACCGAAATGAGCGGTGCCAAAAAATCCAGGTAAACGGCAAGTCACTCCCATATGAGCAACAAATGCAACATTGTAAGTCACTAGAATATAAAATAAGAAGATGATTCCAAGTAGAGACATCATCACCAATCAGGAATTTTAATAAAATAAAGGTCCAAAACCAGAACTTGCTAAAACAGTAGTAGGCAAGATGGCAAAAGACAGCAGGAAGAAAACTGGGAGGAGCAGCATCAGAAAAAAGCTGCAGCCCAAACCCACAGTGATGAAAAAACCAAATCAACAAACAAATCAACAAACAATCATGGCAGCAAACCTCCAAAACCCAAAAAGCCTTTAGACCCAATCCATTCCAGTATAAGGATTTCAGACCAAAATAACCATTAAAGGAGACCAGGGTATTACAATTTCTTCTCTTGCAGGAAATCATGCTGAGGTTAGACATTATATGAGCAAGGAAAATCGGCTGTACAGAAAATCCTGAAGCCCAACAACCAACCAAAATCCTTTCAGCATAAGTGATGGAACCTTTGTGTATAAGGCCTTTAAGGAGTAAAGAGTCCCAAGGAATGTAAGCATTAGTCAAAAAAATACTATAAAATAAAATTGAAACAAAGATAATGCACACTAATCCGATGCCTAGAGTCAAAATAGTTAGTAGCAATGCTCCAAGCCATATTGTCGAGAAAAAGCTGGTTAAAAGAGTTAGTGTAAAATCTAGGCCCATCAAAGTAGATAACTTCCTCCAAAGAATGATTAATTCTTTTCAGATTTAGAAATAATTGTATCGTTGAAATTAAAGTCCCAAGTGGGATTGAAGTTATAAAACCAGTAACAGGTAACCCAATGGGCAACAGGGTTCCAATTCAGGAGATTAATGTGCATATGGTTCAACATCTGCCCAATAGTATTGAAAATGCCAAAAACAAAATTCTTCAAACTAAAGGAAAAGGGGTAAAGGCAGCAAGTCATGACAAAGAGCACAAGGCAGCAATGATATCCATGAGGAGTATCCATAAAGAGCACAAGGAAACAGAAAACCAGCAAAAAAAGGAGGTTAGATTCTGATGTAAGGAAGCCCAGTTGTCCAAGTTAACTGCAACAAAATATTTGGGTAATGTAAATTGATCAAAGAAGATGATATCTAATCTACCCATTTGCAAGGTAAGACAGGGCTACCTTCACGCCAAACATGAGTGATGGTAAAATTCAGTTGAGAGAGAAGAACCCTAGTTTGTTTGAGGAGATAGTACAAACAAGCGTTGCTCATATTGGTAGAAGTCAAAAGATCAATCAGTAAAAGAGCATCCACCTCTAACCAAATATTGAGCACCGTTTGAATACAAATTTCTAAAGCTTTGTGGACCGCCATAAGCTCGATAAGGGAGGTCGGAAATAAGGGGATAAGCAAAAGCACATAGGACTATACCCTTAGAATCCCTAAAAATGCCTCCACAACCAAAGCCATTATTAGAGACAGAAAAGATAATTTTAATAATATGATCAGGAGGTTTCTTCCAAAAAACCATTCTATCATTTCGATAGAAGGTTTGGTCTGGAAGGTTGAGGCCCAGTTTATTGGCTACAGATTTACAACCTTTAAAATGTTTGGGATGAATTAAGTTGGCTTTAAACAATTCACAAATTTTGTTTTTAGTTCTAGCAATAATCCGCATGTGGTTCATAACGAATTCCACGATGTTTAGCATCATTTCGGTCCATCCATATGAACCAAATAAGAGTAATGGCGATTATGATTTTAATATGACCTTTAATTGCATTGTCAAAGTAAACTCCAAGAAGTTGATATAAATTAAAAGAACAATTATAGTTGACAGTGTTGAATAGATCGTCATACCAAATCCAAATTTTAGAGGCAATAGCCCCATTAACAAAAACATGGTTAACATTCTCAATATGAGAACAACATTGACATTTAGAGGGTAAATAAAACCCTTTACCCCACAATAAAGAGTCAACAGGAATAAAGTTTTTTAAGATACGCCAAGTTAGAACAGAGTAAGAAGAAGGGATATTGTTATTCCAGATTTTGGAGAACACAATAGAAGAATCCTGAGTGCCTTTAGTGTGAAGCCACACATTTTTAAGGTTGAAATCCCCATTATAAGATAGCTAAAAGATAATCTGATCATGATTGTTAGAGTGATAGGAATATTAGTAATCATATTTAAGAAAGGAATAGAATCGTAATCTTACTAGTATTCCATTTATGATTTTAATGAATTAACTCTAAGAGCAGAAGTAGAGTGAGTGTAGAGTAAGTCATCAATGGATCCACAACCGCTCCAGTTTTCTTGCCAAAAGAAGAAATTATCGGAGTTTATGCCCCAAAAAATTAAGGATTCTGCATCCCATTTGACAGAGCATAGTCTTCTCCATACGGGAGAATCACCCGATTTAAAGGGACAAATGAGTGGATGTTTACCCTGACAATATTTGGAAGTCATGAATTTTGCCCAAAGACTATTATTGCTCCTAAAATTCCACCAAAGTTTGTATGAAAAGGCATTGATTACTTCTTTAATGGATTTACAACCCAGACCTCCCTCTTCAAGAGTACCATAATTTTTGGACCAAGATGACCAATGCATTCTTTTAGAGGAGGTATTGGTTCCCCAGAAGAATTTGTTTAATAGACGCTCAATTCTATTGATGGTAGAGTTGCTAGGCACAATGGTTTGGAGAAGGTATATAGGCATGGAATTTATAGTGCTCTTGATCAAGGTAAGCCTACCACCGAAAGAGAGTAAATGAAATTCCCAAACCGAAATTTTGTTGGAAATTTTCTGAATTAGATCATCAAAAAGGTGTGATCTCTTTTGTCCTTTAAAGAGCGGAGCCCCAAGGTAATTAAGAGGGAGTTGAGTTTGCTTGAAATTAGTAATTCTGGATATTTGGTTAAGTCTATTAGGTGGAATCTTAGTGGAAGGAATAAAACTGCATTTTCCTTCATTAAGAAAAGGCTCGACTTTACCAAAATCATTTAGAAGGTTCTTAATGGTTTTAACATGTTGAAGGGAGCGAAGATGATAAAATCATCTGCAAAGCTAAGATGAGAAATAGGGAAGCCTCCATGAGTTTTAAAAGACATATTAGGATTATTAGCGAAAAGATCGTTAAGGCTCCTAGACAGGTATTCAATAGCTATGATAAAAAGAGAAGGTGATAGTGGGTCACCTTGCCTCAAACCATGGCTAGAAGGAAAGAATCCTATGGACTGACCATTCAAGATAACCGAAAACCAGACATTCGTGATACACCTTTTTATAATCCGCCTAAAGCTATCAGAAAACCCAAACAAATTCAGGATTTGGAATAGAAACTCCCATGAGAGATTGTCAAATGCTTTAGCGATATCCAATTTGAATAAGATGTTGCCTCCTCTAGAAGGGACATTAATGTCATGAACCAGTTCTTGCGCAAGAAGAATATTATCCGATATTACTCTATTTTTAACAAAACCAGTTTGATTAGGGGAGATGATTTTAGGAAGCAAAGGGCTGAGTCTATTGTTAATTAATTTAGCAATGAGTTTTTGAAAAAAGGTGCAAAGACTAATCGGTCTAAAATCGCCCCAAGATTCAGGGTTGTTAGTTTTGGAAATAAGGACAATAGAAGTGCTAAAAAAGTATTTGGGTATAGGATTGCCATCAAAGAAATCAATAGATCAACTAAGTCGGTTTTAATAAATGACCAACAATGTTGAAGGTCGAATGGCCGTGACAGAATGAGTCGTGTTCATGTTCTTAAGAGTATTACTAATCTCCTCTTCGGAAGGACACATAGTGAGTAAATGATTATCCTCACTGTTAATCATAGAGGGGATAAGATGAGTGTTTGATAAAGTTCCCAGTAACGGATTAGAATTTAATAAAGTTTGGAAATGATGAATGATAGGATCCTTAATATCATTGCTATCAGATATCCATTCACCATTAGGGTTCTTAATTTTCTTAATAGAGTTTAAGGCTCTCCATTTATTACAAATGGCATGAAAATACCTGGTGTTTCTCACCATCGATATGCTTACTAGCGCTTTTGACTCAATAGGTTTCTTCCATGTTTTGATAATTAGCCAAGGTATTATTGGCAATGTTCAACCTCCATTTCGGGATCTGGAGACCCTCTTCAAGAGAGCAAACCTCTTGTTCCATAGCTTTAAGATTTGCGAAAAGATTTTTGAAAATGTGTTCGTTCCACCAATTGAGATTTTATTTAAGTCTTTTGAGCTTAAGCCAAAGGTGAGTCATACCTTTAACGAAATTATCCGGGAAAACAGGGGCCATCCAATTAGTGAGAGCGACATTGGTAAAGTCACTATGTTGTGTCCACATATTTTGAAATCTGAAAGGAGAGGGAGTAGACGGGGTAGGGGGGAGGTTTTTGAAGGAAATCAAAAGAGGAGCATGGTCCGACAAGGTTCTGCTCAAGTGCTCAACAGTGGTAGTGGGCCACTGATTGATCCAGAGAGAATTAAAGAGGGTTCTATCTAGACGCTGCCAAAGTCTAGAGTTATGCCACGTGTAATTGGACCCAGTGAAACCAATGTCGATCAGATTGCAATCCAGGATCATGTTTAAGAAGTCCTCCATGGAGTGAAGGTTAGGAGAACATCCTCCCCTTCTTTCTAAGCTAGCTATGATTGTATTGAAATCGCCTCCAACCAAAGGTTAAGGTTAGCCGAGGAAGCGTAAGTGATTCCAAAGGACATTCCTACCAGCTCTATTACAAGAAGCATAGATAAAAGAGCCAAAGGCCGATAAATCACCTAGGGAGATTTTGACATTAACCAATTGGTCAAGATCATTAATGATGGAAATGGTGATGGAGTTGTGCCAAAAGCACCAAATTTTATTATTAAGATTGAAGAAGAAATTATGGAAACCAAGGGATCTAGCAACAAAAGCAATCTTAGAAGAATTAATGAGAGGTTCAATAAGAACAAGTAACTTAATATTATGGATATGACAAAGACTCCTAACACGATTGCGGACAGGAAGAGTCCCACAACCCCGGATATTCCAAATAAGAAAATTAAACATAAGGAGATAACCAAAAGGAAAAAGAAAGAAAGAAAGGAAAGAGAGGAAAGAAGTGATGACACATTACTTTTTTGGGGTGGATGAAGAGCGAGTGGTTCTAGTGAAGTTATTATTAGAATTTTTTGCTTTGTAGGATTTCTTGTATTTAACCATTTGAAAAGGTCTATCCGAATCCAAATTATCTCCATCAGAAAGAGATTGATTTTTGAGTTCCAGAATAGTAGGAGGATCTATCAATGTTGTAAGAGGGGATTTCACCTTCTTCCTATCTGAATAGAGTGTGAGAAGTTGGGTTCACTTGATGATTATCACTAAGGGAAATAGATGGGAAGTCCTAGCACCATTCGTAATACAAATATCTTTCTCAATATGTTCTGAAGCCATAAGGTCATCATTGTTTTGGTCCATTATTTGATTCTCATTCGAATTGTTTAGTTGGGTGTCCAATATAAGGCTACCATTCGGATTTTCAGTAGGATTTAAATGCAGCAAAGAGCTATCGTGGGAAACCAGATTAATGCAAGCAGGGGTGAGGTTAGGTAAATTGTCAATGGTATCGTCACACCCTTCAATGAGCATTTTAGTACCAAGGTCAGAGTGTTTTCCACTAGACAAATCAGTAGGAGGTGTGGGAAGGAGGGGTTCTTTTTGAGTATCTTTAGGCACATATGCTAGAATAGTGGTTTTCCCAGTTCCATTAATGGTAGTCGTGTTCTGTGATAAATTTTTCTTGAGATTAGGATGTAGCACAAAGCATTCTGAGTGGTCGTGCCCGTGAATCTTGCAGTGAGTGCAAAAGATAGGAAAATTTTTGAATTCAACTTTTTGACTATATCCAAATTTTTCGGAGCCAATCCAAACCTCTTTGGGATATTTTTTTATGATATCTATCTCAACGAGAATACGAGTGGCGGATGGCCTAGATCTAGTGGCCGTTGCTTGGTCAATTTGGAGAGGCCTACCAAAAAGGCCACCAACAGCAAACAATACTTGATGAGTGACATAATGTATGCGCATGTTAGGAAAAGCAAGCCAAAGAGGGACAATGGGAGATTCCTCTTTGACATCAAATAGGGGCGACCATTTCAATAGCCGCATTTGACAATTATGCACAAAATAAGAACGACGAGCGAAAACCCATGAATAATCTAAATCATTTGAGAGTTGAATAAGAATTTGACGGGGATCGATCAGCCCGATAGTGAAAATACCCGATAATTTTAAACTATGAAAGAAAGAGCGAATATTATCAAGAGTCGGGCGTCGAAGGGAGAATTTACCCACCAAAGCAAACTCAAAGGGCTTAGCAAGTTTCTCAACATCCTGATCTGAACACATAACTGCCGGCAATCCATGATATGATGTCGAAATGAGATTAACCGAAGCATTCGAGTTAGAGATCTTACCAGACAAGGCGTCTTTGAATGATTTAACAATAGGAGCATTAACAGGAGCAATTGAGTCCAGAAAACCTATGGAGTCAAAGCAAAAGCCGTTCTGGCGAGAAGCGACGGGCGGGATTCAGAGACCAAAGCTCCACCATTTCACAATTCAGGATGTCACACCATCTGGGAGAGCTGAACGCAGGAGAGAAGCACGCAGACAACTGTCCAATAACCCGAGAACGACCAATCCGCCGAGGGGAACTCAAATTTGCCAGAGAGGGAGCGCAGCCGAGAGGGGAAAGAGGTATTTAGTTTAGGGATTACGTTTACTTTATTTCAAGTTTAGGTTTAGGTTTATTTTATTTTGTTTATTTTAGATTTAGGATTTTTTTGTTCAAGGTTTTGGTTTTATTTTTATTTATTTTATGTTATGTTTCTATTTAGTTTTATTTTATTATATTTTAGGTTTATTTTTTTTTATTTTATGTTTTTTTTTAATTTAGGTTTATTTTATTTTTTTATTTTGAGTTAGTTTTATTTATTTTATATTAGTTTAGTTTTTTTGTTTATTTTATTTTTTTTAGGTTTAGGTTTAGGTTTAGGTTTTTATTAATTATATTTTTTAATTTATTTAGCCTTAATTTTTTTTTATTTTTTAAAATTATTAGGTTTTATTTTGTTTAGGTTTAAGTTTTTAGGATTTTGGTGTTTAGGGATTAGTGTTTGGGGTTTAGGGTTTAGGTTTAGGGTTTAGGTGATTTGTGGTAGGTTTGGGTTTGTTTGGTTTAGGGTTTAGGGTTAAGAGTTTTAGGATTTAGGTGGTAGGTTTAAGAGTTTTTTTTAAAAAAAAATTAAGCAAACTTGTAGGTTTAGGTTTATATAGTTTATTTTTTTATTTATTTTAGTTTTATTTTATTTTATTTAAATTTTGGCTTTTGATTTTTACTTTATTTATTTTAAGTTTATCTATTTTAGTTTAGGTTTTCATTTTAGTTTAGTTTTAGATTTAGGTTTAGGTTTGGTTTATTTTTAGTCTAGTTTATTTTTTATATTATTTTTTAGGTTTTGGTTTTATTTTTTATTTTATGTTTAGGATTAGGTTTTATTTTAATTTTTAGGTTTAGGTTTTAGGTTTTATTTTATGTTATTTTTTTATGTTTTATTTTTTTAGTTCACGTTTAGGTTTATTTTTTTTATTTCATTTTATTTAGTTTAGTTTAGTTTATTTTAGGTTTAGTTTAGTTTATTTTAGTTTAGTTTAAGTTTATTTATTTAGTTTGGTTTTTTAGTTAGGGTTTAGGTTTATTTTTTTATTTTTAAGTTTAGGTTTTATTTATTTTTTAGGTTTATTTTTATTATTATTTTAGGTTTTGTCTTTTACTTTATTTAAGTTTTTTTTATTTTAGTTTAGTTTTTTTATTTTATTTTATTTTATTTTAGTTTTATTTTTATTTTATTTTCTTTTAGGTTTATGTTTAGGTTTAGGTCCAGGTTTAGGTTTTAGTTTATGTTTTATTTTATTTTATTTTAAAATTATTTATTTATTTATTTTAGGTTTTATTTAGTTTAGATTTTAGTTTTAGCTTTTAGGTTAGTGGGTGGGTAGGTTTGGGGTTTGAGTGGGGTTTAGGATTTAGTGCTTTAGTTTAGGGTCACTGGGTTTAGGTTTATGGTTTAGGGTTTAGGGTTTTGGGTTTAGGGTTTAGGGTTTAGGGTTTGGGTTATAGGTTTAAGTTTAAAGTTAGTTCTTTTTCTTAAGAGAACAAATTCAGATTTAACATTTCTACTTTTATTTATTTAGTTTACTTAGTTTATTTTTTAGGTTTTTTATTTTTAGGTTTATTTTATTTTTTTAGTTTAGTTTAGGTTTTTATATATTTTATTTTAGTTTATTTTTGTTAGTTTATTTTGTTTTTTTTTGTTTAGGTTTAGGTTTTAGTTTAGGTTTTTATTTTATTTTATTTTTAGGTTTTATTTAATTTAGGTTTAGGTTTTTAGGTTTTTAAGGTTTGGGGTTTAGTGTTTTAGTGTTTAGTATTTAGGGTTATGGTCTAGTGTTTAGTGTTTATGGTTTAGTGTTTAGGCTTTAGGGTTTAGGGTTTTTAGGGTTTAGGGTTTAAGGTTTAGGGTTAGCTTAGGGTTTAGGGTTAGTTTAGGTTATAGGGTTTTTTTGGGACATTTGAGCCAATTTAATCGTAAACTCACACACACAATGCATGTGCAAGGACTTGAACCCAAGACCTCTCGGTTGAAAGCCAAAGCTATCAACCAGTAGGCTAAGGTGCCTTGCACAAGTTTAGGTTTAGTTTAGTTTAGGATTAGTTTAATGTAGGTTTAGTTTTGGTTTAGTTTAGGTTTAGTTTCGGTTTAGGTTTAGTTTAGGTTTAAGTTTAGGTTTTTAGTTTAGTTTAGTTTAGGTTTAGGTCATAAGGTTTAAGGTTTAGGCTTTATGCTTTAGGGTTTAGAGTTTTTAGGGTTTAGGATTAGTTTAGGGTTTAAGGTTTATGGTTTTAGTGTTTAAGGTTTAGGGTTTAGAGTTTAAGATTAGGGTTAGGGTTTAGGATTTAAGGTTTAGGCTAGCTAAGCTCTACCCTTATAAAACCTGGAATATGAAAGAATAATTATAACTGTATTAAATGCTATGGAGGTCTTCTTTCTTCATATCTCCATTTCTGATTTGGTTCCTTCTTTCATTTGGGTGGTGCTTGCTTCAAACGCATCACAGGGCACTCTAGGACAAAGCCTTCTGTCCAATGCTCATCCTAATCCCTAACATCACTATTTGTTAATCCTATTGCAAAAATTACATTTATGTGGCGAAAGAAAATCTAACTACACCTGCAAAATAAAGGTTAGCGAAATATAAATATAATCCCAAGCAGTTGTATTTATAATTTGGACTTAGTACCCTACACATGGATAACTAAGCCCACCTGTCCTAACTTGGATTACGCTTAAGGATTTTAGCAACTTGCAAAAAGAGCATTCACATTAATTTTTAAGTATCCCTTAAGCATAATCCGTTGCAAAAAAAATATGATTAGGTTAATATTGGCCTATCATCTAGTCTACGAAGCATACACCCTAACATCCAATCTAAAATAATACATCATAAATCAAAACATACATCACAGCATACACGGACCTAACTTAGAGCTAGAAGTTATGACTTAATTCTAATATGTGTATTAAGGCTTGTTGGTAAGTCTTGTTAGGCATTAGTGTTGTATTTTCTAATTGTAGAAGGATTCAATTTAACATGAAAGGTTGATTTCTAAGAAGTAGTAGTTTAATTGATTTGAGAATTTTAAATTTGTGTTTTTTTCATTTGATTACACTTAGCAACTAAGTGTTATAAAGAGAGGAAAAGAGGATTGCCCTCTTTCTTCCCTACTTTAAGTCACTTTCTAAACTATATTAATTTGATTTAGTTCTTTTTAGTGAATGACTTACTAAATGATTTAGTTAATCCTTTGTTTAGGTTCACTTTAAATAATCATATTCGAAATGAAAGGCATCTTAAGATTAATTTAATTGAATTACTACCACATGACATTTATTAAAGTGTATCTATACCTGCAACATATTATAGCACACTTAAATGATGAATGCATGTGCATGTTTAGAATTTATATATATTTGATTGACTTATTTAAACATATTGATTTATAACTTTATCCAAATACTTATACAAAAAGGACATAAGAATGAAATTAAATAGGCATGCGCCATTGTTAAACCAGGGAAGTGAGGTAATAAAATGATCTCCTTAGAGCTAGCTAAAGCCTCGTATTCTTGGGATGTCCATACTATATACTTATTTGCATGCTAACATATGTAAATTTGAATACAAGAACAAAAGAAGTAAGCTCCAAATCATATGAGTAATTAATTCAACCACTTAGTCAATTATGAATGCATGCAATTTTAATGTAAAATGGGATTTCCATTCACTAACCACATATAGATATACATGTACAAAGATATCAGCAAGTACATGTCATTTTTAAACCAGGGAAGTGAAGTAATCAAATGACCTCCTTGGGGCTAACTAAAGCCTCGTATTCTTGGGATGTCCAGACTATATACTTACTTTTCTTGGACACACATCGATGCATACATAAATGAGGGAAAGAAAACCATGTAAAGATTGTATATTTTTTTGATTGAATCATTTATATATATGAATTAAAGCTCTATCCAATAACTACTGTTGAAAATCATAAGAATAAAATCAAATGGGCACATTCCATTGTTAAACTAGGAGAGTGAGGTAATCAAATGATCTTCTTCGGGCTAACTAAAGCCTCATGTTCTCGGGATGTTCAGACTATATACCCATTACCATTTAATCTTACATAAATTAAGACATGAATAGAGGAAAGAGAACTCAACATTCATACACTTAAGCTATAACCACATGCATTTCTTATGTATTTATAACTAGCATCATAACACATATTATTCTTTATTTATAAGATTTTGAAATATACATTTGGATTTAATAGTGATAATAGCCACGCATATATTAAATTAAATCAACACATGCAAGCTTACATAAAGGAAATCCATTTTGTTTTACTTGATTTTGAAAAGATGGATGCATGAATTCAAATGGCATACCAAATTTACCATGATTGGAATGTGGACAATCAAATATAAGCATGTGATTCATTCAACCAAACTAGTTCTTAAGGACAATCAAATCAAATAAGATTATTTAAAGTAAACCAAAGCTTCTTTATTGATTAAGTTTTGGATTTCATTTGATTTAAAGAGGAGAAGAGAAATCATCACTTGCTGTTTTAACCCATTCCCACATTAATGATTTGATGTAATTTAAGGAAATGTAATTAAGTTGATTTTATGGGTTAATTAAGTTGAACCTTTAATTAGATGAATTAATTACCTATGTCACCTTAAAGTCATTAACTAAATAATTATGAGCCAACATGATATGCATGGAAAATAAACTTGCAATGATCCTAGGAAATAAAAGGGGCGTAATGCAATTGGCTCATGATTAATATTTAATTAGATTAAGTGACTTAATTACTCTTATGGTTTTCCCATAAATGTGTACTAACCATAATTTCATTAAACTCCTTTAGGTTATTAAACACTTAAATTAATTTAATGTTATTATGATTTCAATTTACTTAAGTGATTTAAATAATGAGTTAAATCTTAATTAATTTCATTTTAAAAAAGGGTGAAATGAACTTAGGGAAAGGGGTCCCAACACTATTCCTTAGTTCACTTGCTATTGAACAATGATTAACAAACTTAATTAACTAATTTGTTACTATTCATGAGATTAATTAATCATTAATTAACTTAAAAGAGTAGTTAAGGTTTAGTTTGTCAATTTTCCTGATTAAGTGAGCAATAAATCCCAAGAAAATCATGGGAGATAGAGGTCATCCAATTAAATTAACCCACAAAATTTGGAATTAATTACTCAAGTACTTAACGACTAATTAAGCTAGTAAATTTTGTAATTAAACTTTAATTAAACCTTAATTAATGTTCAAAATTAGTTAAGATGATTTTTAATTAATTCTATTCTGAAATACCTTTAAAATGTGTATTTATTTATATTTTTTATTTCTCTATAATTTTTTTTATTTTTAGAATGGTCATTTGGTATTGGATTTGATTTGGGTAGATTTGAAATGAGCCTAGTGGGTTGTAGCCCAAACTTCAAGTCAATTAGAGTTGATTTGGTTAGTTTTGGCTCAATTTGACTCATTTAGTCAAATTTATGTTAGGTTGGGTCAAGTTTACCAATTGGTCAAATTATGTCAAACTAAGGATTATGTCAAGTTCATATGATCATTTGGGATGTTTTGTTCAATTGGTTTGGTTTAGTTTGGCATAGATTTGATTTTGGTTCATTTGAATTCATTTGGGTCAAATGGGTTGTTGACCAATTTGACCAAATTGTCCAAATTGGCTTGGGTTTAGTTGACCAATTGAAGATTATTGTAGGATTTGGTTTCAATTAATTTGGATTTGGTTTTTATTTCAGCCAACTTGAACCTTTAGGTCAATTTGGACTAAGTAGGTCAATTGGGTTCAATTGGGTCCTATCATGGCTTTGGTAAAGTTCAACAATCAATTTGGAATGAACTTGAGCCACATGCAATCAATTTGGTTTATATTTTGATTTGACCCAATTTGGTCTTTTAGGTCAATTTGGGTCAACTTGGGTCAAGAGGGCCAATTGGGATTTGGTTGAAGGTCAAGTCAAGTCATTCAAATATTGATTTTGATTTGGTATGAATCATTGTTTTCAAGGGATTTGGCTTAGGTTGCAATTTGGCTAGTTTGGGTTCATAAGGGTTGACTTGGTCAAATGTCCAAGTTGACTTGATTTGACCTAATTTGTGACAATTGATCAACCTAGGGTGATCAAAAATCATGATGGGAGGTTTTGATGGCTTAGTTCAATCTAATTTGGGTAGGATTAGAACTTGGCTCAAATAGGTCAAATTGACCACTTTGGGTCAAGTGACCAATTGGGTTTAGTTGGCTTTTTGGGTTGAGTTTGATTTAGTTGAGTTTATATATGGATTTGAGATTGATATAAACACTAAATCCTAAAAACCTAAAAACCAAAACCTAAACTAAATAAAACCTAAAAATAAAATAAATAAATAAACCTAAACCAAAATAAAATAGAAACCTATACTAAAACTTAAACCTAAACCTAAAAAAAAAAAATAAAAAAAAAGTAAACCAAAATAAAATAGATAAAAAACCAAACCTAAACTAAAACATTAAATTAAACCTAAAAATAAAAAACCTAAATAAAATAAAAACTAAACCTAAAATAAAAATAAAATAAACCTAAAAAATAAAATAAAAACATAACGTAAACCTAAAATAAAAAATAAAACCTTAACCTAAAAAATAAAATAAAATAAAACTAAACTAAAAAAATAAACCTAAACCTAAAAAAATAAACTAAAATAACCTAAACTAAAATAAAAAAACTAAAATAAATATACTGCTTAATAAAATAAAAAAAATAACCCAAATAAAAAAATAAACTAAAATAAATGAAAAATAAACTAAATAAACCTAAACTTACTACTTCACTTAATGTTTTTTTAAAAAAAATTTATTGAACCTTAAACCCTAAAAACCCTAAACCCCAAATCCTAAACCCTAAACCCTAAACCTACAACCTACAACCTTAAGCCCTAAACCCTAAACCCTAAACCCTGAGCCTTAAACCTAAACTAAGCCCAAACCTACAACCTAAACCTAAACCCTAAACCCTAAACCTAAACCTTAAACCCTAAAACTAAATAAACCCTAAACCCTAAAGCTAAACCTTAAACTAAAATAATCATAAACCCTAAACTAAAAAAAATTATAAACCCTAAACCTAAACTAACTCTAAAACCTAAACCTAAACCTAAAGTTTAAACCTAAAGCTAAACACTAAACTTAAACATAAATGCTAAACCTAAACTCTCTAAACTATAAATTAAACCCTAAACCTAAACAACTATAAACCTAAACTTAAACTATAAATACCCTAAAACCTAAACTCCTAAACTTAAACTTAAACTTAAATTCTAAACTTAAACCTACAAATCAAACCTAAAACATAACACTAAACCCTAAACTAAACAAACCTTAAATATTCCTAAACTTAAATTTCTAAAACTAAACTAAACCTAAATTCTAAAATCATAAACCTAAACCCTAAACCTAAACCTAACCTAAAACTATAAACTCCTAAACTTAAAACTCACCTAAATTTAAATCTAAACTACTTAAATCTAAACCTAACCTAAAACCTAAAACTAAAACTAAACCCTAAAACTTAAAACTCCTAAATCTACTAAATCATAAACTATAAATCATCCCTAAACTTAAACCTAAACAACCTAAAACCTTAAAACTTAAACTATAAACTAAACCTTATTAAACCCTAAACCTAAACCTAAACACTAAACTAAATCTAAACTTGAAACCCAATTAAACTAAACTAACTAACCTTAAACTAAAAACCCTAAACCCTAAAGCCTAAACACTAAACCCTAAACCCTAAACCCTAAACCCTAATCCCAAACCCTATACCTATACCATATACCCTAAAACCCTAAACCCTAAATTAACATAAACCTAAACCTAAACCTGAAAAATAAACTTAAATAAAAAACCTAAACTAAAATAAATAAACTAAACTAAATAAAAATTTAAATTAAACTTAATTAAAAATAAAAAATAAAATAAACTAAAATATAAAAAAATAAACTAAATAAATGAAAACCTACCAATTTACTTAACTTTTTTTAAAAAAATCCTAAACCCTAAACCCTAAACCCTAAACTATAAACCCTAAATCATAAACCCTAAATCCTAAACCCTAAACTAACCCTAAAAACTCTAAACCCTAAATAATAAAAATCATAACCACTAAATCCTAAATACTAAACCCTAAACCCAAAACACTAAACCTTAGACCCTAACCCTAAACCCTAACTATCCTTAAACCCTAATCCTAAACTAAACTAAAATCATAAACCTAAATCCTAAACACTAAACCTAAACTCTAAACCTAAACTCCTAAAAACCTAAACCTAAACGATAATACTAAACCCTAAATTCTAAACTTAAATCATAAAACCTTAATCTAATCTAACTAAAACCATAAACCCTAAACTTTAAACCTTAAACTCTAAAACTATAAACTTAAACCTAAATGCTAAACTAAACTCAACCTTAAAAGAAATAAACCTAAACTATAAACTCCTAAACTTAAATCAACAACCCTAACCCTAAACTTAAACTTAAACCCTAAAAACTATAAACTATAAACCTAACCTAAACTTAAACCCTAAACCCTAAACCTAAACTAAATTTAAACCTAAACTAACCTAAACCTAAACCTAATCCTAAACCCTAAAACCTTAAACCTTAAACCCTAAACCCAAACCCAAAACCCTAAACCATAAACCCTACACCATAAACCCTAAACCCCTAAACCTTAAACCCTAAACCCTAAACCCTAGGAACCTTAAACCCTAAAGTATAAATACTAAACCCAAAACCCTAAAACCCTAAACCCTAAATAAACATAAACCAAAACTTAAACCTAAAAAATAATCTAAAATAAAAAACTAAACTAAAATAAATTAACCTAAAATAAAGAAACTAAATTAAATAAAAATAAATTATAAACCTAAATAAAAATAAAAAATAAATTAAACTAAAATTAATAAAAATTAAACTAAATAAGCTAAATTAACCTAAATCTGTAGGTTTACTTAATTAAAAAAACCCTAAACCCTAAATCCTAAATAATTAACCCTAAAATTATACCTAAACCCTAAATAATAAATGCCCCAACAACATAAACCCTAAACCCTAAACCCTACCACCCTAAGCCCTAAACCCTAAACCCTAAACCCTAAACCTAAACCCTAAAACCCTAAACCATAAACCTTACATCGTAAACCAAATAAACCCTAAACCCTAAAAACCCTAAGCCCTAAAGCCTAAACATAAACCATAAACCCTAAACCCTAAACCCTAACCTTAAACCGTAAACCCTAAAAGCATAAACCCTAAAATCTAAACCCTAAACCCTATACCCTAAACCCTAAACCGAAGACCCTAAACATAAACCTAAATTAACTTAATAAATTAAAAAATAAACTAAAACCCTAAAACCTAATAAACCTAAACCTTTACTTAAACTATAGAAATGGGCTAAACCTTGATGACAGGTACATCACCATCAACTAGGCTCAGTCAAGATTTGTCGATGGAGGCGAAGGTGGAGGTGGCGGTTATCATAGTGGTGGTGGGGGATCTAGTGGATATGGATGTTCTGGTCAGAGTAGTGGTGGTTATGGAGGCATGAGGACTGATGGTGGTTATAGCCATGGTGGTGGCGGAGGGAGAGATCTGGGATATCATGGTAGATCTCACTACTCGAGAGGTCTGGGTGGTTCTGATGGGAACCGAAGAAACTTAAGAATGACCAATCTGATTTGCTAATTATGGAATTGTATCTTTATAGTATAGAGAGTTCTAATTATCTAGGGTTTTTTATTTGCTCTATGCGTGCTCATTTTTTATCTATGTTGTCGCTTGTGTCTTAGAAAACTTGGTGTGTTACTTGGTTGATGAAATCAAAAAGAAGAAATGTTTAATTTGAATTTATTCTCCATTAAAACCAAAACCAAAACTTAAACCCTAATCTAAAACCTAAACCCTAAACCTAGAACCTAGACCTTAAATCCTAACCGTAAACCCTAAACCCTAAAAAACCTAAATTGTAAACCCTAAAACCTAAACCCTAAACCCAAAATCCTAAAACCCTAAATAAACCCTAAACCCTAAACCCTAAAACCTAAACCCTAAACCCTAAACCCTAAACCATAAACCCTAAAGCCAAATAATATTAAAAATTAAATGGAAAAAAACCCCACCACTCGAGCTCTATCCTCTTGTTCTAGCAATTTTCCTTTCCCGCTCTCATTTTTGACTTTCTGGATGCTGCTTATCGGCTTTTTTGAGCCATTCTCAATGGATTCCTTCTATAATTGATGGTCACTAGACTATTTCAACCGTGGAACTTATTTTGAGGCATGCATGTGGTTATGTGCTCTAATCTGATTGTGGAAAACATTGCTAAGCCTTTTGAGTTCACTTTGGTTGGAAAGTTTACTTTTCAGGTCTAATCTAGAAAACATTCTCTTTCTTTTATAGTCTAAACTTCGTGTTTTTTATGATTAGTTTAATTGATCCCTATCATATTTTGATTCAGTTTATGAATGATTTGGATTACTCTCATGTTTTCTCTCATCATTCTTATTTTGTTTAAAATTGCCAAATGAGGTTGCTGAAATGGACTCCACTATTTCATATTAAGGAAGAATCCCCAATTGTTTCAGTTTGGATTTGTCTCCCTAATATGCAAATTCATTTCTGGAATTATGAATTCCTTTTTACTGTGAGTGACTTTTTTGGTCGGCCATTTCAAATTGATCAAGTCTACATCATCATCAAAGGAATCCTTGTTGAATTGGACATTACCAAGAAACACCCTAAAGAAATCTGGTTGGTATCTAAAAATTATGGTTATATGCAAAGAATTGAATTTAAAAATTTCCCTATCTTTTGTTCTCACTGCAAAATCCATGGGCCCGATAATTATGAATGTTTCATTCTTCATCCTCACATAAAAAAGAAAATCCCTATTAAGGAAACTTCTATTCCTAACCCTAGACCGCCCATTGTTAAATATCAAAAAACTAGTTTGAAAAAAAAGGATTTTTTTTAATGTTCCTAATAAGGATGATTTACCTTTTACTTCTTCTGAATAATTGAAGGATTCTAATGTGAACAATAATAGCTTTTCTAAACTTTTGAATGAGGATTCTATTTCCTCTGATTTGATCCTTGCATCCTTGCTGGCTTTGATAGATGAAAATGAAGCTTTAATGGAGAACAAAAATGAGGAATTTAATATTACACATCATTTTAATTCAATGCAGAATATGGTTTTAATTCCTCATGATAATCAGGTTGCTAAACCTGATTCCATATTCAAAATTTAGGATGATTTAACTCCTCAAAAAGATTTGCATTTATCTAATAATTTAGCAAATGATGAGGAAGGCTTTGGTGTTCCCACTTGCCTTCTTAATAAATCAATTTTTGCTCCCTCCCTTGCTATTCTCGAAGCTCATTTATCTTTAATAAATTCTAGTATCTTGGAAGAAGGAGAATTCACTTCTCATCAAGAGATTTCTCCTAAATTTGTGACTATTGTTGCTAAATCCTTTTCGGATGATGATTCAAAGGGCAAAAAAATGGCTTCCAAACTTTCTATTCAAAAAGATACAAATTGTTAAACATTTTCCTCTCAAATTGCCAAGAAACACTAGAGTTTCCTCTCTCTCTCAATTAACTTTACTCCCCGCTTTTCTTTTCTTTATGTTTAATTTTTTAGTTTGGAATGTTAGAGGGATTGGTACCCCATCTCTCTTAATGTATTAGATATCTTTATCCTTGAGCCACTTATTCATGCTAATAAATTAACCATGTTGCTAGAATGATCAATTTCAATAAAATTTTCTCTAATGTTAGTAATAAGATTTGGGTATTTTTGGAATAACTTTGTAGATGTTTCTATTCTTGATGATTTTATCAAGTTGTCAATGCTCAAATCTCTTATGGTGATATTGTGTTTTTGGCTCTTTTGTTTATGCATCTTGTAATAGATCTCATAGAAATCTTCTTTGATAACTTGACTAATTTTGCCACCTCGTCAATAAACCTTGGTGTTGTTGGTGATTTCAACACTATTGTATTCTCTTCTGAATGAAGTGGTGGTTGCTCTCCTAATATTTATTCCATGGAAGAATTTTTCAATATGATCCTTGATTGTAATTTGATTAATATTGGTTTTAAGGGTTCTAATTATACTGGGCAAAACTCTAGACTTTGGCAAGGTTGGACTATTCTTTTAATACTCATTGGATTACTCAATGGCCTATTACATCTATCGATCATTGAAGCAGAACCTTGTCTGATCATGCTCCTCTTTTGGTTTCTATTAAAGATAATTCTAATAGATTAAAAAATTTCTCTCCTTTTAGATTTCAGAACATGTGGATTCAGCATATTGATTTTTGTAATGTTGTGGCTAACAATTGGAAAAGTCCTTTACATCCTGATAATTCTATTATGGGGATGAATAGACTTTGGTTTAAGCTTAAAAGACTTAAACAAAAATTAAGGTTGGTGGAATAAGTATTGTTTTAAAAATGTTTTTTCTAATATCAAATATATGGAAAAATTGGTTTGTGATATTGAAGCCTTTATCTAATCTTTCTAAGATTAAGGACTTGACTGAGGCGAAACATAAGCTTCTTAATTTTAAAAATATGGAGAAGACTTATTGGCCCCAAAAAGCTGCTAGTAAACACATTGCGGATGGTGATAGGAATACTAGCTATTTCCATGCTTTAGTCAATAAAAAGAGAGCCTTAAATAATATTCAAAAAATTAAAGATGACAATGGAGAATGGATTATAGAGAATAATGATATTAAGGATTATCATTAATTACTTTAGAAAATGCTTAATAAGAGTTGTTCTTATGAAGCTATTTCTAAATCACTTAATTCCTACTATTATTACTAATGATGATAATAATTTTCTTACTATTATGCTAATGAACATGAAAATTTTAAAGTTCTTAATAGCATGAACATAGATTATGTTGCTGGTCGGAGGTTTCACAACTAATTTTTCTAAAATGTTGGTTTATTAGTTAAAATGATCGATTGAGGCTATGGTTAATTTATTTAATGGTAATCCTTTTCTAGATATTTTTAGCACCTCTATTGTTCTCATACCAAGAAAGATAACCAAGACTATTGGAGTGAGTTTAGACCTATTAGTCTTTGCACCTTCTTCAATAAGTTGATTTCCAAAATTCTTGATAACAGGGTTAGTCCTTTACTTTATAAGATTATCTCTCTCAACCAAACTCTTTTTGTTAGAGGTAGATCTATTTTTTTATAACATTTTACTTGCCCAGGAATTAATTCATGATTTAGATGCTAAGACTAGAGGTGGAAACATTCTTTTCAAATTAGATTTTACCAAAACTTTTGATAATTTCTCTTGGGATTTCCTTTTCTATATTTTTAATTTATCTAGGTTTTCTACTAAATTTATTTTTCTTATTAAAATTTGTATTAATAATGCGGTTCTCTATTTTCTTAATGGAAGCTTTAGGCTTCTTTCCTTCTTCCCATGGCTTAAGATAAGGGGATCCTTTATCTCCTGCTTTATTTATTATTGTTGTTGAGTACTTATCTAGAAGCATCAATAAATTATTCTTAAATAATCATTGTATGTACTACAAAACTTTTGGTGGTCTTCCTATTTCCTACTTAAGCTTTGCAGATGATTTTATTATTTTTTTGCAATGCTTTTATTCATCATATCAAGAACCTCAAGATTTTTTTAAATAAATTTGGTAGAGAAAGTGGTCTTTCTATCAATGATAACAAAAGCTATTTTATTACTTTTTCTTGTATCTCCAATAATAAAATCAACAAAATCTTGCATATCACTAATTTTAAACATCAACACTTACCACTTAATTACTTGAGTGCTCCTTTTTTTAAAGGTCCAAAATGATCCCACCTTTTTGATGAGTTAATTCAACAAATTTTAAGTAAATTTTTTGTTTGGGAATTCTATTTACTTTCCTTTGGTGGTAGGCTTACTATTCTTAAAAGCATTCTCAATTCAATGCCTCTTTATTTGATTCAAACTCTTCTTTATTTGATTCAAACTATTATTCCCACTAATTCTACTCTTATCAGAATTGATCACTTGCTTAATAAAATTTTTTGGTGGTCCAATATTTCTATTAAGAGAATGAATTGGACTTCTTGGCATAAATGCTATGGTCCTTTGGGTGAAGGTGGTCTTTGTCACAAACCTATTCGTGAAGCTATCATTGCCTTCTCTCATAAGCTATGGTGGAATTTTAGAAAGAATGATAGCCATTGGGCTAATTTTATGATGGAAAAATATTTCCAAGGTAAACACCCTCTTACCTATTCTTATAAAGTTGGTGACTCTCCAGTTTGGAAAAGAATTTTCTCCATTAAATTGGTTGTTGAATCCTTAATATCTTGGGGTATTCATTCGGGTTCTTCTTTCTTTTGGCAAGACAATTTGGTTGGCAATGGCTCTATTGACTCCCTTTTATCTACACACTCTACTACTACTATCGAAGTTAACTATTTTTGGCTTAATAATAATTGGAATGAAAACAAACTTGAGAACAACATTCCTATTTCTTTTTTGACAAGTTTTGCAACATCACTATCTTTTCTAATAAAAATCAAATTATTTTCAAGCTCTCTTACAATGGTTATTTGTTCTTTAAGATGTTTGGAATTTTATTACAACACCTCTAATGTTTTCATTAAACTTTGGAACAATATCATTCCCATTTCTTATTCTATTTTAGCTTGGAGGATTTTGAATAACTTCATCCTTGTTGATTCCTTGCTCTGGCTTAAAGGGTTTTATTTACCTCCTAAGTGCTATTATTGCTTTCATATTGAAAATGTTAATCATGTTTTTTGTTAATGGTGCTATTACTTCCAAACTTTGGATATGGTATGATGATTTATTTAACACTAACTATTTTAATAGCTCTCTTTCCTTATATCAACGTCTTGAAATTTGTTTCCATAAAACTGTGAAAGGTCATATGAAAGTTTTAATTGCTATTACCCTTATTTGGTTCATTTTGATGGATAGAAATTATGCTAAACATCGTGGTAGCACTATGAACCATAAAAGGTTCCTTTCTAGAACTAAAGAAACAATTCATGCTTTGTTTAATGCAAATTTAATTAGTAATCTTTTCTTTAGAGGTTATAACTTTGTGGCTAAAAAATTGGGTATCACTTTGCATGATGATCCTTCCTACAAGAGTATTAGGATTATACATTGGATTAAGCCTAAAGAAAATTTTATTAAGATCAATGCTGATGGTTCTGTTTCCCTAAACAAATATTGTTGTGGTGGAATTCCTAGAGATTCTAAAGGTACTATCATTTGTGCTTTTGCCTGCCCCCTCAAAGCTTGTTCTATTATTTTTTCTAAGCTCATGGCTATTAACAAAGCTATTGATATTTATTTAAGAAAAGGTCTCTTTAATATTTGGATTGAAGTTGATGCTCTTCTTTTACTTAATATTATCAATAATAAAAAATGGGGAATTAAATGTGCTCACTTTGTTTGGAAACCATATCTTACCAAAGCATCTGCGTGGTCTGGTCAATCTAGATAACCCTGGAATGCCTTACCTCAGATTTTATCCTTTGCATATTTTGTTGATTTTTTTGTTATTGTTGTTTTATTCAGACTTTTTTTTGGTTGTTAATTTTGTGCTTACCTCACCAAGAAGTGATTTTTACTGAGTTTATTTCTATGCTTAAACCCCTTCCTCTTAACCCCATTGACTCTTTTTTTGGGATAGTGCTTTTAATTAGTTTCCCAATCCTCTCACTGGTGATTTTCTTTCTGAGGCTCATGCTTTGCTTCTTTTGTCACACAGCTAGTGATATTTTGAGGGTCTCTTGTTAGGTTGTGGTAGTGGCCATTTTTTGCCCACCCCTTTTATTAATGGATGTTGGGTTTGACTCTAGTTTTGGCTAGCCTTTTTCGAATTGGTTTTTTAGCTACTATGGTTGGTTCTACTGGTTGTTGCTATTTTCTTCTTTTATCTGCTTGGTTATTTTGGGTGGTTATTTTTTCATGCCTGTTGTTGGCCTCTTTTGGCTTGGATTAGTTTTGGGTTTTTTGGTGGTTGATGTTCTCCTTTCTTGGTTTGGCTTGGGGGCTTCTGGTGGTTGGTTTTTCCCTCTTCCTAGTGGATTAGAGGTAGCAATTCTGTGGTTATTGTATTCCTATTTTCTCCTTTGTGGTGACTGTATGCTCTTTGGGATTTGGAAGGGGTTTTGTTTGCCTCTAGCCTTATTCCTTTCCTTACAGTTTTGCTGCTTGTGGTTGGGTGGTCCTCCTTGGCCTTTGTCTGGCTGGGTGACTACCATTTTTGTTTCTTGGTTATTTTGGAGATCTCCAGGTGAGTTATGGCTTTGTCTGCTTTTGTTCTTTCTTTCTTTTTTGGGCTCTGTAATGGCT
Source organism: Cymbidium sinense (assembly GCA_021442155.1). Taxonomy (NCBI): domain Eukaryota; kingdom Viridiplantae; phylum Streptophyta; class Magnoliopsida; order Asparagales; family Orchidaceae; genus Cymbidium; species Cymbidium sinense. The sequence goes on along the minus strand of CM038214.1, from coordinate 311,079,825 downwards.
TTGTCTGCTGGTTGGTTTGGTTGGTTGACTGGGATGGTTGGCTATTTTGGCTAGTTGGGTTTGTTGGCTGGGTGGATGTGTTGGCTATGTTTGATGGTTGGTTAAGGTGCTTTTGGTTGGGTTCTCAGGTTGGGTTTCTAGTCTACTCTTGGGTTGGTTATCCTTTCTTGGGTGCAATTGCTTTTCCTTTATTTTTGTTCTTGGTTTGGGTGTCAATTTTTCTGCTGCTCTGATTTCTCTTGCTGCTCATCCTGTTGGCTGCTGGCCTTGGTGGTTTTATTGGTTGTTTTGTTAATGGAGGATATGAGCTCATGTGGTTTTTTGGTCCTATTTTAGGACTTATTGTTGAGGTTAGGCTTGAGGGTTTTTTGGCTACTATCTTGCCTAGGATGCTTGTGTTGTGGCTTGGTGTTTTGGGATTTATGTTGGCTATTGGTATTGACTCCCTCTAGTTTATTTGGCTCTCCTTGTTTCCTAATATTTGCCTCTTGGTTGGTGGTGGTGGATTTGTTGTTCTTTTGCGCCTTGGTGGTGGTTTTATGGTAATTTTGGATGCCGTCTTGGCCTCTCTATGGTATGGCTTTCTTCTATCTGGTGCTACTTATCTCCTACTATTTTGCTATTTGGGGGGAGGTTTTTCCTTTGGATTTGGATTGCTAGTGCTTTGGAGATAGTCGTGGGTTGTTGTTTTTCCTTTGGGACTATTTTGCTCGATTGTGTTGTTCCATTTATCTTGACTACCCCTTTTTTGTGTTTCTTTTCCTATTGGTGGTGGCTTCGGTGGAGTTACTGCTTGGTTAACTTTAGCTTGGCCATTGATCCTGGTGTAACTTTTAGGATGTTGGCTTTAAGTGATTGGTTTGTTGTGGGTTTTGGTTGGTGGGTTGGTTTGTTGGTCTGCTATTTTTTTTTTTTGGTGCAGGAATTGGATCACTATGGACTATTTTGCCTTAGATGGTTTCTTATATCAAGTATACTGGCTATGATGACCTTGATGTTTCCTCATATCTTCTCTCTAGTTGGTAACATACATATGATTGTAACCCTTCTCATGAAGTTTAGATGCTCATATGTATTGTTGCTTGAGATGATCTTGATTGACTTTTCTCTTTCTTTCTTTCTAAATTATTTACTTTATCATTTTCCCTTGAGCTATGACCATTGCCTTTGTAGTGTTTTGCAAATTTCTTTTGCAGGTTGGAACTTCACAGATGGAATGATCTTTACTCAGTTAACCCAAGTATTGTTAATGTGGATCTTGCTTATCTTGACTTCTCAAAGGGATCATGAGCTACTGCTGACTACTCTTTTTATTACTTTCTTGAGTAATATTAGTCTTATTTTGGGTCTTTTCTCATTTTCTTTTAAGCTATTGTATTTGCTCTTAAAAGTTTTTTTCTCCATTATACTTAGATGGGGGTTTAGGTCTTTAGGATTCTTGTAGCCTGTGATTAGAACTTTTACCCCTTTTAAGGACATTGTATCCTTTATTTTTATTGTAATAAAATTCTAACTTTCCAAAGAAAAAACCCTAAACACTAAAAGCGTAAACCCTAAACCCTAAAAGCTAAAAACCTAAACCTAAACTAAATAAAACCTAAAAATAAAATAAATAAAATACCTAAAAAATAAAATAAAATAATAAATAAAATAATAAAATAAAAATAAAACCTAAACTAAAACCTAAAAAACCTAAACCTAAACTAAAAAGAAAATAAAATAATAAAATAAAACTAATGTAAAATAAAGAAATAAAACCTTGAAATAAAAACTAAACTAAAATAAAAATAAAATAAAACAAATATAAATAAAATAAAACTAAATCTAAACCTAAACCAAAAAATAAACCTAAAATAAATAAAATTAAAACATAAACCCTAAACAAAAAAAACTAAACCTAAAATAAAAAATAAAATAAACTAAACCTAAACTAAAATAAACTAAAATAAATAAAACCTAAAGCTAAAATAAATAAACTAAACCTAAACTAAACCTAAACTAAATAAAATAAAATAAACTAAAAATAAATCTAAAGCTAAATTAAAAAATAAAACCCTAAAATAAATCTAAAATCTAAACCTAATAAAATATAACAAAAACTTAAACCTAATCCAAAAAATAAAAAAAAAACCTAAAGCTAAATAATAAACTAAAATAAAAAACCTAAACTAAAATAAATAAATTTAAAATAAATAAACTGAACAAAATAAAATAAAATAAACCTAAAATAAAATGAAGTAAACTAAAATAAAACAAATAAAATAAAATAAACTAAATAAACTTAAACCAGGTTTACTTGGTTTAAAAAAAACCTAAATCCTACCCTAAATCCCAACCCTAAAACACTAAACCCTAAAACCTAAAATCTTGGGTAAACCCTAAACCTAAAACCATAAACCCTAAACCATGTAAAAAAAACATAAATTAAAATAAAGAAACTTAAAAAAACCTAAACTGACATAAAGTTAAAAAAAAAAATAAAAAATAAAATAAAATTAAACTAAAATAACATAAATAAAATCATAAACTAAACTAAAAAGATAAAACAATCTTAAATAAACTAAAAACTAAAGCTAAAATAAAAATAAAAATAAAATAAACATAAAATAAGATAAAATAAAAACTAAATAAAAACCTAATCCTAAAAAATAAACCTATAAATAAATTAAGAATAAAACCTAAACCTAAACTAAAAAAAAAATCTAAACTTAAAGAAAAATAAAATAAACCTAAACTAAACTAAATTAAACTAAACTAAATAAATAACTAAACTACTAAACCAAAAAATAAACTAAAACCTAAACTAAATAAAATAAATAAAATTAAGTAAAAATAAGCCTAAACTAAAAATATAACCTTAAAATAAACCTAAAATAAGAATAAAACCTAAAAAACAAATTAAAATAAAACCTAAACATAAACTTAAAATAAAAAAAATAAACTTAAACCTAGAAATAAAATAAAAATAAAACTAAACTAAAAATAAATTACCCTAACTAAAGTAAATAAAAAAAATAAATAAACTAAACTAAATAAAAAATAAAAATAAAAAAAATAAATTTAAAATGAAAAATAAAATAAATAAACCTAAACCTGGTTTGCTTATTTTAAAATAAAAAAAAAATAAATTAAAAACCACAACCCTAAATCCTACCCTACCCTAAACCTAAACCCTACCCTAGGCCCCTAAACCCTACCACCCTAAACTAAACCAAACCCTAAACCCTAAAACCACAAAAATCTAAATAACTAAATACCTAAAAAAATAAATAAATAAATGACCTAAACCTAAAAAAAAACTTACTACAACCTACTAAAACCTAAAACAAAATAAATATAAACCTAAACTTAAAATAAATGATTACTTACTCAATAAATTAAAATAAAACTAAACTAAAATAAACTAAACTTAAACTAAACCTAAAAAATCTAAAATAAAAACCTAAAGTAAAATAAATAAACTAAACTAAATAAATAAAATAAACCAAAATAAAATAAATATTAAATTAACTAAATAAAATAAACTAATAAATATAAATCCTAAACTACTTGGTTTCTGATTTAAAAATCAAAATCAAAACTAAAAGCTCTCACCCTACCTTGAGCACCCTGCACCCCTGCTGAGCCCTAAACCCAAACCTAGGCCTAAATTAACCTAAAAAAACAAAAAACCTAAACTAAATAAAATAAAAATAAGATAAAATAAAACTTAAATTAAAACCTAAACTAAACCTAAATAAAATAAACTAAAACTAAACTTAAATAAAATAAATAAAATCTAAACAACTAAAAAATAAAATAAATAAAAAATAAAAAACCTAAATGAAATAAAAACTAAACATAAAATAAAAATAAAATAAATCGAAAATAAAATAAAATAAAAACCTAAACCTAAAAAAAAATTAAAAATAAATCCTAAAAATAAATAAAACATAAACCCTAAACTAAAAAAAACCTAAATAATAAATATAAACCTAAACCTAAAACTGAATAAACTAAACTAAAATAAATAAAATAAACCTAAACCTAAAATAAACAAAACCTAATGCCTAAACTACATAAAATAAAATAAACCAAAAATAAACATAAACCTAAACAAAAAAAAAACCTAAAATAAAAAACCTAAAAGTAAAATAAAACCTAAACCTAAATTTAAAATAAAAAATTAAACCTAAACCTAAAAATTAAAATAAAACCTAAACATAAACCTAAAAAAAAAAAAAACTTAAACTAAAACAAATAAAATAAAACTAAACTAAAATAAATTACCTAACTAAAGTAAATAAACTAAAATAAATAAACTAAAGCTAAATAAAATAAAAATAAAAATAAAATAAAATAGATAAATAAAACTAAATAAACTTAAATCTTGATTTACTTATTTTAAAATAATAAAAAATGAAATTAAATTAAAACCCTAAACCCTAAACCCTAAACCTAAACCTACCCTAAAGCCTAAAACCCTAAACCTAACACTAAAACCTAAAACTAAAACCAAAAAAATCTAAAACTAAACTAAAACCTAAAATAAAATAAATAAATAAACCTAAAATAAAATAAAACTTAAACTACAACCTAAACCAAACCTGACAAAATAAAACATAAACCTAATCCTAAAAAATAAATAATAAAACCTAAACTCAAAATAAATTAAAATAAAACTAAACTAAAAAAAATAAACCTAAAACTAAAAAAAAATAAACTAAAATAAAAAAGTAAAATAAATAAACCTAAAAATAAATAAACTAAACTAAATAAAATAAAATAAACCTAAATAAAATAATATTAAATTAATAAAATATAAATAAATAACAAATTAAATAAATAAACCTAAACCTACTGGTTTCTAATTTAAAATAAAAAAAAATAAAAAAACTACCCCAAACCTAAACTCCTAAAACTAAACCACAAAACCTAAACTTAGCTAATTAAAACCTAAAATAAAATAAATAAAACCTAAACCTAAATAAAATAAAATAAAATAAAATAAAACTTAAACTAAAATCTAGACTAAACCTAAATAAAATAAACTAAAAATAAAACTAAACTTAAATAAAATAAAATAAAAATCTAAAAACTAAAATAAAATAAACCTAAAAATATAAAATTAAAACCTAAACCTAAAACAAATTTAAAATCTAAAATAAATACATAAACATAAACCCCTAAACCTAAACCTAAAATACAAAATAAACCTAAACTATTTATCTAATCTAAAATAAAAAAATTAAACCTAAATCTAAAATAAATAAAACCTAAAGCCTAAACTAAATAAAATAAATAAACCAAAATAAACTAATCCTAAACTAAAACCTAAAAGTAATAAAATAAAAACCTTAAAAGATAAATAAAACCTAAACTAAACTTAAAAGTTAAACCTAAACCTAATAAATAAAATAAAATAGGCTAAAATGACAAACCTAAACCTAAACCTTAAATAAATTAAAATACTACTATAAAATTTAAAATAAATTAAATAAACCTAAACTACCTCTTTACATAAAAAACATAAACCCTACCCTACCACAATCCAAAAACTGGGCTTCCCTACCCTACCATCCAAACCCTTCACTCCACTAAAACCACTACCACCCAACCCTAAATCATGACCCTACCCTAAACCTAAATCCTCCCTGACTCACACCCTATCAACACCACCCCTGACCACTTCCCACCAACTCCTCCCTAAACCATCTAAACTATAAACCATAAATCCTAAACCCTAATCCTAAACCTATCTAAACCACCCTAAACCTAAACTGAGACCACACTTATTTTACTTTTGGCTGGTGGGTTATGTTTTGACCTCTTGCTTTTGGGTTGGCCTAGTGGTTGCTACTTGGTGGTTCTTGTCTTTCCAGCCTGGGTTGGCTTGGTTTTGTTAGCTTGGTGGCTATTATTCTACTTTTTGCACTAGTTTGTTTGTTGGCACTCCTCTTAAACTTGAATTACCTTTTACTGGTTTTTTATGGTTGGATGGGTGGCCATCCTAGTGGGAACTACTATTCATTATTGCTTTTCTAAGCCTTCTTTGGGAGAATTTCATGCCTGCTTTTTTGGGGGTTTCCTCCTAGTTCCTTGTTCTTTATTGCTGGATACTTCTTGTGGCTTAATTTTGTAATAGGTTATTCTCCATTGATTAGCCTCTACTCGGTATGTTGTTTGTAGCTTATTTTTTGTTATTATTATGCTTCTTGTTGGGTTAGTCTTTGTTGTAAGAAAAGTTGGGTTTTTCATCTAGTCCTGGCTAACTGTTGTTGTTGCCTTTCTATGGTGGCTGTGCTTCTTTTGGACCTCTATTGTGAGGTGCTTTGTTGGTTTTATGCTTCTCATTGGAAGTTAGGGATGCTTCCTGTTGGTTATTATGATGGGTGTTCTCTAGTGGTTGACTTATGGCTATTTTACTTATGGTTTTGTTGGAGGAGTTTTAGTTGTCCTTGAATCTTTGTTGGTTGGTTTCTTTTTCTTTGTTTATCTTTCCTTCTTCTTGGACAATGGAGCCTTTGTTGTGCTTGACCTTTGTTGATCCTTTTGGATTAGACTTTTTGGTTTGGTGGTTTGGTGGCTACCTTTGGCCACCTTTTGTGTTATTTTGTCTTCTAGTGATTTGCACCTTGTGCGACTTATGTTTCCTTCTTGATGGTTTCATTTTTTGAGCTATTTAGTCATTTGTGGTTACTCACTTGGTTTAGCTTGGTACTACTTGTTGGGACTTTGGCTTGAGATCTCCTATCTTGGTTTTGTTGGCTATTTCTATGTAAATTAGCTTGTCTTGTTGATGGTAGTTCAGTTTTAAGTTTGGAGCTTGGATGGGTATTAGATAATGGTGTTGGTGTTCTTTCTTTGTTCTCTCTCTAAGTTATTGTGATTAGTCTATTGTGGTTTTTGTTTTTGTGGTTTTACTAAGAGTTTATTGATTGTTTAATGTGTAAACTATGACTATTGCTTTGCAATATTTATTGGACAAACTCTTGAGACCTCTCAATTCTCATCCCATTTATCCATATCCTTTAGTTATGAATTTTGCCTTTGTAGTGTTTTGCATATTTCTTTTAACAGTTGGAACTTTATAGGGAATGGTCATTACTTAGTCAAGCCAAGTGTTGTTTATGGATCTTGCTTATCTTGCTTTCTTAAAGAATCATGAATTGTTGACTCATCCTTTTACTATTTTGAGGATTTATTTTAGCCTTACTCTGTGTCTTTTTCTCTTATGCTTTTTAGCTATTATATTCCCTTCTTTTTCTTTTTTTTTTCTAATGTACTTAGATGGGGGTTTAGATCTTTAGGTTTCTTGTAGCTCTAAGAGCAGTAGAATTTTAGAGCTTTATCACTTTTAAGGACAATGTATATTTTCCTTTTATGGTAATAAAATTCTAACTTTTCCAAAAAACCCCTTAGCAACCCTAAACCCTAAACCCTAAAACCCTAAACCCTAAACCCCAAACCATAAACCCTAAACCCTAAACCTAAACTAAAAAAAATAACCTTAAACCCTAAACCACTAAACTAAACTAAAACCTAAACCCTAAACTCCACTCCCTAAACTCCCACCCACTAAACCCTAAACCCTAAACCCTAAACCCTCCCTGAGCCATAAACCCTAAACCATAAAACCTAAACCAAAATAAAATAAAAAATAAAACATAAAACCTAAAATAAATGAAAAAAAATAAAACTAAAATAAAATAAATAAAACCTAAAACTAAAATAAAATAAACTAAATAAAATAAATAATCTAAACCTAAAATAAAATAAAAATGATATAAAATAAAACTGATAAAACCTATACTTAAAATAATCTAAAATAAATAAAATATAACTAAACCTTAAACTAAAAAACCAAATCTTAAAATAAAATAAAATAAAATAAATAAACCAACCAAAACTAAAATAAACTAAACTAAAATAAATAAACCTAAACCTAAACCTAAATTAAATAAAATAAAGTAAAATAAACTAAGCTAAACCTAAAATAAAATATGCCTAAAATAACGACCTAACCTAAACCTAAATAAAATAAAACCTAAACCTAACTATATAAAAATAAACCTAATAAAAATAAATAAAAAAGATAAACTAAAAATAAACTAAATCCTTTTAATACCTAATGTTGAGTACCCTAAATGCCCTACCTTCCCTAAACCTAAACCCTGGGCCCTGACCCTGGGCTCTATCCTGGGCCCTGGGCCCTAGCCAAAACCCTAGGCCTCTACTACCCTACTCCTAACCAGAAACCCTGGGCACTAGCCTCTTCCCAAACCTAAACCCTATAAACCCTCTGGGCCCTAAACCTAAACCTGGGCCCTACTAAACCCTCCTAAACTCATTACCCTAAACCTAAACCTAAATCTAAACACTAAACCTAATCACAAAAACTGAACCCTAAACCTAAATCCTAAACCTAACTGTAAACCTAAACCCAAAAGCATAAAACATAAAACCTAAACCTAAACCTAAACTACAAACCCCCCAAACCTAAACCTAAACCTAAAGTAACTAAATAAATTAAAAAATAAATCTAAACACTAAAATCCCTAAGAATGGATAAAACCTTGATGGCAGGAACATCACCATCAACCAGGCTCAGTCTAGATTTGTCGATGGAGGCGAAGGTGGAGGCGACGGTTATCACAATGGTGGTGGGGGATCTGGAGGTGTTGGTGGATATGGAGGTGATGGTGAGTGATGGTTATGGTGGTGGGGAGGAGGAGCGAAGGTTCATGTGGGTGGTAGAGTGAGATGGGATATGATGGTGCTCGCTACTGAGAGGTGGGGTGGTTACGATAGGAGAAAGAAATCGATCCAATCATCTACTTATGGAACTCTATCTTTATAGTAGAGACTATTCTAGTTACCCAGGGTTTTTTATTTGCTCTATGCCTGCACATTTTTTATTTTATGTTGTTGCTTGTATTTTAGAAAAATTGGTGTGTTACTTGGTTGATGAAATTGAAAAAAAGAAATGTTGAATCTCAATTTGTTCTATGTTTAAAAAAAACTAAAAACCCTAAACCCTAAACTAAAACTTGAATTCTAAACCTAAACATAAACCCTAAACTTAAAACCTAAACTAAAACCTAAACACTAAAATCCTAAATCTAAATAAACCTTCAACCTAAACCTAAACCCTAAACCTAAAACCCCAAACCCTAAACCCAAAACTCTATAACTAAACCTTAAAACTAAGACCAAAACCTAAACTAAATAGGCATTAAAATAAAATAAATAAAATCCTAAACCAAAATAAAGAATAATTAAAATAAAATAAAACCTAAACTAAGACTTAAACCTTAACCTAAAAATAAATTAAAAATAAAAACTAAACTAAAATAAAATAAATAAAAACTTAAACTATCTAAAAATAAAATAAATAAATAAACTAAAACTAAACCTAAAATAAAATAAAATAAACAAAATAAAACTAAATAAATACCTAAACCTAAAAATAAAACTATAAATAAAAAATAAAACTTAAAACTAAACTAAAACTTAAACCTCATAATAATAAAATAAACCTAAACATAAAACTATAATCAACTAAATTAAAATAAATAAAACCTAAAATAAACTAAACCTAATCCTAAACCTAAACTAAATAAAATAAAATAAAATTTAAAATAAACCTAAACCTAAACTAAAAAAAATAAAATCTAAAAGTAAACTTAAAAAAAAAAACCTAAACCCTAAACTAAAAAAAATAAAATAAAACCCAAACCTAAACTAAAATAAAAAATAAACTAAAACATAAAATAAAATAAAATAAAATAAAACTAAAGAATAAACCTAAACATAAACTAAACCTAAAAAAACTAAAGAAAAAAAAAAAAACTAAAATAAATAAATAAACCTAAAATAATTAAACAAAACTAAATAAAATCAAAATAAACCTAAATAAAATAAAATATAAAATAAACCAAATAAACCTAAACCTACTAGTTTACTTAACTTTAAAAAAATTAAAATAAAAAAACCCTAACCCTAAACCCTAAAACTAACCTTAAACTCAAAATTAAACCTAAACCCCAAACCCTAAAATAATCCTAAACCCCATATGAAACCTAAACTAAAAATAAAAGAATAAAAATAAAATAAATAAAACCTAAACCTAAAATAAAAATAAATAAAATAAAACCTAAACCTAAACATAAAAATAAAATAAATAAAAAATAAATAAACTAAAATAAAATAAAAAAAAACTAAACTAAAATAAAACCTAAAATAAATTAAAATTAAATAAAATAAAACTAAATAAAACTTAAACCTAAAAATAAAACATAAAAATAAATAAAAATAAAACTTAAACCATAAACTAAAAAAACCTAAACCTAAATAAACAAAATAAAATAAATTAAATCTAAATTAAAATAAATTAAGCTAAAATAAATAAAACCTAAATTAACTAAAACCACTAAATATATATAAACAATAAACCTCTAACTAAAATAAATAATCCCAAAATAAATAAACCTAAACCTAAAAAATAAAATAAAACCTACATAAACCTAATGAAAACCTAAAGCAAAAAATTAAAAAAATAAAATAAGCTAAAAATCAACTAAACCTACCTAAAATTAACTAAAATAACACCTAAACTAACAAATAAACCTAAATAAATAAACTAAACTAAATAAAAAAACCTAAATAAAAATAAAATAAAATGAACTAAAAACAAATAAACTAAAACAAAATAAACTAAATCTGCCCTGCGTGTTTAAAACTACCTAAAATAACATAAACCCTAAACCTAAAACCTAAATCTTAAACCCTAAACAATAAACCTAAAACCTAAACCCTAAACCATAAACCCTAAATCCTAAACCCTAAAACCATAAACCTAAACCCTAAACTAACATAAACCCTAAATCTTAAACCTAAACTAACCCAGGCTAAACCTAAACCCCAAACAACCTTAAACCCTAAACCTAAACCTAAACCTCAAAACCTAAACCCTAAATCCTGACACTATACCTAAACCTGACCTAAACTAAAACCCTAAAACCCTAAACCTAAACCACAAACCCTAAACCCTAAACCCTAAACTTATTTTCACTTTTTTTGGAGTTGGGTTATGTTTTTGACCTCTTTCTTTTGGGTTGGTCTGGTGATTGCAACATAGTGGTTCCTGTCTTTTCAGCTTGGGTTGGCTAGTTTTTTTCAGTGGTAGCTGATGACTTCTCTGCCTTGATACTTTAGTTGCTGGTGGATGAGATGGTTTCTGCTCTAGGTTTAATTAGTTTTCTGCACTAGCTGGTTTGTTGGCTCAACTCTTGAACTCTAATTACTTTTTTGCTAGTTTTTCATGGTTGGATGGGTGGCCTTCCCAGTGGGAACTACTATTAGTTGTTCCCTTTTTGGATCTTCCTTTGAAGAATTTTCTAGCTTTTTGCAGGTTGCCTCCCAGTTCCTTGTTGTTTGTTGCTGGATCCTTCTTTTGCCTTCATTTTTTGTTTGGTTATTCTCATGGGATTAGCCTCTACTAGGTCCTTTATTTAAAACATTTTATGTTATTAAACTTCTTGTCGGGTTAGTCTTTATTGCTAGGGAAATTTGGTTTTTTCTTGTAACTAGCTCTGTTGTTGCCTTTCTATGGTGGTTGTGCTTCTTTTGGAACTCTATTGTGGGCTTTGTTGGTTTTTACTTTTCATTCTCTTGGGATGCTTCCATTGTTGGTTACTTATGATGGGTTATTCTCTGGTGGTTGCCATATGGTTATTTTACTAAGCTTTTTTGGTTGGAGGACTTTTAGTTGTCTTTGAAATCCGAGTTGGTTGATTTTTTTCCTTTTTGTTGGTTGTTTCTCTATTAATTGGCATGGGTCTAGTTCTTGCTGATAGATGGTTTTAGTTTTTCCTAGTTTGGAGCTTGCATGGGTATTTGGATAATGGCTATTGTTGGTCTTGACTTTGTTCTAGCCTCTCTATTGTGATTAGTGTTGTGGTTTTTTGTTTGGTGGTTTGTCGTTCTGGTCATTGCTCTTTGTTTAATGGTGTAGGATCGGAACTCTATTCGGCCTTATTTGTTGCTTATGCTAGTATCTTGGCTATGATGGCTTTGATGCTACTCACCTTTTATCTGGTTGGTAGCATTACATATGATTTTAACCCTTCTTTATGATGTTTGGATGCTCATATGTATTTCCCTTGAGATGATCCTTGAGCTAAGCCATCTCTTTCACACACTCTTCTTTTCATCTCTTTATCCTTATCCATTTTAGCTATGACTTTGCCTTTGTAGTGTTTCTGATTTCTTTTAGAGGTTGGAACTTTACAAAGGGAATGGTTGTTCTCAATCAACTTAAGTGTTGTTGTTGTGGATCTTGCTTATCTCGCTTTCTCAAAGGAATCATGAACTGCTTCTGACTCATCCTTTTACTTTTTTCAGGATTTATTTTCATCTTACTCTGTCTTTTTCTCTTATGCTTTTTAGCAGTTGTATTTGCTCTTTTGCTTTCTTTTCTTTTTCTAATGTACTTAGATGTGGGCTTAGCTCTTTAGGTTTATTGTTGCTCTCATAGCAATTTAGAGCTTTTACCGCTTAAGGACATTGTATTTTTTCCTTATGATAACAAAATTCTAACTTTCCCCTAAAAATCCTAAACCCTAAACCCTAAACAACCTAAACCTAAAACCTAAACCCTAAACCCTAAACCCTAAAATTTAAAAAGCTAAAAACTAAACCAAACCTAAATAATGTCTAAAAACAAAATAAATAAAAAAACTTAAACCAAAATAAGATAAAATAAATTAAAGTAAAACTAAAACTAAAAAACCTAAACTTAAACCTAAACCTAAAGAAAATAAAATAAAATAAATATAAACTAAAATAAAATCAATAAGAACCTAAATAAACTAAAAAATAAAAGCCTTAATAAAATATAAACTAAATCTAAAATAAAAAATAATAAATCTAAAATAAATAAAATAAGAACAAAATAAAATGGACCTAAAAAACCCTAAACCCTAAAAAAAAAATAAAACCTAAACCCCAAACCCTAAAAATTTAAGATCCTGACCCTAAACCCTACCACATGCCTGTGCCCTGGGCTCTAAACCATGCCATACCCTCCCTAAACCTAAACCCACACCTACCTAGGCCCACCTATCACAAACTAAACCCTAAACTAAATCTAAACCTTAAACCCTGACCACCACCCTAAACCTAAACCCTAAACCTAAACCTAAACCTAAATAAGAAACCTAAACTAAACAAAATAAAATAAAATAATCTAAAATAAAACTAAATTAAAACTAAAATAAAAAATAAAATAAACTAAAGAAAATAAAATAAACCTAAACTTACAAAATAAATCTAAATAAAACCTAAAATTAACTAAATACACCTAAACCCAAACTTAAAAAACTTAAACCTAAAGTAAAACTAAAACAAAATAAAATAAACCTAAACCTAAACTAAAATATTCTAAAATAAAATAAATAAAATCAAGAGCCTAAAATAAACTAAACCAAAAAATAAACCTAAACCTAAAATAAACCTGCCTAAACTAAAATAAAACCTAAAATAACAACCTAAAACCTAAACCTAAACCTAATAAAAAATAAAACCTAAACCTGGGATAACAAAAAACTAAACTAAACTAAAAAATAAACTTAAACTAAACCTAAAAATAAATTAAAATAAAAAAAACTTGCAATTAATACCTAAAATAAATAAACTAAACTAAAATAATAAACCTAAAGCAAAATAGAAATAATAAACTAAAATTAATAAAATAAACTAAATAAACCTATGCTAGTTTGCTTTGGTTAAAACCCTAAACCTTAAAACTTTAAGATCCTGAGCCTAAACCCTAAACTCTAAACTAAACCCTAGGCCCCTAAACCCAAAACCCAAAACCTCTAAACCTAGGCCCCAAAACACTCATTAAACCCAAATCATAAAATCCTAAACTGAAACCACACCCAACCCTAAACCTAAAACCATGACCATGACCTTAATCACTCTAAACCCAGCCTTAAACCCTATACCTAAAATAATAATAAACCCCACCATGCACCTAATCATTAAACTCTAAATCGTAAATCCTACCATAAACCCTAAACTACTGTAAGCCCTAAATCAAACCCACAAACTAAAACCCTACTTTAAAACCACAAATCTAAACCTAAACTTAAACCCAAACCTAAACCTAAACTCAACCATAAACCTAAACCTAAACCATAAACCCACAAACACTAAAGCATAAATCCTAAAACCCAAATCGTAAACCCTAAACCTTAAATCTAACCTAAACCCTAAATCCACAAGCTCTACCTAAACCTAAACCTAAAATAAATTAAAAAATAAACTTGATCCTAAAACCTAATAACCTAAACCTAAACCTAAACCTAAACCCCAAACAATAAACCTAAACCTAAAGTAACTAAATAAAAATAAATAAACAAACACAACCCTAAGAATGGGTAGAACATGGCGGGAACATCACGCCACCAGCTCACTCTAGATATGGTGGTGGAGGTGAAGGCAGAGGCCACAGTTATCACGGTACTGGTCGCAGTAGGCGTGGTTATGGAGGCGGGAGGAACAATGGAGGTTATAGCTGCTATGGTGGCAGAGGGAGAAATTGAGATATGATGGTGGATCCTGCCCCTCGAGAGGCCAGGGTGGTTCTGTTGGGAACTAGAGAAACTAAAAAATGATCAATCTGATCTGCTGCTTATAGAACTGTGTCTTCATAGTAGAGATGCTTCTAGTTAACTAGGATTTTTTATTTGCTCTATGTGTGCTCATTTTTTATCTATGTTGTTGCTTGCATCTTAGAAATCTTGGTGGGTTACTTGGTTGATGAAATTGAAAAGAAGGAATGTTTAATCAATTTCTTCTTAAAAAAAACCAAAACCTAAACCAAAACTAAAACATAAACCTAAACCAAAACCTGTACTAAACCCTAAACCCTAAAACCATAAACCCTAAACCATAAAACCCTAAATCTCTAAACCTAAACACAAACCCTAAACCCTAAACCCTAAACCTAAATCCTAAACTTAAGCCCTAAACCCCCCCTGCTAAACCTAAAACCTGGCCTTAAACAGACTGGGTACCCTAAACCATAAATCCTGACCCACACCTAAACTATCCTACCACCCTACCTAAACCTACCCTACCCACTAAACCTCCTACTACTACCCACCCTCCCCATCCCACCCAAACTAAAACCTAATCCTAAACTAAATAAATAAGATAAAATAAACTGGAGATAAATAAAATAAAATAAATAAAAACTATCAAAACCTACCTAAACCTTAAAATATATAAGATAAACTAATAAGAATGGTAAAATAAAATAAATACTAAACTAAAAAAAAAATAATTCTGGATAAAATTAAATAAAATAAAACTAAAGGAAAATTAATAAATAATTAATCCTAAACAAAAAAATAAAGAAAATAGAATATAAACCTAAACTCTAAACCTTAAACCTAAATTAAAATAAATTTAAAATCACTGACCTGAGCCCTAAACCCTAACCCTAAACCTAGGCCCTAAACTACCCACTCAGGCCAAACAGCCAGGCCTGGGCTAAAACCTAAACCCTAAATGCTAAACTTTAACCATGACTAGGCCACAACTAAATGAGCTCCTAAACCACCAACCACTGACCCTTACCAGACCTAAACCTTGCCCTAAACCCTAAATATATAGGCCACCACTCTGAGCTAAACCTAAGCAACCCCATCACAACCCTAGGCCTAACCTTAGCCAAACCATACCCAACCTATACTACAGGCTATGCCTAAAGTGATTAAAATAAATTAAAATCCCAAACCTAATACCTAACTAAACCCTAAACCTAAGCCCAAACCATAAACCTAAACTTAAGTAACTAATTAAATAAAAAAAACCAATAAATAAACTTAAACCTAAACTTAAACCTAAACTAAACCCTAGAATGATAACAGATGGGAGACATCACCATCAAGGAAGTCTAGATAAAAAAAACTTGAAACCTAAAAAAATAAAATAAAACCTAAACCTAAACCTAAAATAAAAAAAATATAAACCTAAAATAAAATAAAACTAAAATAAACTAAAAAAATGTAAACCTAAACCTAAAAAAAAACTAAAATAAAACCTAAACTAAAATAAATAAACCTAAAATAAATAAATTAAATTAAATTAAAATAAATAAACCAAATAAAAAAATAAAATAAAATAAAAATAAAAAAAAAATAAATTAAATAAACCTAAACCATCTTGTTTGCTTAATTTAAAATAAATAATAAATAAATAAAAAAATAAACCAAAACCCCCCAAACTACCCTCCCCAACCAACCCTAAAACCCTGAGCCAGATCTTAAACCCCAAACCTTAAACCCTAAAACCCTAAATCCCCTTAAACCTGAATCCTAACCCCCACTCCTAAACCTAAACCTAAACTAAATAAATCCTAAATAAAATAAATAAAAATGTAAACCAAAATAAAATAAATTAAAACCAAAACTAAACCTAAACCTAAATAATAAAAATATCTTTAATAAAATAAACTAAAATAAATTAAATAAACATAAACTAAAAATAAAATAAACATATGAATAAAACCTAAATATAAAACTAAATGTAAATTAAATTAAATAAACTTAAAATAAAATAAAATAAAACCTAAACATTAAAGCTAAACCCTAAAACCCTAAACCTAAACCTTAAACATAACCTAAGAAAGATAAAAGATAAAGGCAGACAAAACTTTAAACCACCCTAACTGCACCTTATCAAAAACCCTAAAACCTAAACCACTCCCCAAGACCTAAATGTTAAGACCCTAAACCTTAAAACCTAAACCCTGGGCCTAAACCCTAAACCTAAATCCAAACTGACCCACCCAAACCCTGGGCTCTAAACCTCATAAACCACTCTAAACCATACCCAGGCCCTCTAAATCTACCCACCCTAGGCCCTAAATTCCCTGGGTTGGAAACTAAAATAAACTCCTCACCTTTAACCTCCCAGGACCATAAGGCCCTAAACCCCACCCTGAGCCTAAATTCAGATCCTATCATACCCTAAAGCTTATTACCCTGGGCCCTCCTAAATCCTGACACCATACCTAGGCATGACCCTAAACCTTACACTGGACCCAAATAAAAAAATAAAATAAAATAAATCTAAGATATTAAAATATAATAAACTAAACTAGTTTGCATGGTTTAAAACCCTACCTTAACTACCTTGATCCTAAGCCACAGACCCTAAAACCTGACCCTGGGCCTCCCTAGGCTGACCTCTATGATTCACCCAGACCCTCCACCTACCAAATCCTGGGCCCTGGGCCCTAAAACCTGATCTTAAAGCTAAACCCTGGGCCCTCCTCCTGGGCCCACACCTGACCTGAGACCCTAAACCCTGGGCCCTGGGCCCTTTCCTAATCATAAATCTATATGATCACTGATCTGGGCTAACCCTCCCTAAACCCTAAACCTAAGGCCCTGGGTCCACTCTGATCATGAAAAACCACACTATTTTACCCTGGGCCCTAAAGCCTCACTTCCACTCTACCACTAATTAATCAACCTACCATGATCCTAAAACCCTAGGCCCTAGGCCCTAAACCTAAAACTTAATCCCATCTAATAAAGGCTTAAACTGAAATAAATAAAAATAATAAATGTACTAAACCTAAACTCTAATAATAAATAATATATAAAAATAAATTGAAATAATATAAACCAACTAATAAAATAATAAACCTAAAATTAAATCTAAGATAAAATGATCACAATATAAAACCCTAAATCTTATGATAACATAACTCCCTACTCCCCTCTAACCTATCCCAACCCTGACCCTTTGACCCTAGACCTCTAAACCCAAACTGAGCCACAACCTCTAGGCCAGTCTTTAATAAAACCCTCAAAACCATCCCTACCACCCTACTAAACCCCTAAATAAACCTAAAACCACTAAACCTAAACCCAACCTTAAACCCTAGACCTAAACAAAACTAAACCTAAAATACTAAATAAATTAAAAAATAAAAACCGGCTCATTCTAGATCTAGCGGTGGAGGCGAAGGTGGAGGTGGCGATTATCACAGTGGTGGTGGGGGGATCTGGAGGTGTTGGTGGATATGGAGGTGGTGGTCAGAGTAGTGGTGGTTATGGAGGTGGGAGGAAGCGACAAATGATAGTAGTGGTGGTGGCGAGGTGAGATTAGGATATGATGGTGGATCGCTACTCGAGATGAGGTGGTTCTAATGAGGAGCGAGATTGAAGAAACGGCTTTATCAATCTGTTATTTATGGAGTCATGTCTTTACAGTAAAGATGGATCTAGTTATCTAGGGTTTTTGATTTTCTCTATGCGTAATAATTTATGATCTTTGTTGCTGTTTGTGTCTTAGAAAACTTGGTGTGTTTTTTGGTTGATGAAATTGAAAAGAAAAAATATCGAATCTAAATTAATTCTCTATTAAAAGAAGCTAAAAACCCTAAACCTTAAACTTTAAACCTAAACCCTAAACCCTATACCCTATACCCTAAACCCTAAATCCTAATATCCAAAAGCCCTAGTAAGTCCTAAACCTTAAAACCTAAACCCTAAACCCTAAATCCCAAACCACAAACCCTAAACCTCAAACACTAATCCCTAAACCCTAAACCCAAAAAACTTAGCCCAAAAAAATTAATAATAAATAAAAAATGTTGAATGAAAACTTAAACCAAAACCAAAACCTAAACTTAAAAGAAAATAAAATAAAAAATAAGAACTAAACTAAAATAAAATAAATAAAATGTAAGCTAAATTAAAATTAAAAAATAAATAAAATAAAATGAATCTAAAATAAAATAAAATAAATCTAAAATAAAATATAAAATGAATAAAACCTAAACTTAAAAAAATAAACCTAAAAATAAATTAAAAAATAAAACCTAAACCCTAAACTAAAATAAAAAAACTTAAACCTAAAATAAAAATAAAATAAACTAAACTTAAACTAAAATAAACCAAACTAAAATAGATAAAACCTAAACCTAAACTAAATAAAATAAAATAAAATAAAATAAACTTAAACCTAAACTTAAAATAAAACCTAAAATAAAATTAAAATAAAAAACTTGAAAAAGCCTAAAAAAAATAAATAAAACCTAAACATAAACCTAAAATAAAAAAATAAAACTTAAACCTAAAAAATAAAATAAAAGTAAAACTAAACTAAAATAAATGTAAAACCTAACCTAAAAAAAATAAAACAAACCTAAAACTAAAAATAAATAAAACTAAAATAAATAAACTAAACTAAAAAAAAAATAAAATAAAATAAACTAAATAAATAAAAAATAAATTAAACAAAAATTTAATAAAATAAAACCTGGCCACAGGCCCTGACCCTAAACTATAAACCTACCCAAACCCTGAGAGCCCCAACTTAAACCTGGGCAATGGTACCCAAACCAACTTAAATCCTAGCTAAACTACACTAAATCTCTGAAACCAAAACCCTGGGCTTAAATCTCCCTATGGGCCTTAAATCATAGTCCTAAAACCACTACGTTGGGCCATGGGCCCAGTGGCATTGACCATCCACTGGGCCCTCTATACCACACACACCCCAAACTGATGAGCTGGGTTATGGGCCCTGGAGTCTGATTAAAAAACTAAACTGAAACCCTGACTAAACCTTAAACCTAGGCCCTAAACTAAATACTATAACCAAAACCCTGATAAAACCACAATAAACCTGGGCTTTAATAAAACTAAACCCAAAATAACAAAAAAAACTAAATAACCCTAAACCTAAATACCCTAAACCACAAACCATAAACCCTAAAGCATAAACCTAACCCACCTAACTTAAACCTAAACCCTAAACCCAAAAAACTAAAGTAAATAAATAAATTAAAAATAAACCAAATAAAATACCTAATAACCTATACCCACTAAATGGGCATACAATGAACATCAGAGTCAACTAGGCTCATTCTAGATCTGGCTAGGCATATTATCATAAGTGGTGGTGGGGGATCTTGGGGAGTTGGTGGATATGGAGATGGCGGCTAGAGCATTGGTGGTTATGGAGGCGGGAGGAGCGACAAATGTTATAGTCGTGCGGTGGCAGAGAGGGAGATCAGGGATATGATAGTGGATCCTCCTACTAAATGGTTGATAAACGAAGAATGAATCAGATTTATGGAATCATGTCTTTTGTAAGAGATGGTTCTTTATCTAGGGTTTTTTATTTTCTATGCATGACAATTTATGATCTTTGTTGTCATTTATGTCTTATAAAACTTGGTGTGTTACATGGTTGATGAAATTGAAAAAGAAATGTCAAATCTAAATTTATATTAAAAAAATGTCAAAACCTTAAAAAAACCTAAACCCTAAAATACCTAAACCCTAAACCCTAAAAATCCTATAGTCCCAAACCCTAAACCTAAACCACACCCTAAACCCTAAACTAAATCCTAAACCTGACCACAATCCCTAAACCCTAAACCCAAAACATAGCCCAAAATAATAATAAATAAAAAAACAAGAATTAAAACCTAAACCTAAACCAAACCTAAACCTAAAATTAAAATAAAATAAAATAAGAACTAAATAAAATAAAATAAATAAAATGTAGCTAAATTAAAGAAACCTACATAAAATAAATAAACCTAAAATAAAATTAAAATAAATAAAAAAATAAAAATAAAACCTAAACTAAAATAAAAATCTAAACCTAAAATAAAATAAAATAATCCTAAACTTAAACTAAAATAAACTAAACTAAAATAAATAAAACCTAAACCAGACTAAAATAGATAAAATAAACTTAAACCTAAACTTAAAAAATAAAACCTAAAAAATAAACTTAAAATAAAAGTTGAAACCTAAACCTAAAAAAAAAATATAAAAAAACTAATCTAAACCTAAAAAATATAAAACTAACAAATATAAATAAAATAAACTAAACTAAAAAATATGTAAATTTAAACCTAAACTTAAAAAAACCAAAATAAAACCTAAACTAAAAAAAATAAACCTAAAATAAATAAACTAAACTAAATAAAAAATAAATAAATAAAGAAATAAAATAAATAAAATAAAAGAATAAAAATTAAAAATAAAATAAAACCCTAACCCTAAAACCCCCTAAACCACTTCCCCAGGCCTTGGACCTAAACTGATTCTGGCTAAACCCTTGGGCCAATCTGAGCTAACCATGACCCTAAAATAACCCAAACCAAAAAAACCACAAACCTTAAATCCTAATAAACTAAACCTAAAATAAAATAAAACACTAGACTGACTAGGCACTAAATTGTAAATAAAATTATAAAACCCTAAATCTTAAAAATAAATAAAATAAACCTAACCACAAACCCAAAACCCAGACAAAACGAAAAAACTAAAAAAAATACTTAAAAGATTAAACACTAAATAAAACCACAACCTAAATAAAATTAAACTAAACCTAAAGCATAAACCTAAAACCTAAACCAAACCCTAAACCCCAAACCTAAACTATAAACCTAATTAAAACCATACCAAAGCATAAACATTAAAACCCAAACTAAATCTTAAAACTAAACCTTAATCATAAACCATAAACCCTAAACTAAAAACAAACCAAAGTAAATAAATATTAAAAAATAAACTTAAACCTAAAACCTAATAAACCTAAACCTAAACCCAAACTATGAACTGATGATAGGAACATCAAGAAGGCTTTCAAGATCTAGTGGTGGAGGCAGAGGTGGAGCCAGGTGGTGATCTAGGTGTTGGTGGATATGGAGGTGGCGGTCAGAGCAGTGGTGGTTATAGAGGTGGGAGGAGTGACAAATGTTACAACCATGGGGTGGTAGAGAAGAGATCAGGGATATGATGGTGGATCCTCCTACTCAAGAGGCTGGTTAATGAGCTGACAAAGCGAAGAATGACTACCCGAGTTTATGGACTCGTGTCTTTATAGTAGAGATGGTTCTAGTAATCTAGGGATTTGCTAACATGATAATTTATGATCTTTATTAGTTTGGTCTTATAAAACTTGGTGTGTTACTTGGTTGATGAAATTGAAAGAAAAAATGTAATCTAAATTTATTATCTATTAAAATACCAAAATCTTAAACCTTAAACCTAAAATATAAACCCTAACCTAAACCCTAAACCCTAAACCCTAATATCCTAAAGCTGAGTAAGTCCTAAAACCTAAACCCCAAACCTAACTAAAAGCCATCCACAAATCTACCAATCCAAAACCCTAAACCAAAAAAATTTAGCCCAAAAATTAATAATAATAAAAAAAAAAGCTGAATTAAACCTAAACCAAACAAAACCTAAACTAAACTTAAAGAAAATAAAATAAAAATAAAGAACTAAACTAAATAAAATAAATAAAATAAACTAAATTAAAATAAAACCTAAAATAAAATAAAAAATGAAACAAAATAAAAAAAATAAATAAAATCTAAAATAAAAACTAAATAAAAACCTACATAAAAAAAATAAACCTAAAAAATAATTAAAAATAAAACCTAAACTAAAATAAACCTAAATAAATAAAATAAAATAAACCTAAAACTTAAGATAAAATAACTAAACTAAAATAAATAAAACCTAAACTAAACTAAATAAAATAAAAAAAACTTAACCTAAACTTAAAATAAAATCTAAAATAAACTTAAAATAAAAACTTGAAACACAAAATAAATAAAAAACCTAAACCTAAACCAAAAATAAAAAAATAAAACTAAAACCTAAATATAATAAAGAAAAAGTCTAAAAAATGTAAATGACTAAAACCTAAAATTAAAACTACAAAAATAACTAAAAGAATACTAAAATAAATAAAATAAAAATAAAATACTAAAATAAATAAATAAATAAAAAAAAATAAATAAAATTTAAAAAATAAAACCCTAAAGACTGATGACCCACTACTAACCCACCCCAAAACTGAGCCAACCCTACCAGAACTAATACAGGCCACAAACCTAATAAACCACAAGACCCAGGCCACTGGAGTCTTACTGGCCTAAAACCCTAAGATCCTAAACCCAGCCCAAAACTGAGCCACTGGAGTCTAGTCCTGGGCCCTAGCCGCCCTGGGCCTTCTATACATGGTTAACCCTCCTTCCACACTGGGCCATACCCTTTGTCCCTTTAACTGGGCTAAAGATAAAACCTCTCCTATAATACTAAGGATAAATAACCAATATTATCTTAATTATTACTAAATAAAATGATAACTAATAAATCTTAAATAAAAAAAACTGACTACTAATTTGGCCTTACCCTAAATCTTAGCATACCAAACCTAACACCACACCCTAAAATAATTCTAATAAACCCATACCACTAAACCCTAAATCTTACCAACCTTAACCTAAACCCTGACCTCTACTTAAAATTAAATACTAAACTACCTAATACCTACTGACCCACTGATAAATTAGGAACATCTATCACTGCTCATTCTAGATAGTGGAGGCAAAAGCGGAGGTGGATTATTATGGTGTGGGATCTAGAGTGTTGGTGGATATGGAGGTGGCTAAAGGTGGTTATAGAGGAGGAGGAGTGATAAAGACTGATCATTGGCGAAAAGAGAGCAGATATGATGGTGGATCCACTAGAGGTCGGGATGGTTCAAATGAGCTGATAACAAGAATGGCTATCAAATTGTTTATGGACTGTCTTTCATAAGAAAATGGTTCTAGTTATAGGGTTTTGATTTTCTATAAAGATAATTTATGATGTTTGTTGTCGTTTGTCTTAGAAAACTTGGTGTGTTACATGGTTGATAATAAAAAGAATAAATGTAAATTTATTCTCTTAAAAAAAAAAAAACCTAAACCTATAAAAATACCTACCACTAAACCTAAACCTAACTAACCTAAGTCCTAAAACTAAAACTACCTACCCTACTACCCAAACCCTACCTAAATAAATAAAACAGCCCAAATAATAATATATTAAAAAATACCAAACCTAACTTAAACTTAAAAATAAAATAATAAATAAAATGTAGATATTAAAAATAAAATACTAAGTAAAATAAAAATGAAATCTATAAAATAAAATCTAAAATAAATAAAATAAAAAATATAAAAATAATAAACCTAAAATAAATTAAAATAAACCTAAAACCTAAACTAAAATAAAATAAAAAAATAAAATAAATAAACTTAAACTAAAATAAAATAAAATGAAATAAATAAATAAAACCTAAATAAATAAGATAAAATAAAATAAAATAAACTTAAACATAAAACTTAAATATAAAACTAAAAATAAACTTAAAATAAAACTTGAAACTAAACCTAAAATAAAATAAAACCCAAACCTAAATAAAATAAAATACTTAAACCTAAAAAAAAAATAAAATAAAATAAAACTAAACTAAAAATAAAATAAACTAAAAAACTAAAATAAAACCTAAACTAGAATAACCTATAAATAAACTAAACTAAATAAAAAATAAAAATAAACCTAAATAAAATAAAAAATAAAATAAACTAAAATAAATAAAATAAACTAAAAAAAAAAATAAAATAAAACCCTACTAAACCCTAAAAAAAACCCTAAATAAACCAAACCTAAATCATAAACCCTAAAACCTAAAATAAAAACTGATAAACAAAAAACCATGGCCTTAAATCTAAACCTAACCCAAACCCACAAATCTAAACCAACCTAAACCACTGAAAACTCTAAATCTTAAATCCTAAACACAGAAACCACTAAACCACAGATCCTGTCCTAAACTAGCATAAACAACCCTACTTAAACCCTAAACCCAATATAGAAATCATAAACCCCAAACCCACAAACCCTACAAAAAATCCCTTGCGCTCCTCTCGGTGATTTTGGCCACTTGTTCCCCTGGGTGGATTGGGGTTCTGAGTGGTAGGCAGCTTCTGCTTTCTTCACACGAGTGCGTTGGGCTCCTCAGGTATCGTCCTGGATTAGAGCAGCGGTGTCGGTCTCTATGAATCCGGCATGCCTCGACTGCCGCTCGACTTTGGCCTCTTATAGGTTTTCTGGATTCAATTGCTTTTGCTACTATTAAATCATTCAAAGATGCTTTTATCGGTAAGATCCCTAGCTTGAATGCTTGATTAATCTCATTTTGACTTCTTATCATGGATTGTGGTAATGTGTTCGATTAGGATGTTGAAACTTGCTAAGCCCTTGAGTTCTTTGGTGGGTAAATTCTCCCTTACGCCCAACTCTTGATAACATTCACTTTCTTTCATAGTTTAAAATTAGGGTTCTTTTCTCTATGTCGATCCTTGCATTCTTATTCAACTTTCTAATGATTTAGATTACTTTGGGTTTTGCTCGTTCTTATTTTGTGCATAATTGTCAAATCACGCTGAAATGGTCTTATTTGATGTCAAGAAGAATCTCCCATTGTCCCCCTTTGCTTTTCTAACATGAATACATTATGTCACTCATCAAGTTTTGTTTTCTTTGTTGGCGCCTTTTTTGGTAGACCTCTCCAAATAGACAAACAACGACCAAGATCTAGGCCATCTCGTATCCTCATTGAGATAGACATCACAAAAAATATCCCAAAGAGGTTTGGATTGGCTCAGAAAAATTTGGATATAGTCAAAAGTCAAATTCAAAATTTTCCTATTTTCTTTGCAAGATTCACGGACCACTCAGTTGCTTTGTGCTTCATCCTAATCTCAAAAATTTACCATATGACTACCATTAATGGAACTGAGAAAACCAATACTCTAGCATGTGCCTAAAGATACTCAAAAGAACCTCTCCTACCTACACCTCTAATCTAGTGGCAAAAAAACGATCTTGGTACTAAAACAATTGAGGGGTGTGATGTACCAATGGCAATTTACCTAACTTCACCCTTGCTTATAATAATCCATTTTCTCACAATAGCCCTTTGCTTCATTTAAATCCTACTGAAAATCTAAATGGTAGCCTCATATTGGACACCTAATTAAACAATTTGAATGGGAATCATATAATGGACCAAATCAATAATGACCCTATGGTTTGAACATATTGAGAAAGATATTTGTATTACGAATGGTGCCACAACTTCCACATCTATTTCCCTTGAGTGATATCAATTGATCCCAATTTCACATACTCTCCGTCTGAGAAGGTGAAATCCCTCTAAATTGATAGATTCTTCTACTATTCGGAACCCATAAATCAATCTCTTTTCGATGGAGATAATTTGGATTACGAGACCCTTTCAAATTGTTAAAAAAAAAAACCCTTAAAGCAAAATTTTCTAATAACCTCTCTAGAACTCGCTCTTCTTCCACCCCACACACAAGTAATGTGCCATCATTTCTCTCCTCTCTTTCCTTTCTCTTTTATTTTTTTTACTTTTCTTTTGGTTTGTCCCTTATGATTAATTTTCTTATTTGGAATATCAGGGGTTGTGGGTCTCTTCTTCACAATCATGTTAGAGTCTTTATGCGTGTTCATAATATCAAGTTACTTGTTCTTATTGAACCTTTCATTAATTCTTCTAAGATTGCTTTTGTCGCTAGATCCTTGGTTTCATAATTTCTTCTTCAATCTTAATAATAAAATTTGGTGCTTTTGGCACTCATCACCATTTCCATCATTGATGATCTTGACCAATTGGTTAATGTCAAAATCTCCTTAGGTGACTTATCGACTTTTGGCTCTTTTATCTATGCTTCTTGTAATAGAGTGGTAGGAACATCCTTTGGAATCACTTACGCACCTTGCCTCCTGCTAACCTTCCCCGGTTGGTTGGAGGTGATTTCAATACTATCATAGCTAGTTCTAAAGAAGGGAGGATGTTCTCTAACCTTCATTCCATGGAGGACTTCTCAAATATGATCCTTGATTGCAATCGATGACATTGGTTTCACGGGTCCAACTTCGTGGCACAACTCTAGACTTTGGCGTCTTGATAGGACCCTCTTTAATTCTCTTTGGATCAATCAATGGTCTTTACCCTGTTGAGCATTTGGCGAACTTTGTCGACCATGCTCCTCTTTGATTTCCTTCAAAATCCCCAAACCCGTCTACTCCCCTCCTTTGATTTCAAAACATGTGGACCCAACATAGTGACTTCACCAATGTTCTATTACTATGGATATTTTCCCGGATAATTACTAAAGGTATGACTCGTCTTTGGCTTAAGCTCAAAAGACTTAAACAAAATCTTAATTGGTGGAACAAACACATTTTTTAAAAACCTTTTCACAAATCTTAAAGCTATGGAACAAGAGGTTTGTTCTCTTGAAGATGTCTCAACGATCCCTAACTTGAGGAGTTGAACATTGCCAAGAATAAATTATCAAAACATGGAAGAAACCTATTGGCATCAAAAATCTGCAAGCAAACATATTACTGATGGTGATAGAAATACCAGGTATTTTCATGCCATTTGTAATAAGCGGAAAACCTTAAACTTCGATTAAGAAAATTAAGAACTCTAATGGTGAATGGATAAGATAATAATGATATTAAGGATTACGTCATTCATCATTTCCAAACTTTATTAAATTCTAATCCGTTCTAGAACTTTATCAAACACCCATCTTATCCTTCTATGATTAGTGAGGATAATCATTTACTCACTATGTGTCCTTGAAGGAGATTAGTAATACTCTTAAGAACATGAACAAGACTCATTCTTTGTACGATGGCTATCGACCCACTTCTTTCAGCATTGTTGGCCATTTATTAAAACCGATTTAGTTGATGTTATTGATTTCTTTGATGGCAATCCCATTCCCAAATACTTTTCAAGCACTTCTATTGTCCTTATTCCCAAAACTAACAATCCACGAATCTTGGGCGATTTTAGACCGATTAGTCTTTGCACCTTTTTCAAAAACTCATTGCTAAATTAATAAATAATAGGCTTAGCCCTTTGCTTCCTAAAATCATCTCCCAAATCAAACTAGTTTTGTTAAACCTGAGAATAATATCGGATAATATTCTTCTCTCAAGAAATGGTTCATGACATTGATGTCTTCTAGAGGAGGCAACATCTTATTCAAAGCTGGACATCTAAAACCTTTGACAATCTCTCATGGGATTTTCTCTTTCAAATCTGAATTTGTTTGGTTTTGATAGTTTTATCCAGTTATAAAAAGATGTATCACCGAATACGGTTTTGGTTATCATGAATGGTGAGTCCATGGTTTCTTTCCTTTAGCCATGGTTTGAGGCAAGGTGACCCACTATCACCTTCTCTTTTTATCATCCTATTGAATACCTATCAAGAATAATGATCTTTTTGCTAATAATCTAATATGTCTTTTAAAACTCATGGTGGTTTCCTATTTCTCATCTTAGCTTTTCGATGATTTCATTATCTTACAGCTCCCTTCAACATGTTAAAACCATTAAGAACCTCTAAATGATTTTGGTAAAGTTAGTGGTCTTTTTCTTAATGAAGGAAAATGCTATTTTATTCCTTCAACTAAGATTCCTCCTAACCAAATATCAAAATTACTAATTTTAAGCAAAATCAACTCCTCTTAATTACCTTGGGCTCGCTTTTAAAGGCCAAAAGATCTCACCTTTTGATGATCTAATTCAAAAAATTTCTAACAAAATTTGGTTTGGGAATTTCATTTACTCTCTCTTTGGTGGTAGGCTTACCTTGATCAAGAGCACTCTAAATTCCATGCCCATATACCTTCTTCAAACCATTGTGCCTAGACTCTACCATAAAGAATTGGTCTCTTAAACAAATTCTTAGGGAACCAATACATCCTCTAAAAGAATGCATTGGTCATCTTGGTCTAAAATTGTGGTACTCTTGAAGAGGGAGGTGGGATGTAAATCCATCAAAGAAGTTATCAATGCCTTTTCCTACAAACTTTGGTGGAATTTTAGGAGCAAAAATAGTCTTTGGGCTAATTTCATGACTTCTAAATATTGCCGGTAAACATCCTCTCATTTGTCCCTTTAAATCGGTGATTCTCCGTGGAAGACTTTGTTACGTCAAATGGGATGAGAATCCTTAATTTTTTGGGGCATAAACTCAGCAATTCTTTTTTTTGGCAAGACAAGCTGGAGTGGTTGTGGATCCATTGATGACTTACTCTACACTCACTCCACTTCTATTAGAGTTAATTCATTACGGCAAAACCAAAAGTGGAACAGTAAGATTCGATTCTATTCCTTCCACTTTCTTAAATATGATTACTAATATTCCTATCACTCTAACAATCATGATCATTATCTTTAAGCTATCTCATAATGGGGATTTCAACCTTAAAAATGTGTGGCTTCACACTAAGACACTCAGATTCTTCTATTGTGTTCTCCAAAATTTGGAATAACAATATCCCCTCTTCTTACTCTATTCTAACTTGGCATTATCCTAAAAAACTTTATTCTTGACTCTTTGTTGTGGGGTAAAGGGTTTTATTTACCCTCTAAATGTCAATGTTGTTCTCATATTGAGAATGTTAACCATGTTTTTTTGTTAATGGGGCTATTGCCTCTAAAATTTGGATTTGGTATGACGATCTATTCAACTTGTCAATTTTAATTGTTCTTTTACTTTATATCAACTTCTTGAAGTTTACTTTGACAATGCAATTAAAGGTCATATTAAAATCATAATGCATTACTCTTATTTGGTTCATATGGATGGACGAAATGAAACTAAACATCATGGGATTATGAATCACATGAGGATTATTGCTAGAACTAAAAACAAAATTTGTGACTTGTTTAAAGCCAATTTAATTCATCACAAACATTTTAAAATTTGTAAATCTGTGGCCAATAAATTGGCCTCAACCTTCCAGACCGACTTGCAATCGAAATGATAGAATGGTTTTGGAAAAACCTCTTGATCATATTATTAAAATTATCTTGATGGCTCTATTTCATAATGGCTCAGTTGTGGAGGCATTTTAGGATTCTAAGGGTATAGTCCTATGTGCATTTGCTTATCCCCTTATTTCGACTTGTCCCTTATCTTGAGCTTATGGCGGTCCACAAAGCTCTTGAGAAATTTGTCTTCAAAATGGTGGCTCAATATTTGGATAGAGGTGGATCTTCTCTTGATTGACCTTTTGACTTCTACCAATATGAGCAGCTTGTTTGTACTACCTCCTCAAGCAAACTAGGGCTCTTCTCTCTGTTGAATTTTACCATCACTCATGTTTGGCGTGAAGGTATGCTTTTGATTACCTTGCAAATCAGGTGCGAGATTAGACGTATCATCTTCTTTGATCAATTTACATTACCCAAATACTTGTGGGAGTTAACTTGGACAATTCAGGCTTCCTTACCTTAGAATCTAATTCTCCTTTAGCCTTTTTCTTTTTTGGTTTCTGTTTCCTTGTGTTCTTTATGGATACTCCTCATAGATATCATTCTTTGTCTTGTGCTCTTTGCCATGACTTGCCTTTATCCCTTCTCCTTTAGTTGGAAGATTTGTTTTTGGCATTTACAATATTATGAGGCGGATGTTGAACTTTTATGCACATCAATCTCTTGGTGGAACCAATTGAGCCTTGTTATCATTCTTGTTTTATAACTGCAATCCCACTTGGGACTTTAATTTCATTGATACTATTATTTCTAAACCTGAGAGAATTAACCATTGCTGGAGGAAGTTATCTATTTTGATGGGCTTAGATCTTAGTATTAACTTCTTTATCCAATTCTTTCTCAGACAATATGACTTGGAGCATTGCTACTATGTTACTAGACAGCTTATTGTGCATTATCTTTGGTTGCATTTTATTTTGATGATTATATATTTCTTTGGTGATGCTTACATTCCTTGGGACTCTTTCCTCCTTAAAGGCCTAATTCATAAAGGTTTCAACACTTATCTTTGAAAGGATTTTGGTTGGTTTGGGCTTGAACTTGATTGTCCTTGCTTATATAATGCCTAATCTCGACATGCTTTCTGCAGGAAGAAATTGTAACCAGGTCTCTTTTAATGGTTATTTTGGTTTGAAATTATCTTGGAATGGATTGGGTTTAATTACTTTTTTGGGTTTTGGAGGTTTCTTTGCCAAGGTTGTTTGTTGATTTGTTTGTTGATTTGGTTTTAATCTTTGGGTTGGTGCTATAGATTTTTTTTTGCTCCTCTTTTTCCTCCCCTTTATTTTTGCCATCTTGCACCTTTCTTGTCTTAGCAAGTTCGGTTTTGGACCTTTATTATCTTAAAACTCTACTTGGTAATGATGTCTTTACTTGGAATCATCTTATTATTTTATATCTAGTGGCAATTCTTGCATTAGTTGCTTTCGATGGGGTGACTTTGATTGGATTATTTTGGTTGATTCTTTGCTCAGAGTGTGAATCATATTCATCATTGTTTATGTAATGCATCTATTGGGTTTTGTCTTTGTTACCTTCTTGGATTGGAATGTCATTCTATTTGATGTATTAGTCTTATTTTGTTGCTTTTAAGACTTTGGAGGTTTGTGGACTTGGTTTATCGATTAATTGTCTCAATTTTGTCTTAACTTCTATAGTATCCCTATTAGTGTTTGCTAGTATATCAGTATTTAATCAATCTACTTGATCTTAACCTATGGTTTGTATACTCTCAATGATTGTTATTATGGTAAGCCTGTGGGGTATTTCTCCAAGGATTATGAGGATATTGTTTCATATGAATGTTCATTATGTGGTTGCTTTTTTGATTTTCCACGGATTTGTCTGTTGGATCTTGACATTATCCTTTGTCTCTCTTGTCTGCTGTACTTAATGCTATAATTTACTATAATTTTGATGGCAATTTGTGGGACTTTCGATCTACCTTTCCTTTGGTTGGTTTCTTAATCGAATGCATGAGGTTGCTTTCTTTGGATTGCTCAATGCTACTTCATTTGTTCTATTATTTTTGTTGGGTTATCCCATCTACACTAATATCTCATTTGGAAAGGAATTGTGTTATTTTTGTAATACTTGATTCTTGTTGTCTTGCTTTCCATTTTGTTGGAGTTACTCGATTATCATTGTTGTACTCTGATTGTGAGTGTCAATGGAAAAATGTTCATATTGCTACTTTTTTGTTTGATTTCCTTGCACAACAAAACTTCTTTTTTTCTTTTGATTTTGTTATCTCTAGGATGTTGTTGTTTCAATTGTTTTTGAGCTCCCATCTATGTTGAACATGCATTGGTTATCATTGTCATTGGTCTATATTTTCTTTGTTTCTCACCTTTTTTTCTATCACGTTATTTATTGTTTTGATTATACTAGATGAATTGTGACTGGTTTTGCTGTTTTGGTTATCTCTCTTATCTTGGAGATTTACTTGCCTTGTTTTATCTTGACAACTCAATTGGCTTCATCCTTGTTGGTTGTAGATTTTGTCTTATGCTCAGCTTTTTACATTCTTGTCGATGATGATGGTTTTGGTGACTTTTGTCGTTCTTTGCCTTGATAACTATTTTATGCCTTATTTATTTGGCTTTGTACCATGTCTCTTGAGAGTTTTATGGCCAATTTCTGTCTCTTCCTAGCTTGGATCTTTCTTTGTCTAACTGTTGTTTAAATGTTGAGACCATTTTCAATCAATTTGTTGATTCTTTGTATGGTTCAATGTTTCATTAAATTTGCTTGGCTTGGTTTGTTTTCTAAATGCCTATCTGATTTACCTCATTTTTCATTTACTATTGGCTTTATTCCTACTAGTTTAGGTTGGTGCACTCTTATCGATGTCAATTGAATGAATATTATGATTGTCCCTTGTTGTCTTGGATGTTGTTGCCTTTTCTTTGCTTTGTTTTGGGTTGATTGTTGATCTGTTCTGTGTTGAGCTCTCTGTGTTGCCTTTTACTATTTTGTTTTAAATTGTCACCAGCTATTGCTTGCTCTAACTATTTTCTTGGTGCTAATTTTGGTCCCACCATTTCTGTTGAGCTATCTGTGTTGCCTTTTCTTTCTCTTTTGGATGATTGTTGATCTGGATTCTTTTCGAATCTTGCTATTGGGCTCACTCTACTATTTTCTTGGATTGCTCTAATTTGCTTTTCGTGCTACTCTTACTTGGTTTCTCACTTCAGTTTTGTTTCTCTTTACCACGAAAGCTTCATTTATATATCATGATTGGGTTGGTGATAATTATAGGCTCATTATTTGGATTAGCAAATTTCAAGTTGTCTAAAATTTTCTTGTGGATATATCATGAGATTAGCTAGATGGCTCATTCTCTTATGTTTATGTATTCTCATGTCAAGATGCATATATTGATGATACTTTTATTGAATGAGACTCTATCCTTGACTCTTAACAATTCTCTATATACTTTAGATATGATTTTGATTAGGTTTGCGGTAAGCTCACGAATATCAACAAGGGTGCTTCCCTCTCAGGTTTGTTGGCTATGATGGGCGTGATGATCTCACTCCTATTGGTTGTAGTAGCTCATGTGATGTAACCCTTCTCGAAGTTTGGATGCTCATATTTGCATCACACAGGATGTGATTGAGCCTTCTATCATTTCTAACCTACTCTTATTATTTTGTTTTCCTCACTTTTGTATGATTACCTTAAGCTGCTAATCTCCCTCTTGTTATAACTGCGGTGATTCTCTCTCTCCTTTTCTTGGTATGCTCTAGATTATCATGCATTCCACATCCTCAGCATTGGCTTTATTCTTATTTTAGCTTATTATGTTAATCATCTTGTATCTTTTGATTGTTCTTATGCTTTCTTTTACTCTTGGATGTACTTAGATGGGGATTTACTCCTTGAGATTGTAGCTCTTTGAGCTAGTTAGTTTATCCCCTTTAAGGACCTTGTAACCCTCTTTTGTGGCAATAAAATACCCACATGGGGCTTCCCAAAAAAAAAAAAAATTAAAAAATAAAAAAAAAACTAAACCTACTAAATCCACAAACCTAAACCCAAACCAAAATATAAACCCACAAATTATAAACCCTAAACTTATAATAAAATACCTAAACCTAAAAACTTAAACTAAATATAAAATGCTAACTAAATTAAACCTAAATCTTAAAATATAAACCTAAACCTAAATTATCCTCACTCCTAAACTCCTAAATATTAAAATAAAATAAATAAAGATAAAAAATAAATCTAACTTGCTCTAAAAAATAATAAATAAATAAAATAAAACTTTGTTAAAAATGATCTTGATAAAAAAAAATCCTAATACCCTAATCTACCTAAATGATAAATCATAATAACCCTCATCTAATAAAAACCTACTGACCTAAAAAATAAAAAACTAAAATCTCTTAATAAAACCTAAATGATCCTGACCCTCTCTATACTCATTAACTAAACTAATGATTAAACCTAAATAAAAAACTAAACCAATACTAAACTTAAAAAATACCTATAAATAAATACTTACCCTATTAACCTACTAATAAAATAATAACTAAAAAATACCTAAATTAAAATAATAAAAAACCTAAAATAAAAAATACATAAATCTATAAACTTAAACCTACCACAAAAATAAATAAAATAACTAAAATAATAAATAAAAATAAAAACTATAAAAAATAAACTAATAAAAAACTTAAAAATAAATTAAATAAAATAAAATAAAAATAAAATGAACTAAATAAATAAATAGTAAATAAAAAAAGTTTGAAAATAAAACACCTAGCCTAAAATAAATATATAACCCAAATAACCTAAATAAAAAAAACCCAAACCAACTAAAAAAACTAAACCCTCTTTAAACCAAAACCCACTAAAAATAAAACCTAAAAAAAAATATTAATAAACTTAAACCTAAAATAAAATAAAAATAATAAAATAAATAAAAATCATAAAACTAGATCTAAAATAAAATAAATATAAATAAAAAATAAACTAAAATGAAATAAAATAAAAATAAAACTAAAACTAAAATAAAATAAATAAACAAAAATAAATAAATAGATGTAAATAAAATAAAATGAAATAAAAAACTAAATAAATATAAACCTAAAAAAAATAAACCTAAAAATAAAACCTAAAAATATTAAAAAAACTAAACCCAAAAACTTAAAAAAAATAAAACTTAATAAAAATAAAATACTAAATAAACTAAAATAAATAAACTAAATAAAATAAAATAAAACTAAATAAACCTAAATAAAAAATGAAATAAAATAAACTAAAATAAAACCTAAACTGCTAAATAAAATAAAAAATAAACCTAAAATAAAAACCTAAAACCTATAAATAAAAGCTAAAACCTAAAAATAAAAATAAAATAAACTAAACTAAAAAAATAAACCTAAAAAAACAAACCTAAAAATAAAAATAAAAAAAAAACAAAATAAAAAACTAAACCTAAACTGGACTAAACCTAAAAATAAATAAATAAAAAAAAATCTAAACTAAAATAAATAATAAAAAATAAATAAATTAAATATAAAAAATAAAAACTAAAATAAAAATAAAATATAAATTAATAAAAAAATAAACTAAATAAAACCCTGAACTTTATTTAAAAATAAATAACTAAAATAAAACACTAAATTAAAAAACTGTAACCTAAACCCTAAAATAAACCACAAACCCAAAATTAAACCCTAAAAAAACCCACAGACCAAAAAAAAAACAAAACCTAAAAACTTAAAAAATAAAATAAAATAAAAAAACCTAAACCTAAATAAAATAAATTAAAATAAATAAAATAAAAACTAGGCTTGCCTAAAATAAATAATAAATAAAACTAAACTAATAAAATATTAACTTACCTAAACTAAAAATAAATGTGATTAAAACCTAAATTTAAAAATAATAAAAATAAATAAAACCTAAAATAAACTTAAAATAAATAACCTACTAAATAAAAAATAAACTAACTAAAATAAAATAAAAATTAAATTAAATAGACCTAACCTAAAAATAAACTAAAATAAAATAGGCTAATAAATAAAAATAATAAAATGAAAATATAAAAATAAAAAATAAACCATATCTAAATAAAGACTCTACCTAAACCAAATGACCTAAACCCTAAACTACTAAATAAACCTAATTAAAATATAAAACTGACCTATAAAATAAAACATGATTAAATACCACTAAAACATACCATAATAAAACTAAACCTAAAAACCTAATATAAATAAACCTACCCAAATCTAAACTTAAATAATAAATACTACAAATAAGATAAAAACCTAATAAACTACCTACTATAAATAAAAATAAAAATAACTATAAATCTAAACCTACTAAAAAAATAAATAAAACCTAAAAAAATAATATAAAAAAACTAAACCTAAATAAATAAAAATAAAACTAATTAAATAAATAAAAATAAACTAAACTAATAAAATACCTAAAATAAACTAGATAAAACTAAACTAAATAAAATAAAAAATAAATAAAATAAAATAAAAATAAACAAAAATAAAATAAAATAAACTAAATAAACCTAAACTACTAAAGATAAAAATATTAAATAAAACTTTAAAACCCTAAAACTGACCCTAAAAAAATAATAAAAAAAACCCAAATAAAATAAATAACCCTAATACCATACTGAGCCTGACTAAAACCTAAACCCCAGAAACCCTAAACCCTAAAAACCAAACCTATTAAATAAAACTATTAAAATCTAAATATAAATAATAAAAACTTCTACTCTAATAAATAAATAAATAATAAAACTAAAATATAATCTAAACTACTAAAAATAAAATAAACTATAAAAAACCTAAATAAAATTAAAAAATGTAATAATATAAAATACCACAAAATAAAAACCTAAAATAAATACTATAAAAAAATACCTAAACTAACTAATAAGTAAAACTATATAAAATAATAATATAAATATATAAAATAAAAATAAAATAAATAAAACATACTAAATAAAATAAATAAAAAAAAAAAAAATAAACCTACTAAATAAATAAATATAATAAATAAATTAAAACCTAAACTAAATAAAAAAAACTAAATTTAAATAAATAAAATAAATAAATAACTCTAAACCCTATAATAACAAATCTTAACCCTTATGAGCCCTAAAAAAACTATAACCCTAAACCCTGGGCCCTCTAAACTCTAAGATATAAAATTAAACCTGACTCCCTCCTGGGCCCTAAAAAACCCTTACCTGAGGCTAAAAACCATGACCAAACCCAAAACCTACACTGATCCTAAACCCTAGATAAAACTAGATATCATACCTTACTAAACTAAAATAAACTAATAAACCAATAAAAAATATAAAACACTAAATAAAAATGGAATAAAATATAAAGATAAAACATAAATGAAAAAATAAATAAAAATGTCTATCATCCTAATATCCTAATGCTACTAACCACAAACCCTACTGACTTAACCCTAACTTAATGATTATACTTTGAATATAAAACCACTAAATTAAAATACCTAAAATCCTTAAAAACTACCCTAAATACCCAAAACCAAACTTAACCCTAAACCTAAAACTAACCAACCTTCCCCAAACTAAACTAACCAAACCCTGATCCAAAACCAAACTACTTACTAATAACCTAAACCCTACATATAAAATAAATAAATAAACCTAAAAACTTAAACCTCATTAAATAAATAAAATAAATATAATACTAATAAGATAATACCTACTAATAAAAATCCACAAAATAACTAAAATAAATAAACTTACCTAAAAAAAATAACCTATAAAATAAAAATGATTACTATGATTTTGGTCTTAATAAACTACCAAACAAAAATGATAAAATCTAAATAAAAAAACCTAAATAAATAAATCTAAAATAAAATAAATAAAAAAAACCTAAACATAAAATAAATAAAATAAAATAAAAAAACTAAATTAAAACCTAAACCTAAAAAAATTAAATAAAATAAAAATAAAAATAAAACCTAAATATTAAAACTAAATGTAAAATAAAAATAAAATAAAAATAAAATATAATAAAAAGTTGATAAAAACCTAAAAAAATAAACCTAAAAAATAAAAAAAAAACAAACCAAAACTAAAAAAAATATTAAAATGAACCTAATAAAACTTAATTAAAATAAACTAAATAAATAAAAGAAATAAAAACCTAAACTAAATAAATAAATAAAATAAAATAAAATAAACCTAAATTGTGTATAATTCTAATATTTTATTGTTTAGACTAATTTTATGATTTTTATCTTAAGCAATCCTTATGATGTGATATGTGTAATATAATATAATATAATATAATATATTATAGTGTATTATAATATAGGATGTCATAACATAGTGTAGCATCATGCGTTATAGCGTACTATTGTGTATAACTACTTATTGTTTAGCATATTTTAGTTTGTTATATTATGAAGTAGTAGCGTTTGTACTGGTATAATTCATAAAAATACTGATTTATAGGTTGAGTTGATGGGATTTAGCCAAATTTAACATAAGGTTTAGGGAATCATTGGGGGCTCTATATGTGTCATTTAATCAAAAGAATGGAATTTTACATTAAAATAAAGTTCATTTTTCAACAAAATTTTATAAATTTTTTACTTAAAGTGATTCATTTTAAGGTGTATGTAAGATAATATAATATATGAAGCATATTAAAATATAATGTACATAACAATATAACTTCACATATATATGAATGGTGGAGTGTTACTAAATGTTATTATACATTTTAGTATGTTTTACTTTGTTATAATACATTAGGTCAAAACTTACAAAATGTTAATTTGAAGGTTGAGATGGAAGAATTTGGCCAAATTCATAGCAAACCAGAAAACACCAAAATTATAATAGAAAAAAACAATTTTACATCAAAATGAACATTATTCTATTTTAAAATTTTTTGTTATTTGTTCCTTTTAAGTGATTCTAATGAGGTGTAATGTTAGACGATATATTATATTATAGAAAATTATAATATAACATCATATATTATAATAAATATAGTGTGTTAATTCACACTATAATATGTTTAGCATGATATTGTATAGTTAGTTTGAGCTTGCACAATCACAAATCATAAAATGTTGATTACAATGTTAAGATAATATAATTTGAACAAATACATTGCTATGCATTTGGTTGAAGTATTAAAGGTGTCCATAAGAAGAAATAAGATTTCTTTGAGAATTCCATGTTAAGGACATGGAGATCCTTTAGATCACACATGCATGGACATGACATGTGAGCTATGTTGAGGGCATAGAAAGAAAAATCATAGGATAAGGTGAATTTGATTTGATTATATAATTTATGGAAAGAAGATCTACTAAGGATAAGAATCTATAAACCACCAGGATTAAGATCAATTGACTTTAATTTGTTTATTTTAATTGATGTGGAGGCATACACACTAGAGATATGGGCTGAGTCCAAGGGATTAGTATATGAACCTTCCAGGGAAGCGGTTTGAGCTATTCATTGGGGATTGATTTGAGTTTGATTTCATAGATTTGTTTGGGGATATCTGATAAGAGTTTGGTTGGATTTTCTTGATTTATACTCTTAAGTTTGGTGGCTCCATTGGGAGGTTGGTTTGAATTTGATTTGTTTGCTTGACTTATTTATATATGATTTGGGGCTCACTAGGAGAAGGGTGTGATTTAACTCTACTGAGGAAAATCAGATTGGGTTTAATTTAATCTGAGTTAATGTATGGACCTTGTTGGTGTGCGATGGACCCATTAAGAAGGGGCTATATCATCCTTGACCTACCAAAGGTTTACAAATCCAAAGGGATAGTCTAGTATGGTAGCTAGCCAACCTAAGGGTTGCCTTTTGATTATTGCTTTAGGAAGAAGGTGTAGCAAACTTACATCTTATAAGTGAGGAACAACTAGGTGTGTTGGATGCAAAAAAAATTGAACGACTGGGGTGACTATTGAGTGAATATTTGGGGACTTATATGTCAACTCAAAAGTAGTGATTAATTTTATCTTAATTTCATGTGATTTGATATGGTTTGTTTGGTTTAGTTTGATTTTGAATTGAGGCATATTCTGGATGTGAGCTTGGTCATTTGATAATTTGATGGACCATATCATTATGCATAGAGGAATAATCTAAACCTATCTGGGTAGATCAATATTTTCTTTGAAAAAAAAATTACAGACTTATCTTCTAAAAGCAAGGAATGCTGGTGACCATTGGTGCAAATTAAACCTGACTTAGAGACTATTGAGTGAATGTAGGGGACTTATATCAACTCAATAGTAGTAGATTCCTATAGAGTTTTGTTGCCTAAGATAGGATGCCATCTGAAAAAAAATCTCTAGGTGTCCTCCCATTCCAGTGAATATATATTTTATTTATATGTTTGTGTGGACCTTGTATGAGGGACCACACACTAAGAAGAGCTATGTTGGCCTTAACTATCTCAAGTTTACAAGAATAAGGAGAATCTACACATCCAGATGGATTCTCCAACAAGGTTATTAGAAGAACTCAATCCGATAGTAACCTAGGTAGTGTCTAAATGGGGTGAAAGATGTTATCCAAATATAGTGCCACAGGAGGTGATGCTAGGGGCATTATCTTGAGCCTAGAAAAGCAATAAGTGTATGTGGCCAACTCAAGAAAGCATAGCAGACTTACATCTTCCATGAGTGGTGTATCCTAAGGTGAACCAACCTAAGGTGTATCCATCGCATGAGTGGTATCCATAGCATAGTGAGAACCAACCAACTAAGGTGCCATGATGCAATGATCAATAGAAAGAAAGCATGTAGGCTTACAACTTTCCAAGCGAAACTGATCATCAAGATAATCTATTGTCGATAGGATAGATGATATTTAAGATAGAGTGACTACTAAGGGGAGCCCGAGGAATGACTAGAAACTTGAAGTAAGGTGGGAAGGAGCTTGGGGACTTATCCTAAACCTCAAATATACTGACCCATCGGTGCAGCTAATCCAAGAA
Organism: Cymbidium sinense; assembly: GCA_021442155.1. NCBI lineage: Eukaryota > Viridiplantae > Streptophyta > Magnoliopsida > Asparagales > Orchidaceae > Cymbidium > Cymbidium sinense. The sequence goes on along the minus strand of CM038214.1, from coordinate 311,039,054 downwards.
GAAAGTGTAGTGTCACATCCTCTTAAATGAAACCAACAGCTTGGCCATGTATAAGCTACCAAACTAACAAGGCTCAGTCGGGTAGCAATGGCCAAGTAAAAGGAAAGCATAACAAACTTACATCCTCCAAAGCAAGAAGACCAGGGTGACACACAGCACATTAGTTAAGACTACTAATTGAGTCATTGGGGTTATCTCAACTTAGGTAGGACAAAGATATGTTATTTTATATGTTTGTGTGTAGTTTGTGTTTTGTTGTGTCAATGAAGGATAGGATGTTGCTTTCGTTCCTTACACCTACCTAAACACATCATGGATTCACAAATAAGAATACTTTCAACATGGAACATTGAATTTGAAATAAATTTTCATTGATGATGATTATTTTTAAACATAATTTATAATATTTCTTTAAGTAGAGCCTGTTGATTGGAAGCATTGGGCGCTCTCCCTTATGATTAATAAGTTGATAAGACCTTTTTTGGTAGGCCTTCTCTATGGGAAGAGGGCCTTCCCAAGTGGGTTCAAACTTGCCTCCCATCTTGGCACAATGGTCTCCTTAGAACTAAAATAAGCTCTCTACTTGAAAAGATCTAGGACCAACTTATTATGAGCTTGAATCATTTTAGCTTTGTACAACTCGAGGTTTTACCATGCTGTAGCGCATCCTCCAAACCTTAAGCTCTTCTATACAACTTGGCATTACGCTCTATGTGATCTTGCTACCAATAACTATCTTAGTGATGGGAGTTGGACTTCTAATGGTAGAATGACTTGGATACACTAAGGAGAAAGGTAGACTAAGTTGGAGTTCTATATATGTGTGCGGTAGGCCCACAAGGCTTCAACTAACTTTGCCACTTTATATATTTGAGTATCTTCTTGTATTTGGATGAGAGTTTTGTTGAAGGCTTACCTAAGCCATTTTCCCGTAGTTGATGGTAGAATATCTCAATCTATATTATGTCTTGCAAGTTGTTGATCTCGTGCTCTTGAATGCAATACCATTATCAGATATAATTCATCGAGGCACTCTGAACCTATATATATGATATGGTTCTAAAACTAAAACACATCTTTAGTTGTGACCTCTTTGAGTGGAATCACCTTTGCCATTTGGAAAAGTTTCGATGGCTAAGATGAATGATGACCCTTAAAGAAGGATGATCAACCCACTAAGTTGGTACCCCAACACTCGAATGGCCATGAGGCATGTAGGATGTAGAATGTTGGGTGGTTGGTGTAGGACCACACCATGTATTTGACATTGGTGGCATCGCTAGTATCCATGCAATCTTTGATCATCAAGTGTATTATATCTCTTGATCTTGCTTTCATCTTGACAAGGTTGGCTCCACATAATCCAGTGTACCTCGATGATCTTATGGGCTTGTGCTGTCTAAATAATGTAACCACATATGATCAAAAGATCATGGTATAAGACACCATCCACAAGAGGGAAAGTGCTCTTTACTTCATATAGTGGGTTTGGGACTTCTCTTGAGGTAGTTTCCTTTATTTAGGTAATCCATGAATGGTTTCTCCAATCTAACTCCTCGTCCTTCTTGGCAATGGCAACCTCCCTTCAAAGAGTACTTTTTTGATGAGTTCAATATCAATAAGGGATAAGACTTGTCTATTTTGGACCTTTATTGATATGGACTCATCTTAAATGCCAACTCCTTCACAAGCTTGTAAAGCATGTATGGTGTTCTCTCTCGAGGAATCTTATAAATGGTAACCTCTGGATTTGGGCCAAACTCCATGGTGTACTTATGTAGTGATGGAGCTTGGGCTTTATAACCTTATAGGACCCAATGATTTGGTTGATAACTAGAATCCTTGAAGATGTTGATGTTAGATGCTTAGAGTAATACTAACTCAGACAGCAATCGAGCTCATATTTGGCATCATTGTTGGTGCAAGGATTGGATGATATGAGAATCTCATCACATCATAATTGAGTTAAGAGAACTATTCCTACCCCTACCTTTCTTGGAATATTGGGTATGGTTCTTCTCCTCTTTGAAAGGAAGCCATCAAAGTACATCTCTGGTGAATTCATCCTAAGTTCATGATTTGTTCATCGAGGAGATCATCACTAGCGAGAGTCAAGTGGGTGTTGCTAAGAAATTTCTAGCACTTGTCCTTTCATCGCTTGCGGAGGTATGAAGGTAATGTCAAACTAGAGGATCATGGACCATCATGCCAACCATTGATAGCATGTCGTGTCATGAGATACTATATGGATTGATCTAGAGATTAAGTTCACTTATGAAAGCATGTAGTGTTATAGCTTTTGGGATGCAAAGATTAAAACTAGGCAATGCTTCTTGGGTGGATAATTAGCCTCAGGGATTAGATGGCGAGGTAGTAGAGTGTGTTTTCCTTCCTTTATCATTGGCTTGGGCCAACAAAAATACCAAGGAGTCATTTAACAGTGTAAAGTATGAGTGACTTGCAGGATAGAGCTGCTAGAGTGTGCATCATCGGTAATGCTTGATGTCTTTGAAGGCATGCTCACACTTATTACACTTGAACTTGGCATCCTTTTGATAAGTCGAGAATGGCGACATCTTCGATAGGTTGGATATAAAGCATCTTAGATATGCCAACCTTGGGGATAGTTGAGTTAAACTTTTAGGGGTGGCATTTCTAATATTTCTTTGATCTTCTCATCAATTTTGATTCCTTATGTCGGACAACAAACCCAAGAATTTCCACGAAGTTACTCAAATGCACACTTTGGGGTTCATTTTGAGGTTAAATTATCTTAACGATCAAAACTACTCAAGTCAAATAGATGGTCTTCCTTTTCTACTTTTGACCATGAGATCATCGACATAACTCGACTTGATGATGAATGAGTTCATGAAGATTCAAGTCATAACTTGTATGTAGCAGACATTTTTTTGAAGGCATGACCTTATAATAATAGATTTAATTGGGGTTTTAAAGTAATGTTTCTTTCATCTTTAGGGCCATCTTTATTTGGTTATATCCGGATGAGCCATCCATGAAGAGAAGGCGCATGAGATGAGGAAATGTCCACCATTAGCTTCATGATTGGTATTAGAAATTCATCTTTTGGACATGCCTTATTTAAATCTAAATGCATATGTAATTTGACCATTCTTTTTTCTTAGGATGATCTTGGCTAACGTAGGGTATTTTTCTTTTGATGAAGAACATCATTTCTTGACTTCATAAATGACTATTATTCTATGTCTAATCGCATGCATCTAGGAACTTGATAGGGTTAGCGTAGGCTCTATTAGTTTATGGACCTATGTCAGAGCCAATCGGCATCTCTTCATAACTCCATGCAAAGCGGTCCTTAAACTTCATTCAATAACTAAGTCATTGGTTTCAATTTCATTCAATAGAAGCGTGTATGTGTGGATCTTCTTGAGTTCTAAGTTGATTTCCTTGAGCTCGATGGTTGACTTGATCTCTTCTTCAAACTTTGGTGCATCTTTGACTTCAAAATCATCTAGATTTGAAAAGAACTTATCAAATTCCATATGATTGGTGATGACTAGGCAGTAGTCGTCATCATTGATTGGACCTTATCTTGAATCTATTCTTGCTTGATTGAGCTTTTGCATTTGTTCTTCCATATTCTTTTGAGTAGTCGACATGCTTTGATGAGTATGTGGGATTAACCCTTTCTTTGCTAAATTATGAACACAAGGCAAGTACCAATCAAAAGGTAATTCTATTAAATCTTTATATGAATCATCCTCAAGTTCTACATCAACTTCTTGACTTGAGGATGATGCTCCGAAAGAACCTCAAGTCTTCACACTGTGGATGACTTAGGGGCTTCCTTAACTACCAAACCTCAACTTTTGAGAGGAAAGTGGGGTTAGAGCTAAGGTTCCCAAGGATGCCTAATTGTTTTATATAGACTTGGATACACTTATGCTTTGCTTTGGAGCTTGAACTTTTCGCTATCAGCTCAAGTGTCACCTCCAGGGAATCTACTTGAGAAGAGGCTGGTGTGCTAACCATATAAGACTCATCCTATGAACTAGATTCTAAGTCTATATGGATAGGTGTACTCCTAGTAGTTGGGACATATCTTCTATTGGGTGGCCAATAAAGAGGTTTTCCACCCCTAGGGCGCCTCAACTAGCCTCTTCCTACTGGTGGAGGTGAGGTCATCTACCCATATGTTGAATGGAGTAATGTGCATGGAATGGGTCGCTCCACTTCCTCCTCCAAGTCTATTTCTCCCTTTTTTTTTCATTTTTTCTCTTTTTTCTTTTCTTTTTTTTTCTTTTTTTTTCTTTTATTTTAAACTTTGGCCAAGTTCACGAGAATAGACTTGTTGATTTTGAGGAGGTAGTAAGCCACATCCTCATATATGCGACCTCATGAATTGTAAATGGCTTGAGATCTCCTTTGACATAGTAGATCCCACCTCTCACAACATCCTTTGCGATGTAGAGGATGGAACTATGTTGTTCTCAAGTATCCATGGTCTCCCAAGCAAAGCATTGAAAGATGTATCCAAGTCTATAATGTGAAACTTGGCTTTGTCTTCCAATCATCTATCTCCAAGGGCAACACTATGGATCCGAGATTGACCTCACTTTTGGATTCAATCTTCCATCTTAGACTTAGAGTCTTAGACACTAAGACTTCCCTAGTCATAAGACACTTCTAACAATTAGGTAAACACTTAACTAAGCCTAAAGACTTAGAAGGGTTAACCATAGGATTAGGTTATGCCTTAGGATTAGGATAATCCACCTACCTACAACCCAAATCCAATCCATGTTCACCTTCTCAAATCACCTCAAGTTCAAAAACATCAAATCCCAATTCAATTCAAACAAATAAATCAAATCAAACCCAAAATTCAAACATCAAATTATCCAAACCCAAATTCCACAAGAATGATGATCAAATCCAAACTTGAAACCTTCTAAGCATATATATCCATGGACTTAGATAAATCTTAATCCAAATCAATCCAAAATCAATTGATTTTCTCATAATCAATTTATATCTTCAATCATCTTCTAAATATAAATCAAATCTACATTCAAATGATCAAAACTAAATCAAACTAAATCAAATTAAATCAAAATATTCTTAAGCCATATGACCTATCCCATGGACTTAGCCAAATCTTAATCAAATCAAGTCAAACTCAATTGATTTTCTCACAAATCAATCATATTTTCAATCATCTTCACAAATTTAAATGAAATATACATTTAAATCATCAAAACTAAATCAAACCAAATCAAAATCCAAACTAAGCCACATGACCCAACTCCATGGACTTAGCCAAATTCCTTCATTCCAAAACCAAATTCAATTGATTTTCTCATGAATCAATCATACCTTCAATTATATTCACAAATATAAATGAAATCTACAATCATCAAGCCAAACCAAAATCAACCCAAGTCAAACCCAACTTAACCCTTTTGACTTGAAATGTTCAAATGAACCAAAACCCATTTGAACCCAAACCAATTGCAATTGAATTCCAACTAAATCAATCTCAACTAAAGCAAACTCAACCCAAAATCAAGCCAACTAAACCCAATTGGTCCACTTGACCCAAAGTGGCCAATTTGACCTATTTGAGCCAAGTTAATCTACCCAAATTGGATTGAACCAAGCCCATCAAAACCTCCCATCATGATTGTTGATCACCTAGGTTGATCAATATCACAAATTGGGTCAAACCAAGTCAACTTGGTCATTTGATGACAACCCCTTAACCATATGAACCCAAACTAGCCATTGGAACTACAAATCCCTTGAAACCAATGATTCATACCAAATCAAAATCAATATTTGAATATGACTTGACCTTCAATTGAGCCAAACAAAACCCAATTGGCCCTCTTAACCCAACTTGACCCAAATTGACCTAAAAGACCAAATTATGTCAAATAAAAATATAAACCAAATTGATTGCAACCAATGGCTCAAGTTCATTCCAAATTGATTGTTGAACTTGACCAAAGCCATGATTGGACCCAATTGAACCCAATTGACCTACTTAGCCCAAATTGACCTAAAGGTTCAAGTTGGCCTAAATCAAAATGAAATCCAAATTAATTGAAACTAAAGCCTACAATCATTTTCAATTGGTCAACTAAACCCAAACCAACACACCCAAAACAATTTGGCCAATTTGGTCAAATTGGTCAATTTAACCCATTTGACCCAAATGAATTCAAATGAGCAAAATCAAATCTAAGCCAAACTAAACCAAACCAATTGAACCAAAACATCCCAAATGATCATATGAACTTGACTAAAGGTTTGATTTGACCAATTGTCAACTTGAACCTAACCAATTTGACCTAAATGAGTCAAATTGAGCCAAACTAACCAAATCAACTCCAATTGACTTGAAATTTGGGCTAACCCACTTTTGGCTCATTTCAAATCTACAAATCAAATCAATGCCAAATGATCATTCTACCCTTGGGTCAAGGGCATCACATGATAAATCACCCATGTAAGTGGTCATTTCCATTCTTGGCCACTTGGTACTCTCCCAATGGTCCACTAGGCAGGACCTTTGCCAACTGACCCAAGGGGTGGTTGGGTTACATGACCATGGGAGGTGAAATCACCTCACCCCAGACATTTGAAACCCATGACACCCATGATTCCTCCACCTCCACACCTTCAACCAACCATCCAAACCAACTCCCACCCATAACTCCTGAGATGGTGGACTTCCACTAAGCCAAACCATCCCATCGATCAGAAGGGGTATACACCCCTTCCACTCAAACACACACAAAAAATTATTCTCCCTAAAAAGATGAGGGCCATTCCTAGCTCTCAAGCTTCATTCTCGATCAAAATGCCATTCTCCATCTCAAAATAGGACACTCCCATTTTAACCTAACATTTCTTCATCAAACTCAAATTAACTTTGCACCTTCCATTTAGGCCTCATCAAACAAGAATGAATCATCTCCCAAGCTTCTCCAGGAGGTGGGACTTGATCAAAGTTGAGCTCCAAATCATGGTTCATGGCCTTACCATCAAGGGTGATCCAATTGCTTGTCAATAGGCTTCATCTCCACTAGATGAAGCTTCCTCAATCATTTGAGCCACCAGTCTTGAGCTCGGTATGCTTCCAAAGATCCTTAATCAAAAAATGGGTTGGAGCTTTTGAAAACTTGCATCTGTGATCTTGACCATTGGATCCTCCGATCAATGTTTGAAGGTGTGATCCTTTTGGAGTTGATCGAGCTTCGTAGCTTCGGATCAAGTGAGCAATGGTGGAGACTCCATTCTCCCTCTCGTGATGTTAGATCATCATCCATTTGTGATCGATTGTGATTAGATCCACTATATTGATGATTTAATCCTATTAAGTTGTAGGATTAATCATAGCCAATCTTAGATTGGGTGGAAGGAAAAAGCACATGCACGTATGCAGTAAAAAAATTTTTTAGCCAATCCGCGGCCATGTAATAAAGCATTGCGTCGTAGATGATGGCTTAGGATTAGGCTTAATTAATCATTTTAATGGCTAAAACTAAAATCATAAAAAACATAGATAAATAAAAAAAATTCAAATAATTACTCATTTTAAAGGTATTTTTGAAAAGAATTAATTAAAAATGATCTTAACTAATTTTAAATATTAATTAAGATTTAATTATAAAATTAATTAGCTTAATTACTCTTAATTACTTGAGCAATTAATCCAAAATTTTGGGTTAATTTAATGGGATGACCTCACCTCCCATTTCTTGGGATTTATTGCTCACTTAATTAGGAAAATTGACTAATTAAACCTTAACTACTCTTTTAAGTTAATTAATTAATTAATCCCATGAATAAATTGGTTAATTAAGTTTATTAATCATTGTTCAATAGTAAGTGAACTAAGGAATAGGGTTGGGACCCCTTTCCTAAGATTTCACCCTTTTTAAATGAAATTAATTAAGATTTAACTAATTAAAATCACTTAATCAAATTGAAATCATAATCACATCATACCAATTAATTAAATCATGGGGTAGATCTTTGGTGTTTAATAACCTAAAGAGTTTAATGAAATTATGGTTAGTCCACATGTGTGGAAAACCATAAGAGTAATTAATTAAGTCCCTTAATCTAATTAACTATTAATCATGAGCCAATTGCATTAGGCCCCTTTTATTTCTAGGATCATTGCAAGTTTATTTTCCATGCATATCATTTTGGCTCATAATTATTTAGTTAATTACTTTAAGGTGACATAGGTAAGGTAATTAATTCATCTAATTAAGGGTTCAACTTAATTAACCCATAAAATCAACTTAATTACATTTCCTTAAATTAAATCAAATCTAATGTGGGAATGGGTTTAAAATAACAAGTGATGATTTCTCTTCTCCTCTTTAAATCAAATCAAATCAAAACTTAATTAATAAGAAGCTTTGGTTTGCTTTAAATAATCTTATTTGATTTGATTGTCCTTAAGAACTAGTTTGGTTGAATGAATCACATGCTTATATTTGATTGTCCTCTTTCCAATCATGTTAAATTTGGTATGTCATTTGAATTCATGCATCCATCTTTTCAAAATCAAGTAAAATAAAATGGATTTCCTTTATGTAAGCTTGCATGTGTTGATTTAATTTAATATATGGCTATTATCACTATTAAATCAAATGTATTTTTCAAAAGCTTATAAATGAATAATAATATGTGTTATGATGCTAGTTATAAATACATAAGAAATGCATGTGCTTATAGCTTAAGTGTATGAATGTTGAGTTCTCTTTCTCTATTCATGTGTTGATTTATATAAGATTGAATGGTAATGGGTATATAGTCAGACATCCGGGAACAGGCTTTAGCTAGCCCAAGGAGGTCATTTGATTACCTCACTTCTTGGTTTAACAATGGCACATACCCATTTGATTTCATTCTTATGTATTTCAACATTAGAATTTGGATAGAGCTTTAATTCATATATATAAATGATTCAATCAAAAAAAATATACAATCTTTGCATGGTTTTTTCCCTCATTTATGTATACATCCATGTGTGTCCAAGAAAAACAAGTATATAGTGACATCCAGAATACTGAGGCTTTAGTTAGCCCCAAAGGTCATTTGATTACCTCACTTCCTGTTTAACAATGACATACTTATATTTTGTACATGTATATGTATGTGTGATTAGTTAATGAAAATCCCATTTTACATTAAAATTGCACGCATTAATAATTAACTACTAAGTGGTTGAATTAATTAGCCATAAGATTTGGAGCTTACTTCCTATGTTCATGTATTTGAATTTATATATGTTTGAATGCAAATGGGTATATTGTCTGGACATCTCGAGAATACGAGGCTTTAGCTAGCTCCAAGGAGGTCATTTGATTACCTCACTTAAGTTTAACAACACATGCTATTTAATTTCATTCTTATGTCTTTTGTATAAGAATTTGGATAAAATTTTAAATTAATATGTTTAAATAATTCAATCAAATAAAATATAAATTTTAAACATACACATACATTCATCATTTAAGGTGCTAAAATATGTTGCATGTATAGATACACTTAGGATTAAATCATATGCATGCTATATGTGATGGAAAGGAATGATTTAATATATGTCATTTTGAATAGGATTATTTAAAGTGAACCTAAACTTAGGATTAATTAAATCATTTAATAAGCCATTCACTAAAGAGAACTAAATCAAATTAATATACTTTAGAAAGTGACTTAAGTAGGGATGAAAGATCCTCTTTTCCTCTCTTTATAACACTTAGTTGCTAAGTGTAATCAAATGAAACAAAAGAAAACACAAAAAATTCTCAAATCAATTAAACTACTTGAAATCAACCTTTCATGTTAAATTGAATCCTTACACTTAGAAAATACAACACTAATGCTAACAAGACTTACACACAAGCCTTAATACACATTAAATTAAGTCACCCATAGCTCTAAGTTAGGATGGTGTATGATGTGATGTATGTTTTATTTTATGATGTATTATTTTAGATTGGATGTTAGGGTGTATACTTTGTAAATGGATGATAAAATATTAGCCTAATCAAATTTTTAGGGATTAATAAGAATGTTGGGGAAGCTTAGTTACATGTGTAGGTGCTAAGTCAAATTATAAATACAAACTTGGGATTATATGTATATTTAGCTAACCCTCTATTTTGCAGTGTAGTTAGATTTACTTTTCCCACATAAATGTAATTTTTCAATAGGAATTAGGATTAGTGCTATGGGGATTAGGATGAGCTGGCAGAAGGCTTTGTCTGGGGTGCCTGTGATGCCTTTGAAAAAGCACCATCAAATGAAAGAAAATCAAAATGGAGATATGAAGAAAGAAGACCCCATAGCATTTAATACAATTATAATTATTCTTTCATATTCCATGTTGTATAAGGGTAGAAACTACCATCTTTTCTCTCTTGTTTATGGTGCCTGACTTTTATTCTTTTATGATAGTTTATATAATTGTTTGATGTTATGTTTAAAATTGTGCATTAGGTTGGAATGCTTTCATAGTTTCTTAAATGATTGATGCTTTAATGTGTGGCTTGGATATGATTAGGCTCTTAGGATAAAATAACTTTCTACCCAACTCATAACTAAATTTTAAACAACTCATAACTCATCATAAATCCTAAGACATAAATAAGATAATTAAAAGATTTAGCAACCCAGTTATATGGTATATGTATCACATCATGCATGCATATTCTTTCTCTCTTGAACATGAAGGATCTCCATCCATAAAGAATGTTTGACAAGCATCCCCTTGGTGGAGAACACCTTCTTCTAGTTGATTTGACCCATAACCTATTTCATCATGCATTTAGGCATAAGAAATCCTAAAATCTATCAAAATGATGTTCTAAAATGAAATAAAATTTGAAAAGATTTTTCATTATAGATTAGTCATATACCCTCTCATACTAGTCTATTAGAGAGTGTGTTTAGGACTTTAGTCTCTTTCTAATTAAATAACTACCCTATTATGAAATCATAATACATGGTTTTAAAATCTAATGACCACTATGGTTATAAGTTAAAGTCAAAATTTATAAAATAAAAGAAACTAAAATAAATAAAAAAATAAAACTAAATAAA